>CM046382.1:7830798-8056929 GCA_025413485.1 Ficus microcarpa | reverse complement strand
GGGAAGCTACTTCATCTGCGAGGTCAGCTCTTGTCGATGGCTACCGGATCTAGAGCGTGATCTCGACATCTTTTAACTTTTTCTAATTACAAGAAAGATATCGTTATTCTTTAAGTATCTCTTCTTTCTTTCATAATTATACTATTATATCATAACTTAACATATTATCATCCCATACTATGCAAGAATTTTCTCATACTTCTATACTTATAGCCTTTCCATAAATTCTTGCCTTACTTCATAACATCATAACTTAGAAGCATACTTATAACAACTTGATTCATATGGCATATCATTCTTAACACATAACACGCATATATCTTATAATTAATAAGATGATTTCATAACAACTTAAGAGAACATGTTTCATCACTTATCTCTTACAATCAAAAATCCTAAGTTAACCTAATCACTAGCCCCATCAGAAAAAACATCTAAATCTTCTTCGTCTAGGGGAAATTCCTCCAGATCTTCTTCCTCCTCCTCGTCCCATATATCCTCCTTGTCATCGTCCTCGAGAGGATCCATTTGTTCTTCCTCCTGTGCCTCCATATCCATGCCATTTTCAAGTGGAGGAATCACTTGAAGGGGCACGGCATTGATGGGTTCTTCCTCGTGCCATGCCGGACCTCCATTGGCCGGTATCACCTCGTTGAGTTGTTGCAGGGCCTCCACTTGTTGCATATGATTTGTAACTTCTGCCTCCATGATCCTATCGGTCATTTCCTCTAAGGTAATTCCTACTACGGGCGGTGGTACATAGACCCTAATCCCCGGCGGTACACCATCTCTAAGTATTTGCAAGGCCCTAAATTCTGGATCTCCTATACTTGGAATATGGGGCAGCATTGCTTCTTGGAAGCGTCGACAGTAATGACTCATCGACTCATTTTGATACGCATGCCAATCTAAGACGAAGTTCAGATAGCGTTCGAAGTTCATGTTGTCGTAAATTGTCTCATCCCGATAAGGCATCGCAGCATCCGCATCGGGTATCGGTCCATATCGTCTGATGATCAATACTCGGAATTCCTCCCATGAGCCTCCAAGTAGTGCCGGCTCCCCTATCGATCTCCACCAAGATCTCGCATCCCTTGCTAGGCACCTAGCAGCTAGGGAAACCTGTAAGTGATCTTCAATATGGCAAATTCTAAATATGGCTTCCATGTCATGAAGCCAGGCTGATAATGTCACTGTCCGTGCCGTCCCATCAAAAATCAATGGCATCATCTCATAGAAAGCATGAGCAGCAGCTCGGTCTCCGTCCATAGCTTACAAATCTACATAATATATTTTAATGAATAAAATACATACACAAAGTACTATTTAACTTACAATGACTGTGGCTCTGGCATTGTGAAATCGGAAGACAGGAAACCTCTCTGATACCAAATCTGTAACGCCCCACCTAGCGTAGACCGTTACCGTACTTAAAACTTACATTTCGTATAGTCCTTTCTTATCTTATATTAGCGAAAGTGCGGAATAAATTTTTTTTTTCAACATAGGAAAATATACTCAATAACTTAGTTACTTAATTATTTACATATATAATATCCTTTGTTTCCATCCTTGAGTTAGTTGTCTCATACTTATAAAATATTTACATACCAAATAGATAAGAAAATCAAAATAAGCGATACACATTCAAAACTAATGGCTCCATTCCCACAATTTCACAATGTGCCCTGCCGAGTCCATCGTCTTGCATCAAAGATTACCGATAGGTTGTTTACCTACAGCATAGATGTAAGTTGTGAGCTTTTGGCTCAGCAAGTACAACATATATACCACAAAACATTTTACAAACCATAATGCATGAACCACTTATGCTTTTGTTATGCTTTCTTATCTTAGCTTATCTTTTAACTTTTAGGATCCTTACATAAACATAAGTGTACGTACTGTGGCGCGCTGCCATGGAGTGGTTGGGGCGGCCAGCCCTATCCAACTCAAACCATGAACCAAACCTGACCTAATGCAGGTCGATACGACACGAAAAACTTATTTCATAAACATACTTATACGATTTCCTTTCTTGAAACAATTTCTTGTAAAAGATAGTTTCTCCTTTAAACGTAGTCATCCCTTATTAGGTGAGATTAACTTAGTGAGCATGCTTTATGAAACTTGAACATAAACATACATAAATGCAACATCAACGTGTATGCATGAAACTTGCAAACATAAAAATATTGAAAACATTTTCATCTATACCGTAGGTGGAGTTGTACTTACTCGTTTTCAGCTAAAATCTTAAGTATAGGTTCCGTCACAAAACCTTAACAGGATTACCTCCCTATTCATAAAATCACAGTATAAGTTTCCCATACTTGCTTAACAAATTTGACTAACCTTTAACTGACTCTAACTAACAAGTTTGGTCCTTAATGTGTGAGGTAAAAATAACCTCTTTTCTTTTCTTACAAATCTGCTCAAGGTTAAGACCACACCCTGCATGGCTTATAGCATTCTGTGTTTAATTAAAAATTGGTTTAGAATTTTACAAAACTTTCTTCACAGAAGTTGTAGATAACAACTAGAGCTACAACTTTTATTTTTGGCCAAAACCCTAATTCGGTCTCTATCCCTCTGGTTTCTTACTGGAAAAGTTTGAAATCACATTTATGAACCCTAAAAGTTTGCTCTCGGGTTTTGATGAAAACAGAGGCTCTAGCAGCCTTATTTTTAAAAACTGGTTGCGCTGTCCCCTAGAATTTTCTCTTCTGAAAAACTTTGTAGTTTTAACTTTTTACAAATTCGGCCTCTAAGATCCTCAAAATCATGTTTCTAGAAAAACTGTTTCCATTACTCCGAGAGTGGCAGATTTTCTTATACAATCTCTTACAAAATTTTATGTGCATTCTAAATCAAAATAGTTCAAACCGTGCTTCATACATAGCTTGCAAGGGGTCTCCTTTCCCTTTTTAAGATCCTAACTTCATTTTAAGATCATAACATTTTCATACAATCAAAATAATAGATTAGACCAACTTATGTTTCTTACTAGTTTCGCACCACTAAGTGTAACATAACCTTTCCTTCTTTCTTATTCCTTCTTAGAACCTATTTATTGAGCATACTCATATATGCATAATCAGATCATAGGTTTTTCTCATAACCTACTACTTTTCATTTCAAAGCAAAATCATACACTTACATAGATTCAAAACTAGAGACCATACAACTTATTACAACCGAATTTCCTACTAGCTGAACCTTGCATGCAATTTAAGAGGCATTCTTAAGCTTACTCATAAACTCAAAACTTAACCTAATACCTAACAGAAAGGGTATAAAGCAGCAAAGCTTACCTTGGTTCTTGAGAAACTCAAGTAGAGCTAAAGCCGAGAATCCTCTAGACACTCTAAAGATGCTACCTCCGGTTTCTCCTTCAAACTCTAAGCTCACTCTTCTCTTGGTTTTCTTCTCCTCACAAGGCTCGGTTTATATAAGTGAAATAAAGATACTACAGCTCACACACAAGCTTTTCTAAAGTCTCTCTAAGGTTCAACTTTCACCTATTTATAGGTGAAGCCATAAGCTTTTAAGATGTCAAGGTGTCATCAAAATGGTGCCTAAACTTCATGAGGTGTCCGGTGTAAGCTTGGTTCTTTGACAAGTAATCCTTCAAAATTTTCTTGTGATTCTTAGAGTCTTTGAGGTGTCTTCCTAAGAGTAAGCAATGGCTATGTGTCACCCTTGGAGCACTCGGTGATTAGGGTTGAAACATGCAGCCCATTGGAGTGAGACATAAGCAAGACAACACTACCTACTAGTCTACTAGTTGGTGTAAAGGTGGCAATCTTTTAGGATGACAACCGACCAAGTAGTTGCCATTACATACTAACTTTCATTCTTAGGGCTCCTTGGTGCTAGATGTCATGCCTTGAGTGGTTGATTAAGAGGTGCATAATGCATGCATGCTTTTGACAAGAATCTAAGCTTCATGATTGATCTTTTCAAGCTATTATGCATGGTTTGTCAACCCTTTGTGTGTGTCCGGTTATGGGTGGGGGATTGATGCATGAATTTGCTAAACACATGCAAGCTTTACACTCTTGTTTTTCAGCTTTGATATGAGGTGGCTGCTCCCTAAGAAGTTCGGCCATGACTTGGCATTCATGGATCAACTTAGGTGCTAACTATGCATAGCTATGTACCTATAGCTTCTAGCTAGTGTGATGTGTCAAATTCTCATAAGTCCTTCACTTTTCCTTCATTTGATATAGGGTTTATAGAACCGAATTCTCACCTCATTAAATCATAGGATGAAAAGTTTCTAGATAGCCAAGTGTCTAAACCGAAACATGCATTCTAACTCTAACTAGATGGTTCATTGGTTTCTAACTAAACTAACTAATCCAACTAAGTATATGATTGATCTTCAGCTTATTTGGAATCTAGTTACTAAATATGGATTTCCAATAGTAATTACACCTAAACATGAACACATAATTTTCCTAAACTTACCAACAATTCCTTAGAGATAAAATGTGTGCACCTTGGTCCACATAAACAAAGGTTGTCACATTTTTCATCATTGTATAACATTCGCCTTGTATAAGGTCATGGAATACCTATTCCTTGCTTATTCACACACCTAATGACTAATTAAATTCATAACTTAAAACTTTTCCTAAGTTTACATTTTGACCCAAACGGTAACATTTCTTACATGTAGGTCCCTAGGAGCTAGCCGACCCCTAGTAGTGACACTTGTCCTTATTCCATCTTTTGTCATTCCTTATAGAACCAATTATTATCCCATAAAGCCAAATGTGGTTTGTTATCTAATTCTAACTTACATAATGGTCTCATAGCTTTTCTACATATTATCTTAATCTTAATTTAGGTCATGTTAATTCATCCTTGACCTATATAGGTTTTCAAAGAAACCCAATCTCACCTTCCTTCTGTAAAAGGCTCGAATCATACATTCATACTAAATGTTGAATCTTAGACTTTCAAGAATTCAAGAATGTGCAATTAATCATAACATATACCATCACATAACTTATGCACTTAAAATTTGAATCTCCTTAAAAAGGAAAACATGTATTCATAAAATGTTGGTTATTACAATTTTATTGCCCTAGCTTAGAAATTTTTAGATATATGCTTGATTTAGGTTTAAGGGTGGTTTGATTTATGTTATGCATGGTTTTATGCTTATGCTTGATTGATTTTTAGAATTGCATGCTAAGTGTTTGATAAGTTGTATGTCCCCAATTAAGTTCAAGAATGATGTTGTATGAGTATGCTAGGATGCTAGAATGAATGTTAGAATAGAACTTGTATGAATGGTATGGTTTGAATCAAACCTAGAACCATGCAAACCCTAGTTGATGCAAAAGTTTAAATGGTTTGCATGGATATGTTGGATGATGTGCATGTCAGGATTGGTATGTTAGAAAGCGCCGGATGCTTGTTTTCTAGGCTCTTGCGTGTTCAGTTAAGTTAGATTGCACGAAATAGGACGTAAAACGAATTTAAGATCGAAAATTGCCAGTTCGGGTACAAACTGGCCAGTTTTCTGCAAAGTGAAATTTGAGACCTTTAGAAGCCGAATTTGGGAAAACGTAAAACAAAAAAGTTGTAGAGAAAGGTTTTTCCTACAGGGCAATGCAGACAGTTTTTCAAAATCAGGCTCCAACAGCCTCAGTTTTTATGAAAACCCGAGCCTGACCGTGCCCAGGGTTCATGCACGGCTAGGTGAATTCAACTAGGACTATGGGCATGTTAGAGTCCGAACTAGGTTTTCTGCAAAACATGAAAGTTTTAGGATTTTTTGAGATCTAAAACTTTCATGAAGACAACTTTTTCAAATTCAGTCTAGATTTTTAAACTGACATGGATTTCTAAAAACTGTGTGGGAAATAGGAAATTTTTGCACAGGATTTTCTAAAACAATGCAGAAAAACTGTATTTTGCACCAACCTCAATGTTTTGACCGTGGAAACTATTCCAACGGCAGTTTTCAACACTTAATGATTTTTATGAAGCCTTATTTTAAGAACCATGAGTTTTTATGAGTGAATTGAAGGTTTTTGAGATTTAACTTACCAATTTTCCAAGATAAAGGAAATTGGATTTTTAAGCTAAAGTTTAGTAAAACAACGATGACAGATGATAACCGGGATGGATACCCGAGTTAATAGGAAGTTGACTTTTGACAATGAGAGGTTGACTTTTGTTGACTAAGTTTGACCCATGAAAAGTTGACTTTTGTTGACTGAACTTTGGCCGCCTCAAGGGTTACCCAACATAACCCGATGGATTATAAAATAAGAATGCTAAGGCATAAGCTCAAGGTTAGGATGGTAACCTAACTTTATTTGTATAAAAGTAGGCTTAGTATCTAAGGTTACTCTATGTAACCTCATAAGCTATAATCCAAGTAAGATAGATTTTAAACTCTAAGGTTATTTATGGTAATCAAGTAAGACATTTTGTGTAAAGGGGACATATAACTAAGACTATGTATGCATGTTGGTTAGGTCACCAACATTTCACGGTCATGACTATAAACCCTTACCTATGTCTTTCATTCAAGCAGGAGGTAACCTGTTATTGCATCCTGACGTGGAGCAGCGTATTATTGGACATAGCAAACGAGGTAAGTACAACTCCGCCTACAGCATATGCTTTGTTGTGATACTTGCCGAAATATATTAGATGTATGCTAGGAATGTATGATCGATGTATGCTATGTGGTATGCTATGTGGTTGCTATGTTGTATGCTATGCTAAGTTATGATGTGGTTATGTTATGATTTATGATAAGTCAAGCTTATGATGCATGCTATGACAAATGATTAAGACATGATTTATGTAAGAGTGACATCATGAGGCATGTTCACTATTTTATATGATAAAAACAAGATCAAGAATGACAAGATGAAAAGAAAGTAAGATGGCAAGCAAGTTACCTGTGTCGTACCGACCAGCTCGTAGGTCGGGTTGGATTATGGTTTGAGTTGGAAATGGACTGGCCACGCCAACCATTCTATAGTTGCGCGCCTGGTACGGACACTTTGTTAAGGGGCCCATAAGTAGGATAAGTTATGAAAAAGTTAAGTATGAATAAGACAGCATAATGTGAGCATAATCGATTCATGCATATATTATGCTATGATATGTTAAGTTATGAGATGACATGAGATGATATCTTAAGATATGACATGATATGTTACGATAAGGCATGATATGTTACGGAATGTTATATTTGTATTATCGCGATATAGTAAGTTGTATTTGCTGAGCGAAAGCTTATTGTCTTACGTCTATGCTGTAGGTAAGCAACCTGCAAGCAATTGTTGATACAAGATGGAGGAGCGTGACAGGGCGAACTGTAAAATGTGAGAAATAAAGCCGCTACGCGTTTTGTCTTCTTATGTATTTATTTCATGTTCGGATATCTTTATTTAAGATATATTTATACGTTTACACGCTCGTATGCCTCATACAAAAAAAAATTTCCGCTGTTTTCACTAAATAAGTAAGTATGATTCGTATAAGTATGTTATCGATATGTATGTATGTACGGTAGCGGCCTGTGTTAGGCGGGTCGTTACAATACGACATGGAGGCGATCTTCCATATATGCCACATTGAGGCTCGCTTACAGGTTTCATGAGCTAGCAGATGCTTAGCAGCGGACGCTAGATTGTAGTGGATGACGTTAGGCGAGAGAGTGATGCCGGGACGCACATGGGAAGATTTTCGGGTCATGTTGAGTGCACATTTTGGATCCTTACTAGATGAGGGAGCCGGTGTGCCTTATCATTATCCCGAGATTTACCGGGATATGTACCACGCGTGATATCTCAGCTACGTAGCAGGCTGGCACGCTTACCCTAATGAGTCCATGGGTCATTATTGTCGGAGATTTCAGGAGGTGATGTTACCTTATATCCCGCAGGATTTGGATAGTCCAGAGTTGTAGGCGCTACAGTTGCTTCAAGATGGGTTACCTCTTCAGATTTGACGATTCGTTCCAGCACCTATGGCTTGAATGACAGTAGGACACATGATCGACGATATCATGGAGGCCGAGATCATTGCTCACATGATACAAGCCGGCGCTTTTGTAGATGACTATCAGGTACTTGTCGATGACGCCGGTATAGGAGAGCCACTGTACGAGGTAGGTCCAGTATTTCCCGAGGACCCGATTCTAGCAGTCTCACTGCAGGAGATACCACCTCAGGAGGTAGAGGCTGACATAGAAGGTGATGACCTGGACCTTGTCGATGATATGGTTGTTCCAGAGGATCAACCTGAGAATCCCCCAGTTATTGATATTTCCAGTGACGATGAGGAGGACGAAGAGGAGTTTGAGGAAAACATGGATGTGCAAGAGCCAGGAGGATGGGTGGAAGATGTGGATGATTTTGAGGACGATCTAGAAGAGATACTATTCGACGACGGAGATTGGGATGTGGATTCCGATGCTTCATCCGCAGTCACGATTGAGCTCATAGACTAGGCTTCAGATCGACTTGTATTAGTTTATTCTTTTTGACCTTAGGGTTGTACATATGTATGATGGTAAAGTGGTGGCCACTTCCATCTCAGTTTTGATCATGCATGATGGCAAAGTGGTAGACACTTCCATCACAGTTTTGACTATGTATGTAAATTATGATGTAACAAATATATACATACAATATTGTAAAGATGATGTACTTTTTGTAAGTGTATAAAAAAACAGTTCAAGTACGAGATATATGTTAAGAAAGTATTATGTTATGATTATGAAAGCTATGTTATAATAAGTTACCTGATGTGTTACGATGTTACTATGTTATGTATGATAAGTACGATCATTCTATGATACGATGTATTGAGGTACATTATGGTAAGATATGCATGAAAGAAATGATATTAATAGTATGATAATATCTTTTCTTATATTTTAATAGGAGATTAGAAGATGGTACGTCCGCGCAGAACGGTACCTCTTAATCTGCCTAAGCCGGATATCGCAAATGTAGTAGCGAATTTGCAACGGTAGTTGCTTGAACAGTAACAAGAAACAAATAGGCTTCGAGAACAGATAGCTCGAATGGACCAGAGACCTCAGGTTAACGAGGTTCCACCTCAAGCTCACTAGGTACCCCCAGTAGCACCTCCAGTACCGGATGTTCGACTGGATGTTGAACCGGATGTTCAACAAGAGGTTCCACGGAATGTTGAAGTTTTGATAGCACCCGCTAGAGTACAAGTGAACCCACCGTTAGTACAGAAATATTTGCTGCATGAACGATTTAGGTAGATGAAGGCGCCTGAATTCGAAGGACCTTCTGACCCAATAGCCACTGATAACTGGCTGATTGATATCCAAGTCATCTTGGATTTTATGAGGCTCACAGAGCAGGAAAAGGTTCTTTGTGCTTCTTTTGCTCTCAAGAAGGACGCAAGGCATTGGTGGATAACCGTTCAGATGCGTCGAGATGTCACGGCCATGAGCTGGTAGGATTTTATGACCGAGTTCCGTACCATGTACTACAATAGGGAAGTCCTTGCAACTTAACAGGATGAGTTCATGAATTTAAGACAGAGGTCGATGACAGTGATGGAAGCTGTCAAGAAGTTTGAACAATTAGTTCGTTTGTGCCCAGAATTGGTACCTAGTGAAACGGAAAAAGGTAAGAAGGATGATAAAGATGTTTCGGACAGACATTGCCAAGCAAGTGAGTGCTGGCAGTAGCCCACTTACCCTAGTATCCGATTGCGTAAGTCGGGCAATAAGAGCAGAATATTGGATTAACCAGGATAAGGAAGCAAGGGCTCAAATTTTTAAAGCTAAAAAGGAAGAGAAGGCTGTAGTAAAGCCAACGCAGCCTCGACAAGGTTCGGAAGCATACTCGAAGGGCCAGACTAGCAACCCTGCCCAAAGTTCCAAACAGTTTGGGAGGAACAAACGAAAAGGGAATTTCACTGGCCAGGGTCAACAAAGGAACTACCCTCAGAAGAAGAACAACTGAGGGAATGAGGGTAATAGCAATGACCACCCCATATGCGCTAAGTGTGGAAAGAAACACCCGGGAATGTGCAGAATGGGGATGAATGCTTGCTACCTTTGTGGCAAGGAGGGGCACTATACAAGGAATTGCACCCTGAACAACCAAAACCAGAACCCTCCATATCCGAGCCAGAACACAAGTAGTCAGTTGCATGCAGTCCAAGCGAGGCTTGAAGGACCCTCGATTGCACAAGACAGATTAGAGGCTCCTGAACCCCAAGACAGAATTTATGCCTACACTAAAGGGATGCTGAAGCGGGAACTTCGCATGTGGTGACAGGTCAGATTTCCATCGTCACTTATGATGCTATTGCGTTGTTTGATTCTTGTGCCACTCACTCGTTCGTATCTATAAAGTTCGCCCAGAAATTAGGAAGAGGTGTGGATAATTTAGAACAACCTTTCAAAACCTTTCTGCCATTTGGAGAAATTTTGCGGTCCAATTTTTGGATGCGAAATACTTTCGTGGTTATCTGTGGCAGAGAATTGTTTGTAGATTTCATCGCAATCAAGCTTTAGGATTTCGATGTGATCTTAGGGATGGATTTCTTAGGCAAATACAACGCTCAAATTGACTGCCAAAAGCGTCGTGTGGCATTTAGCCCTTACAATGAGGAAGAATTTAACTTCTACGGACAGTCTCGGAGCTTAACAACCAGACTGGTTTCGGCAATGAAGGCTTGGAAAATGTTAGCTAATGTATGCCAAGGATATTTAGCTAACATGGTGGACAAAGATCGAGAAGTGGGGTTAACACCGGAAGATGTTCCCATTATAAAGGAATATGTGGATATCTTTCCAGAGGACTTACTAGGACTTCCGCCGAAACGGGAAATTTCATTTGAAATCGAATTGTTGCCTGGAGCTGCACCAATATCGAAAGCACCTTACCGTATGGCACCCGCCGAGCTTACAGAGCTTCAAGTGCAGTTACAATAACTGCTTGGCAAGGGATTCATCTGGCAAAGTCACTCTCCGTGGGGAGCGCCTGTTTTGTTCATTAAAAAGAAGGATGGATCATTGCGCATGTGTATTGATTACCGTAAGTTGAACAAGATTACGATCAAGAACAAGTATCCCCTTCCGAGGATTGACGATCTTTTTGATCAACTCAGGGGAGCAGTAGTGTTTTCGAAAGTCGATTTGCGATCAGGCTATCATCAGCTCAGGATCAAGGAGTCGGATATCTCCAAAATGGCTTTTCGAATGCGATATAGGCATTATGAGTTTTTGGTCATGCCGTTTGGATTAACTAATGCCCTGGCTGCTTTTATGGACCTTAAGAACTGAATATTCAAGGAATATCTGGACAAGTTCGTTATTGTCTTTATTGACGATATTTTAATTTATTCAACGTCCAAGGAGGAACATGAGCATCATCTTAGTTTGGTAATGGAGACATTAAGACGGAATAAGCTGTATGCCAAATTCACAAAATGTGAATTTTGGCTGGAGAAACTTCATTTCTTGGGTCATGTGGTGTTAAAGGAAGGAATTTCCATAGACCCTGTGAAAGTGGAGGCGGTCAATACATGGCCAGTACCCAAAAGTGTTATGGAAATAAGGAACTTTCTTGGTTTAGCTTGATACTACCGACGTTTCGTCGAAGGATTTTCCAAGATTGCTGTACCACTCACAGCTCTTACTCAAAAAGGGAAGAAGTTTGAATGGACCCAGAAATGTGAAAAGAATTTTCAAGAGCTCAAGAGGAAGCTAACAAGTACGCCGGTGTTAGTAATTCCTAATGTAGATGTAGGAAATTTTGTGATTTACAGCGACGCTTCTAAAAATGGATTAGGAGCTGTCCTGATGCAAAATGGGAAGGTAGTAGCCTATGCATCACGACAACTGAAGATTCACGAAAGGAACTATCCTACGCATGATTTGGAGCTCGCGACGGTAGTTTTCACACTCAAAATTTGGAGACACTATTTATATGGGAATTAATGCGAAATCTACACCGATTATCAGAGTCTCAAGTATATATTCACTCAGAAGGAGCTCAACATGAGACAGCATAGACGGCTGGAACTTGTAAAGAACTACAATTGTGAAATCCTTTACCACTCCGGAAAGGCAAATAGGGTAGCAGATACCTTAAGTAGGAAATCCGGAAGCATGCTAATGACTATTGGAGCGTTTCCTAAGCTTCTACAAAGGGAGATTTCTGAGTTCAACCTGTAGATGATAACCGGGATATTGTCTTATTTGACTCTCCAATCCAATCTACTGGAATCCATTAAGTTGCATCAAGGAAAAGATTCCTTTTTGCTGAAAGCGCAACTTTTTGGCAGAAAGAATAAGGAGTTTAAGACCTCTGTTGATGGTGTCATTTACTTCAAAGAAAGGATTTGTGTTGCTGACTTTGAATTTTTAAAGGATCAGATAATGTCAGAAGCACATAACACGCCATATTCGATACATCTAGGAGCTTCCAAGATGTACAAGGACCTCCGACAGAATTATTGGTGGCCAAATATGAAGAATAAAGTAGCAGAATACATGTCAAAGTGCCTAACTTGTCAAAAAGGCTGAACATCGACATTCTGGAGGAGATTTGCAGAAAATAGAGCTTCTTGAATGGAAATGGGAGAAACTACTATGGATTTTGTAGTAGGACTGCCTCGGACTGCAAGTGAGAATGACATGATTTGGGTTATTGTGGATAGATTAACCAAATCAACCCACTTCATCGCAATCAATGCCACCTTTTCAGTAGAAAAATTGGCTGAAATCTACGTATCCCAGATCATGCGACTGCATGGAGTGCCAAAATCGATCATTTCAGATCGTGATTGATGTTTCACCTCTCGATTTTGGACAAGTGTTCATAATGCCATGGGGTCAAAATTAAAGTTTAGTACGACATTTCACCCCCAAAACTGATGGTCAATCGGAACGAACCAACGAACCATCGAGACACTAGAGGATATGCTAAGATCATGCATTCTGGATTTCAAGGGAAAGTGGGATCAAAAGCTGCCATTGATCGAATTTTCATATAACAACAGTTATCATGCTTCGATTGATCGAAAGCTACCATTGATCGAATTTTCATATAACAACAGTTATCACGCTTCGATTGGTATAGCCCCATTTGAAGCATTATATGGAAGGAAATGTCGATGTCCTATCCATTGGCAGGTAGTTGGACAGAAACAACTGCAAACAATGGATTTCATTAAGAAGACCTCTGAAGATATCAAGAAGATTAAGCAGAGGCTCGACATAGCTTTTAGTAGATAGAAAAGTTATGCTAATAAACGAAAAAGGCCTTTGGAATTCCAAGTTGGAGATGCTGTGTTTATTAAGATTGCTCCTATGAAAGGAGTGATGAGATTTGGCAAAAAGGGGAGGCTTAGTCTGAGATATACGGGTCCATTTGAAATCTTTGAGAGGATTGGAAAAGTAGCTTATAAGCTTGCCTTACCACCAGAATTAGCTTTGGTGCACAACGTTTTTCATGTCTCGATGCTAAAGAAGTATGTACCAGATCCTTCCCATGTGCTTAGTCAAGAATTAGTTGAGGTTCAAACGGACTTGACCTATGAAGAGAAACCAGTTCGAATTCTGGATCGGGAAGGGAAAATCCTATGAAACAAAACCATTCCCCTGGTTAAAGTGTTATGGCGAAATCATAAGGTTAAAGAAGCAACCTGGGAGTTAGAAGATGAGATGAGAAAGAACTACCCCAGTTGTTTTAATTTTCGAGGACGAAAATTTTTAAGGGGGGTAGATTGTAATAACTAGTTTTTACGACATTACGATTTTTTTTTAAAAGAAATTTAAGCTGTACCATGAAAGTATTTATGAAAAAGCCCGATTAAGGGTTTTTATTAAATTTTGTGAGTTCTTATGATTTTATAAGACTAAAAAATGATTGTTTAAGTTTGATCAAAAAGGGAAGAAAAATTTTATGATTTTATTTTGGTCAAAGTTTGACCAGAAAAAGTCAAAGTTGACCGAAAAAGTCAGAGGTTGACCAAAAAGGTCAAAGGTATGACGGTATTGTTATATGATAAGCAGTATGAAAAATATACTACGAAAAACCGTCATTACAGACAAGATAGCAAGAATAAGATTTAAAACCACCATAGAAAAATTAAACACATTAATTAGGATATAAAGGGCAAAAAGGCTTTAAGAAATAAGAAAAAATTTTATAGTCCAATTATATACAGATAAATTTTGGACTGTAGTCTAGTATAATAATACTGTTATTAGTTGATAGCAGTATTGAAAGTATCTGTGTTAGCATGAAAATGGACTGCATATCAAGAAAAAAGCCAAACAAGGCCTAGAGTGTTAGGATCTATATATGCCCTAAAGATACAAAATCAATATTTGTGATTTTCTGTAAATATGATATTTTGATATTAATAAGAAGAAGTTATTCATGTTTAATAAGTTATGTCCTATTTACTTTTATTTGCTGATTGTATGATTATTTTGAGCAAACACAAAATACTCCTAGACTGTTGGTAATATATATCGAAATTACCATATGTATACGGGGTATGCATAGAAGACGTGGTAATTTGATAATAGTCTAAATAAATAGTCCGCAATCAACGGAATAAGATTTGGGGATCTGATTCATGATAAGATTGTAAAGGTTGTCTACTTCCTTGGAGGGATGGTTTGTCTTGATCATTGGATAGGTTTCAAGTAGAAACTTTAATGTATACCAATATTGAGGTATGACATTAGACTGGAGTTAAAGTATTAATTGATTCGATTTAATAATTCCGTTTATAAGAATCAATAATGTAAGATCTGAAATTTTGTAGACTTGTAATCTCCTTGATCATAAGGAATTAGAGTCTAATTTATGTGTTTATGATGTGTTATATGAAAAATTATGAATAATAATGAGAAATTCATAATTTTATTTAAACGATGTTCGAGTCTTCATTTAATTGTTATGAGACTCAATTAATGATTTACGAGCCAAGTATGAGGTTTTTAAAGGAAAAAGAACAAAAAAGGATGAAATTTTACAAAAGTCAAAGGTTTGACCAAAAAGTCAAAAGTTTGACCGAGAAAGTCAACGTTTGACCAAGACGGGTCACAACGTTGACTTCACAAGTATGATGAAGGAATATGAAAAGAATTCCAAAAATAAAGTTTTATGATCAAGATAGCTCAAATAAGCCATAAATCCATCATAGAAAAATCAAGCACACCGAATTTGAATTAAGGGCAAAAAGGTCTCCGAAAAATTGGAGAAAGAAAGTTTTCGGTCCGAATTTATAAGGAAGAATTTTTGAACCAAAAATATAAAATGAGAATGCTCATCACAATATTGGAAATAACTGTGGAGCGCGAAAGGAGCTGTGAAAGAACGAAATGGCCAAACAAGACATTGTGTGAGCTAGTGAAAGATGACATCAACCCCTTGACATCACCTTCCACTAACTCAAGTTGCATCATGTGGGACTCCCCCATGCTTGAAGTTCGGCCAGCCATGGGAGACAAAGGGGAAAAGAAAAAAGCAAAAATGAATGATAACTAGACATGACAAAAAGCCATAAAATGAGGACAAGCAACCACTCCACCTTTCCTTCCACCAAGGGCTGTCACATGTCCCTCCTTTCCCCTCAATTTTCAGCAGCCCATGCCCCCCTTAACTCCCATGTTCGGCAGCCAAGGAAAAAGAAAAAAAAATGGGAACAAGACATGACACAAAGCCTTGAATTAGGGGCCAAAAAAGTGGACCAAGAAAAGACACATGCACATGCCTATGACTCACTTTTCAGTAGCCTAAGCTAGCTATGAGAGGCTTTCTTTTCCACCCCCAAAAACCGGCTGCAGCACATTCCCTCCCCTCCATCATGTTCGGCAGCCAAGGGAAGACAAGCAAGACAAGGCATAAAGCCATAAACCAAGGAAAATGTGCAACCACCCTTGTCCATCAAGTCCTCTCACTCTCTAGTCACTTTTGTTGAAAAAGTGAGTCAAAACCCATGCCTTTTTCCCTTGTATCTTTCGGCAGCAAGAGAGGAAGAAAAGAGAAGAAAGTGAGAGCAAAAGAAATTCTTGGAGTGTTCATCCTTGGAAGTTCGGTTTTCAAGAGCTAGAGATAGGACAATTTGTGAGATTTTGGTAAGTGTTGGAGCTTGTGGCCGACCAAGAGAAGGAGAAAAAGAGGTGAGTAACTCTTGACAAATTTTTGGGTTTTCTTCTTGAAAGTACACGGCTTGGAGGTGTGAAAAAGCTAACCAAAAATCTCTTGGATTCCACTTTTCTTGGACCAAAGCCGTGAGCCACCAAGCAAGGAAAGCTTGAGAAGAATCTCGTGGGTTTTTACCAAGAGGAGGCCGAACAAGAGGAGGAAGAAAAAGGTAAGAAAAACTTGGATTTCTCTCTTGTTAAGGTTCGGTTTTGGTAGAGCAAGAAACTAACAAAAAATTTCTTGGATCACATGTTTAGTGAAGCCGTGAGTTAGAGGAAGGAAGGAAAGAAATTTTAGGATTTCAAAACCCTAACTTGAGTTTGAGGTAAAACTCTTAAAACCACCTTGAAATTAAGTTCCATTTAAGCTTTTTGAGGCTGATTCAAGTTGGTTGTAAGGACATAAGTCCATTTTAAATTTTCAGCCCTATTTGTTGGTGTGTGTGTGCTTGATTAGGGTTAGGGTTTTGGTTGGCTTGATCTATTATTTGCTTGCTTGATTTATGCTTGCTTGATAATGGATTTTTCATGCTAGAAATTATGTTGTATGTCCCCCAAGATGTGGCCAAAAATCTGCCAAGGCAGCCCCTATGATGCATGTTAGTTTAGGGAGAAATGTTGATGCTTGATGAGTTGTATGGAAAAGCTAGAACCAAGCAACCCTAGGTTTTTGGTTTTGGATTTTGGGTTGCATGGAATGTATGAGATGGATTATGGGTTTCAATGGGACGTTAGAAATGCTGCTTGATCTATGTATAAGCTCCCGATGTGATCGGTCAAGTTAGACCCCGCGAAGTAGGACGTAAACCGAAAGTAACTCTCAAAGCTGCCAGTTCGGTTTCGAACCTGAGCAGTTTTGGAAAAATGAAAATATAAGGCCTTTGGAGGCCAAACGGGGAAAAACTCAAAACACGAAAGTTGCTCAGAACAACTTTTACTAGAGAGCAATATGAACAGAATCTTGAAATGAGGCTTCAACGGCCTCCGTTTTCACCAAAACCCGTGGCTAATCCCTGGGGCTGTCTTCACCCAGTTTTTCAGAGTCAGCCAGTTTTCAAATAAAAACTGGTACTAATCTAGGCCGAACTGGATTTTTCTTAAAACACGAAAGTTTTAGCATTTTTCGAGGGCTACAACTTTCGTGAAGACAAGTTTTTCAAATTTCAAGCCGATTTTTAAACTGGGCATGTTTTATGGATGGTGCGCAGGGAGTCCGAAATCCTGCACATGAGTTTCACGAAAATGTTTTCTAGAAAAATTGTGAGGTGCTTTTAAATGGTTATTTTATCTTCAGAAACTGTTCCAAAGGCAGTTTCCGGCCCCAAATGATTTTATAAAAGATTTGTTTCGAGAACCATGAATTTTAAGGGCTTGGGTTTGAAATTTCACATTTTCCCACGAAGTAAAGAAAAATAGGGTTTCAAACCAAGAGTTTACAAGTCAAGGAAAATAATGAGTTTAAGCCAAGGTGTTTTTTTCTAATTAAAGGAGTTAGAATTTTTACAAGCAAAATGAAGGGTTTTGGAAAATAAATTACACAAGATTTTCCAAAAATAAGGAAGAGGAATTTTAAAGTAAAATTGGTAAGCAAGCCGATTACGAACGGTAGCCAGATGTTATATCCGAGTTACAAACCCAAGGGTTGACTAAAGGTTGACCCAAGGTTAATTAAGGTTAACCTTAAGGGTTACCCAACATAACCCTAAGGGATACCCACATGTATAATTGGGCTGAGATTTAAAGGGTTAATGGAAATAACCCAATAACAAAGATGTATGAGCAAAGCCCAATAATAGAACAAGGCTTTAATCAAAAAGATTACCCAACGTAACCTCTTAAGAATTAATCAAAGTTCGATTATCATTAATAAAGAATGGGGATTAAGGTGGTCAAGATGGATATCAAGTATAAGGGACATACAACCAAGAATAGGTGTGAGTGTTGGTAGGTCACCAACACCTTACGAAAGGATCCTGATCCTATATTTTTGGTATATCAGGAAAGTGAATTGCTGTTGCCGACAAATTTAAGGGACGCAACTTTAAGGATACGGCACTAGAGGTAAGAACAAACCTCACCTGCAGTATGAAAGTTAGTAAATTATGTTCAAGTATGTGGTTTTCAAATATGCTGCAAAATGTTGTGTGTTATATCTATGAAATGCCATGCTTTATAAAAAGTGTTATTTTTGCAAAATGCTATGTTTATAAGAAGTGCTATTTTTGTAAAATGCTATGTTTATAAAAAGTGCTATATTTGTAAAATGTCATGTTTATAAAAATGTCATAATTGCAAATGCCATGAATGAAAAGAATGCCATGCCATGTTATGAATGAGATAAAAAGTATGTTATCATATAGTGACATCATAAGGTATGTTCACTAAGGATAAACAGCATGGTAAGAAATCACAAGTAAAGTGTCGTACCGACCTCCCATAAGATGGAGGATTTTTCATGTTCAAGTAAAGGATTCACCCTCTCGTTGATGCGGGAGGGTGTAATCACCCAATGATCCCAGAGCAGTTAGGGACCTTGCAACCCCTAACTGTATCTGGAGGCGCGCTAAATAAATGATGGTACGTACACTATGGGGCCCATAAGAAAGATAAGTTCAAGTTAAAAAGGAATGCATAAATGAAACATAAATAGTTCACGCATATGCATATGATGATATATGTTTTCAAGATGTTTTAAATGTTTTGTGAGATTATGTTTGTGCTTACTGGGCGAAAGCTCATTCAGTTATATTTCATACTGTAGGTAAGAAACCTGCAATGTAAATGGTGGGTATTGTGAGGATGATGTGGTGGCGGACGAAGGCGGTGTGAATACCACTACGTATTAATTCCGTAATCTTTTGATAAGTTAAGAAGTTTTGTATATAAGTATATACATGATGAAGACAAGTTATGTATTATGGTATTTTGGAACTAAAGACTTAAGTAAACTTTTACTTCAGTAGTAATGATCTATTGTTAATGGCAAATGCTTTTTATAAGTATGTTTCAAAAAATATATATATATTCCTAAATTTTAAGTAAAGTTAAGTAAAGTAAGTAAGGCGGCGGCCCTACGTAGTAAAGGGGCGTTACAGAGTTAGTATCAGAGCGGTATCCTGCCAGCCTACTTCGTCTCGCTCCACATCGTTCCGCAATAGCCCAAGTAAGTTAAATTATTTTCTTACGCTTAGGATTAGATTTTCATACGCATCTTTTATCGATGGTCACAAGGAAGGATGTTGGGTGTGAGGATGACGTTGGGTTGTGCCTTAAGCTCGATGGTGGTAATCAAGTAATGTATGTCTATGATAAGGAAGTCAATTTACCTTCATAAGGATAATGACTATGTATTTATGATATGAAAAAGGGTATGAAATGAAGATTATGGTGCTGTATAAAGGATATGATTTCATGAAAGTTTTGAAACAAGAAGCTCATTTTATTGCTTTTATATAGAACCATGCCACAAAGGCGTCGAACGGCACAGGCCCAAAACGTCAATCTCACAGCCCAACTGAACGAGCTAAGAGAGATGATGCTGGCCCAACAGCGAGAGATAAGAGGGCTTAGGGCTCAGATAGCCCAACAGAACCAAGGACCGCCTGAGGCCAGGGTACCACAAGCACATGAGGAGCAACCTGCGGCACCGGAATTTCCCGATGAGGACTCGGTGATTCCGGAACACCCTGCGGCCCCTGAAGCACCGATGGCGCTGGTAGCTGCTCCACCAGCACCTCGAGCACGAACCCTGGCAGAGTTATATCACGAGTTTCGGCGCATGAAGGCACCGGAATTTGAAGGATCGACAGACCCTATCGAGGCCGACAATTGGCTCATCGACCTCCAAGTTTCTCTGAACTTCCTCGGGCTCGACGATCGAGAGAGAGTCCTCTGTGCGTCATTCATGCTGAAGAAAGACGCTCGTCTATGGTGGGAGACAGTTCAGATTAGACGGGATGTCAATCAGATGACATGGGAAGACTTCGTTGAAGAGTTTCGAGAGAAGTACTTCAACACGGAAGTAATGGAAGCCCAGCAAGACGAGTTCAACAATTTCCGTCAGGGAAATTTGTCTGTGGCTGAAGCTGTGAGGAAGTTTGAACAGCTTGTCCGTCTCTGCCCTCAACTCATTAGTTCTGAGAGGGACAAAGTGAGGAAGATGATGAGAATGTTCCGGTCGGACTTAGCCATGATTATCAGCAGTGGCCCTCACCCACCGCTCACTGTTGCTGAATGTGTCAGTCGAGCAGTTCGAGCCGAATATTGGGTCGGTTAGAACAAGGCGTAACGGGCTCAGTTCTTCAAGGAAAAGAATGAGGAGAAAGCCCTAGCCAAGCAGAGTCAGACCAGACCAGGCCAACCATCGCAGCAGAAAGGTCAAGGAGGATCTTCTGGCCAACGCGGCAACAACAAGCCGTATGGCAACCCCCAGCAGAAGAGAAAGTGGAATGTTGGAGGGCAAGTGAGTCAACAGAATCCTCCCCAGAAGAGGAATGCCCCTGACAACAATGGAACCCCCACTTGTCAGAAGTGTGGGAGAAAGCACCCGGGAGACTGCCGAGCCGGAACAAACCGCTGCTACCTGTGTGGCAAGGAAGGCCACTTTGCAAAGAATTGCAATGCAAATGTCCAGAATCAGCAGAACTACCAGAGGGGTCAGGGAAGCCAGTTACATACCGCCCAGATGAAGCTGGAAGGACCTGCAATCCCTCAAGGCCGAGTTGAAGCTCCAGAACCTCAGGGACGCATCTATGCCTACACGAAGGAGGATGCTCAAGCTGGACCGTCCACGGTGGTGACAGGTCAGCTTCTTATTGTCCAACAAGATGCTTATGTGTTGATTGATTCTGGAGCTACGCATTCATTTACATCGCCTAGGTTTGCTAAAAAACTAGGTAGAGTTAATGATAAAAATTGGAAGGACTTTCCGTACTGCATTACCCTCCGTGGAAATTTTGTTGTCGATTATTGGATACGCCATGTCCCAATAATCATATGCGGTAGAGAGATGTACGTCAACCTGATCGTCATTGACCTATACGACTACGACGTTATCCTGGGTATGGATTTCCTGGGAAAGTACAACGCGGTTATAGACTGCCAACGTTGCGCAGTCACCTTCAAGCCAGCTGGAGACAAGGAGTTCATCTTTCGAGGATCGACCCCGAAACAACCAAAGATGTTTATTTTGGTGCTAAAGGCTAGAAAATTATTGGCGGAAGGATGTATGGGATTTCTAGCCAACATGGTGGATAAGACCAAAGAGACCCAGAGTAAGCCGGATGAGGTACCGATAGTCAAGGAGTTTGTGGACGTTTTTCCCGAAGATTTGCCAGGATTGCCGCTAGAGCGAGAAATCTCTTTTGAGATTGAGTTACTCCCAGGATCGGCACCAATATCCAAGGCATCATATAGGATGGCGCCTGCTGAACTCAAGGAATTGCAAGTCCAGTTGAAGGAACTCCTGGATAAAGGATTCATCAGACAGAGCTATTCACCATGGGGAGCCCCGGTGTTGTTTGTTAAGAAGAATGACAGCACTCTTAGGATGTGCATTGACTATCGGGAGTTGAACAAGATCACCATCAAGAACAAGTATCCTTTGCCTAAGATCGACGATCTGTTCGACCAACTGAAAGGAGCCTCAGTCTTTTCGAAGATTGACCTGCGGTCGGAATATCACCAGCTCCGGATTAAGGAAGGAGATGTTCCGAAGATGGTGTTTCGCACTCGGTATGGACACTACGAGTTCCTTGTGATGCCGTTCGGACTGACAAACGCTCCAGCAGCCTTCATGGACCTGATGAATCGAGTATTTAAGGACTACTTGGATAAGTTCGTCATTGTCTTTATAGACGACATTTTGATATATTCAAGGTCGAAAGAGGAGCATGAGGAGTATTTAAGGATTGCTCTACGGATTTTGAAGCAAAATCAGTTTTACACCAAGTTCCCCAAGTGCGAGTTTTGGTTGGAGAAGGTCCATTTCTTAGGACATGTGGTATCAAAAGAAGGCATATCCGTAGATCCGGACAAGATTAAGGCGGTAAGCAAGTGGCTAGCTCCCAAAAATGTCACCGAAGTGCGCAGTTTCTTCGGATTAGCGGGCTATTACCGGCGATTTGTCGAAGGATTTGCTAAGATCGCGGCGCCACTTACCGCACTCACAAGAAAAGGGAAGGCGTACGAATGGACAAATAAGTGTGAAGAGCACTTCCAAGAGCTCAAAAGCAAGTTGACGAGCGCTCCAATCCTCACAATTCCAGTTGTGGAGGAAGAGAACTTCGTGATTTACAGCGATGCTTCTAAGATAGGATTGAGAGTAGTACTTATGCAGAACGGAAAAGTAATCGCTTATGCTTCGCGACAGCTCAAGGAACACGAAAAGAACTACTCGACGCACGATTTGGAGATTGCGGCGGTAGTATTTGCCTTAAATATTTGGAGGCATTACCTGTATGGCACAAAATGCGAAGTATACACGAACCATCAGAGCTTGAAATATATCTTCACACAGAAAGAGCTTAACATGAGGCAAAGAAGATGGCTCGAATTGGTAAAGGATTACGACATAGATATCCGATACCATCCGGGAAAGGCTAACAAGGTAGCCGATGCCCTAAGTCGGAAGTCGTCTTCCTCGTTAATGTCGATTCAGTTTTTGACTGAGCCTCTTCAAAAGGAGATAGTGGAAGTTAGAATCGAGCTGGTTACGGGAGGATTAGCTGCACTAACCTTCCAACCCACTATTTTGGATGGCATGAAGGAGCGACAAGAAGCAGATGTGTGACGCCCCGATCCACCACCTGACACCCATGCAGAGCCGACCGCGCGGATGCGGGGTGCTGGGACCATCACCTTCATACATAACTTACTTTATCTTAAAAATGCAGAATAAATTTTTTTTTTTTTAACTTCTTTTGAAACTTGAAAACTTGGATTTCATTTTGAAATCTTGACTTGAAGCCCACACACAAAAATTGTGCATCGTACTTTGAAACATTTCATACATAACTTGGCTTGATACTTAAACATACATAAAAACTTCATAACTTAAACAATATGCGGAAAATATTGCATAGTGGTATTCCACACCGCCCTTCACTTGCTGCATCGTCTCCAAGCCCACCAAGTAAGGCTACAAGCCTTTATATCTCTACCTACAGTATGGAATATATCTGATGAGCTTTCACCCAGCAAGTACAAACGCGATCTCACAAAACATTTTCATTTAAACATCTTGAAACATACTTCATCATAAAATATATGCATGAACCATTTATATGCATTTATGCATTTCCTTTTAACTTGTACTTATCTTTCATATGGGTCCCATAGTGTACGTACCCTTAACATATAGTGCGCCTCTAGATACAGTTAGGGTTTGCAAGGTCCCTAACTGCTCTAGGAAAAACATGAGTGATTACACCCTCTCGCATCAACGAGAAGGCGAATCCATAATTTGAACATAAAAATCCTCCACCTTAGGGAAGGTTGGTACGACACTTTACTTGTATATTTTTATCAAGTGGTTTATCATTAGTGAACATACCTTATGATGTCATAAAATCATAACTCATAATGCACATGACATATTTTAACATAACATGGCCGCTTTAAAACATGGCATCGTTAAAATATGGCATTCTTTAAAACTTGAAACTCTTTAAATCATGGCCTCATTAAAACATGATATATTTAAAACATAAAATCCTTGAAAACATAACATTTAAACATAGCATTGCATATTTGAACATACATTACTATTTTTTTCCATACCACAGGTGAGGTTTGTACTTACCTTAGGTCCTACGCTCTTGACGTAACCTTTTTCGCGATATCTCAACAGGTTCATAATCCCGCTTCAATTAAAGGAGGTGTAAGATAAGGTTAACTTATCTTACCATAAACCTTGGTATATGATGTTGGTATCCTAACCAACATCCAGGAGCAATCCTATATGTGTGTGTTGTATGTCCCTTCTAATACCTCTTGTAAACCTGATTGGTCACTTTCTTCTTCATAGGCTTATACTTTACTTTTTCTTGCTTCATAATCCATTGGGTTATTATCTCTTCAATAACCCTAGGTCTTAGCCCATTTCATTAATCTTGGTATCCTTTAGGGTTATATTGGGTAACCTTATAGGTCAAACTTTTGGTCAACCCAAGTCAACATGTGGTCAACTAGGGTCAACCCCCTTTGGGTTAAACGTTGGGCTATGGGCTTAGCCCAGTAACTCGGATATAATTCCAGTTACTGTTCGTAGTCGGCTTGATTACCCATTTTTACCTTAAAACTCTATTTTATTATTTTTGGAAAACATTATATAATTATCTTCCAAAAATCCTTAAATTTACTTGTAAAAACTCTTACTTCATAAATCTTGAAAATACTTGGCTAAAATCATTCTTTTCTTTACTTCTTGGAAAAACGTGGAATTTCAATTCCGAACCTTAAAATTCCACTTCTCTTGAAAAATCTCATTTTCCTTTAACTTATGGAAAATTCCATTTTTCTTCAACTTGAACACTTTGGGTGAATAATCCCAAAACTCTTGTAAAAATTCATTTTCTTAAAACGGGACTTCATAAAATCATTAAGGACTGAAAACCGTCATTGGAACAGTTTTCGTAGTCAAAATAACGGGTTAGAACACTTTACATTTTTTTTTGAACACATTTTGTAAAACTTTGGTGCTGGGATTTTCGGATTCCCTGAGCACCCTTCGTAAAACAAACCCAGTTTAAAAATCCGTTCGTAATCTGAAAAACTTGTCTTCATAAAAGTTGTAGCTATCGAAAAATGCTAAAACTTTCGTGTTTTGTGAAAAATCCAGATCTGCCTAAATTAGTACCAGTTTTCGTTTGAAACTGGCTGATCCTGAAAAACGGAGTGAAAACTGGCCCCAAGGATTAGCTACGGGTTTTCATAAAAATGAAGGCCTTTGGAGTCTTAATTCAAGATTCTGTCCACGTTACTCTCTAGTAAAAGTTTTTCTGAGCAACTTTCATGTTTTAACTTTTACCCCATTCGGCCTCTAAGGGCCTGATATTTTCACTTTCCCGAAACTGGCCAGTTTCGACTCCGAAATGGCAGTTTCGGTTGTTAATTCCGTTTTACGTCCTAGTTCGCGGAATCTAACTCAACCGACCACATCAGGAGCTTATATATTAATCAAGCAACGTTTCTAACGTCCCATACATTCATTCTTGCCCATCCATCATACCCATGCAGTCCATAAAAAAACCAAAAACCCTAGTCCTATGGGTTGCATGGTTCTAGCTCTTGCATTCATTCATCAAGCATCACATTCATCTTTTTCCATCAACCAAATCAGCCACTGCCTTAGGGCTAATTTGTGACCAAAATTTAGGGGACATTACTATCACATCTAGTATGCATCCTAACCATTTTTCAAGCATAAAAATCATGCAAGCAAACATCATAAACAAGCCAACCAAACCCTAACTCCTAATCAAGCACATACACCGAAATCAAGGGCTGAAAGTAAACTTGGACTTATGTCCTTACAAATCCAACTTGAATCATAAGAAAAATGCTTAACTTGAGCTTAATTTCAAGCTTGGTTCAAGAAATTACCTTAACCCAAGTTAGGGTTTGAAAATCCCTAAGTTCCTCATTGGTTCCATGGCTCACGGATTTGGGCTCCTCCATGGGTTCCGAATTTCTCCTCTTGGTTGATCCACTAGAGCCGAACCTCACCACATGATTATCCCTTAAAAATTTCAGATTTTCACCCTCCCTTTCACTCCCCAAACCCACGGATTTCTTGCCCAAAAATGGGTCTCCAAGCCTCTAAATTTTTCTCTTGTTTCCCCTTAGCTCAAACCCGAATCTCACAAGCAAAAACCCCAAGAAAAATTCTTATTTCTCTTCTCCTTTTCCTTCTTCTCTTCCACGGTTTTTCTTGGAGAAATTTGGCCATAGTTTGGCTGCATTTTGTGAATAAAAGAGATTATTTTTGGGGTGGCTATTTATAGGGGAAATGGGAGCATGGGGGGTCACACTTTTTCCCTTAAAACAAGGCTTTTTTTCCCATGCTTTCTCTTGTGCTTGTGCAGCCGAATTCATGGAGGAATAAGGGGGAGTTGTGGCCGGTTTTCAAGGGAGGGAAAGGACATGGTTGATCAAAAGGGGATTTTCTTTTCCTTGCTTTTCCCTTGATTTTTGGCTTTGTCCTTGCTTTGACTCCTTGATTTTAGGCCTTTTATTTTGCCTTCCTTGTGCTAGCCGAATGTTGAGGAGAAGGGAACGAGCATGTGGCATGCTTTTGGTTGGAAAGGAGGGAGTAGTTGGCTAAAGGAAAAGGTGATGTGGTGGTTGGTTACTTTTTCCTTGATTTAAGGCTTATGTCTCCCTTCTTTTTCCATGTGATGGCTTTCCTCTTGCTTTTTCCCATGTATGGCCGAATATGAGGGGGAGGGAATGGAAGACATGTGGTAGTTGGAAGCTTTTTCTCTTTCTATGCTTAAGTCATCCATGTGAGGTCATTTTCATGATGTCATTCTTTAAAAACAAGGGCTTTGTTTGCCATTTTTGTTCTCCCAATTTAATTCATTTTCCTTTCCTTGATGTCACACAGATATAAAAATATTGTGCTCCGTAATTTGGTCCAAAATTCTTCTGTGTAAAAATTGAACCGAAAAACTTTCTTTCTCCAATTTTCGGAGACCTTTTTGCCCTTTAATTTTGATTCGGTGTGCTTGATTTCTAAGGTGGTTTTTACGGCTTATTCTTGCTTTCTTGATCATAAAAAGTCTTTGCAGTCTCTTCTTATACTGCATTTCATCATTTTTCGAGGTCAACATTTTTGACCCGTCCTTGGTCAAACTTTGACTTTTTTGGTCAAACCTTTGACTTTCTTAAAATTTCATCCTTTTTCATTCTTTTTCTTTCCTTTTCGTTCTTTTTGACTCAAAATGCCGTTTACCAACCTCGGCATTTTTTTTCGAGTCTCATAGCCGGTTTAAAAGAAAATTCTAACATTGGCTAATAAAATTACGAATTTCACATGTGATTCATAATTTTTCATGAAAACATCTTGTAAACACATCATGCGGGCTTCTAATTTCTAATAAAAAGAGAAATCTTAAGTCCATGAAAATTCCGGGTATTACAAGATGCCTCGCTGCTTGGGACGAAAAACGAAGTTTTAGAAGGAAAGGAGTCAGATTTCAACATTTCTGACGCGGACATACTCTATCGAAAGGGTAGATTGTGCGTTCCTAATGAGGACGAGTTGAAGGAACGAATCCTGAAAGAAGCCCACGAGACCCCGTATTCCGTCCATCCCGGAGCCACGAAGATGTATAAGGATTTAAAAGAGAGCTTTTAGTGGCCCAAAATGAAGAATGACGTTGCTACTTTTGTCAGCAAGTGCCTTACTTGTCAAAAAGTAAAGGCGGAACACCAACGTCCGGGAGGAGAACTGCAGAAAATTGCCATCCCAGAATGGAAATGGGACCAGGTGACGATGGATTTCGTGGTTGGTCTACCTCGAACTCCTAGCGGCAACGACGCCATTTGGGTGATCGTTGACCGATTGACGAAGTCAGCACACTTTGTGGCCATCAAGCTCAGCTATTCCGTGGAACAACTAGCAGAAATATATGTTGCACAAATTGTTCGCTATCATGGAATTCCGAAGAAGATCATCTCGGATCGTGACGGTCGCTTCACCTCCAAATTTTGGAAAAGCGTACATGAAGCAATGGGTACCAAGCTTGCGTTTAGTACAGCTTTTCACCCACAAACAGATGGACAATCAGAAAGGACCATTCAAACCTTAGAAGATATGTTGCGAGCTTGCATGATGGATTTCAAAGGAACGTGGGACAAGAAGCTTCATTTGATCGAGTTCTCGTACAACAACAGTTTTCACGCTTCAATTGGAATGGCTCCTTATGAAGCCCTATATGGGAGAAGATGTAGATCTCCAGTCCACTGGTACGAGACGAGAGAAAAAGAGTTTGTGTCTACAGACTTTATTCGGAAGACCACGGAAAACATGAAGCTCATACGATAAAGGATGGAGAATGCGTTTAGCCGGCAAAAGAGTTATGCCGACAAACGCCGAAGGCCTCTCGAATTCCAAGTAGGAGACTTGGTTTTCCTCAAAGTCGCTCCATTTAAGGGAGTTATGAGGTTCGGAAAGAAGGGGAAATTGAGCCCAAGGTATATAGGGCCGTTCGAGATACTCGAGAAAGTTGGGAACGTAGCTTACAAGTTGGCTTTACCCTAAGAATTAGCATATGTGCACAATGTGTTTCATGTGTCAATGCTAAAGTACATTCCGGATCCGTCGCACGTATTGGATCACGAACCGATCGAGATTCGCGAAGATTTGACTTATGAGGAGAAGCCAGTCCAAATTTTGGCACGAGAAGAAAAAGTGCTAAGAAATAAGGTCATACCATTGGTAAAGGTATTATGGAGAAATCGCCATATCGAAAAAGCGACGTGTAACGCCCCCAAATCCACGTAGGGCTAATTACGCGAACTTGGGTCGCCACCTTACTTGCGTAACTTAAAACTTGAAGAAAATTGCGGAAATTTTTTTTTTCTTTTCTTTTAAGACTTCTTTTGAAACTTCAAAAGACTTAACTTCATCTTAAAAATCATGACTTGAAAACGGTTCATGCATAAAATATAAAACCTTAAACTTAATCTTAAACATAAACTTAAAACTGATTCTCATTCATAAAACTTAACTCCTTACTATGTACTCACTCGAGTACCGAGCTTTCACCCCTTGGGGAAGCTACTATACATAAACATAACATAAACCGTGGACCAGACCCGACCTAATGTGGATCGGTACAACACGAGGCAACTCGCTTGCCATACATACTGAAACTGTATCATACATACATAAAACATAATGTAAACACATTTTTCATTTCAACATATTTTGGAAACCCGTAGTGGTGTCCATTCCCACGTTTCACAGTCCGCAGCGCCATCTCTCCACAGCTTTGCATCAGGTATTGCCGGTAAGTTGCTCACCTACAGCATGAACGTAAGTAATGAGCTAAAAGCTCAGTAAGCACAATATTCAATCCGCATGCAATGAAAATGCAAGCATACGTATGAACCAATTATGATTTCTTATTAATCAGATTATGGTTCCCTACTTAATTATCTCTATACCAAGTGTGCACGTACTGAGGTACATAACCTTGGAATGGTTTAAAGTGGTCCATCCGATCCAACTCAAACCATGAAACAAAATGTTTAACATGGAGTAGTGGAGACAGCCCGTCCAATTCAAGTCAAACCATAGAACATACCATTTGAACTTACCACGGAGGCAAGCCAGTACAACAACACAATCCTTACTTAGCTTAACTCTTGCTTACCATGTATTTCATTATTAGTGGACATGCTTCGTGATGCCACGCTATCTAACATAAAACATAACATGTTTCTGCATAACATACTATCTCATACTTAACATGCATGACATACTTGCATCATAACATAACATTATACATAGCATAACATACTTCATGACATACTACTTAACATGCTTTATAACATACTACATAACATGCTACATCTTAACATGAAACATGAACATGCTGCATCTTAACATATAACATGAACACACTGCATCTTGACATACTTCCTCATACCATAAACATAGCATACTGCATCATGACATAGCATCTTAACATGCAACATGAACATACTACTTCATAACATCATAAATCATGAAATCCCATTCATGATTTCTTGAAAACAACATATGCAAACAAACATGTGTTCATGCTGTAGGCGGAGTTGTACTTACCTTCCGTCCTACGTTCTTGCTTAATTGTCCCAACTAGTGCTGTTCTTCTCCTGGTACAGCTGCAGGTTCTGCCTGCTTGACAAAGGACATGATCTAACTTAAACTCATGAAATGTTGGTGATCTAACCAACATGCTTACATGGTCTTGGTTGTATGTCCCTTCATGCAAAACATCTAACTTGGTTACACTCGGTAACCTTGCGTACTAAGCCTCGCTAAACCCCTAAGGGTTGCTTAACCTTAATCCGTAACTATCGGGTTATATCTGATAACCCTTTAGTTGAACTTAAACGGTATCCTTTAGGGTTACATTGGATAACCCTTAAGGTTAAACTAAATCAATGCCATTAGTCAACCAAAATTAACCATGGTCAACTTCGGTCAACTACGGTCAACTATGGTCAATCCCCCTATGGGTCAACCTTTGGGCCTCGGGCTTGACCCGGTAACTTGGGCATAACTCCCGGTTACCAATCGTAAACTAATCGCTTGCTAAAATCTTGCTTGAAAAATACATTTTCCTTGTTTGGAAAACTTAGGGAAATAAATCCCAAAATCTTACTTTACTTGTAAAATTCTTTACTTAAATCATAAAATCCAAGCTCTTGGATTAATACTTCGTAAAATTATTTGACGTTAAAAACCGCCCTTGGAACAGTTTTTCATAGTCAAAATAATCGTTTGATGTAGAAAAACAATTTTCTAAAACATTTGTAAAACTAGTGGTGCAGGAATTTTCGGATTCCCTGCGCACCCTTCGTAAAATAATCCCAATTTAAAAATTGGTTCATAATCTGAAAAAGTTTTCTTCACAAAAGTTCTAGTTCTCGAAAAATGCTAAAACTTTCATGTTTTACAAAAATTCCAATTCGGCCTAGATTTGTACCAGTTTTTAGTTGAAACTGGATGACCCCTGAAAACTGGGTCTGGGGAATTAAAAAGATTAGCCACGGGTTTTGGCACAAATGGAGGCCATTGGAGCCTAATTTTGGAAAATGGTTCACGTATCCCCTTAGAAAAAGTCGTTCTGGACAACTTTCGTGTTTTACATTTTTCCAAATTCGGCCTCTAAAGGCCTGTTATTTTTCTTTTCCGAAAACTGGGCAGATTTAATCCGAACCTGCCAGTTTTCGTGTTTATTTGATTTTACGTGTCCTACTTCGCGGAACTAACTCAACCGATCACTCGGGAGTCTAAATAAACAACATGCAACGTTAACTAACATCCCACATGTATCAACATGTCATCCCATCGCAGCCATGCAAACCAAACCGGAACTACAAAAACCTAGGTTTGCATGCATCTAAGGTTTGCATCACATTAAATTGAACCATTCATGCAACACCGAAGCTAGGTCTAACACCCTAGCAAGCAAGCCATACGCGGCTGCACCTAAGGCAGGGAGCATACCAACCAAAAATCCATGCAAACCAAGCATTCATGCAAGCATAAACTCATAGCACACAAACATAAACCATGCATAGCTAAACCACATGCAACACACCCTAATCAAGCACCATACTAAGTCTAGGGCATCAACATAAAAACTTGAGCTTAAGCTCTTACAATCCATGCTTGAAATACATTATAAATTTCCCAAATTAAGCTTGAACCAAAGTTTAGGGTTTAGGGAATTTACCTCATGAATTTCGGAAGTTGGTTCACACCTTTGGAGCCAAACTTCCTTGCTTTCCTTGGCTGCCTTCACAGCCGAATTTCCCCCTCCAATTGGGTTCCAAATTCCAGCCATGCACATACAAATATACCCATAAATATTCCATTAACTTGTATGGAAAAATCACTTAAGTTTGAAGGAGTTTTACCTTTTCTTTCTCTTGCTCACTCATGGTCGAAACACACACACCTAGAGCACCAAAAATTCATTTGGTTTCTTGGTTGGTGATTTCTCTTCACTTTTGGCCACTAACCAAAATTTTTCCTCAAAAATTTTCTCTCACTTTCTTCCTCTCCACTCTCGGCCACAGCCCCCAAAAATGGGTCTCTATTTTCCAAATTTTTCTCTTGGTTTTCTAGCTTGAAACCCGAACAACACTAGATCCAATCTCCCTTGGATTTTCAATTTTTTTCTTAGTTCTTTCTCTCCACCCAACCTCTCGGATTTTTCTGTAGAAAAGAGGGCAGAGTTTGGCTGCTTTTTTCTAATTTTTCAGCCCAAAAATCAGCTCATATGCATGCATATTTATAGGCACATGAAACTTTCTAAAAATTAGATTTTGACCCCAAAATTTTAAAAAAATTAACCTTGTTCCACAAGGTGGCCGGTCAAGACTTGGAGAGCAAGCAAGGGATGACATCATTGCTGACCTCATGGCTGACCTCATCGCTTACATCACCAAATTTCTAAAATTTACACTTTTGCCCCAAAAACTATAATTTTTGCAAAAATGCCCCCTAGGTGGCCGGTTGCTTTCTTGGTGATCAAGCCAAACTTATCTCATCATGATGACATCATGTGCTTACATCATCAATTTTCCAAAATTTACACTTTGACCCCAAAAGTGAAAATTCTTGCATTTATGCCCCTAAAATGTCATAACCGGTCATTTTACTTGCTTTTCAAGCAATTGACATTCTTTTCATGATATTATGTGATTTTCTCATACTTAAATCACATATTTTCTAAAATTACATTTTTACCCCGAAAGACAAAATCCTTGCAATTTTACCCCCAAAAATAGCCGGTCCTTATATTTGCTTACAAGGCAAGTCATTGCCTTATTGTGACGTCATCTAATGACATCACTCAGCTTACTTCACATATTTTCCAAAATTTACACTTTTGCCCCAAAAGTGAAAATTTTGACATTTTTACCCCTGACTTTGACCGATCCTTTTGGGTGACTTGGTGACTAAATTTTCCATATTTTCAAGTCCTTTTGCCCTTGACCTTAACTCGGTGTGCTTCATTTTCTAGGGTGGTTTTAAAGCCTATTTGAGCTGTCACGCCATACTGACATATTTTACAGTATTTTCTCATACTGCATCATACAATACTGTCAAGTCAACCCGTTGACCACTCTTGGTCAAATTTTGACTTTCTTGGTCAAATTTGACTTTTTCGATCAAACTTTGAATTTTCTGAAATTACGTCCTTTTTCGTCTTTTTCGACTTGAAAAGGCGTTTTCTAACCTTAAAAACCTATTCTGAGTCTTATTCAGCCATAAGACCTCGTAAAACGTATGAAAAACTCTTAACTACGAAATTTTGGTTCTGTCGTACCTACGACAAACCAACTTCTAGCTTCTAATTCTATCGCTCATACTCCATTCGTATCTTAACATATCCTACTAGAGATTTCTCGCAATCTCTTCATATCATATCATAAACATAGCGTATCCATCATGCTTTCGCTGCGCAACTCTGATCCGTTGGCAGTACTTATCCATGAAATCCTTCAGGTAAGCAGGTCAAACTGCTACATAACTGATCTGAGTATCTGAGGCGTCACCTCGTCTAGTCGTTGACTGGCAACATAACGTAGCCGAAAAATGCGTCATTGCAGCACATAATCGGAGAAGACTCTCCATTCTGTAAAACCATTGTTTTGGGTGTTGTCGAAGGTGCGGAGTTGCTCCTCCATTCCTTGGAATGCCGACGAAGCCTTGCTGCTCCTTTCGATCATAATAAATCTAATCTGGGTTTAAAACCAAGTACATGTCTCTATACTAATCTTATAACTACACAGAGTAAGAAAACAACTTACAAAACTGTGGCGCTGGTGGCAGAACTGTGAAACTGGATGGCAGAAAACCCTTTGCTCTGATACCAAACCTGTAACGCCCCCAAATCCACGTAGGACTAATTACGCGAACTTGGGTCGCTACCTTACTTGCTTAACTTAAAACTTGAAGAAAATTGCGGAAATTTTTTTTTTCTTTTCTTTTAAGACTTCTTTTGAAACTTCAAAAGACTTAACTTCATTTTAAAAATCATGACTTGAAAACTGCTCATGCATAAAACATAAAACCTTAAACTTAATCTTAAACATCAACTTAAAACTGATTCTCATTCATAAAACTTAACTCCTTACTATGTACTCACTCGAGTACCGAGCTTTCACCCCTTGGAGAAGCTACTATACATAAACATAACATAAACCGTGGACCAGACCCGACCTAATGTGGATCGGTACAACATGAGGCAACTCGCTTGCCATACATACTGAAATTGTATCATACATACATAAAACATAATGTAAACACATTTTTCATTTCAACATATTTTGGAAACCCGTAGTGGTGTCCATTCCCACGTTTCACAGTCTGCAGCGCCATCTCTCCATAGCTTTGCATCAGGTATTGCCGGTAGATTGCTCACCTACAGCATGAACGTAAGTAATGAGCTAAAAGCTCAGTAAGCACAATATTCAATCCGCATGCAATGAAAATGCAAGCATACGTATGAACCAATTATGATTTCTTATTAATCAGATTATGGTTCCCTACTTAATTATCTCTATACCATGTGTGCACGTACTGAGGTACATAACCTTGGAATGGTTTAAAGTGGTCCATCCGATCCAACTCAAACCATGAAACAAAATGTTTAACATGGAGTAGTGGAGACAGCCCGTCCAATTCAAGTCAAACCATGGAACATACCATTTGAACTTACCACGGAGGCAAGCCAGTATAACACAACAATCCTTACTTAGCTTAACTCTTGCTTACCATGTATTTCATTATTAGTGGACATGCTTCGTGATGCCACGCTATCTAACATAAAACATAACATGCTTCTGCATAACATACTATCTCATACTTAACATGCATGACATACTTGCATCATAACATAACATTATACATAGCATAACATACTTCATGACATACTACTTAACATGCCTCATAACATACTACATAACATGCTACATCTTAACATGAAACATGAACATGCTGCATCTTAACATATAACATGAACACACTGCATCTTGACATACTTCCTCATACCATAAACATAGCATACTGCATCATGACATAGCATCTTAACATGCAACATGAACATACTACTTCATAACATCATAAATCATGAAATCCCATTCATGATTTCTTGAAAACAACATATGCAAACAAACATGTGTTCATGCTGTAGGCGGAGTTGTACTTACCTTCCGTCCTACGTTCTTCCTTAACTGTCCCAACTAGTGCTGTTCTTCTCCTGGTACAGCTGCAGGTTCTGCCTGCTTGACAAAGGACATGATCTAACTTAAACTCATGAAATGTTGGTGATCTAACCAACATGCTTACATGGTCTTGGTTGTATGTCCCTTCATGCAAAACATCTAACTTGGTTACACTCGGTAACCTTGCGTACTAAGCCTTGCTAAACCCCTAAGGGTTGCTTAACCTTAATCCGTAATTATCGGGTTATATCTGATAACCCTTTAGTTGAACTTAAACGGTATCCTTTAGGGTTACATTGGATAACCCTTAAGGTTAAACTAAATCAATGCCATTAGTCAACCAAAATTAACCATGGTCAACTTCGGTCAACTACGGTCAACTATGGTCAACCCCCCTATGGGTCAACCTTTGGGCCTCGGGCTTGACCCGGTAACTTGGGCATAACTCCCGGTTACCAATCATAAACTAATCGCTTGCTAAAATCTTGCTTGAAAAATATATTTTCCTTGCTTGGAAAACTTAGGGAAATAAATCCCAAAATCTTACTTTACTTGTAAAATTCTTTACTTAAATCATAAAATCCAAACTCTTGGATTAATGCTTCGTAAAATTATTTGAGGTTGAAAACCGCCCTTGGAACAGTTTTTCGTAGTCAAAATAATCGTTTGATGTAGAAAAACAATTTTCTAAAACATTTGTAAAACTAGTGGTGCAGGAATTTTCGGATTCCCTGCGCACCCTTCGTAAAATAATCCCAATTTAAAAATTAGTTCGTAATCTGAAAAAGTTTTCTTCACGAAAGTTCTAGCTCTCGAAAAATGCTAAAACTTTCATGTTTTACAAAAATTCCAATTCGGCCATTGGAGCCTAATTTTGGAAAACGGTTCGCGTTGCCCCCTAGAAAAAGTTGTTCTGGACAACTTTTGTGTTTTATATTTTCCCAAATTCGGCCTCTAAAGGCCTGTTACTTTTCTTTTCCGAAAACTGGGCAGATTTAATCCGAACCTGCCAGTTTTCGTGTTTATTTGATTTTACGTGTCCTACTTCGCGAAACTAACTCAACCGATCACTCGGGAGCCTAAATAAACAAAAGTGTAAATTTTGAAAATTTGGTGATGTAAGCGATGAGGTCAGCCATGATGTCATCCCTTGCTTGCTCTCCAAGTCTTGACCGGCCACCTTGCGGAACAAGGTTAATTTTTTTAAAATTTTGGGGTCAAAATCTAATTTTTAGAAAGTTTCATGTGCCTATAAATATGCATGCATATGAGCTGATTTTTGGGCTGCTTTTTTCTAATTTTTCAGCCCAAAAATCAGCTTATATGCATGCATATTTATAGGCACATGAAACTTTCTAAAAATTAGATTTTGACCCCAAAATTTTAAAAAAATTAACCTTGTTCCGCAAGGTGGCCGGTCAAGACTTGGAGAGCAAGCAAGGGATGACATCATTGCTGACCTCATGGCTGACCTCATCGCTTACATCACCAAATTTTCAAAAGTGAAAATTCTTGCATTTATGCCCCTAAAATGTCATAACCGGTCATTTTACTTGCTTTTCAAGCAATTGACATTCTCTTCATGATATTATGTGATTTTCTCATACTTAAATTACATATTTTTTAAAATTACATTTTTACCCCGAAAGACAAAATCATTGCAATTTTACCCCCAAAAGTAACCGGTCCTTATCTTTGCTTGCAAGGCAAGTCATTGCCTTATTGTGACATCATCTAATGACATCACTAAGCTTACTTCACATATTTTTCAAAATTTATACTTTTGCCCCAAAAGTGAAAATTTTGACATTTTTACTCCTGACTTTGACCGGTCCTTTTGGGTGACTTGGTGACTAAATTTTTCATATTTTCAAGTCCTTTTGCCCTTGATCTTAACTAGGTGTGCTTGATTTTCTAGGGTGGTTTTAAAGCCTATTTGAGCTGTCACGCCCATACTGACATATTTTACAGTATTTTCTCACACTGCATCATACAATACTGTCAAGTCAACCCGTTGACCACTCTTGGTCAAACTTTGACTTTCTTGGTCAAATTTGACTTTTTCAGTCAAACTTTGACTTTTCCGAAATTACGTCCTTTTTCGTCCTTTTCGACTTCAAAAGGCGTTTTCTAACCTTAAAAACCTATTCTGAGTCTTATTCAGCCATAAGACCTCGTAAAATGTATGAAAAACTCTTAACTGAGTTTTTCCGTAAACATCTCAACGTATGCCCATAATTCATTTAAAAAGGAAATGGCAACATGTAAATTTCTAGGTATTACACGACGTGGGAACGAGAAGAAGACGTGAGAAGAGACTACCCCGATTTGTTCTAATTTTCGAGGACGGAAATCTTTTAAGGAGGGTAGGTTGTAAGATCCGAAATTTTGTAGACTTGTAATCTCCTTGATCATAAGGAATTAGAGTATAATTTATGTGTTTATGATGTGTTATATGAAAAATTATGAATAATAATGAGAAATTCATAATTTTATTTAAACGATGTTCGAGTCCTCGTTTAATTGTTATAAGACTCAATTAATGATTTACGAGCCAAGTATGAAGTTTTTAAAGGAAAAAGAACGAAAAATGATGAAATTTTACAAAAGTCAAAGGTTTGACCAAAAAGTCAAAGGTTGACCAAGACGGGTCACAACATTGACTTCACAAGTATGATGAAGGAATATGGAAAGAATTCTGAAAATGAAGTTTTATGATCAAGATAGCTCAAATAAGCCATAAATCCACCCTAGAAAAATCAAGCACACCGAATTCGAATTAAGCGCAAAAAGGTCTCTGAAAAATTGGAGAAAGAAAGTTTTCGGTCCGAATTTACAAGGAAGAATTTTTGGACCAAAAATATAAAATGAGAATGCTCATCACAGTATTGGAAATAACTGTGGAGCGCGAAAGGAGCTGTGAAAGAACGAAATGGCCAAACAAGACATTGTGTGAGCTAGTGGAAGATGACATCAACCCCTTAACATCACCTTCCACTAACTCAAGTTGCATCATGTGGGACTCCCCCATGCTTGAAGTTCGGCCAGCCATGGGAGACAAAGGGGAAAAGAAAAAAACAAAAATGAATGATAACTAAACATGACAAAAAGCCATAAAATGAGGACAAGCAACCACTCCACCTTTCCTTCCACCAAGGGCTGCCACATGTCCCTCCTTTCCCCTCAATTTTCAGCAGCCCATGCCCCCCTTAACTCCCATGTTCGGTAGCCAAGGAAAAAGAAAAAAAAAATGGGAACAAGACATGACACAAAGCCTAGAATTAGGGGCCAAAAAGGTGGACCAAGAGAAGACACATGCACATGCCTATGACTCACTTTTCACTAGCCTAAGCTAGCTATGAGAGGCTTTCTTTTCCACCCCCAAAAACTGGCTGCAGCACATCCCCTCCCCTCCATCATGTTCGGCAGCCAAGGGAAGACAAGCAAGACAAGGCATAAAGCCATAAACCAAGGAAAAGGTGCAACCACCCTTGTTCATCAAGTCCTCTCACTCTCTAGTCACTTTTGTTAAAAAAGTGAGTCAAAACCCATGCCTTTTTCCCTTGTATCTTTTAGCAGCAAGAGAGGAAGAGAACAGAAGAGAGTGAGAGCAAAAGAAATTCTTGGAGTGTTCATCCTTGGAAGTTCGGTTTTCAAGAGCTAGAGATAGGAGAAATTTGTGAGATTTTGGTAAGTGTTGGAGCTTGTGGCCGACCAAGAGAAGGAGAAAAAGAGGTGAGTAACTCTTGATAAATTTTTGGGTTTTCTTTTTGAAAGTACACGGCTTGGAGGTGTGACAAAGCTAACCAAAAATCTCTTGGATCCCACTTTTCTTGGACCACAGCCGTGAGCCACCAAGCAAGGAAAGCTTGAGAAGAATCTTGTGGGTTTTTACCAAGAGGAGGCCGAACAAGAAGAGGAAAAAAAAGGTAAGAAAAACTTGGATTTTTCTCTTGTTAAGGTTCGGTTTTGGTAGAGCAAGAAACTAACAAAAAATTTCTTGGATCACATGTTTGGTGAAGCCGTGAGTTAGAGGAAGGAAGGAAAGAAATTTTGGGATTTCAAAACCCTAACTTGGGTTTGAGGTAAAACTCTTAAAACCACATTAAAATTAAGTTCCATTTAAGCTTTTTGAGGGTGATTCAAGTTGGTTGTAAGGACATAAGTCCATTTTAAATTTTCAGCCCTATTTGTTGGTGTGTGTGTGCTTGATTAGGGTTAGGGTTTTGGTTGGCTTGATCTATTATTTGCTTGCTTCATTTATACTTGCTTGATAATGGATTTTTCATGCTAGAAATTAGCTTATATGTCCCCCAAGATGTGGCTAAAAATCTGCTAAGGCAGCCCCTATGATGCATGCTAGTTTAGGGTGAAATGTTGATGCTTGATGAGTTGTATGGAAAAGCTAGAACCAAGCAACCCTAGGTTTTTGGTTTTGGATTTTGGGTTGCATGGAATGTATGAGATGGATTATGGGTTTCAATGGGATGTTAGAAATGCTGCTTGATCTATGTATAAGCTCCCGATGTGATCGGTCGAGTTAGACCCGGCGAAGTAGGACGTAAACCGAAAGTAACTCCCAAAGCTGCCAGTTCGGTTTCGAACCTGAGCAGTTTTGGAAAAATGAAATTATAAGGCGTTTGGAGGCCAAACGGGGAAAAACTCAAAACACGAAAGTTATTCGGAACAACTTTTACTAGAGAGCTACTCAAACAGAATCTTGAAATAAGGCTTCAACGGCCTCCGTTTTCACCAAAACCCGTGGCTGATCCCTAGAGCGGTCTTCACCCAGTTTTTCAGAGTCAGCCAGTTTTCAAATAAAAACTGGTACTAATCTAGGCCGAACTGGATTTTTCTTAAAACACAAAAATTTTAGCATTTTTTAAGGGCTACAACTTTCGTGAAGATAAGTTTTTCAAATTCCAAGCCGATTTTTAAATTGGGCATGTTCTATGGATGGTGCGCAGGGAATCCGAAATCCTGCACATGAGTTTTACGAAAATGTTTTCTAGAAAAATTGTGAAGTGCTTTTAAACGGTTATTTTATCTTCGGAAACTGTTCCAAATGCAGTTTCCGACTCCAAATGATTTTATAAAAGATTTGCTTCGAGAACCATGAATTTTAAGGGCTCGGGTCTGAAATTTCACATTTTCCCATGAAGTAAAGAAAAAGAGGGTTTCAAACTAAGAGTTTACAAGTCAAGGAAAATAATGAGTTTAAGCCAAGGTATTTTTTTTTTCTAATTAAAGGAGTTAGAATTTTTACAAGCAAAATGAAGGGTTTTGGAAAATAAATTACACAAGATTTTCCAAAAATAAGGAAGAGGAATTTTAAAGTAAAATTGGTAAGCAAGCCGATTACAAACGGTAGCCGGATATTATATCCGAGTTACAAACCCAAAGGTTGACTAAAGGTTGACCCAAGGTTAATTAAAGTTAACCTTAAGGGTTACCCAACATAACCCTAAGGGATACCCACATGTATAATTGGGCTAAGATTTAAAGGGTTAATGGAAATAACCCAATAACAAGGATGTATGAGCAAAGCCCAATAATAGAACAAGGCTTTAATCAAAAAGATTACCCAACGTAACCTCTTAAGAATTAATCAAAGTTCGATTATCATTAATAAAGAATGGGGATTAAGGTGGCCAAGATGGATATCAAATATAAGGGAGATACAACCAAGAATAGGTGTGAGTGTTGGTAGGTCACCAACACCTTACGAAATGATCCTGATCCTATATTTTTGGTATATCAGGAAAGTGAATTGCTGTTACCGACAAATTTAAGGGACGCAACTTTAAGGATACGGCACTAGAGGTAAGTACAAACATCACCTGCAGTATGAAAGTTAGTAAATTATGTTCAAGTATGTGGTTTTCAAATATGCTGCAAAATGTTGTGTGCTATATCTATGAAATGCCATGCTTTATAAAAAGTTCTATTTTTGCAAAATGCTATGTTTATAAGAAGTGCTATTTTTGCAAAATGCTATGTTTATAAAAAGTGCTATATTTGCAAAATGTCATGTTTATAAAAATGTCATAATTGCAAATGCCATGAATGAAAAGAATACCATGCCATGTTATGAATGAGATAAAAAGTATGTTATCATATAGTGACATCATAAGGTATGTTCACTAAGGATAAACAACATGGTAAAAAATCACAAGTAAAGTGTCGTACCGACCTCCCATAAGGTGGAGGATTTTTCATGTTCAAGTAAAGGATTCACCCTCTCGTTGATGCGGGAGGGTGTAATCACCCAATGTTCCCAGAGCAGTCAGGGACCTTGCAACCCCTAACTGTATCTGGAGGCGCGCTAAATAAATGATGGTACGTACACTATGGGGCCCATAAGAAAGATAAGTTCAAGTTAAAAAGGAATGCATAAATGAAACATAAATAGTTCACGCATATGCATATGATGATATATGTTTTCAAGATGTTTTAAATGTTTTGTGAGATTATGTTTGTGCTTACTGGGCGAAAGCTCATTCAGTTATATTTCATACTGTAGGTAAGAAACCTGCAGTGTAAATGGTAGGTATTGTGAGGATGATGTGGTGGCGGACGAAGGCGGTGTGGATACCACTACGTATTAATTCCGCAATCTTTTGATAAGTTAAGAAGTTTTGTATATAAGTATATACATGATGAAGACAAGTTATGTATTATGGTATTTTGGAACTAAAGACTTAAGTAAACTTTTACTTCAATAGTAATGATCTATTGCTAATGGCAAATGCTTTTTATAAGTATGTTTCAAAAAATTATATATATATATATTCCTAAATTTTAAGTAAAGTTAAATAAAGTAAGTAAAGTGGCGGCCCTACGTAGTAAGGAGGCGTCACAAATGATGTTTTGATTATCATCCTGCATTAATCTTAATCTTGAAATGATTACTTAAGTTCATATCCATGACTTATGTACTTTGATACACTAAATGTGAGACAATGTTAATTCATGGTCAATATACTTGTGTTTTGGGTGCATGACTTATGGATGGAGAAATCAAGATTCATAGATACGGAATCCATGGCTATCTTAACGATAGTACATGTTATCTACTTAAAGGCATTATTTGAGGATTGAAAGATAGTATAATAAGATCTTGGCCATCGGTTTACTTTATGTTCTCTGATCGTTTATCAATTGTATAGTTTTACAATTGGTGGTTCTTTTAATGGAGAATAATGGAACTTCAAGTTAAAATGATTGAAAAGGTAAAACGGAAATAATCCTTAATTCAATCATAGATAACATATGGGGATTAAACAAGCGATGAATAAATCATGAAAGAAGCACTACGTGACAGAGCTTTTGTGATACGGTATGTAAACAGGAGTTCAGCTTCAAACTTTTAGTGGAATGGTTTTGAAGTTGATAATTGTTGGATAATTAATCTGGGATTAATTTTTTACAATTATAAGAGTCTCTTTACATATTTCCATTGGGTCCTTCTATTAGCTCATATAGTTTCACGGAACGTCTCGGGATTAGTTCCTAATGAGATTGATAAATTATAAATGGAATTTAGAAATGTCTATTAAGCCATAGTACTCTCTAACATGCAATCCAGAAAGGATTGGATATGTGAAATTTGTAGACAAATGATTTGTCAACAAGTGATTGGTTAATTTGAATTTTGAAAATAAGATTGTGTTTGAATTTTGGAAAACAAAATTATTCTCTCCTAATTAAAAGAGGTGCACGTTTTTTTTAATTGTATGGAGGGAAGAAAATTTTGTTTCAAAATTGTTTAAATATATTCCTAACATTAAATTATTAATTGGTTTAAATAATGGAGATTATTTCATGGATTTTTCTTTCCTAATTAAAGAGGTGCACGGTTTTTGTGAGGAAAGAAAATTTGAAATATTTTATTGATTTAAATTAATTAATATGGATAATGTTTATGGAAAATATTTATTCAAATATGTGAATCTTATTTAAATTCGAAAAGGTTTAAAAGAAGTTCGAATCTAGATAGGACTAGAATCTTTTGACTAGTTTAGATTCTTAATTTAAAATTTGAACCACCAATCATGATTTATCTCTTAGTGTGGCCGAATTTTTGAGTGGTGATTCCCTCTTGAAAAATTATTTTTAGGTTCAATGAATCTAGTCCTAAAGTTGTATGATCTTTTGGTTCAAAATTTATCTAGAAAAATAATTATTAATTATTTTTCAAGAAGGAGATAAATTTTGAAAATGATTGGAATACTATATTAAGGTTAGAAGTTCTTGAAAAACTATGATTTGATTTTCTTATATGGGAAAAACATTTTTTTCATAAGGGAAAAAAAAATTTTATGTTTCTTCCACATCAAGAAATTCGGCTATATTGTGAGAGATAAAAAGAAAGAAAATTTCATTGAATCAAAACTGTGAGGAAGGTTAAACCGAGTGATAATTTTTCATAGGAGGTTAACCGGTTCCTGTTTTGTAGTTTTGAAGAAAGAAGTTGGATCAAATTCTCAACGAGGATCATCGGAATTGAGAAGGAGGGATCTAGACTTCGGAAAGTATTACCGGTTGCTTGGATTCATAGAACGTGTGCCCACACACACTCTGAGACGTGGAACTCGAGAATAGTAGAGAAGACACGTTGGTCAAACGCTCTAGCAATTCCGGAATTCAAGAAATAAGGTACGCTTGATCATGAATTTAATTTATTATTATATGCATCATGAGCTTCTCTTCCGGAAACGGCATAAAATTTTAAAACTTCCGCTGCACCGTAACTCTGATATCAGATCCGATTTTTCCAACAATTGGTATCAGAGCCAACTCATGATCATGCATATAATATAAATTATTTGATCAAATAAATTTCTCTCTATGCATTAATGAAATATTTTAGAGAGTTGGCACTCTAGGTTTTATTTTAAGTATGTTAAATATATTATGAATGGATGTATAGATGAATGAATGCTTTATATTATTTTGATAATATATGATGCTTGTTCAATTTTGCCGGTCATGATTCCATAGAGGTTAGAATTTGTATCTAGATTTTTCAATTGTAATAGATGTGGTCTATTTTCACCGCTAGGTCGTTCTTTTAATTTCTATAATTTTTGTAAGCCGGAAACGGCATAGGAATTTTTTTGTAAAATTCGGGCTACAATGGATCTAAGGATATTGAAGATGAACGAAGGCATGGAAATTTTCAAAAGATGTGATTTTTTGTTTTTTGGTATTTTTTCAATTAAAAAACTTTTTTTTTGAATTAAAAAAAAATCACAAGAATCTTTTTGAAAATTTAATTTTCCAATGATATATGATCTTGATAATTTGGAAATCAAAATTGAAAATTTAAATTTAAATTTAATGGATATTATTATGAATTTTAAAATTTTGTGATTTAAATTTGAGATTTGGAAATTTCAAATTTTAAAATTTCAAATTTAATAAACCGGATTTTTAATTTAAATTTTGATGTTTTGTAATTTTGATTAAAATTAAAAATCACATATAATTTTTTTGAAATTTAAAAAGATGTGACATTGGAGAAGGAAGACATATTGAAGAAGGATACAAGGCATGGATCTACAAGTGAAGGCCGATATCTGTTTCGGTTAAACTTTTGTAAATTTTACAATTTTCTTTTTCCTAGGATGGAATCATGATCCACGACTATTTACATATTTTGCAAACCATGGATGATGAGTTGCTAGCTGAATATGATATACTATTTCATGACGTATTGATAACATGCCATATAGACTAGGGAGTGCCACTCAATAAATATTGTTTATGCATGAAAAACAAAAATCCTAATTTAAAAGATTGAGTGGGAGAAGGTTTTACACACTAAGATTTACAGCCTCCATCATTGGTCCAATAGTTACGCATGGTAGTGCCTACTACTCGGTTTTGACCCGGGAGTTCCCTTCGGATAGGTATATTATCTAGAGTGCACACTGATTTGGATTTCCGAAAGAATAATAATTTTGGGCATATTTTATGTTTTTATCACCCCTCGGTGGCGGATGTAAAATATGGATTCAAAATTGGAAACGATGGTTATACACTCATGCTGCTTTATTTATTAACCCTCCCTCGAGGCTCTATTACATAAAATAGTGGCCAAATTAACGGTAGTTAATAAATATTTAATGGAGTTTACTCCATAGATGAATATGTATTAATCGGAAGGAATTCGTGTTCTTGGCTAGTTTTTCTATGACTACCTCTCAGTAGCTTAGAAGCGGTAGTTATGAATTATCGTTGTAACGTATGTGTTTTAAGGGTTTTACATATGAACATTTAGATTGCAAATAGATCTTTTTGTTTCATTACAAAATCATATTTATAAACTGATAGGATGTTTGCTCATACTTATTATATGTTTTCTTATTATAGATCAAAATGTCGAGCCCTTTATCTGTGATACTTACGCAAAACAAATTAACTGGCGAGAATTTTAATGACTGGAAAAGGAACTTGCTCATCGTCCTAAACTTTGAGAAACACAGTTTTGTCCTAACCCAACCTAGACCACCTACGCCTGCGATTGATGCTCCTGATTGGGATTTTGTAGCGCTTGAGCGCTGGAACAATTCCAACCTAAGTGCCATGTGCTATATTCGGGCGAGTATGTCTAACGTGCTCCAGAAACAATATGAGGAACATCAAACTGCCAGGCAGATCATGGATAACCTAGAGGACATGTTTGGTGAACAAACTGTCAAGGCTAAGACCGATGCTATCAAAGGTCTCATGAACTGCAGGCAGAAGGTTGGAACTCCCATCAAGAAGCACATGATGACAGTCATGGCTTATTTGTCTGAGGCTCAGGCAAATGGGGCTGAGATCGATGCTGCAACTCAACTGGTTATGGTTTTCTAAACCTTATCTAAGGATTTCGATTTAAATAAGCATGGTAACAACCTTACGTAGGTGGGGTGTCACAATGCATAAATCGTCCAAAAGAAAGAGGCTATTATTAAGAGATCGAGAATCATTCAAGATCATTCAATAATCGCTACCGGAACCCTATCATCGCCTCACACCACCTTCACTTCACTAGAATTCCATAATTCCGGCCTTTTTCCCTATACTCTTGTATCTGATTTCCCCCTTTTTCCAATCTCTCCCATTCTTGGCTTACACGAGCTCTCTCGTATTTTTTCTACATGCGTAGTGAACGCTCCCGAAGCACCGACAAAGGACGTAACCCACGAGATTACAGTTGAACCTCTATAAAAATTTAGTATCTCTTTATTTATTTTCCGTACTTTACTTTCTTCGTCCAAGCGCAACCCGCTAGATCAACCCTAGGTGATGGACCTTGCTAACAATCGATGCCGAATCGGTCATTGGCCCTCAATACAAATTCAGCAGTAGATTTCACCCTCTACAGGTATTAAGTTATGCAAGAAGTAATATGTTTTTTTATGTTTTGTGTCATCTTAAAATATGAGAAACATATTTAAAAACAAATTTCCTTAACATCTGTAATTTTTTTTTTCAATATTTCCGCTGATATCGACAATATCTTTGAAATTTCTGTAAAACTACACTACTGATATTTCCACCAATAATGATATTTTCATCCTTGGGCGTGATAAACATGGATCCGGTTTAGAACAATTTTTGAGGTAGTGTTTCTAACCAAAAAATTGTAATTTTCCTTTTTATCACCCATGGTTTTTTTTTTTATTTTTTTTATTTTTATTTTTTTATTTTTTTTAAATCGTCCATGGTTTTATTGGTTTAGAAGCAAAGAAAAATGATGTTTTGTATTTTTTATGTAATCTGCTCATAAGAACTAATTCAGTTAGAAATTTGACAAATAACAAATCTTTCGCCCTTTGTTGGCCTTCAAGTTTCTGATTTACAATGACTGATATGCAGATCTGCAAACGTACATGTCAAATCATGCACCTTCATTAAACAATCGTCAACCATCAATTGTCTATCTGCAGCCATCGAATCCAAAGCTCCAGCATCAGCTTCAAATACCCTCAAGCTAGATCCAATTTCCGGTATTGCACAAGTAGAGGCACATTCCTCTCCCTGGCCATGTTTCAGTTCACGTATCATCTGTGCCTGCAACAAACAGTCATAGACATTATATATACATACATATATATATATATATGTGTGTGTGTGTATATATATATATAAAGAATACGAAAGTATTTATTAGAATGTAGCAGTGCATGAGAGACAACACCTGAATGGAACCCTTTCTGCGCTCTTTGATCAAACATTCTTCAAGGTATTTGACTTTCTCATCGGTCTAAAAAAAGGACAAAGATGGTAATTAAGAATAAAGTAAGTTGAGTGTCAAACTAGAGAAGTGCGGTGGTGATTCTACTGCTTACCAGGTAAGAGAAGTTCTGTATGTATTCCTGTAGTCCCTTAATCTTGGAACAACTTTGTTGGTAGGGCTCCCATATTTCCTACAAAAGAAGAATTAGTTGATCCACTCGCTTATATACCAATAAGCATATATTTATATATAAAAGTATTGAAAATTACTTGGATATCAAGTGGTTGAGGTTTGCCTTGAGCCATATATATTTGATCCACTCCGAAGTCTTGAAGCATAGGCAATATTCTAGTTGTTATGATGATTTTGCTTCCTAAACCGAACCAATATCTGCTTCCGACTAGAGCAAACAATTGTTCTAGGTCATCCACATCATCGAGAACTACTAGAACCCTTTTTTGACATAGTCTTTCCTTTATTGCAGCCATACCTCTAGTCACACTGGTTATTTTTATATCCTCTTGCAGTAAATCAAAGACCAGTTGTTTTTGTAATTGAATTAGACCATTTGATTTTCGTGATTTCTGTCCAACACCTCTTATAAAGCTGCCACCATCAAAAGCCTGAGAAACTCCATCAAAAATAGCTTTGGCCATCACCGTCTTTCCCATTTTACTCTCCCCAGCAATGCCCACAACCAGAACATCACCCCCTCCCAATTGCAAGAAGAGACTCAGATATTCATGACAGAGATTGTATGCAAGCGAATTGATGGAAATATTCAGATTTGTTTGAATTCTTTTCTTCAAAATATCTTGAACAATTTCCTTAACAAGCATAGACACCGACCTGGAATATGTCATCATAACAGAACTTCAATATAGGGGACTGATGTCATTAACTTTTTGCTGAATCCCGGATAGGCATTGTTCTAGCAAACACCAGAAAACAGTGTTTTGACACACACACACACAAATACATTATGGTAACAGCTAAATTCAATATCAAACATAACAAGTTTATTTATTACACTAGTAAAATCTGTAATGCACAATTACCTAGTTTTCTTTGAATCCCATCCGCATAGATTAGTTGCTTCCTTTAAAGCAGCATTCCAGGCACGCAATTCGTGTTCGTCATACTTAGTGCTGTGTCTAGCCAGTGCAGCTCCAAAACTTTGAGTCTGTTTTCGAACTTGTGATGGATCGACGTTCCAAAAAACAGGCAAGACAATCTGTCTATTAGTTTCCCGGCATTGGAGGATATGAACAAGTACCCTCAAACACCATGGGCAAGAAGCATAGTTTTCCGAAAAGATAATCAGTGAGATGTTTGATGGTTGGATGACCCCTACCACTAAACTCTTCATTGAATCTCCTTGTTTCAAGTTCACATAATCATCAAATGTTTTAATTCTCGCACGAACTAAAGCGTGACGAAGAGGGAGAGTAAAAGTGTAACGGGTATCCTCAGCTCCACAACTAATATAGACATCATATCTATTCAAACTCTGAGGAACAGAAGATGAACCAGACATATTCTCACCTCTAAACGAGAAAATGTTTTCTTTAACATAAAATGTTCAAAAATAAAGAAAACCTTGCACTTGGTAATGACTATGTATACATATATACATATGTACATATGAACTCACTAGCGGGGTGGGATTGTAAGGATTACTTGGAAATGAATTAATCAAGTTCAGATGAAGTGGCTGATTAGCATCATAGAAATTTCATCGTTGACCGGAAGTTTCGGAGTAAACAGAATCAAACTCTCTAAATGGTGGTTGTGGTGCAAGTATCTTAGAATTTTCCTCGTTAATCAGAGGAAACTTCTTCGTCCCAGAGTGTAGACTTTTTCCGCTCTATCAACCTACTTCTTCCATCTAAACCATTTAACTGAAAACTAATTTTTGTTTGAAAATTAAAAAATATATATATAATGATTTAAAATAAAGAACTAGAGATATGTTTATTGATATATAAATATATATATATATATATTTTTTTTTCTGTTTTTTTTTTTGAATTATTCTTAACTCTTTATATTGGAAACAAAAAAATTTGTTATTTTGAAATTGTACTTTAACAAATTTTGACTTTCCTCCCTTACCGCATGTTTACTTCGCATCAAATGGAAAGGAAAAGTGAGTGGTCATTTTTCTTTCCCACTTAATTAATCATATGTTTACTTACAAAATAGAAAATGAGATTTTAGTAATCCCCACACAATATACGGAATGAATAAGGGGAATGTCAATCCTTACATTCTCTTGGTGTTGTTTCCTTGTTAAAGGGAACACATATCAACTTTACTCATGTACCCTCAATAAGTTTCCATTGCTAATGTTCTATTTTATCATGTAAAATGATATTTTAGTAATTACATAAATAAAATAGCCATTTCTAAGGTTAGTAAATGCTACAAAGGGGATATGGTTGTTTCCCCTATACACCATCTAATAAATAAGTAAACACTAAAAACGAAATCAATGATCCTCCTTTCTATTTCATTACTTTACTTTCTAATCACATTACTGTTCCAATTACATTCCTTTACGGTTTAATAAACATGTCCTAAAATATTCAAGAAGAAAAACTTGAATTTTTTGTTTTTAGATTAAAAACAACTACGAGACAATAGTCCACCTTCAATTTTATAAATACAATAATTATGGTTATTTGCTTTCTTCATTCTTTCGGCGATGTTACTTTGAAAGTTCGGCTGCATTGTGGCAAAGTGACTGATTGGAAGCTTCTACATTTTTAATTTGGAGCATGAGCGGAGTCAACTCTCCTTGAAGTTTGTTTGTTTGCATGAACGGAAGTCAACTCTCCTTTAAGTTTGTATGTTCGCTTTTTTCTTCTCTTTTTTTTTTTTTTTTTTTTTTTAATGAAAATCACTTTGACAATGCATTTGGTAGGAAGGGGAAAAGAAATATAAAAAGAAGATTGATAGATCACCTAGACGAGTGAAATTAAAATGATAGATGTACTTTCTCTCATAAAATTTAGTATAAAATATATTTAATAATTTCTCCAATTTACTAGTTTTAAGAGAAATTAAAATAAGTTTTTTTTTTAATTTGAAGTTCATCGCGTGATCACTAGTTTAATCTTTTATTTCTTATCAAACTGTACAAAACCAAGAACCAATTTGGAAACAAATTGAGAAAGCTAGGGTTCCTTATTCCAATCAATGTATCAAAATAATACATTAAAAGAGGTTTAAATAGATTAACTAGAAAATACAAAAAGACTAATCTACCCTTAACTGCTAAAAATAATGAAACCTAATAATAACAGGAAACAAATAATAAATAAATATAAAACTATATAATCTAACATCACCTTTCAAATTCATGGTGATGTTACCAATAGCATTGAGAGTTTGCTAACTAAGAAACAGAAATGCGAACCAGAAAGAGTCTCGGTAAACATGTCAGCAATCTGTATGGAAGAAGAAACGAAAGGCTATGTGATGGTGCCAAGTTGATAGTGATGTTGAGTGACATGATAATCAATCTCAATATGTTTGGTCCACTCATGGAACACTGAATTGTAGGCCATATGAATAGCACTCTTACTATCACAATATAGGGGAGTAGGTCAATGAAGAAAAACACCCATATTTGCAAGCAACCAATGTAACCAAACTATCTTACAAGAAGTAGAAGCCACAGCACAATAATTTGCTTTGGTGGGGGATCGAGGAATAATGTAATGCCGGGCTTAATTAATTTAAAATAACTAAGGTTAACAAGTATGTTTAGTATCTTATTAGTATTATTGTTAAGTGTTTATTAGTAGTAATGTTAATTATTTTATATGAAATATTTTTTTTAGTATTTATATGCTATTGAAATTATTTAATAACTTCTTTTTTAATTAACTGTGCAGAGGAGAGTTGACAACCACCGGAAGTGAAGTTTATCAATGTGCTTTGTCCATAAGATTGTTTGTATAAGAATGGTAATCTAAAGTTATATAATATACTTTAAATGAAATTTATTAAATTTTTATGGACTTATTTGCAAAGAAAATATATTTTTAAGGATCGAGCATAATTTTAGACTCTTTTGGGCATTTTATGTAATTTTTAAAAGTATGTTTGTGTTGTCTTTTAATGTGCAATACAGCTGGCTTATGTGGTGTTAGGCTGATTTAACCACACTTTTTCCCCACCTCTCATCCCAGCCGGTTTTCAAAAAAAAAAAAAAAAAAAAAAAAAAAAAAAAAAAAACACACACACACACACACACACACACACACAAACACAAACACCAAAACAATAAAACAAAACATAAAACTCCAACAACTGATCTCTCCATCATAAGACCTTCTTTCCCCTCCTAAACCACAAAACAAATCAAGGCTAAGCTTCCTTCAAAAATCCATTCTCTGATTCCAGCATATACTCATTTTTCTTTGAAGCTAGTTGAGCTCAAGGTGGGGTTTGGCATCATTTTTGGAGTCCAAATTGTATAAGCTACCTAAGGTCAGTTTTAAGTAGGGTTTTTAGTGGATCTTCAAGCTATTCAAAGCTAGAAATATGAAGTTTTAAGTTGAGATGTCATATGTTAAATGTATACTTTGATTTTAATCCCAATGTGTAACTTCTGATTTTACTTAAGATGCTTGATGGTTTTATGTTATTTGAGATGTAAAACATTGTGAGGTCTGATTGGAAAAGAGATTTGATTGTTTTTAATGTATTTTATGAAGTGACATAGAAGGTGTTTATGAAAATGTTTGATTGAGATTTCTAAAACAAGGCACTAAGATTTCAAATTTTGTTTCTCTACTTATACCCTCTATTTGAAGCTGAAATTTTGAGGAGTTAAAGTATACATATGAATCTTGCTCCCCACAAAATTTCACATGAAACTGTTGTAAAACGGATTTTTGGTGAATTTTTGAATGTTGGGTTCTGTAGTTGGAAATTGGTGGACAGCCACTAGGTAAAAATTTTGTTTGTGCTTAGAATTTGTCCTAAAGGACTTTAAATGGTCTAAAACATTGAAAAGTGATACTATAATGCATATTTTTCTAACTTATATGACTAATAATGGATTGAAGATATTTTTTTTTAAATGGAAAATGACTTGATCATGGATTTTAGGACAAGCCCGATCAACTTTTCTCGATAGCCTACGCTTCAAAAAATGACAGTTTTTCTGTTTACAGTGATGCTTCAAAAAATGGGTTAGGTTGTGTGCTTATGCAAAATGGAAAAGTTATAGCCTACACTTCTAGGCAATTGAAGGATTATGAGAAAAATTATCCTACACATGATCTTGAATTGGCAGCAGTTGTCTTCATCCTTAAGATTTGGAGGCATTATCTGTATGGTCGAAAATGTGAGATATTTACAGATCATAAGAGTTTGAAGTATTTATTCACCCAAAAGGAATTGAATATGGGACAGAGACGATGACTTGAATTGGTCAAGGATTACGATTGTTCCATTAACTACCATTCAGGCAAAGCAAATGTTGTAGCTGATGCTTTGAGTAGAAAATCTTTGACAAGTTAGAAGCAGATTCAGGCAGATTATGTAAGTTAGAAGTGGAAGTAATGACAGAAGAAACTCAAGCTATTTTATCATCGCTTGTTTTGCAACCAACTTTGATAGACAAGATCAAGCTAAAGCAGGATTCAGATCCAAAGTTGTTACGTTTGAAGGAAAAGGTAAAACTCAGAGATGGTGGAGATTTTCAATTTGCTAATGATGGAACGGTTCACTTCCGAGGGAGAATATGTGTTCCTAATGAAGAAGATTTAAAGCATGATATTTTGGCAGAGACTCATGCCACACCTTACTTGATACATCCAAGTAGTACAAAGATGTATAGAGATTTGAAGATGCACTATTAGTGGCCGAAAATGAAGAAAGATGTCGCTCAGTTTGTGGAACGTTGTTTGGTGTGTCAACAAGTCAAAATTGAATATTAGAAACCTGCTGGAAAATTACAACCATTGTTGATACCATAATGGAAATGGGAACACATCACGATAGATTTTCTTACTGGCTTGCCAAGAACTCAGAAAGGATATAATTCAATTTGGATAGTTGTTAATCGTCTCACAAAATTTGCTCACTTCTTGCCAGTGAAGACTAATTATAGTATGGATCAATATGCTTAGTTGTATATCAAGGAAATCATAAGACTTTATGGAACTCCAGTCTCAATAGTTTATGATCGAGATCTGAAGTTTACATCTATCTTCTAGAAGAGTTTGCACAAGGCACTGGGCACTCAGTTGGCGTTCAATACAGCATTTCATCCACAGAACGATGGGCAATCAGAAAGAACAATTCAAACATTGGAAGATATGCTTAGAGCTTGTGTATTAGATTTTCAGGTGACTTGGGATGAGTATTTGTCATTGATTGAATTTACTTACAATAACAGTTATCATTTTAGCATTAGGATGGCACCATATGAAGCTTTGTATGGCAGAAAATGTAGGTCACTGGTTTATTGGGATGAAGTTGGAGAAAGGAAGTTATTGGGGCCCGAGTTAATTCGGCAAACGGCAGAAGCTGTGAGTAAGATAAGAAAAATTAGACAAAAATTGTGTACTGCACAGAACCGACAAAAGAGTTATGCTGATACACGATGTAGAAATCTAGAATTTGAAGTTGGTGATCTAGTCTTTTTGAAGGTAACTCCTATGAAAGGTATTATGAGATTTGGTAAAAAGGGAAAGCTTAGCCCTAAGTTTATTGGACCATTTGAGATTTTGAGAAGGGTTGGAAAACTTACTTACGAGTTAGCATTACCACCAGCATTGTCAAGAGTTCATACCGTATTCCATGTGTCAATGTTGCGTAATTACATTTCTGATCCGTCCCATATTTTAAGCTATGAGACATTGGATTTGAGTCCGGATTTGACTTATCAACAACAGCCAGTTAAGATTTTGGATCGTCAAGAAAAGATTTTAAGGACAAAGAGGTTTTCTTTAGTCAAAGTTTTGTGGAGAAGTCAGAAAAAGGAAGAAATCACATGGGAAAAAGAAGATGAAATGAGATCTAAGTATCCGACTCTCTTTAGTATGTCAAATTTCGAGGACGAAATTTTGTTAAGGGGAAAGGAAATGTAATGCCGAGCTTAATTAATTTAAAATAACTAAGTTTAACAAGTATGTTTAATATCTTATTAGTATTATTATTAAGTGTTTATTAGTAATAATGTTAATCATTTTATATGAAATATTTTTTTTTAGTATTTATATGCTATTGAAATTATTTATTAACATTTTTTTAAGTAATTGTGCAGAAGAGAGTTAACAACCGCCGGAAGTGAAGTTGATCAATGTGCTTTGTCCATAAAATTGTTTGTATAAGAATGATAATCTAAAGTTGTAGAATATACTTTAAATGAAGTTTATTAAATTTTTATGGACTTATTTGCAAAGAAAATATATTTTTAAGGATCTAGCATAATTTTAGATTCTTTTGGGCATTTGATGTAATTTTTAAAAGGATGTTTGCTGCTGTCTTTTTATGTGCATTGCAGCTACCTTATGTGGTATTAGGCTAATTTAACCACACTTTTTCCTCACCACTCATCCGAGCCGGTTCTCAATGCCAAAAAAAAAAAAAAAAAAAACACACACACAAACACCAAAACAACAAAACAAAACACAAAACTCCAACAACTGATCTCTCCATCATAAGACCTTCTTTCCCCTCCTAAACCACAAAACAAATCAAGGCTAAGCTTCCTTCAAAAATCCATTCTCTGATTCCAGCATATACTTATTTTTCTTTGAAGCTAGTTGAGCTCAAGGTGGGGTTTGGCATCATTTTTGGAGTCCAAATTGTATAAGCTACCTAAGGTCAGTTTTAAGTAGGGTTTTTAGTGGATATTCAAGCTATTCAAAGCTAGAAATATGAAGTTTTAAGTTGAGATGTCATATGTTAAATGTATACTTTGATTCTAATCCCAATGTGTAACTTCTGATTTTATTTAAGATGCTTGATGGTTCTATGTTATTTGAGATGTAAAACATTGTGAGGTCTGATTGGAAAAGAGATTTGATTGTTTTTAATGTATTTTATGAAGTGACATAGAAGGTGTTTGTCAAAATGTTTGACTGAGATTTCTAAAACAAGGCACTAAGATTTCGAATTTTGTTTCTCTACTTATACCCTGTATTTGAAGCTAAAATTTTGAGGAGTTAAAGTATACATATGAATCTTGCTCCCCACAAAATTTCACATGAAACTGTTGTAAAACGGATTTTTGGTGAATTTTTGAATGTTGGGTTCTGTAGTTGGAAATTGGTGGACAGCCACTAGGTAAAAATTTTGTTTGTGCTTAGAATTTATCCTAAAGGGCCTTAAATGGTCTAAAACGTTGAAAAGTGATACTATAATGCATATTTTTCTATTTTATATAACTGGTAATGGATTGAAAATATTTTTTTTTAAATACAAAATGACTTGATCATAGATCTTAGGACAAGCCCGATCAAGTTTTCTCGATATGGTAGAGTCAATTTCTCTATGGAAGTTCAATTTTAAGGAGTTAAGTAGGAATTCTACTTACTGTATCATAGAAACTTAAAAAGTATATGATATAGCGTTTTAATGTTTTTGACAAATGTTTAACATTTCAAATGAGACTATGGATATAATGTTTCATTTCATTGGAAAGGGTATGATTTGCAAGTAGGAAAGCTAAAGGAATGGATAGTTTATTGAAAGCTTTTATGATATGTTTATAATGTTTTAAAGGTTTGCAAAGTTTTAGATATGGCCTATGAAATGATGAGAATATCTATGAAATGTGTAACCCCATTATTATGATGTCATTGGGACTGACTGATACCCATGGATGGGTCCCAAAAGGGATATGACTGATACCAACGTTTGGAATCCCAATGACAATAATGAAAGTGTTTGGCCAAACCTAAAGGTAATGAATGGTAAATGATTCTATAGCTTAAGCCCAATTTGTGCCATATCTCAAGGGTTTTCATGTTATGTTTTTAAATGTTGGTATAGAATTCTATTTGCTGTAACAAGATTCAAAATCCATTGAAATTGTATTTTAGATACAGATTGTAGTTTAAAGGTTTTGTATTTAACTATGTTCCGCTTATTGAGCTATTAGCTCACTTTAAAGTTTTATGGTATAGATGAGAAAGAAAAGGAATGAGGAAGCAACATAGTGGCGGGCTGAACCTCTTTTAGGAACCTAATGTCATAGAAACTATGTACATACTAAACTAAAGTTGTTTCATGAAAAATGCTTATCAAAGAACTTTATGGACTACACTACACAGTTTTGTTTTGAGATAGTACTAATAATATGTGATAGTCATAATACCAACTCTTCATTTTTTTTGGACTAAACTTTGATGAAGAGTTTGTAATTATTTTATATTTATATCTTATCATACAACTATCTTGGCTTTACAATGTTTCTGTGTTATCATGAAAATTTTATGAATGTATGGATTAGTGACATGTTCTAGTTAGGTTTAGCTTAAAACTAAACCGGCTAAGGGGTGTTACAAATAATATCTTGCTTTTTACTCTTTTAAGAAATAAGAGAGTCACCTAAAAAGATATAAAAACCACTGGTAGACTTGCAATCTGTCGGATTACTAGCCCAATCAATATTAGAGTAAGCATACAGCTCTAAGGACAAAGTAGAAAAAAGTAAAAGACTTTAAAACTTTGTGCCGGGAGGATACTTTAAAATGCGAAAAATAGCAGCCCAATGAATTGTAGTAAGTGCAATGACAAACTGGCTAACTATATGAACTGCATGTGCAATATTTGGTCTACTAGTGGTGGGATAAACTAAGCTGCCGACAATAGTGCAGTATAAACTAGGATCTAGCAAAAAAGGACCATCAAAAGGAGAGTCCCGAGCATTAATCTCAAGAAATGTATCAACAATCTTATTATCAATAAAATTGTGCATACTCAAATATGTTAGCTATATACATTGATTGGGAGAAAAGATAACCTTTAGGAGAAGAAGCGAACTCAATGTCTAGAAAATAACGTAGTGAGCCTAAATCTTTCCTGACAAAATAACAAGCTAACTCAATATTCAGTGTTGCAATCCCGACAACATCATCATTAGTAATAATCATATCATTGACATAAAAAGATAGTAGAATACGACTCATACCAGTACATCCACTACTACAAAATGTGGATTCCACGATAAAGCTTTCACGACCGTTTTTAAAAGGCAGTCGTGGAAAGCTCACCAAAAACACGACACAAAACTGAGTTTTTGAAAATAGTCATGGAAGCTTCGGATTCCACGACCATTTTCACAAATGTCATGGAAACAAGAATGCTTCCACGACCATTTGTGAAAACGGTCATGGAAGCTGAAGTTTCCAATACCATTTTTAAAAAACAGTCATGGAAAATTCATAACAAATTCACACAAAACTGAATCATACCCTCATTTTTCCAAACTAAGACCGCAGCTGCAGTAACTAAAATTAGATTAGAATGCTCCAAAAATATAACGACCCATCTAATGTAGACCACTACTGTACTTATCTTACATAATTACTTATTTACTTAATTAGCGAAAAAAAATTTTTATGCAATGTGCACTCACACGAATAAGTACATACTTATAAACGTTTATTAAATAAAATCTTTTGAGTATAAATTAATACACATATTATAAACTAAACGGTAGCGGTCACCATCCCAAATTTCACAGCTAGCAATACCATGCTTCACCACTTTGTATCAAATATTACCGCTAGGTTGCTTACCTACAGCATAGATGTAAGACGTGAGCTTTTGCTCAGCTAGTACAATTTTTAAACCCACAAAACAAAACTTAACAATGCATGAACCATGTATACTTCATTATGCTTTCTTAGCTTAACATACTAATGCGCACAGCTATGGAGTGGTTGGGGCAGCCAGCCCAATCCAACTCAAACCACAGACCAAACCCGACCTAGTGCGGGTCGGTACAACACAAGGCAACTTAACTTGCCAACTTACTTAATTTTCTTAAGACTTGTTCTTATCATACTTAATAAACCATTTCATACTTAAGTCTTAGTCTTATCATATGAATTGGTGAACATGCTTCATGATATCACACATACATAAATCATAAACCATATCATAACAATTTCATAAACTTTAAACAAATTATACAAGTAACAAACAAATAGCCTATGCTGTAGGCAGAGTTATACTTACCTCGTATGCTATGTCCTAGATTTTGTTGCTCCAATTCAGGTCGCAACAACAAGTTACCTCCTGTTATTAAAAGGACATAGGGTAAGGATCTTATAAATCATAATCATTAAATGTTGGTAACCTAACCAACATCCATGAATAACCTTAGTTGTATGTCCCTCACACATACAATAATAACTTACTTGATTACTAAATGTAACCCTAGGGTTTATGGCTTGTCATACTTAAATCATATCTTGTTAGGTTACTTAGAGTAACCTTGGGTACTAAGCCCAATTTACATGAATAGTGTTAGGTTACTATTCCTAACTTCGGGCCTACTTCTTATTACTTTCAATATCCCATTAGGTTACTATGAGTAACCCTGGGTTTTAGGCCCAATTAACATACTTAGTATTTTGTTAGATTACATTGGGTAACCTTTGGTGTGAGTCTAAGCCAAACTTGGGTTAATCTTATTAGGTTACTAAAGCCCAACTTCCTAAGTTATATCTTATTAGGTTACTATAAGTAACCTTATGCTTTGGACCCAATCCATTAACTTGAGTATCCTACCCGATTACTGTTGATCATCATTCTGTTACCAAGTTATTAAGACAACTTGTGGTCCACTTACTTATTTTTCTTGTCTTGGAAAAACCTATTATTATTTGTCCATTTTTCTTTTTGTACAAAAATCCTTGTTCAACACTCAATCTTTTTTTCACCAAAATTGCAATTCTTTGAGTGGGGATAATAAAAATTGTTAGGTGTTGAAAACTGCCTTTAAAATAGTTCCATGCTGCCAATTATCAGTGTGTGTGTGTAGGAATTTCCTTTTCCTACACTATGTTTTCAAAATCCTGTGCAGGAATTGAATTTCTTGTTTCCTGCACAGTTTTTGGAATTCAATTTTATTTAAAAATCTGTGTTGAATCTGAAAAAAGTTTTCTTCATGAAAGTTTTAGACCTTGAAAAACCCTACAACTTTCATGTTTTGCTCAAAATCCAGTTTGGTCTCTAACCCACTCATTTTCCTTGTTGAACCTGCCTTGCTATGCATGAAGTCTGGGCATGACCAGGTTCAGATTTTTATAAAAATAAAGGCCATTAGAGTCTTATTTTTGAAAATTGTCATGCTGCCCCCTAGTAAATTCGATTTCCACCAACTTTCATGTTTTAAGTTTCCTCAAATTCGGCCTCTAAGGGCTACAAAATCACCTTTCCAGTAAGCTGCCCAGTTTTACCCGAAATTGGCAGTTTTGCTTTAAATCCATTTTTACGTAAAATCTACGTGTACACTACCTCAAACAGTCGCAATCATGAGCCTATGTCAAACATGCAATGCTTCTAAAGTAAACTTTCCATCGACAAACATTCATCCATACACATAAAACCCATGGGGTGTTCTTGCACCGAACTAGGGTTTAAGATTGGTTTGCATATCCCATACATCATTCAAGCTAATAACCTAACTCATTCATCATCATCCATAACCTATAACTTATTAAGCACATGGGGACATATAACAAACATTATAAAGACATACATGCAAACCCTAATATCATGCAACCATACTATCAAAATCAAGCATAACAACATAAATCAAAATCACTTACTTTCTAATCAAGCACAAATCTAAACTAATCTAGACTATTGCATAAGAAAATAAATGAGCTTATGCTCTTATAAACTAACATTGTAATACACATAAAGCTTCAATCAAAGCTTAATTGAATAGCTCAAAGGTTTTAGAAGATTACCTTTAAGCTTGGAGATAGGTTCTAAACCTTGGGATCAAACTTTAGTTCTTGCTTTTAGTTTCCTCCAAATATTCCGACCACCCTAATCCTTTCTTTCTCTTTCTCTTTTTTTTTTTTCTTGTTCTCTTTGGGGTTCAGCTTTCTAAGGGGGAGAGAGAGTGAGGTGAAAATTTGGCATAGTTTTGGGGTATTTTCACATAAAGTGAACCAAAATGCACCCCCTATCACCTATTTATAGGTGATAATTATTTTCTTTTTAGATTTATTTTTAATCCCAAAATTGCATAATAGCCCTTAAGAGAAAAATAGTTGCTCCATACCCCTATGAGGTGGTCGGCCATTGAGTTGCCTTGGAGGCCAAGACACTAATTCTTTCCTAATTTCCTAAAAATCCATAAATCATATAATTATCCATGGATGAGGTGTCCTCCCTCTTAGGCCTTGTTTGGCTTTTCTCTTAAAATGCAGTCCATTGTGATGCTAATACACATATTTCCAATACTATCCTCAACTAATAACAATACTGTTATACTGGACTACAGTCCAGAATTCACTTGTGTATAATTGGACTGCGTATAAATTTTTCTTATAACTTAAAGCTACTTAGCCCTTATTGTCCTAAATAATGTGCTTGATTTTTCTATAGTGGTCTTGAACCTCATTCTTACTATCTTATTCGTAATGACGGTTTTTCACAATATAATTTCCATACAGCTTGCTATACTACAGTTGTAACACCCGGAATTTTCATGGACTTGTGATTTCCTTATTTATAAGAAATTAGAAATCCGTATGATGTGTTTATAAGATGTTTGATGAAAAGTTATGAATTACAATGAGAAATTTCATAATTTTATTAGCTAATGCTAGAATTCTCATTAATTCGGCTATGAGACTCAAAATAGGATGCCAAGATTAGCAAACGGCATTTTGAGTCGAAAAGAACGAAAAATGATGTAATTTTACGAAAGTCAAATATTTGATCAAAAAGTCAAAATTTGACCAAGGACGGGTCAAAACGTTGACTTTACAATATTATGAAATGTAGTATAAGAGGAGACTATAAAAACTTTTTATGGTTAAGATAGCAAAAATAAGCCTTAAAACCACCCTAGAAAATCAAGCACACTAAGTTAAGGATTAAGGGTAAAAAGGTCTCCGAAAAATAAGAAAGAAAGTTTTTACGGTCTGATTTTACACATAAAAATTTTGGACCGAAGTACGGTATGAAAATACTGAGCACAGTATTGGAAATAACTGTGTATCACAAAAAATGGACAATTTGGTGAACCAACCAAACAAGGCCCTTGTTTCTTAAGGCAATGACATTACCAAGTTTCTAAGTTATGATGTCATTCACCTTAGCTAAGCCTTGGAAAGGAAGGTTCATGAACCTCCCCCACCCACCACAAAGGCCGGCCACATGTCCCCCTTTCCTCCCCTCAATTTTCGGCCACTTGTCCCCCCTTTGGAGTGTTTTCCAAGCCTCCCTTCCTCTATAAATAGATACCCAAAAAATACCCATTTTTATTCAATAAACCAAGCCAAACTCTTGCCATTTTTCCAGCTGAAAACCATGGGTTTGAGGGTGAGAAAGAGAAGAGAAAATCTGAAATTTCCTTGGGGCTTTTGCGTGGGAAAGTTGGATCTTTGCTAGGAAGAAACAAGAAAAATTTTGAGAGCTTGGAGACCCATTTTTGGGCAGCCAAATCCGTGGATTTGGAATGAGAAAAAGGAGAGGAAAAACTGAAATCTTTAAGGGGAAAATCTTGGGGTAGAGTTCGGCTTTTGAGAGGAACCAAAAGAAAAATTTCGGGTGCCATAGTAAACCCAAAACCGTGAGCTAGACGGAAGCCAAGGGACCAAAGGAGATTTGGGGATTTCAAACCCTAACTTGGGTTTAAGGTAAATCTTGACCCAAATCTTTTAATTAAGTTCAAGTTGAGCATTTTTATTTGTGATTCAAGTTGGATTTGTAAGGACATAAGTCCAATTTAATTTTCAGCCCTAGATTGGTTAGTGTGTGCTTGGTGAGGGATTAGGGTGTGGTTGGCTTGTTCATGATGATTTGCTTGCATGATTTATGCTTGAAAAATTGTTAGGATGCATGCTAGATCTGATTGGTATGTCTCCTGATTTTTGGTCAAAAATCTACCCTAGGCAGTGGCTGATTTGGCTGCTAGATAAGGGTGAATGTTGATGCTTGATTTAATGGAATACAAAAGCTAGAACACCATGCAGCCAAGGACTAGGACAGTCGGTTTTTGGGGGCTGCATGGGTATGATGGATTGGCATGAATGAATGTATAGGATGTTAGAAATGCTGCTTGATTTATGTATAAGCTCTCGATGTGATCGGTCGAGATAGATTCCGCGAAATAGGACGTAAACCGGACTAAGCAATCAAAACTGTCAGTTCGGATTCAAAACTGGCTAGTTTCGGGAAAGTGAAAATTTAAGGCCTTTAGAGGCCGAACTGGGTGAAACTTAAAACACGAAAGTTATTTGGAAGGGTTTTTCCTAAGGGGTAATGCAAGCAGAATCTCAAAATAAGGCTCCAATGGCCTCCGTTTTTAACAAAACCCGTGGCTGATCTGCCCAGACCCAATTTTCAGGATCAGCCGATTTCAAACAAAAACTGGCACTAATACAAGCCGAACTGGATTTTTCATAAAACAAGAAAGTTTTAGCATTTTTCGATAGCTACAACTTTCGTGAAGAAAAGTTTTTCACATTCGGAGTCGATTTTTAAACTGACATCATTTTTCAACGGCTGTGCAGTGAACAGAAATTTCCTGCACAGGATTTTCTAAAACTGGTTCAGAAAAACTGTTTTTCTTCTTAAAATTACTATTTTGGCCATGGAAACTATTCCAAAGGTAGTTTCCAGCCTTAAATGATTTATATAAGGATCTGTTTCAAAAACATGAATTTTTACAAGTAAAAGTAAGAGTTTTAAGAGTTATTCCTCAAGTTAAGAAAATGATGAGATTTTAAAGTATTTAGACCAAATGATTTTAAAGTTGAAATTTCCTCAACTTTTCCATATTAAGGAAAAAGTGGAATTTAAGCCAAAGTGAAGCAAAATGAACATAACAGGCGATTTTCAGTCCTTAATGATTTTAAGAAGCCTGTTTTAAGAAAAGGAATTTTTACAAGTTAAGAAAATAGTTTTTGGGACTTATTCACCCAAAACTTTCCAAAGTTAAAGAAAATGAGTTTTAAACCAAAAGTTTAGTAAACAAGTCGATTACGGATGGTAACCGGAAGTTATATCCGAGTTACTGGGCTAAGCCCAAAGCCCAACGTTTGACCCAAAGGGGGTTGACCTTAGTTGACCACATGTTGACTTTGGTTGACCAAAAGTTGACATTTAGGGTTACCCAATATAACCCTAAAGGATACCAAGATTAATGAATTGAGCTAAGACTTAGGGTTATTGATAAGATAATAACCCAATGGATTACTAAGCAAGTAAAAGTAAAACATAAGCCCAAGAAGAAGGAAGTGACCAAACAAGTTTAGCAAGAAGTATTAGAAGGGACATACAACTAGGGTTGTTCATGGAAGTTGGTTAGGATACCAACATAATATATCATGATTTATGATAAGATAAGATAACCTTATCTTACACCTTGATTGAAACAGGAATAGGAACCTGTTGATATATCACGAAGAACGATACGTCAAGAGCGTAGGACCTCAGATAAGTACAAACCTCACCTGTGGTATGGAAGATAGTATCCTATTTTCAAATATGCTACAACATGTTTAAATGCTATGTTTAAATGCCATGTTATGTATAATGGCATGTTTTCAAGTATGCTATGTTTTTAAAGATGTCATGTTTTAAAGATATCATGTTTTTAAAGAGGCCATGATTTAAAGAATTTCAAGTTTTAAGGAATGCCATATTTTAAGGAATGCCATGTGTTAAAGAGGCCATGTTATGTTAAAATATGTCATGTGCATGTATAAGATATGATTTTGTGACATCATGAGGTATGTTCACCAATGATAAACCACTTGGTAAAAATACACAAGTAAAGTGTCGTACCAATATCCCAAAGGTGGAGGATTTTTCATGTTCAAGTTTAAATTATGTTTCTCAGAACTGTTAGAGACGTTGCAAACCCTAACTTTATCTGGAGGCGCACTATATCCTATGGTATTTACACAAGGGGCCCACATGTTAAAGAAAGATAATAAGTTCAAGTCAAAAATGAATTGCATAAATGAACATAAATGGTTCATGCATATGTTATATGATGATGTATGTTTTCAAGATGTTAAAATGAAAAATGTTTTTGTGAGATTAAAGTTTGTACTTGCTGAGCGAAAGCTCATCAGATATATTCCATGCTGCAGGTAGAGATAAAAGGCCTGTAACTTTACTTGGTGGGCTTGGAGACGATGCAACAAGTGAAGGGCGGTGTGGGATACCACTACGCAATATTTTCCGCAGAATATTTAAGTTATGAAGTTTTTCACGTATGTTTAAATGTCAAGTTACGTTATGTATGTATGTACGATTTTCAAGTCACGAATTCAAAATGAAGTTCAAGTTTTCAAGTTTCAAAAGAAGTTTTAAAAGAAAAGAAAGAAAGAAAAAAAAATTTGTCCTAAAATTTTCAAAGTAAGTTAAGTTAAAGCAAGTAAGGTAACGACCCCCATTCGCATGGTCGGTCCCACGTGGGTGGTCGGGGCGTTACAACAGTACCGTCATATTCATCTCTTCGACTTTTTTGGTCAAACATTGACCAACATAAGATCATAAATTTTTATTCTACCTTTTTGCTCAAAAGGCCATATGCTTGGCTAAGCATTCCATTATTGAGTCTTATAAAATTATAAGAACTCACAAAATTTGATAAAAACCCTAATAGGGCTTTGTCATAAATACGTCATGGTATACGTTAATTCCTTTAAAAGGAAATTGTAATATTGTAAAAAGCTAATTATTACAAAAAAAATAGTCCCTACATCACATTTGGACATCACTACCACCATCTACCATTCATCTCTCTCTCTCTTTTAAGTGATCACTAACTTCTTTTGGTTGTTTTTCTCTGTATTTAGACTTCCATATGATTTTAAGTTTTGTATATTTTAGTTCTATTTTGGGGGATTGCTTTGAGTTAATTGTGCAATGAGTGTTAATTTAAGTGATCACGAACTTTTTTTTTACCAGTATTTAGACTTATGATTTTAGGTTTTGTATTTTTAGTTTTGTTTTTGGGGTTTTTGAGTGAATTGTGCAATAGGTGTAAATTTTGGTATGCATTTTGAAATTTACTTTGACTTCTAAAACTTTGATATTTTGATTTAGGAGTTGTAAATCATGAATAAGAAATGGATGTAGTTTGATAAATTGTCTAAAACATATGAAGATGGTGTTAAAGAATTTTTGTCATTTGCCGAAGCTCACATTCAAGATGATATGATTTCGTGCCCTTGTGAATTTACAGAAATCAGATATCTCATTCCATTGATGATGTTACAAGGCATTTGCATGCATATGGGATTATTTGTTCTTACCAAACATGGCATTTACATAGTCAAGATTTTTCCAATATTAAATATACATCGATGAATAAAAGTAAAGAGCCTATTGTTGAGGAAGACATTGGTGATAATATGTTTGATTTGATAAATAATTTGGAAGAACACTTTGTGCACCGTTAGCAGTTATTTGAGGCAATGATTAATGATGCTGAGACACCTTTGTATATCGGGCGTACAAAATATACAAAATTAGGGGCATTGGTTAAATTATAGAACATGAAAACATCGGGAAGATGGATGAATTCTAGTTTCATGACTCTTTTAGAATTTCTAAAAGATGTTCTACCAGATGATAATAAAGTGCCGCCTAGTATGTATGAAGCAAAGAAGATGTTGAGCACTTTGCGAATGGACTATAAAAAGATATATGCTTGTCCAAATGATAGCATCATTTACCAAAAAGAATATGAAGATTTAAATGAATGTCAGGTTTGTAATGAGTAAAGATGAAAGAATGGTGAGATGCCATCAAATGGTAGCAAATGAATGCCCGTGAAGGTGTTATGGTACATTCCATCGGCTCCATGTTTGCGTCGTTTATTCCGTAATGCCGAGCGTGCTAAGAATTTGACTTGGCACCATGATAAATGTGTTGATGATGGTAAGCTTAGGCATCCAATTGACACACCATAATGGAAGACCTTTAATGACAATTATCTAAATTTTAGTGGAGAACCAAGGAATTTACGTCTCGATTTGTCGACGGACGAAATAAACCTATATAGTAATATGAGTAGTAGGCATAGTACCTGACCATTCATATTTGTTAACTACAATCTCCCACTAGAATTGTACATGAACCCACATAGAAATATGAATAGTAAATATAGTACCGAGCCAATCATACTTGTTAACTATAATCTCCCTCTAAAATTGTGCATGAAGTGGAAGTTCTTGATGCTGACTTTATTGATCTCAGGTCCTCAACAACTAGAGAATGACATTGACGTGTACTTGACACCATTAATCAATGACCTAAAAAGCTTGTGGGAAACTGGGTTAGAAGTTAGAGATTTTTACCGTCAATATGCATTCAATCTTCATGCAATCTTCGTGTTTGTGGGAAAAGTTCTATAGGTTGTCCTATTTGTGAAGAAAACATCTTCTATCTGATTGAAAAATGGTAAGAAAATCATTTATCTTGGTCAAAGAAGATTCTTGCAAAAAATCATTGATGCCGCAAACAAAAGAAGGCTTTTGATGGTAATACTGAAAAAAACCACTCCTTGGATTTTGAATGGTGAAGATGTATTTGAGATGGTTAAAGATGTGAAGTAGTTTTGGGAAAGAGAAAACAAAAGGATCCAGTGGTCGATGGACCTTGGAAGAAGAAGTTAATCTTCTATGAACTTCCATATCAAAAGTCACTTTACATTCGTCATTGCTTAGATGTATGCATATTGAGAAAAACGTCTGTGAATCGATAGAGAGCGCGTTGCTTGATATTCCAAATAAACTAAAGATAGTGTAAAGGCATGGTTGGATCTTAAAATGATAAAGATTAGATCAAATTTTCTTTTCGAGAAAAGAGCGAATGGTACTTACTTACATCTGGCAAAGTACACATTATTGAGGCAAGAAAAAAAAAAGTTTTGTAAATGGCTTGCTTCTGTGAAAGTACCAGGTCGGTATTCTTCCAACTTTAAAAGGTTGGTGTCGATGAAGGATTTGAGGCTCGTTGGAATGAAAGCACATGATTGTCATATCTTGATGCAACAAGTATTACCTCTTGCATTGTGGGGAGTTTTAACGAAAGATGTGAGATATTTAATTACCAAGTTATGCTCATTTTTCAATTCAATATGCTCCAAGATAATTGATCCACTTATAGATTCACTATAATCAGAATTGGTGATGACATTGTGCATGCTTGAGAAGTATTTCCCACCATCCTTTTTTTCTATAATGATCCATCTAATGGTGCACTTAGTTTAAGAAGTTAAACTATATGGACTAGTGCATTTGAGATGGATGTATCCTTTCGAAAGATACATGAAGGTTTTGAAGGGATATGTGAAGAACCAAAATAAGCCGAAGGGATGTATAGTGGAAAACTATATAGCGGAGGAATCGATTAAATTTTGCTCGGAGTATTTGTCAAACGCAGAACCAATAGGTTGCCAAAGAGTGGGCTACTTACGTCGAAAAGACTATCTGTGGGCATCCCTTCAATGGTAAATCAAGATGAATGGGAGCAAGCTTGTATTATGTTTTGCACAATATTAAGGAAGTGGAGCCTTTCATTAAAGTTCACACGAAGGAATTAAGAGATACGAATCGAAGAAAAGGAAAAGTGAGCAGTGGCTTTAAGATGAGCAAAACTTGACATTTCGGGAGTAGAAAAGAATACATGTGCATATGAAGGCTAACGTTTTGCAATATTTAATGAAGCCAGCAAGAGGACCATCATCGATAGTCATAAGATATACATCATACTTTGTCAATGGCTACTCCTTCTACACCCACAAAGAGATGAGAAACATCTCATCCAAAATAATGGCATGACCCTTCCTGCCGAGTCTATGTATATTTCCTCTGCAAAGGACAGGAATCCAGTGTACAATTGTAATAACGAGCTTTTTCCAATATTACAATTTCCTTTGTAAAGGAATTAAAGTTGTACCATGAAGGTATCTATGAAAAAGCCTAATTAGGGTTTTTATCAAATTTTGTGAGTTCTTATAATTTTATAAGACTCAGTAATGGAATGCTTAGCCAAGCATATGGCCTTTTGAGCAAAAAGGTAGAATAAAAGTTTATGATCTTATGTTGGTCAAAGTTTGACCAAAAAGTCAAATGTATGAATATGACTGTACTGCAGTATAGCAAACAGTATGGAAATTATACTGTAAAAAACCGTCATTACGGTTAAGATAGTAAGAATAAGGTTCAAGACCACTATAGAAAAATCAAGCATATTATTTAAGACAATAAGGGCTAAGTAGCTTTAAGTCATAAGAAAATTTATACGTAGTCCAATTATATACAGATAAATTCTGGACTGCAGTCCAATATAACAGTACTGTTTTTAGTTAAGAACAGTATTGAAAAAATCTGTATTAGCATGAAAATAGACTGCATTTTAAGAGAAAAGTCAAACAAGGCCTAAGAGGGAGGACACCTCATCCATGGATAATTATATGATTTATGGATATTTAGAAAATTAGGAAAGAATTAGTGTCTTGGCCTCCAAGACAACTCAACGGCCGGCCACCTTATAGGGGTATGGAGCAAATATTTTTCTCTTAAGAGCTATTATGCAATTTTGAGATTAATAATAAATCAAAAAAGAAAATAATTATCACCTATAAATAGGTGATGGGGGTGCATTTTGGTTCACTTTATGTGAAAATACCCTAAAACTATGCCAAATTTTCTCCTCACTCTCTCTCTCCCTTAGAAAGCTAAACCCAAAAGAAAAGAAAACAAAAAGAGAAAGAGAAAGAAAGGATTAGGGTGGCCGGAATTTTTGGAGGAACCCAAAAGCAAGAACTAAAGTTTGATCCCAAGGCTTAGAACCTATCTCCAAGCTTAAAGGTAATCTTTTAAAACCTTTGAGCTATTCAATTAAGCTTTGATTCAAGCTTTATGTGTATTACAATGTTGGTTTATTAGAGCATAAGCTCATTTATTTTCTTATGCAATAGTCTAGATTAGTTTAGATTTGTGCTTGATTAGAAAGTAAGTGGTTTTGATTTATGTTGTTATGCATGATTTTGATAGTATGGTTGCATGATATTAGGGTTTGTATGTATGTCTTTATGATGTTTGTTATATGTCCCCATGTGCTTAAGAAGTTATAGGTTATGCATGATGATGAATGAGTTAGGGTATAGCTTGAATGATGTATGAGATATGCACACCAATCTTAAACCCTAGCTTGGTGCAAGAACACCCCATGGGTTTTATATGTGTGAATGAATGTATGTCAATGAAAAGTTTACGTTAGAAGCACTGCATATTTTTTGTTGACTCACAACACATAGATTTTACATAAAAATGGTTTTAAAGTGAAACTGCCAGTTTCGGGTAAAACTGGGCAGCTTACTGGAAAGGCAATTTTAAGACCTATAGAGACTGAATTTCGAGAAACTTAAAACATGAAAGTTGTAGAAAATGGAGATTCCTAGAGGGTGACATAGATAGTTTTCAAAAATAAAGCTCCAATGGCCTTTGTTTTTACAAAAATCCGAACCTGGTCATGCCCTGACTTCATGCATGGCCAGGCAAGTTCAATAAGCAAAATGAGTGGGTTAGAGACCGAACTGGGTTTTGAGCAAAACATGAAAGTTGTAGGGTTTTTCAAGATCTCAAGCTTTCATGAAAAAAAAAAATTTCAGATTCAACACAGATTTTTAAATAAAATTAGATTCCAAAAACTGTGCTGGAAACAGGAAATTCCTGCACAGGATTTTCAAAACACAGTGTAGGAAAAGGAAATTCCTGCACATACACTGATAATTGACAGCATGAAACTGTTTCAAAAGTAGTTTCCAACACTTAACAATTTTTATTATCCCCACTCAAAGAATTACAATTTTGGTAAAAGGATTAAATGTTGAACAAGGATTTTTGGTACAAAAAGAGAAAAATGGACAAATAATACTAGGTTTTTCCAAGACAAGAAAAATAAGTAAATGGGCCATAAGTTGTCTTAATAACTTGGTAAAAGGATTATGACCAACGGTAACTAGGTAGGATACCCAAGTTATTGGATATGGCCCAAAGCCAAGGTTACCTATAGTAACATAATAGAATATAACTTAGGAATTTGGGCTTTAATAACCTAATAAGATTGACCCAAGTTTGACTTAGGCTCACACCAAGGGTTACCCAATGTAACCTAACAAAATACTAAGTATGTTAGTTGCGCCTAAAACCCATGGTTACTTCTAGTAACCTAATGGGATATGGATTGAAAGTAATAGGGCTTACGCCCAAAGTTAGGAATGGTAACCTAACACTATTCATATGTGATTGGGCTTAGTACCCAAGGTTACTCTAAGTAACCTAACAAGATATGATTTAAGTATGATAGGCCATAAATCCTAGGATTACTTTTAGTAACCAAGTAAGTTATTATTGTATGTGTGGGGGACTACAACTAAGGTTATTCATGGATGTTGGTTAAGTTACTAACATTTTATGATTTTGATTTATAGGATCCTTATCTTATGTTCTTTTAATAGCAAGAGGTAACATGTTGTTGCGATCTGAATTGGAGCAACAAAGTCTAAGACATAGCATACGAGGTAAGTACAATTCCACCTACAACACAGGCTATTTGTTTGTTACTTGTATGATTTGTTTAAAGTTTATGAAATTGTTATGATTTGGGTTATGATTTATTTATGAGTAACATCATAAAGCATGTTCACCAATTCATATGATAAGATTAAGACTTAAGTATGAAATGGTTTATTAAGTATGATAAGAACAAGTCTTAAGAAAATTAAGTAAGTTGGCAAGCTAAGTTGCCTTATGTCATACTGACCCACATTAGGTCAGGTTTGGTCTATGGTTTGAGTTGGACTGGGCTGGTTGCCCCAACCACTCCATAGCTGCGCGCCACGATACGTACACTTATGTTAAGGGACCCATTAGTATGTTAAGCTAAGAAAGTATAATAAAGCATAAATGGTTCATGCATTATTGAGTTTTGTTTTGTGGGTTTAAAAGTTATACTTGCTAAACGAAAGCTCACGTCTTACGTCTATGCTGTAGGTAAGCAACCTAGCGGCAATTTTTGATACAAGATGGTGGAGCATGGCACTGCTAGCTATGAAATTTAAGATGGTGACCGCTACGCTTTTGGTTTATAATATGTGTATTATTTTATACTAAAAGGATTTTATTTAGTAAACGTTTATAAGTCCGTACTTATTCGTGTGAGTGCACGTTGAAAACAAAAAGTTTCCGCTAAGTAAGTAAGTAAGTAATTATGTAAGATAAGTACGGTAAGTAACGGCCTACATTAGGTGGGTCGTTACAGCAGTGCCATGAATTACTTTGGTTTCATTGAAAATATTTGGGAACTTAATTATTGCGACTTATGGATAGCACTCCTTAAGTGCAAGTGGGCCAACAACAATTATGTTAACTTGATAGTGACAGCGTGACAATGGTGGACTTTAGGTGATCGAGATAAAAAAATGATCATTTCATTATGGCCTTGCAAGCAATCCAAGTATTTTATACAATGGAGACTGACAATTTAGAGTTATCATTAGTTGTGCCGATGAAGCCAATAATAATCCGTGATGGCCAAGAAGATGTTGAAGATTGCACCAACATTCCATGTTTCACTAAATGATTGCCACTGGTGGAATAGATTGATGATTTCGATGAAAATGTTTCACACTTGCTTCATTTAGGCATCGAGTGGACACGTGTTGAGAAACCAACGAAAAAAAAACAAAAAACAAAAAACAAAAACTTGATGTTTTTTTTTTTTTTTTTGACTTTGTATAAAATTTATACACTTTATTAGTTATTAATTATGCACATTATATTACTTATGGACATTTCTTAAATGATAATGAGAACAGGAATTAATAATGGGTTGTTGTATGCATAACACACGGGATTGGCTGCCCATAGGATGTTCGTTAAATATTTTCTATTTTTTTAAAACAAACCATGATCATTTTTGTAATAACCGAATTTTTCAGGCTCGTGATCTCTTTATATATATATACATATTTATAAAGAAATTTGAGTCCATACTAAATATTATTGTAATGTTTCATGGAAATTATGGATATCAATAGGAAACTCATGATCTGATTACCAGAATATGTTCAAGTTCTTATAGTGTTGTAAGACTTAATGATAGTTTAATTTTAAGTATGGTGCCTTATGATGAAAAAGGCAAATCATGATTTATGGTTTTATCTTGGCCAATGTATGACTAGAAAAAAAAATTATGACATGATTAAAACGGTACTGCATTATAATAAGCCTTTTTGAAATTATACTGTGACTGGCCATCATTACAGATACAGAATTAAGAATAAGGATTAAGAACACTCCAAAATAATCAGGAATATATTTGGAGCAATGAGGACAAACTAGCTTCAAGTCTTCAGAAAAACCTATACACAGTCCAGTTACGTGCAGTTAAATTCTGACCTGCAGTTCAGTATTTATGTTCTATTGATAGTTAAAACAGTATTTGTACTATCTGGATTATTAAAGAAATGGACTGCATATTAGGAGGGAGTGCCAAACATGGCCCTACTTGGAGGCCAAGTCATTATAGATGATTATGCAAATTTTGGGATTTATGGAAAGAAATAGAAAAGATAAGTATGAAATTTTTTTTTTTTTTTTTTTTTTTGTCTAAGCTCTCCATATGGCTGGCCACTTTGAGGACTTGGAAGTTAAAAATTATGTCTTTAAGGCCAAATATGTAATTCAAGAAAGGTGAAGAAAAAAAATTATTGTGGAAAATTTTAGAATTTCCACTTATAAATAAAAGTGGGTGGTGAAGAGTTGGATTATTTAGTTAGTCTCTCAACTTTTAGTTCTCTTCAAATTTTTTCTTCTCTAGTCCTTAGAAACAAAAAGAGAAAGGGGGGGCGGGGGTGACCGGTTGTCATGGTGGAGAAGTAGAGCAAGAATTTTTGCTTCTTCAAGGACTAGAATCAACTCTTTCAATGCTCTAGAGGTATTATCTTATCCTCTAACTAAGATTTTCATTAAGTTTTAATTTGAGGAATTTATATGTATTTCTAGTTATGGGTTGTAAGAGTAAAACCTCATGTTCTTTTATTTTCTTATATTATGGCCTTTAATGGTTGATTTGTGCTTGAGTTATGCTTGATTTATGCTTAGGTTAACATAGTTTGCTAGATCTAAGCACGGGTATTTTATGTTACAGGATGAGTTTTAAGGTTCTGTGTGCTCACCATGTACTTGTGATTATGCTCTCACATGTTTAAATATGAATATTTTATGTATGACGGTTAGGTGAATGATTATATGTGTGTTGGTTAAAAAAATCAACCTAAAGACACAAGTTGATAAAAATAGCAAGTTATCAATGTTGTGTTTTTCAAGTGCATAAGATAAGTGATGGTTGAATTTTAAAATGAATCCTACATGATGCATGTTGATATAGGCTCATGATTTTGACCGTTTAAGGTAGTGTGCACAGTTTTTAAGCAAGAATAAAAAAAAATACAAACTGCTAGTTTTTTAAAACAATTTGGACAATTTTTAGGAAACTGAATTTTGAGCCCCTTAGAGACCAAATTTGAAAAAATTATAACTGCAAAGTTGTAAATAACAGAAAATACTAGGGGCCAACAATTTTTGAAAAAAGAGCTCCAAAGGCCTCTATTTTTATGAGTTTTCAATTCTGGTCGATTCAGGTATTGTACACGACCAGAATTCTTCAAGAAGAAAAATAAGCAAGTTAAAGACCAATTTAGGTTTCGGAAAACAAAAGTTATAGGTTCCAACGAGATCTACAACTTTTGTTGAGAAAATTTTTCCAAATTCAAAACCAATTTAAAGATAAAACTGAATTTTCAAAACTGGGTATGGAAGTAGAAATTTCTACACCATACAATTTAAAAGGCTGTTTTTATTTGGAAAAATTAGTTTCCAAGGTTTTATAAATCTTTTTAAAGAAACAATGGTTTTATGAAGATAAGTTTCAAAGAGGTTTTAATCTATTTGAAATTTCACAAATGACTTTTTTTTTTAAGGGTAATTTCAAGTATTGTATCAAGAAATACTTGATTTATGAAGCTAAGATATATTTCAAGTAAATAAGGTGTCTTCTAAGAAAACAATATATTTTTGATAAAAAGAAAACAATAATAAAAAAAAAATAGGCCCAAGTACCTAAGTATAATTAACAACTCTATGACGAATGATAGTTGGTTAGGAGACAGATTTATGGCTCAATGAATATGTTATGGATTGCTAAGGTAGAATGGAATGATTCTTACACCCTGTTTGAAAACAGGAATATGATATAACCTATTGTCGTGCCTTGTTGGAATGATAGACCAAATGCATAAGATAATTTGTAAGTACAACCCCACCTATAGCATAGGCAAAAATGTTTTTACTACTTTGCATGTTTTTCAAAAGCTTATGAATTGATTTAAATGTTTTTACTGCTTAGCATGTTTTTCAAAGCATCATGTATTTATGTATATGATGCATACGATTTATGTTTTATTATTATGGCATCACGTAAGCATACTCACTAATAATAAATCATATGACAAGAATAGGATCAAGTTTTCAAATAAGAAACAATAAAGATTTAAGTTTTCAAGTACGATCAAATTAAGAATAAGTTTTTAAGAATGAAGACAAGCAAGTTGCATTGTCTTATACTGACTTACCATAAGGGTAGGTTCAATCCATGGCTGTGCATCATGGTACGTACACTCATGTTCGTGTAATGAAAGGGGCCTAAAGCTAAGATAAAACAAGAAAGTATAATTGATTCATATTAAATTAACATAAGAAGGCATAATTGGTTCATGCATTCTCTTACTAAAATGATTTTGCGGTAAGAAAGTTGTAATTGCTGGGTAAAAGCTCATAACTTATACTTATGCTATAAGTAAATGGTAAGATGCCTGCAACTTAATTTGGTGGGCCATGGAGATGATATGACAAGTGAAGGGCAGTGTGGGATTTCACTGCGCAGACTTTTCTACAAACTCTTTTGAACTATAAACATGTACATATATGTTTAAATAATTTGTACCATACTATACGTCAGATAAAAGTAAGGATTAGGTGAGACTTAATGATTTATTAAACAAGTAATGTGTAAGAATTGTAATATCTAATTTTTCAATGTCTTTATTTTCCTTTTTAAGGAATAAATTTTACAGTATGAAGTTATTCATGAAAAGCTCGATTTAGAGTTTTTGTTAGAATTGATGAGTTCTTATGGGTCAATAAGACTCAAAACTGATTGTTTAGCCTAAAAACGGACCTTTTTGAGTCGAAAGGGACGGAAAATTTCATGATTTTACGAAAGTTAAAAGTTTGACCGAAAAGTCAACTTTGACCAAGAAAGTCAAAGTTTGACTAAGAAAAGTCAAAGGGTTGACTGTACAATATTTTGAAAAGCAGTATGAAAAGTATACTGCCAAAAATATTTTTGTGAGCTAGATAACAAGAATAAGCCTTAGAACCACCCTAGAAAATCAAGATTAAGGGCAAAAAGGGCTCGGAAAAATAAGAAAAATATTATACTGTCCGATTTTACACAGATAAATTTTTGTACTATGGTACAGTATAAAAATACTGTGTATTAGTGAAACACAGTATTAAAAATATCTGTGTGGCACAAAAAATGAAATTTTGGAGGAAACTAACCAAACAAGGCCCTAAGGGTGATGACCTCATGTAGCTTTTTAATTATGATGTCATTAACCTTAATTAAGCTTGGAAAAAATTTTTAGAAGACCCTAGAAGCCATGGCCGGCCACCTCACCCCTCCCTTGATGAAAATATAAAAAATTTTAGAGCTTTTACATGATTTCCCAAAAGTTTCAAACCTCTATAAATAGAGGTGCCTTCTATTCATTTTAATTGGAAAACTTGGGTAAACTCTTGCCATTTTCTTCCATGAAAATCCGCAGCCAAAGATTGAGAGAAGGAGGAGAGAGAAACAAAAATTTCTTGAGGGCTTTGGCTTAGGGGAGTTCGGATTTGAGCTAGAAGGAAGCAAGAAAAAGTTTGAAAAATTTTTGGGTCATTTGGGTCTTGTGGCCGTGGGTGAAGGAGAGGAGAAAAGGGAAAGGAAAACTGAAAATTTTTGAGGACAAATCCTTGTAATGGAGTTCGGTTTTGGTGAGGACCAACCAAGGAGCCAACCAAAATTTTTGGTACTCAATTTGGAGGTTGCTGCCATGGGTGAAGAGAGCTAGGGGGAAGAAGAAATTTGTATGACCAAAACCCTAACTTTGGTCAAGGAAAATTCTAGAGCCCTAAGCCTTCAATTTGAGTTCAATTTGGGATTTTAATTTTGGTTCAATTTGGTTTGTAAGGACATAAGTCCACTTTTAATTTTCTTGCCCTAGTTTGGTGTATGTGCTTGATTAGGTGTCTAAGGGTGTATGGCTTAATTTCTTGCTTGTTTTATGCTTGTTGGTTGATTGATTTCATACTAGATGTTTAGGGTTGTGTGTCCCCTGATCTTGGAAAAAAATCTGCCCTAGGCAGTGCTTGATGGTGTGCTAGTTTAAGGGTGAATGATTGGTGCTTGTATGAATGGAATGTATGCAAAACTTTAGAACCATGCAAGCCTAGATTTTGTGCATTCGGGTTTGGTTTGCATGGATTCGTTTAAGCCGCATGTGGGTGTATGCGGGACGTTAGAAACGCTGTGTGTTTGTTATGTAGGCTCCCGAAGTGGTCGGTCGAAATAGATTTCGCGAAATAGGACGTAAACCGGACTAAACAACCGAAACTGCCAATTCGGATTCGAATCTGGCCAGTTTCGGGAAAGTGAAAATTTAAGGCCTTTAGAGGCCGAATAGGGTAAAACGTAAAACACAAAAGTAGTTCGGAACAATTTTTCCTAGGGGGCTACGTGGACAGAATCTCAAAATGAGACTCCAATGGCCTCCGTTTTTACGAAAATCCGTGGCTGGTCTGCCCAGACCCAGTTTACAGGATCAGCCAGTTTCAAACAAAAACTGACAAAAATATAAGCAGAACTGGATTTTTCACAAAACATGAAAGTTTTAGCATTTTTCGAGAGCTACAACTTTCGTGAAGACAAGTTTTTCAAATTCGGAGTCAATTTTTAAACTGACACGGTTTTATGAGGAGTGTGCAGGGAACCGAAAATTCCTGCACATGAATTTTTACAAAAGTTTTTGAAAAACTGTATTTTGTTTAAAACCGTTATTTTTAATTATGGAAACTGTTCCAAAGGCAGTTTTCGATCTTAAACGACCTTTATAAATATTTGTTTCAAATACCAGAATTTTTACAAAAATATTAAAGGAATTTAAAGTTAAATTTCTTAAAATGGAAAATGGATAAAAAAATGGAGTTTTTAAGATAAAATTAGTAATCAAGCCGACTACGGACTGTAACCGGGATTAATACCTGAGTTACCGGGCTTAACCCCAAAGCCCAAGGTTGACCCTAAAGGGTTGACCATGAGTTGACCAACATAGACTTTGGTTGACCCAACATACTACTAAGTGAAACCTTAAGGGTTATCCAATGTAACCCTAAGGAACACCTAAAACTTAGAGAAGGGCTAAGAGATGAGGGTTAATGGAATTTAACCCAATTAATTATGACATAAGAATAAAGCCCAAGGTTATAAGAAAACCCAACAGTATGTCAAGAACCTAGCCCGAGAGGGTATCCAACGTAATCTTTTAAGGAATAATCAAAGAACGATTATTCCCAAACAGTAGAATGGCTAATTGTGACCAAGTCAGATATCAAGTATCGGGGACATACAACTAGGATTTTGTAAGCATATTGATTAGGACACCAACATTACGCAATGGGAATTAGACTCTTACCTATGTCCTTACTCAAGCAGGAGAAGGCCTGCAGCTATACTCAGTGGAAGGACAGCGTCAAGTTGGACATAGTGAGAGAGATAAGTACAACTCCGCCTACAGCATAGGCTTTAACTGGTACTTGCCTAAATATGTTAGATATATGCTAGGGGTGTATGCAATTGAATGCTTTGTGCTATTATGTGATGTGCTAGTTGCCATGTTATATATTTAAATTCTTATGCCATGTTAAATGTTGACATGATATGCAAAAGGTAAGAAAGCATGTTAAGTAAAATAATGATGCTAGTATAAATTAAGATTATGTGACATCACGATGCATGTTCACTAATTCTTATAAGACAAATAAGTTCAAGAAAGAGATAAAGAAAAGAAGAAAGAAGGCAAGCAAGCTTGCCAGTGTCGTACCACCCATCCGAGGTCAGATTGGACTACGGATTGAGTTGGACATGGACTGGCCGCCCCAACCACTCCGTAGTTGCGCGCCGGGTACGAACACTAAAGTAAGGGCCCAAAGGAAAGATATGAAAGATAAATGAGTTAAGTATGAAAGTAAAATGCGAGCATAACCGGACCATGCATTATGTTAGGCATTGTTATGTTATGCTAGGATGAATGATGCTATGAGTTAATATGTGATGCTATGTATGTTAAGTTAGTTTGTGCATAATGAGGTTATGTGTATGACGTGGTTAAGACAGTTGTACTTGCTGAGCGAAAGCTCATTGTCTTACGTCTATGCTGTAAGTGAGCAACCTGTCAGCAATGTGTGATACAAGGTGGACGAGCGTGACGGGACACACTATGAAATCGTGGGAAGACAACCCGCTACGCGTTTTGATTTTTAGTACTTATATTATGTGAATATTTTATTTACTTAAGACATGTTTTATAAATTTCCTGTTTTTAATTATTGTATAAAAAAATTTCCACTGTGTTTTGCTAAGTAAGTAAGTATAGATGTAAGGTAACGGCCTGTGCTAGGCGGGTCGTTACAAGAATGGTAAAGTTTACCCAAATGAATATGGAGTAATTTATTTATGTTGCATTTAAAAAAAATTTTCTAAAATCTCAGTGAGTTCAAGGACTTAAAACTAAGAAATAAGTTAAGTAAGTATGGTAACGGCCCACGTAGCTAGGTCGTTATAGTTTTTTTGTAAAACAGTCATGGTTTTCAATATTAGACGATGATCTAATGTTTTTATAATTTTAAAAACATACCACGACCAATTTTTTTAAAAAACGATCGTGGTTTTCAACGTTAGACGATGGTTCTTTTAAAAAAACAGCAATCTAATGTTGGACTTACCATGACATTTTTCAAGAAAATGGTCAGTCATGGATTGTTTTTATTTTTATTTTTTTATTTTTTATTTTTTTGCTTAACATCTAGTTTTAGAGGTTAAAAAAAACCCCTCATTACCTCCCAAAACCCATTCTTTCTTGCACCTTTTTCTATCTCGCCTCTAATCTCTCCCTCGAAACCCATCTCCTCCGCTACGACTCCTCCTTCAATTCTCTCTCGCACCTCTCCCTCGCCTCCAAGCTCGGTCGCAACTCCACGCTTCATTCTCTCTCGCGCTTCTCTCTCTCTCTCTCTCTCTCTCTCTCTCTCTCTTCCAATCTCCACCATGACTCCTCCCTCCAATCACTCCCTCAAAACCAAGAATATCACCGCCTACCCCGCTACCGCACCGCATGAATTTTCCAGAATTAATATGTCTCTCTTTCTCTTTCTTACTCTCTCTTGCACCGCACATATAATGGAATTTGATTTGGTTGAGTTTTTGAAATTGGTTTTGCATATTTCAATTGCTAATTGTGTTTGTGATTTTGGGTGATTGTTTTTTGGAAGAAAGTGTATATTTTGTGACTTATGTTTTTGCATATTACATGTTTGACTAATTGCTCCAATGTATGATTGTGTGTTTTTTTACCTAATTATGTTAAGATTTGGTTTAGATTGATTTAAATATTACAAATCTGATGTATGATTTTTACATGTTTGGGTGACTTATTGATTTATGATTTATTTTATAATTTTTTGTTTTTTATGTGTTTTGTGTGAGAATTTGTTTTAGATTGATTTAAAATGTTTCGGTGATGATGTATTTAGATTGTTTTTCGGGAAAAAAATGTTGCTTTGTTAGTTGGTGATCGCGACTGTGAAATAGGAATTGTTTTAGGTACAATTTCTTTAGCTGTTATGACTTTTTTAGGTTTTGGAAAAAAGTGTATATTGTGACAATGTGAAATTAGTTCAAAACTTGAATTATGGATAGTTAAGGTTGAGAGTTGTATTTGATATTGTGATCATGTAAAATAAGTATTAGACCTTCGAATTGCGGACATTGAAGTTTGAGTATGAGTTGACTTATTGTATGATTTTGTGTTTTTTACATGCTTGGGTGGGGATTTGGTTTAAATTGATTTAAAATATCACAAGATGAAGAGGATGTGTCAAAGACTTCCAAAGTTGGAAAACCACAATAAACAATTATAACTAGATTCAATCCTGACGAAGACAGTAAAGGAAGAACGACTCTTTTGAGATGAGTCCATATTGTTAGGAAAAGGGAAGAAAGAGTTCAAGTTTAATTGGACCCTAAAGGGCAACTGATAGGGAAGGAGGAGGATGAATTATAGAGTTAGATTGAAGTGCTTGCTCAAAAGCACATTCCCATGTGGATATCTAACTTTTAAAATGCTGATTTAGCCCCAAGGAAAGAAAGAGTGTAGGTGGAAGTCATAACTTCTTTCACTGTAGAACTTTCATTTAAAAAATTAGCTTTGAAATCATGCGCAGACTCTACCAAAAATTTTAGATATGATCTTTACCAAACTTTTGTCAATGATCATATTGACGAAGAAAGTGTGTTGACACGGCCTCCCAAAGTAGTGAAAAATTACCCCTCCATAAGTCAGAATGATTGGGAGAGATTCATTACATATCAAATTGCTGAAATTAAAAAAGTATCACAGTAGGGATGAGTTAAGAAAGAAAAGCAAATACATATCAATAGGAAGCCTAAATAGATATAGGAAACATGATCAAAAACTCATATGTGAATAACTTGGTTTGGTTTTTTCACAGCATGTAAATAAATTATTTTTACCTTTAAGTTTGCTAATAGTAATTAATAAACTACAGTTTGAGGTGACGGGAGAATGGCAAGCGAGACATAATTTGTGGTTGGATATGCGCGTCAAACCTAGTGAAGAGTACAAGAATCCATCATTTACGATTGTTGGTGATATGATAGTAAGTACAAAACTTTAGTATTAGCTAATTAGTCTTATTTATATATCCTTATTATGGGTTCATGACATGTTTTGTAATTCTTATAGGGGGATTATAGTTCATAGTAGATACAAAGGGAGTTTCGAATCTATTAGGACAGATGACATATTGACCAAGTCATTAGGCAATGACAAACATTTGGGACGTACCCATAGTCAGTCTAAGGTTGTCAGGCAGTGTCAGTACTTCAACATTATGCCAAGTTCAAAGGATAGTAATGAAGTATTAGTAGTGAAACGCCAGCATGCTGCGTTAGAAAAAACTACATAAGAACTTTATGCAAAGCATGGTATTGATCGAGTGACTATGCATAAGGAGAATACCACACCAGCTGGTGATCAACACAACAGCTTCAAGGCTAGCTGCACCTTACTAAAAAAGAACCTGGGGTGTTGGCTTATTATGCACAATGTTCCATGCGTGATGGCTTGCAAATACAGTACTCAACACAACCATCCATCAATGGCAATGACTTGTCTATCTATCTTGGGTTTGAAGATACCTATCATTTCATTACATTTCAAGAAATTAAGGCAAACAATATAATGGCATACATCAGGTAATAAATACGTCCTTAAACAATAATTATTTTTCCTTATTAATCATATGTGATTTTTCATAACAAGTTTGACTAATTATTTTGCAACTATTCAATGGAATGTTGTACCAAAAAAGGCATTGGTCAAAGGTTCAATTTTAGTTTTGCAACCCTTGTCTCACCAATTAAACAGAAAGTAGATCCAAAAGTCTACCATAGAGAGAGAGCCAACCACATTTTACAACTCTTAACTAATGCACCAAAAGGAAAGATGTTTCTCATGCCATATAATAGCGGGAAACATTGGATCTTAGCAATTATTAATCAGTGGGATGACTTGGTCATGTATTTTAATACTCTTGAAAACACTGGGTGATGATTTTGAAGACCTAATTAAGTTATAAGTATATTTTTATCTTCCAAATTATGATTCGACACTACATTATTCTTGTTTTAATTATTTAGAACTTTGTAAAATTGTAAGGGCACTTAATGTGTGCAAGGTTTTAGTGGGACAAGGAGTAAGAAAGTGATGCAACTATGAAACATTGATTGATACTTCCTATTGCCCTCTACAAGAAGGTTATGTTGAATGTAGTTTTTTTGTTTTAGCCTTTTTGCAGGAAATAACCTTGACTCTAGATGGATTATCCTTACTTCAAACTAAGGATTTTAACACCAATGTTGACATGACTATAGTAAGACAAGAGTGGGCTAACTTTATAACACGGTTCATCCAATATAGTTAGGAGACAATCTATAAATTTTGCAATGTTATGTATATTTTTATAATAATTATTGTATGTTGTGACACAAAATTAATTACTGATTAGCTATTATTTCAATTTGGGCTGTGCAATGGATAACACATGAAATTTGCCACCTATGGGAAATCGCATGAATTAAAAAAAAATTTTCATTCAAAACTTTCCACAACTGTTTTTAGATAAAACCATCATGTTATGTTAATATTCCACGACTATTTTTAGTAAAAAACCATCGTGGAATATCCCTCTCCACCTATATTTGGTGCTAGTTTTGTCTACTCCACGATGGTTAAAAAACCGTCGTAGAATCCAAATAGATTCCACGACCCTGGATAATATAACGGTTAAAAAACCATCATCATATCTTTCTGTGAGAGTTAAAAATCTCGTAATATCCTTTTTTTGTACTAGTGGTTTCAAGTGTCTTTGTTTTTCTAAAAGGTATACTGAATTGATACGATTTTTTTTTTCATGCCAATTTTTGGATATGTTGTGTGTATATGTGTAATTAATGGCTTGTAATTGTTATGGATTTTTATTGATAAAATTTTAATTAATCTGAAATTTTGAAGGAGAACCATTCACTACCTTATCATCCTGAGAAATTTGCCACCTTGAATTTAGAACATGTGCACAGAATTCATTTGACTTTATTTCACAATTCATTTTTAGTATGTTGTAGATATATGTGTATATTGTATCTGGGAATTTTTATGAGAATTTTAGTCTGTGTTTTCTAATTTATATGAAATTTTAATTATCGACTGCACTATGATTACTGTTTGCTGGCGTATTTTTTATAGTTGATTTTGAAAATATACTTTTATTATTATGTATTGCTTTTATGATCAGTACTGATATTGTTATCCTAGCTTTGTGACTTTAAATTCTTAGCCTCTGATCATGCGTATAATTTGAGATAAAATTAGTTTTCTAATGGTAGGTCAGGCTATCTGGCGACTGACAAATTTATTATGCTAACTTAGAAAATTAGAAAGTTCTATCATGCTTGACTATTTTAATGAGATAAATTTATAGAGGCGTATATATATGTTGGCTACTGTATAACCAAAATTTACATGATTTTCTTGTATAAAAATGTTAATTAAAATTCTATGAGTGGGCATAGGTGAGAGCTGCCAAAATTAGTAACCCAAGGTGAATTAATGTGATGTATGTTATTTGTTTTGCCATATAATGATTAAGTATGATGAGATGTTTTATGAATCAATGTCTTATGCATGGAATTAATTATAAATATTTGTTATGAAGCGTTTGATATGAACACTCCAAAAAGGGGAGCATACCAAGACCCGAGCATCCATCACCTTAAAGTAAGAAAGATTAAGTAAGCAAGAATTCAGGTAAGTACATCCTCACCCGCATAATAAAAAATGATAAAAGTAATTAATGCTCTTGATGTTTATGAATAAGTATTTTCTTTAAATGAATTATTTTTACAAAGCTCTTAAAAGGTGTTTAATGAATAATATTTTCATTAGTTATATTACTATGCTTACGATGGTTTATGTTACATATATGTAAAACATAATTAAGGCATTGCACACCGTAATGTTAAAGGATGTCCCACAAGGTGGACTTATCTCATTTGGTTTGGGACTAGCTGCCCCTCTCCTCACGTGACGGCACACCAACAATGTTAATGTGCCAACAATGTTAATGGTGCAACGCCAGGGCCCAAAATGATCAACATGAATGGTTTTAATGTGAAAAGTAAAAGATATGTTGTTATATTATGGATATGTTTATGTTAAAGGAATTTCATAATTTCTGTGAGAATTTACATGTATTTATTAAGCTTTAAGCTTATTTAAGTTATATCATACAGCAGATATAGGTAAAACCAAGCTTTCTTTGGGTGGTGGATGAAGCGGGTGTGTGCGAAAAATGGTGAATTGGAAACGGAGTTATGCCCAAAAAATTATATTTGGAGTTTATTTAAAGGAGAAAAACCAAAATAGCATAATATAATACTTGGTCCTAAAATTATGGCGTAATTTAAAATATTGTTATTAAATAGCATAAATAGGAAGAATTATAAGATAAAAACTCAAAACTACCCCTCAGTATCTCTCTCTTCTCTCTTTCCCTTTTGTCTGTCTGTCTCACTCTCCCCATCGAATACACAATAGTCAATCACAATGAAGACGAGCAACAGTGCCGGCATCGATGTCGTGACGGATCTCACCTTTTGCCGGCCATCCCAGACCTGAACAACCACCGTCATCCTTGTTAAAGCACCAAGCGCCGCCGTCCTTGTCAAAATCGGTGTTGTAGCGTCATCATCGAAACCAATCAATGTTGACAACAAGAAGAGCAAGCCGGCTATGATAGGACGAGGATCACACGATAGTGGGACCCACGAGATCACTAGTCGTATAATCCCAATAGATCTTTGCCAACCCCGGCCTCGAGATGGTGAAATCGTGAACCCGGTGAAATCACGATGAGAACATGATCCATTATAGTGAGCTATTGTCGTCAACGGCACAACATTTCTAACCCTCCCAGCTGTTCCTATTTTCATCGCGTAAGCAAGCCATCTTAATTCACTGATGATGGCAACTGTGGGTGGCTTTAGGGTTAATAATTTACGGTGATATGAATTAGTTTAGGACTTTTTTTTAAAAGTATTTTGGGGTGAATCTACAATTCTGAAAAATCCAGAAATTGTTAAATATATGTATATATTAAAAAAAAAAGCATTAAATATTCATATTTACTTTTTTTTGTTGAATATATTAATATTAATATTTACTAGTAAATAGTAATATTTATTTGTTTTATATTCATTAATAACTAGTAAAATACTCATATTCACTTTTTTTTTGTTGAAAAATATTCATATTTACTAGTAAATAGTAATATTTACCTGTCTGATATTCATTAACAAATATAATATTTACTCTGAAATCTCTACACATTTTGAAGATATGTGGAAATTTTTTCAATTTACTTGGTATTACATTATTTTCAATTTATATGCGTTGTTTTTTAATTAGTTTGTGTGGTAAATCTAAATATTTACTAATCAATCTAGAATTAAATAACGTGAATCTAATTATTTACTTGTAAATATAGTATTTGCTATATTATGTTAACGTCGTATTCATTAGTAAATAGTAATATTTAACTGTAAATAATGGTATTTACATGAAAACAATGGTTTATTTATCAGTGAATCTCATATTTACTTGATAAATGTGATATTTACTTGTTAGATAAAAATAGTAAATAATATTTACCTATAAATAATGGTATTTACATGACTTATTTACTAGTAAATTTGATATTAACTTGATAAACTGATATTTACTTATTGAATAAAAAAGTGTAAATAATGGTATTTACCTAAATAATTATATTTATCTAAGTTATTTTATTAATAAATCTAATATCAATATTATATTTACCTGTAAATAATGGTATTTACAAACATAAAACTAGGTAAATCCCATTATTTTCTTGGATTTAAGTAGTTAATGTGTATTACATTTATTAGTAAGTATCTAGATTTACTAATAAATACTTGGATTTATTATATTTAAATTTAACACAGTTGATATACATTAGTATTTACTTGTAAATCTCAGTATTTACTAGTAAATATTAGTATTTACTTTTTTTTTAATTTGTTTCAGTTTCTATTAGTACATTTCATAATTTTTTTTACCAACTAATACCATAATTCTTTAATATTTATAAAAACTCCAGGGAATTAGTTAATATAACTTATAAACCCCAAATTTGCCCCAAATCAGCCTAACCCTAACCCTAACCCTCAGTCATTGCTGCTCACCGCCCAACGTCGTTGACGACCACACAAAAAAGGCAACCTCATGACTACTAGGTCACCATCGTAGCCCTCACTTTGCTGGAGATCGAAGAAAAGTAGGACATCAATCACAAATGAAAATCTAGACCCGTAACTTTCTTAAATCAACATTGCCGCCGTCGCACATCGTCGCTGCCCACCGCAAGTGCCACCACCAAACGAAGCAACCACCGACGGAAAGAGCAAACACTAACCTCAACGTAATACCTGCAAAAAGCAAAAGCCGACAACAGTCTGCCGCAACCAAAAATATCAAAGAAAAGCCGCTCTGCCGCCATCTTGGCAACTCTATCCGATCTTGAACATCACCAATGCTAAATCTCGACCAGTTCACATGCAAAAAAATCCAACAAATCCCAGAGAAGAAGATCATGAGGGAAACCCTTCGCCGGAAAAGAAACGCGATGGATTCCATATCATGCAGCCTCATCATCATCGCGGTCCCAATGCCATCATAAATCTGTCGCTATCGTTGTCCTAATCTCCCGTCGACGAGAGGGGCAAGAAAGAGACAGAGAGACAGAGATAGATGGGAAAGAGAGAAAAGACTGAGAGAAAGCGGAAGATAGGTGAGGGTGAAGAAAAGGGTAAAATGGGAATAAAATAAAATGAAATGAAAAAAATGCTATAATTTATCATCAATTTAAAGACATGCTATAATTTTTATTAGTACCTTTTGATTATACTATTTGTTACCATTCCCCTAAAAAATTCCGCACTATGAACCCTTATAATGAGATGTTTCAATTTTTTTTAGTTCGTTAGACTAGTTATAATTCATATATCAGTGGATTACCTTATATAATAAGTTGACTATTTGCATGTATGGCATCCATGAAGAATTTTTAAAAAATGATAGAAATCCCTGGGATAGCACTAATGATAACATGTTAAATTTATATTTTTTATTAATTAATTTGTTAGATTAACTGTTAATGTAAGGAGTCCTATGATGTCGGGGGCATTATAATCACATCTGAGGATTTGTTTGGTTTGTTTGTTTGAGTTGAAATATTTTAGTTGTAATAGTAAATTTTTTTGAATTTTCAGAAAAGACAAAAAAATTTTTGGAGAAAAGACAAAAACTTTTTGAGAAAAAGACAAAAAAAAGTACAGTTTGAGTTGGAATGAGATGATGAGACAAACAAAGCCTGAAGCTAATAAAGACGTCATGCTCATCCAAATCTTGGGAAGCAGAAGATGAAGCTGAAATGTTCGTACGCTGCAAATCCATAAACTGAATTAAAAAGAAGAATAATGCTTTCTTTATAATAAATTGATATGATCACCACTCAGAAAGAGCTAATTCTGAGCTGATAGTTTTTCATTATTTTGGCATAATTCAATAGTGGCGACTTTTTTATCTTTTTTTTTTTTTTTTTTACGAGTATTTATACATCATCAAGCACTTACAAGAAGAAGGGGAAAAAACACTTGCAGAAAGTAACTGGCGGGAGATCTTAGTTGTTGTTACCACTGCCACCCTTATGCGTCCGTCATCCAGATACGACTCATCCTCCCTTTGTAGACTTTGCATCTTCTTCCACGTAACTTCGCAAACGTAACTTCCCGAGCATAAACAGAGTCAAATTAATTCTCTTGAAGGTGTCTTTTTTATTAGAAGTATCATAGAAATTTCCTCATTGATCAGGAGGAAAGTATATCCTCTGGGTTCTCAGACTTTAATAAAATAAAAATAATAAAAATAAAAATAAAAATAAAAAAACAAATATGAAATCAAACTGTCATAAAAATTTCTCTCAATCCGAGTACTCGTCTCAATCTTCTCTTTCTACGATGCTACAAAGAAAGCTCGGCCGCATTTACCGCCAAGTGACTGAGAAACAACTTATATATTTTAATTTCGAGGCATAGAGTACAGATCAAATTCTCTTTAAAGCTTTTTTTTTTTTTAGTATCCATTAAAGTGTACTCAAAGACGGCTTAATATTTTAATATAGAGGCATAGACAAGTCAAATTCTCTCTAAAACTGTTTCTTTTTCTTTTTTCTTTTTCTTTTTTTTTTTTTTTCAAAGGATCCTTAAAAGTCTACTCAGAGACGACTTGGACACTTGAACTCTTGAAAAGAAGATATACCGATCAGCCATTGGCTACCTGCATTATTGTCGCTGTTGTGTGATACATGGAGTGTACAAGGATAAGCAAGTCCTCGTTTTCATTCTGGTCAGCCATAACTCATCACAGGCACGACGTCTTCTTGAGCTTCAGAGGAGAAGACACCCGCCATGGCCTTGCCAAAGAGCTCCACTCGGCCTTGCAGGAGGCCGGGATTCCCACCTACAGAGACGATGTCAACCTCGAGAAAGGCAGAGAGGTCTCGTCGGAGCTGCTCAAAGCCATTCAGATGTCTAGAGTCGCCATCATAGTTTTCTCCAGAAACTACGCCTCTTCCAGCTGGTGCTTGGACGAACTTATTAAGATCCTAGAATGCAAACAAGTCGATGGACAGTTCGTTTTGCCGGTGTTTTGTGATATCGACCCCGATGATGTCCGCCGACAGACGGCACTGTTTGGGGAAGCTTTTGAAGGCCGTTTTGGATCGGACACAACAATCGGGGACAAAGTCAACAGATGGAGGTCAGCGCTAGCTGAAGCTGCAAGCTTATCTGGTTTCAACTTGCATAATGTGGCCCAAGGGTAATCCCATTATTTTTTTTCATCTGTCTTTTAGTTTGTGGTTTCTTTTATCTATGCCTTCAAATTTTTCTTATGAAATACCTGATTTTGTTTTTAATGCTTCAGAATAGCTTGTTTGTCCATCAGTGTTCAATTCTGTTCACATCCATTGCTATACATGTGTTCAGTTTTTTCTTTTTTTTTTTTTTTTTTCTTTTGGTGTGTTTTAGATAGATTTCAAGTGGCTCTGATAGAACTAAGTATCCAAAAACATGGTTCAAATGCTTGAAATGGGATATTTGAATGAAAAGTTATTGCTTCCCGTAAACATGGTTCAAGGAGAGGATGAGAGATTAGTGGAAGAATTTTGACATTCATGGTTATTTGATATGAGCAAAAAGAGGAAATAATGGATTAGAGATGGATTCTAAATCATTCTAAATTGGAGTGATTATAAAAGAAGTTTCATACTAAACATCATAACAAAAAGGACCATGTTGTCCCTCACAATTTCTTGCATCTGTGTGATCCACTACTACATCTTTCCTGGTTTCTCTCCTTCCTATCAAACAAACCCTTAGAGTGAGTTTGGTATGAGAGGAAAGTGGATGGAAGGAGAGAGATGGAGAGATTAGTGGAAAGATTTTGATATTCATGATTGTTTGGTAAGAGAGAAAAGGGAGAGAAAAAAAGGAAGGAATGACTGAGAAAAGGAACTCCAAATATTTCAAAACACCCCAGTTCTAATCTCTCTTAAATTTGAGAGATTAGTGGAGGGATTTCATACCAAAACACACCCTAGGTGATCTAACACTCCCTCGTTTTCTCTCCTTCCAACTAAACACACCCTATATGGAACATAGCAGTCAAATTATATCAAAATAGACACTTAAATTCCCTACATTTGAACTGCTAGCTCTGTTATTCCAACTTTCTTCCTGCTCTTGCCGAGGTTGATCTGAAAAAAGGAGTCCTGCAATTACACAAAATTTGTAGGCGAATTGAGAGTGTATCTGTTTATCATCTTATTGAATAGTGAGACTAGTTTCAGTTTCAATATCTTGGTTATACTTTTGCACATATCACTCTAACAATCCGAATGAGTAAAACTTAGAAGTTAGAAATAGTACTTTTTCATATTTGTTTTTAAAGTATAATTTGCCTACTTCCTATGCTGTTGGTTATGTGACTGAATTTCTTCTTGTATTTGGCAGGCATGACTCGTTGTTTATAAAGGAAATCATAAGTCTAATTTCATGCAGACGTCAAGATGCTCATATGTCTCTCCATCTTCAACCAACAATAGATTCTGGCAAAGACTACTTGAATCACTTATTAAGCGTAGTCTCTGATGATATTCTCATAATAGGTATATATGGAATTAGTAACATAGGAAAGACAAATATTGCAAAAGTTGTATACAATCAAAACTTCCTTAAATTTGATGGGAGCAGCTACTTGGCCAATGTGAATGCAGTTTCGAAACGACCCAATGGACTTATCAAATTGCAAGAACAGTTGCTCTCTGATGTCTTATTGGATGATGATGATATACAAATAGATGATGTTAGTACAGGAGTGAAGGAGATTAAAAAAAGACTACAGAGCAAAAGGGTTCTTGTAGTCCTGGACGATGTTGCTGAGCTGGACCAGCTAAATGCACTAGCCAGAAGACGTGATTGGTTTGGCTTGGGAAGTAGAATCATCATAACAACAAGAGATGCAAATTTTTTAAGTGTACTTGAATCAGACGATGCATATGGGCCACAAGGGATACAGGTGTGAATTCATTTTGCGATTTGTTATGTGATTAGCCTCGTCTTATGCTATTGAATTCTTATTATGCAGATTTTAAAGGACAAATATAGACAAAATCTTGAAATGATTCAAGATCTCGAAGAGTTTGTGCAGATAATGCATTCCCAGGTATATAACAAAACTTGTGAACTTTCCTCTGGTCTTAAAAGGGTTGAGCCCGAATATGTCTTAGATTATAACCTTGTCAGCCAAAAAGTACAAGCGAAAAAACACTGCATGAAGTCAATGTCTATTTGTTTATTATGAATTCAGGCCCAAAGGAAAGTGAGGTCCCTTTTGGCTGAAATTGAAAGGGAGCGGAGGAAGAACACATCTCAGGTACGCTTATCCTATTTTAAAGATCCAATTCAACTTGACAAAACCATCTAATTCTAACCTTTTTTTTTTAGGGACAACTTATTGCCGAGTTACAACAAAACCAGAATATGGTTCTCTCTTCAGATGCAGTCAGCATGACGAGGAGTATTGTCCTAAATGAAAGTGACGCTTTCGACTGTAATGTCTTTGATGGTTATGACACATTGATGGATGCTGAACATGAGAATTTCGAAAGTTTCTTGGTTGATGAGGAAGGAGAAAACAGAGGATTTGCTGAAAACAGAAGTAGAGATGGGGCGCCAGTTAAGACCTTCACTGTATAAACACCATCTGTTTATTTAGTATGAATATTTGTTGCAGCTTTGTGCCACTACGAAACACGTTGTGTGAGTAGATATTGCTTTACTGGTTAACTTGGACTAATTTGTAATCTGCTCACGAGAAGTTACAAAAAAACAAACCTATCTAATTTGCAACGGTTTATTGTTATAGAGCTCCGACCAACCATGGGAATATAAACTTCCTATCAACCGCGTAAAAGGCTATATGAATATTGCCAAATTCAAATCCCAATATTGCACACAATTAGAATATATAATATCAGTCAAAGCTAGCTGGCTATATGAAACATGTTATGCACAACAATTTTGAGCTTAAAATTTGAGCCCAGAAATTTAAGCACAACAATTTGAGCTTAGATAATACAAGTGAATGGTATAGGAGTATTTAATCAAATTGTTTCAGCTCAAAATTTAAGCTCAAAATTGTTGTGCATAACATGTTTCAACTCAAAACGTTGTGCTTATATTTCTAGTCTAACACTGCTTGGATGCAGCCCGTGTAACATGGGTACAGTGTAATCTCTGTTAGCTCTGTCTCTGTCATCTGCCATTGCTATAGCGTTATTAACATTATTATTGGCTACTGCTTCCTCAACCATTTCTTCAATTCCTGCAAAACCGTGTTGTTCCCTTCTTCTTGCTCTGAAGGTTCTTTCAATTTCTAGGTCCAAGGGAACCAAGTCTGTGTCCCTCGGCCTATTCGTGCGAGAAAGTTACACATGGCAAAGAGACAACCAGAGTTGAATGGGACTAAGGAGAGCAAATAAATGAAAAGGAAGGAAAAAAAAATGGTTCCTATACTAATAATTTTCAATAATCACAATCCCCGACAACGTTGCCAAAAACCTGTTTGCCAAAAACCAATGTGTGCAAATAAAGCTACGTAAGTGTACGTAATCAAACAAGTAATATAGTGATGAGTAAAGTATCATCTCCATAGGGATTGAATTAATAAAATCAATTACGGAAACCAAATGTTCTAAAGTAATTCGAAGATTGAATTAAGTACTATATTTGTAAAAGATGATGAAAAAAAATGGGTGTGATTAAAATGCAAACAAGAGGTGAGACTTAGCAAGATCAAAGCTACATGCTGTGAATCAATGATGGGTGTAAGCCAGAATTACTAATTTTCCCTCAATTGCAAATCTGATTGTGAATGCTGTAGTAATATTATAGCAAAATTAATCCAGTCAACCAAAAATTCTGCATAATCCTTTTCTGAATGATTAATGCGTTCAGTTCCTTAAACCAAAATCAACATATTCCTATGTGTTTCAGTTTTCAAAACCTGAAGTTAAGCACCAATTTTTTTGGGTTGTACAAGGTGATATTATATTCCTATACCATTCACTTGTATTATCCAAGCTAGATCTAACTAAAACGAACCTTCCTAGAATTAGTTTTAGTTTTATGTTTTCCACCAACTGATGGCCAACCAATCAACAGAGATTAAACATACAGCACACTTGAATAAACTGGATGAAAATTACCAAGCAATTAACATAACAATTAAATCTTCATTGTAACTTTGGTTCCATCAATAAACCTAGCTAAAGAAATTTAGTTCATGTTTAGTTGAATGAAATTAAAAATAACAATCACAACCAATGGGTTCATGGTTCGCAAAGAGAAAATGAAGAAAAAACCAAAAGGATTGGGTGAGCTAAAATCAAAAAATCCTGAGTTGAGCGTGCATGCTATCATGCATCTCCTTGGCCAGCCAATTGTCCAAGGGTCATGTTGTAATACTTGCCTCTGAAGTTCCAGATCTCTCTCTCCTTTGTCTTGGTGTATCTCTCTCTCTTTCATTCTTCTCACAGCTTGTTTCAGAGAATCGGTGTGCCTCCCTCTCTCTTTTTTTTCGTACAATCCTTTCTTAACCTTTTAAACTAGGGCAAGTTAAGGTGCCTCGTTACACGCGTCCTTCTAATACCCAAGGCTGGTGGCCACCTTAGTTGTGCACTCTTATAGTTGTCCTATTCTAACAAAGTCAGCAAGTGGACCAACTACCAGCTATAAAAAAAGAACTGCGCCAGCGTGTGCTTTTGGCTGCTTCTTTGCTGCTGCAGCATTGCTGTAGTATTAGGTGTATTTCAGCTTCCCATTTCATTACCTTCGCTTTTCCAACATGCCATCACTAGTTCTTCACTTGTACCTTCTGAATGGCAAAGCACAGAGTTAACATTTTTTTTTAATTAAATTTGAAGACTGAGTTCATGATTAGAATGAGAATTCTCCACACTTATCAACCTTTTTCAACTAAAGAAAAACTACCTAATATTATGTGAAATCCAAAGAAACTGAGGCACTTTACCTTGAGACATCGACATATATTAAGCCTAAAAGCATGATAAATAACTCTATTTCGTAGAGTTATCACACCCTCAAACTTAAGTCATTACTTGTCCTTGAGTAATGCCACAAACAACACAAGATGAAACACACAAAAAGACTTAATACACAAAATAGAAAATTGCTCTGGTTGCTAAATAGGTTGATTCTTCATTCTCAAAAGTGCTTATTAATTCCCAACCCATTTTCAAAATCAGCACTCATTAAATATCAGCTCCATCCTTTATAAGCTTACTCCCGAATGAGGTTCCTCAATAGGTGTGTGTGTGTGTGTGTGACTATGGCTAAGCATCTTTGAATCACCTAAGTCACTTGAATCATGATCATTGAGCCTAGTTTGTGATCTAATAAATTGATTGCTTGACCCCCTCTCCACTAATATTAGTTAACCAAGCACCCAAAGGTAGACATATTCCATAGATTGCTCTTTAGGGCATTGGACTGGGTGTATGGATTTTTTTTTTATAATAAATATTTTTTTTCATGTCACTGTTACCTTTTTACGTGAATGCCGACATTGGTGATGAAAACACCCGGTTACTCAACAACATCATACTTCAGAATTGTTATAGCATACTCATATTCTGAACTGCTGTTTAACGCAAAAATACTCATGGGGCTCATGTTACTCCTGGTTACTATGTAGCTTAGAATAGTGGAGTTCTTTATTCATAAGAGGATTTTTTTTTTTTTTTAACAGAACACCCTTAAACATCAGCCCTTTTAAAGATCTTATTACTTTTAATGCACATCAATTCACCCCAGAATGTGTGGCTCCCTAAAGTTTCGCCTCAAGGGTTTCACACAATCAATTCTCAAATCCTAAACTCTCACAATGATTCAAAATTTCCCAGGCTTTCCACAAGAACACAAAGTTATAGTCTATAGTGCAAAATTTTGAGTAATCTCATTTAAGGAGCAAACAACTAACAAACATCACCAATGCTCAATTCATGCCAATTCATTCCATAAGCTAAAAATTTCAAAACACTACTACTCTTCATTGAATTTCCTCAAACCAACATTGCTATAGCAAAACCAAAGCATTTATTCACACATAACCAAAACACTGAACTAATTTTATTTTTTTTAACAATCACTGAATCAAACCATAAAAATTAAACAAACAGAGAAAAAAACAAAACAAAACCACACCTGCTGAAACAGACCTCACCAAAACAAATCTAAGCACACCTTGACCACCCTAAACTTGAACTAAGCAGTGTCTTCATTGCTTAGGGAACAAAACACGAATAAACAAAACTAAACTAAACTAAAGAAACAAAACACGAATAAACAAAACTAAACTAAACTAAAGAGAGCAAAGGTTGAAACTCCCTATGGAGGTAGGCAAGTGGCCTATCCTCTTAGTCTTCCTCGGTGCCCTCTTCAGCATCTTTTACATCCTCCTTAATAACAATAGGCTCTAGCACACTCTCCGGGAACTCAAGAAATGGAAATAAGAGCTTCGTGTAGTTCTTCTGTAGGGATTTCCGCAAAACAAAACCCCTATGTTTAGCATAAGCCCAATACTACTACTGTTATTTGTGCATTTGCTGCAACATTTCCATGGCCTGATGCTGTTGAACCTCCTGAAGACTCATTCATTGTTCCAGCATTTTCAGTGATTGGGTTAGCTCAGTAGGTATGGGTCTTTTGCTACTCAATGATAGGGTATCTCGGCTAGCGGTGGGCTGTGGTGTTGGATCTTGCTCTTATTCATTAATGAGAGGCTACTCCTAAGTTCCTCTATTCACCTTGATTTGTTTTATCCTTGCTACAGCAATGGTGGTGATGGCTCCTTTTGTCGATAATCGCTCCTCAGTGTCTAACACCGGCACACCATTACTAAAGTATAATCTTGTGTAAGGGATGGAAACCACAAGCTACCATCCTGTTTACTAACACAAGCACAGATCTCTTGGTAAATGATTCTACCCACATCGATGGGGTGGCCTGAGATGATGGACTCCAACAGCAACACTCGATATTTTGACACCATCTGAACATGCGTGGACGGCATTAGACGAGTTTTGAGGAAATGATACCACACCGTAAATTGTGGTGTAAGATTGTTCCTTGGAATTGTCATTGCTCCTTGGGCAGAAATGTTCCAGGTGGTCTCCTCAACACAGATATATTCTAGCATAATTTTCAATTGTGCCTCATCAGCATTTTCGGGCATGTGGAATAATGGAAGAGACCCAGATGTGCAGAAAGATGGTGATGGAATTTTAGTAGTACTACAACGAGTGGTTGGGGTCCCTCGGATTAGTGAGGAGGCGAGGATGGCATGGATCGTGGCACTTCTACGACAGCAGTCGAATGACTGGGTTTCAACACAGTGGACCAACAAGTAGCAGTTTCTTCGTCGACATGGCTGGGGCCCTTGCTTTTGGGTTGACGGCGCAAAAGGAAGATAAGGAGAAAATGACCCTGCTTTTTGTCACTTTCCCTTATTTAATAAAGACATATGGCCTTCTTTCTTTTTCTGCGTATTTTTTTTTCTTTGCTCGCTGCTTTTTTTTTTAATACAACTCTCCTCCTCAACACCTAAGACCCTCATGAAGTTTATCTGCATTCTCACTGTTACTCGAATTTCTACAGCATTTCTTCATGATGAATAATTTTACTGCAACAAAACCACCAAAGTGCAGCCTATTTCATTTGAATCCAGTTTTCCTCTTTCTGCTACCACTGTCCCTACACAACCCATAATTGCTCAAAACTAAGAGCATAACAGGAAATAAACAAAAAACAAGTCAAAAGTAATTTCAAAAATAAAAATATGGAGTTGCCTCCCTCAAGTGCTTGTTTTAGAGTCCTCAGCCTGATTGTACTGCCATTCAGGCATCCTATAGCGAGATAGAGGTTTTCTGATAGTTGAGCTCATCACCCCAGTAGTGCTCAAGCCTCTAACTATTGACTTTGAAAGTTCTCCCTGAATTTGCAGTAACAATCTCTACTGCTCCATGTGGATAGCCTTGAACTACCACAAAGGGCCCTGAACATCGTGATTTTAGCTTCCTTGGGAATAGCTTTAATCTTGAGTTGAAGAGTAGAACTTGCTATCCAGCCTCAAATTGCCTTGAAATAATTTTGCTGTCATGCCACTTCTTAGTTTTCTCTTTGTATAACCTGGCACTCTCATAAGCATGCAAATGGAATTCTTCCAGCTCATTTAGCTACAACAAATGCTTTTTTCCTGCCAGTTAGAGGTCCATGTTCAACTACTTGACTGCCCAGTACACTTTGTGCTCCAACTCCACCAGTAGATGACATGCCTTCTCAAAAACTAATCTAAATGGTGACATTCCGAGTGGTCTTTTAAATGTTGTTCTATATGCCCAAAATACGTCATCCAGCCTCAGTGACTACTCTTTGCGATTTAGGTTGACCACTTTCTCCAAAATCCTTTTTATCTCTCTATTTGAGATTTCTACCTACCCACTGGTTTGTGGGTGGTATGCTGTAGCAATCTTATGATTCACTCCATACTTGCCCAAGAAATTCTCAAACTGCCTGCTACCAAAATGAGTTCCTTTGTCACTGATGATTGCTCTGGGCGTCCCAAAGTGGGTAAAAATTTTCTTATGAAGGAATTATACCACTACCTTGGAATCATTTGTCTGGAGTGCAACAGCTTCCACCTACTTTGAGACGTAGTCTACAACTACCAAAATATACTGGTTTCCATAAGATGGAGGGAGTGGCCCCATGAATTCAATTCCCCACACATCAATAATTTGATCTTTAGAATGTTGTTCAAAGGTATTTCATGTCTACGGGATATGTTGCCAACCATTTGATACCAATCACATGTCTTGGTGAACTCATGAGCATCTTTGAACAAAGAGGGCCAGTAAAATCCTGATTTTAGGACCTTGGTAGCTGTTCTTGTTCTTCCAAAGTGTCCACCGTAAGGAAATGAGTGACAATGTTGCAAAATCCTCTGGAATTCCTCCTCTGGAACACATCTCCCAATAATCTGATTGACACATTATTTATAGAGAAAAGGTTCATCCCATTAATAGAATTTTACCTCATAAAGGAATTTCTTCCATATCTAGCTGGTCATCTCTGGTGGAAACAACCCACTGACTATATAATTGACGAAATTTGCATACCAGGGGGCAGTAGCTTGTTACAAGGCCAAAAGTTGCTCATCAGGAAATGTCTCACAAATGGATTCCTTCTTCTTAGCTTCAATCCCTGGCTTAAGTCTTGACAGATGGTCCATAACCTGATTTTTAGAACCCTTCCTGTCTCTAATCTCTAAATGAAATTCCTGTATGAACAATATCCACCTAATCAATCGCAGTTTAGCATCTTTCTTGGTAATTAGATACTTAATCGCTGAGTGGTCCATGTAAACTATCACTTTGGTGCCCATTAGATATGCTCTGAACTTATCAAATGCAAAGACCACAGCCAAGAACTCATTCTCAGTGGTAGTATAATTCAACTAGGCCTCTATCAGTGTCTTGCTTGCATAATAAATCATGTGGAAGACTTTCTTATGTCGTTGTCCTAACACCACACTTATTGCATGGTCACTAGCATCGCACATCAACTCAAAAGGCAATGACCAATCAGGTGAAATGATGATGGGTGTAGAAACCAACCGCCTTTTCAACTCCAAGAACACCTGCTAACATTCCTCATCGAACTCAAAAGGTCGATTTCTGTAATACCCGGAATTTTCATGGACTTAAGATTTCTCTATTTGTTAGAAATTAGAAGTCCGCATGTTGTGTTATGAGGTGTTTTCATGAAAAATTATGAAGAACAATGTGAAATTTATAATTTTATTAGCCAAAATTAGAATTTTTCTTTTAATCGGCTATGAAACTCTAAAGAGGATGCCGAGGTTAGTAACGGCGTTTTGAGTCAAAAAGAAGGAAAAATGATGTAATTTTATGAAAGTTAAAGGTTTGATCGAAAAAGTCAAAGTTTGACCAAGGACGGGTCAAAATGTTGACTTTGCAAGATAATGAAATGCAGTATAAGGAGAGACTGCAAAGACTTTTTATGGTCAAGAAAGTAAGATCAAGTCTTAAAAACCACCCTAGAAATCAAGCACACTGAATTAAGAATTAAGGGCGAAAAGGTCTCCGGAGATTGGAGAAAGAAAGTTTTTCAGTTGGATTCTACAAGGAAGAATTTTGGACCGAAATACAGTATGAAAACAAGGAGCACAGTATTAGAAATAACTTTGTGGCACAAGAAAAAAATGAATTAATTTGGAGAAGAAGACAAGAACCAAGCAAGGCCTTAAATAAGTTAGTGGAAGATGACTTCATTACAATGACCTCACTTCCCACTAAGGAGCTTGCACATGTAGAGTTCTCTCTTCCACTCCATGAAATCCGGCCACATGTCCCCCACCACCCATGAAATTCGGCAAGCACAAGGAAAAAGGGAAGGAAAAAGCCTAAAATCAAGGGGAAAAGTGTGAGCTAAGCTTCGTAGGGTGTGGTGTCTTCTCCACCACCCAATGCATGCCACTTGTCCTCCAAATTTACAATCACTCCATCCCGTAAAATCTGACAGCCAACAGCCCCTTTGGCCCCCAAAGATTCGGCAGCAACACATGGGGAAGAATGAGGAAGAGCCATTTTTTTTAAGGGCCAAAATTGTGAGCAAGCAAGGACACATTACCCTCCCATTTCCCTATTCTTTTCAATATAAAAATGCAGCCAACTCCTCCCCATTTTCCTCCTCATTTTTGGCAGCAACTAGAGAAAAGAAGGGAAGCAAGGACAAGCCTTAATTCAAGGGAAAAAGCAAGAGAAAAGCCACAAAATTGGGACAAGCAATCAACCACCACATGTCCCCTTTTTCCACCCAAAAAGTTCGGCCACAAAGCAGCCAACAGCCCTTGGTCAGCAGCACATGGGAGGCATGGGTTAAAGCCTTAATTTAAGGAGAAAAACGTGTGATTCAACAGCCCACATGTCCCCCTAGTCCCCCAAAGAAATTCGGCAGCCCTTGACCACCCAAGCTCCCCTTTTTCCTCTATAAATACCCCCTCATAAAACCCACATTTTTATTGAAGAAAAGTAGCCAAGCTCTGCCCAAATTCCTCCAAAAAAACCGTGGGTGAGAGGGTGAGGAAGAGAAGAGAAATCTGGAAAAATTTCTTAGGGGTTTTGCTTGTGTGTTGTTCGGGTTTGCTAGGAAGGAAGAAAGGAAATTTTTGGTGGCTTGGAGACCCTTTTTTGGGCACCAAAACCGTGGGTATGAGGGAGTGAAAATGGTGAAGAAAATCTGGAAAAGTTTTTTAGGGAGATCATGTGGAGAGTTCGGCTCTTGTGTGGATCAACTAAGAGAAAATTTTGGAGCCCATGGTGGAGCCAAAATCCGTGAGCCACCAAGTAAGAAGTTTTGGGATTTTCAAACCCTAACTTGGGTTAAGGTAAAACTCTTGAACCAAGCTTGAAATTAAGTTCCATTTAAGCATTTTTATGGTGATTCAAGTTGGTTTGTAAGTACATAAGTTCAAGTTTATTTTCAGCCCTTGATTTTGGTGTATGTGCTTGATTAGGGATTAGGGTTTGGTTGGCTTGATTATGATCATTTGCTTGCATGATTTTATGCTTGAAAAATGGTTGGGATGCATGCTAGATGTGATGGTAATGTCTCCTAAATTTTGGTCACAAAATCTGCCCAAGCAGTGGCTGATTTGGTTGCTAGATAAGATGTATGTGTGATCATGATGCTAGCTAAGAACCACGCAAACCATAGACTTGGATAATCGTTTTTTTTTTGCTGCATGGGTATGATGGATTAACATGCTTAAATGTATGGGATGTTAGAAACACTGCATGATTTAGATATAAGCTCCCGATGTGATCGGTCGAGATAGAATCTACAAAATAGGACGTAAACCGAATTAAGCAACCGAAACTGCCATTTCGGATTCGAAACTAGCCAGTTTCGGGAAAGTAGAATTTTAAGGCCCTTAGAGGCCGAACTGGGTAAAAGTTAAAACACAAAAGTTGTTCGGAAGGGTTTCTCCTAGAGGACAACGTGGACAGATTTCTAAAATAAGGCTCCAATGGCCTTCGTTTTTATGAAAACCCGTGGCTGATCCCCAGACCCAGTTTTCACTCGTTTTTTCAGGATCAACCAGTTTCAAACAAAAACTGGTACGAATCTGGGCAGAACTGGATTTTATGCAAAACACAAAAGTTTTAGCATTTTTCGATAGCTACAACTTTTATGAAGATAAGTTTTTCAGATTACGAACGAATTTTTAAACTGGGTTTGTTTTACGAAGGGTGCACAGGGAATCCGAAAATTTCAGCATCTTAGTTTTACAAATGCTTTCTAAAATTCATAAAATTGTCTTTAAACCGTTATTTTAACTATGGAAACTGTTCCAAAGGTAGTTTCCAGCCTTAAATGATTTTTATGAAGATCCGTTTTGAAAACGTGAATTTTTACAAGTAAAAGTATGAGTTTAAGAGTGATTCTTCAACTCTTTCAAGATAAAAAAAGAAAGAGATTTTAAAGTATTGAGATCAAATGATTTTAAAGTTGAAAATCTCCTCAACTTTTCCATGTTAAGATGAGAAATGAAATTTTAAAAGTTTTGGGATTTTTCACCCAAAGTTTTTAAGTTGAAGAAAAATGAAATTTTCCAAATTAAGGGAAAATAAGATTTTTCAAGAAAAGAAGTGGAATTTTAAGAGTTCTGAATTTAAATTCCACATTTGTCCAAGAAGTAAAGAAAATGGGATTTTTAGCCAAGTACTTTCAAGATGAAGGAAGTAAGAGTTTTTACAAGCAAATTAAAGGATTTTTGGAAGATAATTATACAATGTTTTCCAAAAATAAGGAAATGGAGTTTTTAAGGTAAAATGAGTAAACAAGCCGACTACGGACGGTAACCGGAATTATATCCGAGTTACAGGGCTAAGCCCGAAGCCCAACGTTAGACCCAAAGGGGGTTGACCTTAGTTGAACACCTGTTGACTTGGGTTGACCAAAAGTTTGACCTTAAGGGTTACCCAATATAATCCTAAAGGATACCAAGATCAATGAAATGGGCTAAGACCTAGGGTTATTGAAGAGATAATAACCCAATGGATTATGAACCAAGAAAAAGTAAAGTATAAGCCCACGGAGAAGAAGTGACCAATCAAGTTTAGCAAGAAGTTTTAGAGGGGACATACAGAACATACATCTAGGATTGCTCCTGGATGTTGGTTAGGATACCAACATCATATGTCATGATTTATGATAAGATAAGTTAACCTTATCTTACACCTCCTATGAAACAGGAATAGGAACCTGTTAATATACCGCGAGGAATGTTACGTCAAGAGCATAGGACCAAAGGTAAGTACAAACCTCACCTGTGGTATGGAAAAATAGTAATGTATGTTCAAATATGCAATGCTATGAGATGCTATGTTTAAATGCTTGTTTTAAAGATGCTATATTTTAAATATATCATGTTTTAATGAGGCCATGATTTAAAGAATTTCAAGTTTTAAAGAATGCCATATTTTAACGATGCCATGTTTTAAAGCGGCCATGTTATGTTAAAATATGTCATGTGCATTAGAAAATATGATTTTTGTGACATCATAAGGTATGTTCACTAATGATAAACCACTTGGTAAAAATACACAAGTAAAGTGTCGTACCAACCTCCCCCAAGGTGGAGGATTTTTATGTTCAAATTATGGATTCGCCCTCTCGTTGATGCGGGAGGGTGTAATCACTCATGTTTTCCCAGAGCAGTTAGGGACCTTGCAAACCCTAACTGTATCTGGAGACGCGCTATATGTTAAGGGTACGTATACTATGGGGCCCATACGAAAGATAAATTCAAGTTAAAAAGGAATGCATAAATGAATATAAATGGTTCATGCATATGTTTTATGATGAAGTATGTTTTCAAGATATTAAATGAAAATGTTTTTGTGAGATTAAAGTTTGTACTTGCTGGGCGAAAGCTCATCAGATATGTTTCATACTGCAGGTAGAGAAAAAGGCTTGTAGCCTTGCTTGGTGGGCTTGGAGACGATGCAGCAAGTGAAGGGCGGTGTGGGATACTACTACGCAACATTTTTCCGCATTATGTTAAGTTATGAAGTTTTTCATGTATGCTTAAAAGTCAAGTTAAGTTATGTATGTACGAAATGTTTTAAAGTACGATGTACAAGTTTGTGCATAGGTTTCAAGTTACGATTTCAAAAGAAAGAGAAGTTCAAGTTATCAAGTTTTAAAAGAAGTTTTTTAAAGTAAAGAAGAAAAAAAAAATTTCCCCGAATTTTCAAAGTATAGTATAGTTATGTATGAAGGTAACAGCCCTACGTAGGATGAGGGCGTTACAATTTCGCTCCAGCAATGCATACAATGGCTTAGAAATTTTTGAGAAGTCTTTTACAAACCTTCTATAAAAACCTGCATAGCCCAGACTTCTAATTCCTTATATAGATGTAGGTGGTGATAACTTGTCTATTACTTCAAACTTTGCTTTGTCCACCTTGATGCCTTTGTTGGAAACGTTGTGGCCCAAGACAATGCCCTCTTGTTCCATGAAATGGCGCTTTTCCTAATTGAGGACCAAATTGGTTTCTTCACACCTCATCAAGAATTGCTCCAAATTCACTACGCAATCACCAAAAGAATCACCGAACACCGAAAAGACATCCATAAAAACCTCCAAGGATTTCTCCATCATATCCGTGAAGATAGATATCATGCACCTCTGAAATGTTGATGGAGCATTATAATAAACTCATTTTTCATTGGTCGACTTACTAGACCCACCTTCAAGGTACGTAGCACAACATTAATGTACTCCTAAGATATAATGCACATTATGAATATGAGATATGTATTTTAATGATCACTCAAACATATGATTCATATGTACAATATCATGAAATGATGCAATTCATTGGTCAACAAATATATGAGAATTTTGGGCATCACGATTAGCACTATCATCCTTCTAAATTTCAAATTAAGCTGAGAAACTAAATGACAAATGCCCCCATATTGAAGTTGTCATCTCAACCAGCAAGAATGTGTTGATCGGTGATCTTTTGAATGACAAGATTGGAGACAAAGTTATAGTGAGTACAAGAAAGAAGTTTGTGAAAATCCATTGCTTGTATCACGAAATATCTATAGCTCTTGATGAGCAACATACTTGTTGTTCAAAGTTAAACTTTTCTGAATACATCTCTAGGCGATGAACATATACTTTTTCAAAAAACGCATAATCGATATACCACTTGGTAGAAGTATTACCGTAGATTCTTCATGAGAACGTTAATGACAAACCACCAAACTTTTCAACTAATTTTTTAGTGAAAGAATCAACTTCCATTTTAGATCGTCTTCATGTCTTTGGTTGAATTTCAAAAGTTCAAGATTTAGTGATGGTGATAACTTTGAAGAAAGGACAAAAAGGCTCATGGAATAGTGATGTAATTTTTGTTGTAGGCGTGGTTGTGTTGTGAAAACTAGATCCCCAAAACCACCCCTAGGAATCAAACAATAGAAATATCAACAAAAAAAATAAATGAGCAAATAACCACAATCACCACAAAATAAGAATTTAGTGGCAAAATCCAAAACAGGAGAGAAACCATGGCACTCAGAAAAAAAAAATTCCACTTTGTGAAAAATTTTTACAATCACATAGACTTTTTCTCTCACGCTGATAAGTAAGTTTTATACTAATTAATTGGGTACTTTTAACTCAGCATTTTGTTAGTTTTCAATTCGTTTTTAGGTTCTTTCACTTTGTTCTATTCTCTTTTGTAGGATTTAGGTAAAAAAGTGGACTTGGTGGTTTTTCGATGCAAATGGAGCTAAAATGGAGCACTTGGCGTACTTTGGTGTAAAGTCTATGCGTTTTGAAGCAAATGGATGCCTATGCATCAAAATTCTAGTGCCTGGGCACTTAAATTGAATTTTCCAGTACAAAAACCTGAGAGCTTAAGCCCTAGGCATTGTTTTAGTAGTGCCTGTGTGCCAAAAGAGACTTCCATCTATGTAACTTTGTGCCTAGGCGCTATTAAATTTATGCCTAGGCGTAGATCACGGTTCCTCAGGCAAGCATGCATACAATAGTTTTGGGCTTAGGCACAGGAAAAAGAAGGCCTAGGCACCAGAGTGGGATTTTTCATAATTCCCTGAATTGTTTATTCAAAAAGGAGATCTTTCGTCCCATGACTATAAATAAAATCCTTCTAGAGCTTTCGGAGAGATGTTTCCAGTACAAAAGAAAGAAGATGTGAAGAAGAAGAGAGCAATTGGTGATTTGGAGAAGAAGAGTAGCAACTCTGGAGACGAATGCAGCAATTCCATTTCATAAACTAGTTCCTTTCCTTTTCTCATCATATTTAGGACTTTAATTAGGATTTTGTTTAGTTTTATTATAAACTAAATTTCTTTTTCTAGGGCTAAGATGTAGCCGAATTATGAGTGTTCAATTAATTCAATTTTGATGTTTATTCATATCGATGTTGTTTGATCTATTCTTAATGCTTATGAAAGTGTGTGCCTTTTCCTATTGATTTATGATCTAATTTGAGACTGAGAAGTGATAGTTGGATTGGACTTTGATTAAATACCATGAGATTGTTGTAGGATACAGATATTTATGAGACTTGTGTGATACTATGAATTTCTTGTTTTTAATGAATCATGATAGATTTGGAGTTTGAGACTGAGATGTGAAAACTGGCTTATTGTGGTAGTTTACTAATGCTTGAGAAAGAATAGTGATTACATTAGGGAAGTTTGTCATTAACATATTAATAGTCATTGGTTGATTAAATTTGGTGCTTTGAGTAGGATTAATATGATAAAATCGGAAACCCAAGATGTTCTAATATATTTAATTTCTCCTTGCTAAATTCATGCATTGTGTTTATTTTAATTTGCATTAATTTTATTGTCTCTCATTATTTTATTGTTTGAATAGAATTGGAATTAAAGTAATTTGGTACTTGGTAGTAAAAAGTTCTCATTGGGAATGATATCTTCTTATCACTTTATTTCTTAAACCGGCTCATGCACTTGCAAAAAATACCTATCAAGTTTTTTACACCATTGCTGATGACAATTTAGTCCTACTAATATCAAGCCAAATAATTTTAATTTACTTTGAATTCCTTTTATTTATCATGTCTTTGTTTCTACTTTTCAGGAGTATTCCTTAGGTACGTGCAAAAGTTTGAAAGAGAGAACTTAATTCCTTTTGATCCTAAAATTAAGCGTTCTTGTCAATGAAATAGAAAAGATAGAAGAAAAGCGGATAGACAATCACAAGAAACTATGGATGATCCTGGTGAAGTGAGAAATTAGAACAACCCACCACCTACCCTGAGGAACTATGCATTGACTACTGTAGTTGGTTTATATTCGGCTATAAGAAGACCGACTATGGCTATGAACAATTTTGAAATCAAGGCGGTTCAAATGCAGATGATCCAAGCAACTCGTTTTAATGGGTTGCCTTCTGAGAATCTCAATGCTCACATTACAATTTTTCTTTAAATTGGCAATACATTCAAGTATAATGTCATTACTAATGAAGCCATTCGCCTTCTACTATTCCCATTTACTCTGAAGGATTGAGCAAGAGATTGATTTACTTTCTTGCCTACAGACTCAATCATTACTTAGGAGGATTTAATGCATAGACTCCTAGCTAAATTTTTGCCACCAGTGAAAATAGTGAGGCTACATTTTGAGATCAACAATTTTGCTCAATAGGATGGCGAAACATTGTATGAAGCTTGAGAGAAATAAGGAATTGTTAAGGAAGTGCCCTCACCATGGATTGTCTAAGTGGATGATAGTCCATAATTTTTACAATGGGCTGAATGGCACTGCAAGATTTGTAATTAATGTATTTGCAAAAGTGCTTTCGTGAAAAAATCTAAAGATGAAGCTTATGAGTTGTGGATGATGTAGCCACCAACAATTTTTAGTGGCCACGTAAGAGGGTTGTATCAAAGAAAGCAACTGGAGTTTATGAGATTGATGCTATAACTGCATTGATTGTTCAGGTTGCTTCTCTTACTAAATAACATCAAAATAACCATTTGGTTGTCAAATCTATTCAGACTCCTTTATTTATACGTGACTACTATCAAGGGAACCACCTTATTAAAGAATGTCGAATGGGAGCTTTTCCTCAATCATAGCCAAAACAAGCACAATATGTGGGGAATTACAAGAGGTAGCAAAATAACCCATTCTCCAACACATTCAATTACGGATGGCATAATCATCCAAATTTCTAGCCTCAGTAGGGAATGCCACCTTAGGAGAATAAGTCTGAATTAGAACAAGCAATGCTCCAGTTAACCAAAAACACTAACAAGTTCATGGCCGATATTTAGACCAACTTCTAGAATCAAGCTGCCCAGATCTAAAATTTAGAAGTTCAACTTGGTTAATTGGCTAATATGCTTAATGGTCGCCAACAAGGTAAATTGCCTAACACACTAAAATGAATCCCAAAGAATAATGCAAGGCAATAACCTTGAGAAGTGGAAGAGTATTGGAGACTCCTTCAACTAGTGAAAAAGCTAGTAAATATGGTCAAGAGCAAACTGAAACCATCCCTAAAGATAAGCAATTGCCTCCTCAATAACCATGCCTCAGGGTTCCTTTTCCTCAACGTCTCAAAACGAGTAAACTTGAAAAGCAATGTGCCAAGTTCTTGGATGTCTTCAAGAAGCTTCACATCAACATTCCTTTCGTAGATGCACTTAAACAGATGTCAAGTTATATGAAGTTCATGAAAAACATCCTATTAAACAAGAGGAAATTAGAGGACTATGAAACTATTGCACTTATTGAAGAGTGTAGTTCTATCATCAAGAGGAATTTACCTTAAAAGCTCAAAGATCTGGTGAGTTTCATTATTACTTGCTCTATTGGAAACTCTATTTTTAAAAGGCACTGTGTGATCTTGGCGCTAGCATTTATTTAATGCCTTTGTCTATTTTTAGGAAGCTTAGATTAGGTGAAGCTAGACCCACTACGGTCTCATTCCAGTTGGCTAATCGATCTATTAAACATTCGAGGGGGATTATTAAAGATGTCCTTGTCAAAGTGGACAAATGTACTTTCCCTATAGATTTCATTGTGTTAAACATGGAGGAGGATAAAGAAACCCTTATTATACTCAGAAGACCTTTCTTGGCAACTAGTTGAGCACTCATTGATGTGCAGAACGGTGAATTGCAGCTTCGGGTACATGAATAAGAGATAACTTTTGGCGTGTTCAATGCTATTAAGTGCCCAGGCATTATTGACACTTGTTTCCGCATTGATGCTCTTGATGCCTTGGTTTTTAAGCACCTTGGCCAACCAAAAGAACCCTTGGACATGAGTTTGATTAATCCAAACCCATCCATCCTAGAATATGAAGAAGTTGTGGAATTTGTGAATTGGTTGAATTCTTTAAGAAACAGTCCATCAAAACCAATTCTATCAATTGAGAAACCACTAGTTCTTAAGGCCTTCACTGGATCATTTACACTATGCTTTTCTGGGAGAATCATCAACTTTACTAGTAATTATCTCTTCTATGCTTTCTATTGAAGAAGAAGAAAGGTTATTTAGAGAACCAATAAGATATAAATGGCTATTGGATGGTTTCTAGCAAATATAAAAAGGTATTCCCTCTATGTGTATGCACCAGATTTTGATGGAGGATAGTAACAAACCATCTATGAAGACCCAAAGAAGACTTAATCCAACCATGAAAGAAGTAGTTCATAAGGAAGTGCTGAAATGGTTTAATGTCGAGGTTATTTACTCTATTTCTGATAGCTCTGGGGTTACCCCAGTGTAAGTAGTTTCAAAGAAGGGAGGTATGACGGTGGTGAAAAATGAGAACAATGAGTTGATTCCAGCAAGAATTGTCACTAGATAGAGGATTTGTATAGACTATTGGAAATTGAAAAGAGCAACTTGGAAAGATCACTTCCTATTGCCCTTCATTGATCAAATGTTGGATTAGTTGGCTGGTCACGAGTACTACTGATTCTTAGATGGCTATTCAGGGTATAAGCAAATAGTCATAGCACCAGAGGATCAAGGAAAATCAATGTTCACATGCCTTTACATTATATTTTTTTTTTCGTCGGATGCCATTCAGACTCTATAATGCACCAGCTACTTTTTAGAGTTGCATGATGGTGACTTTTTTGGACATGTTTGGTACTTTTATAGACGACTTTTCTATGTTTGGTACTTCCTTTGATCATTGTCTTTCTAATTTAGAGTTGGTTTAAGAGACACGTGAACAAACCAACTTAGTGCTTAATTGGGAAAAGTACCACTTCATGGTGAAATAGGGGATAAAAACTTAGTGTCTTGGGCCATGGGGTCTCATCTAAAGGAATAAAAGTGGATCGGGCAAAGATTGAAACAATAGAAAAGCTACCACCACCAACTTTGGTCAAGGGAGTACGGAGTTTTCTTGTTCATGTTGGATTCCATAGAAGATTTGTCAAGGATTTTTCCAAGATCTTCAAGCCTCTTTCAAGCTTGCTAGTGCAAGGTACTCCTTTTGAGTTCAATGAAGAATGTGAAAAAGCATTCACTATGCTTAAAGAGAAGCTTGTGTCAGCGCCTATTATTGGAGCTCTAAAAGTGGAGTTACCATTTGAATTAATATGTGATGCAAGTGATTAAGTAGTAGGAGCAGTTCTAGGACAGTGGAAGAACAAGGTTTTTCGTGCCATTTATTACGCTATCAATACCCTCAATGATGCTTAACTCAATTATGCAACAATAAAAAATGAGCTACTTGCTATTATCTTCATTTTTGACAAGTTTAGGCCTTATCTAATTGGCAATAAGGTAATACTCTTCACTGATCATTCAGCCATTAAATACCTTATGGCCAAGAAGGATGCAAAGCCTAGGCTTATTTGTTAGGTGTTATTACTTCAATAATCTAATATGGGGATAAAAGATAAGGACACTGAGAATCTTGCAGCTAATCATCTCTCTAGGCTCGAGGCTCGAGTTACCAGAAGCAAAAGAGTTGCAAAAGCCTCCCATTGATGACCACTTTCAAAATAAGCAACTCTTTGCTATTTCTTCTACAAAGACTCTTCCTTGGTTTATCGAGTATGTCAACTTCCTCACAGACCTCTCACAACAACAAAAGAAGAAGTTCTTTTCTGATATGAAGCACAACTATTGGGAAAAACCGGTGTTTTGTAAGCATTGTGAAGATCAGATCATAAGGAGATACATACCAAAAGAAGAGATGGGGGACAAATTATGCCACTGTCTCACATTTGAATGTGGCAGACATTTTGGAGGAAATAGAATGGCCGCAAAAGTTTTGCAATCGGGTTTTTAGTGGCCTACTTTGTTTAAGGATGCTTAAGCCTTTGCTACCGCTTGTGATTGAAGCCAAAGAATAGGAAATATTTCCAAAAGGAATGAGATGCCTTTGAAGAATATTTTTGAAGTGGGGTTGTTTGATGTATGGAGCATTGACTTCATGGGACCATTTCCTTCGTCCTACAACAATAAATACATTCTTCTTGCAGTAGACTATGTATCAAAATAGGTTAAATTAGCAGCAACTGCCACAAATGATGGTAAAGTTCTGCTTAATTTTTCTCCAAAAAAACATTTTCATAAGGTTCAGTACTCCAAGGGCTACAACAAGTGATAAAGGGTCGCACTTTTGCAACAAACTATTTGAGGCTCTTTTGCAAAAATATAGAGTCAGACACTAAACTGCGCTTGCTTACCATCCTCAAACTAATGGGCAAGCAGAAATCTCCAACAAAGACGTGAAGTTGATTTTGGAGAAAATGGTTCATAGCTCTCATAAAGACTGGGCCAAGAAACTAGATGATGCATTATGGGCATGTCGAACTACATTCAAAACACCAATCAGAATGTCTCCTTATAGATTGGTGTATGGCAAGGCTTGCCATCTTCTAGTAGAATTAAAGCATAGATCATATTGGGCAATGAAGAAACTGAACATGGATATGCAAGCAGCGGATAAGAAGCATCTCTTACAATTCAATGAGATGGATGAATTCCATAAGAGAGGACAAAAGCTTGGCATGACAAACACATCCAACAAAAGGAGTTCTTACCAAGGCAAAAAGTGTTGCTTTATAACTGAAAGCTTCATCTATTCCCCGGACAACTTAAGTTGAGGTGGTCAAGTCCATTTCACTATGGTGAAAGTGTTCCCTTATGAAGCGGTTGAGCTTAATCATGCAAAGAAAGGAACTTTCAAGTTCAATGGTCAACACTTAAAGCCATACATTAATGATGGTTTTGACAATCAGAAGACCACCATTCTCCTTGGATCTTCATAGGATAAAAAGAGTTTGGCTGAAGACTATTAAACAAGCACTTCTTGGGTTGCAACGCTTCTTGGGTGTTAACCCAAGTTTCTAAACTTTTCACTTTTGTTATTTTGTTATGATTTTATTTAGTTTATTTCATTTCTCAAAAAAAAAAAAAAAAAAAAAAAAAAAAAAAAAAGAAAACAATGCCATTCACACTTGAGCCTAAGCTCATAAAACTTGCACCCAAGTGCCCAGATCCAGCCAACCACCATAAGTCAAGCCCTAACTCACAAATTGGGGCCAAATTTTCACTCCCTTGTTCTTCTTCACCACCTCCCTCTCTCTCTTGACCCCATTAGAAACCCACTCAAAATTTCACTCTGTTTACCATTATTCTCCTTATCATTTATGCTCGTAACATCAATCCATTGATGATTCCAACCACTTCATATGATCTTCACCATAACAGTTGCATCAAATGTGAGGGTTTTAGGCTTTTCTTCAAGAATGCCTGAAATTTGTGGGTATCTACAAGTAAGTTTCTAGTAAGTGATTTATCCTCTTAAACCTTGTGTCTTTGTGTGAATTTGTTGATTTTCTTAGCTAGTATATGGAAGACACACCATTTGAATGGGTGAACACTTTGAATGCACACCTAGTATTTGATGAAAGTTTTGTGAGACTGTCAGCTATTGTGGTTGGGTGATTGAGCATAAGTGATAATTTAAGTGTAAGATTGGGTATTGTTAGGAGATTTTGGCGAATTTGTGAAGAAGGCTAAGGTGTGTTTAACATTGGTGAGGGTGTGTGAGGAATTTTGGGCATATTTGGTAGTTTGATTGGTAAGAGTGGTGTTTCAGAGGTGGTGTTATTTTGCTTGGCTATGTTTGAACAGGTAAGATAGTGATACCTCAAAAAAAAAAAAGCATTTCAAGGGATCCACATCGGCATCGGTTGGTTTACGACACTTTTAAGTTTGTCTCTAAGGTAGCTGCTAATCGGCATACAGAGTTTTTAGAAACTAAAGTTTCCATTCCAGATAGAGGCTTCCTTACTAGAAACAAGGGCATAATGGACATCATTGCGGATCGAGGATGGGAAAACTTTACAAAGCACCCAGAATCAAGCATACCAACAGCGGTTTATGAATTTTATGCTAATGCTTATTCCCCATGGGATGGAGCGGTATATGTTAGAGCGAAATTAGTGCCAATAAGTCGGACCATCATCAATGAGTATTATGGGCTCCATGATATTGAGAGAGATGGTAATCAAAGATATTTGGAGAATGCTGATACTGATGAGATTAAGTTATCCATTTGCGTATTTAACACAGCATGGAAAACTAGAAGAAATTGTATTCCAATCAAACTTTCATCCCGTGGCTTGTGCAAATATGGGAAAGCTTGGCATCAGTTTGTTTGTGCCAAATTAATGCTGTAAGACCCGAAATTTTGTAGATTTATAATCTCCTTGTTCATAAGGAATTAGAGTCTAATTTATGTATTTATGATGTGTTATATGAAAAATTATGAATAATACTGAGAAATTCATAATTTTATTTAAATAATATTCGGGTCCTCATTTAATGATTATAAGACTCAATTAATGATTTACGAGCCAAAAATGAGGTTTTTAAAGGAAAAAGAACGAAAAAGGATGAAATTTACGAAAGTCAAAGGGTTGACCAAAAGTCAAAGGGTTGACCAAAAAGTCAAAGTTTGACCGGGACGGGTACAACGTTGACTTCACAAGTATGATGAAGGAATATGGAAAGAATCTCCGAAAATGAAGTTTTATAAGCCATAAATTCACCCTAGAAAAATCAAGCACACCGAAATCGAATTAAGGGCAAAAAGGTCTCCGAAAAATTGGAAAAAGAGAGTTTTCAGTCCAAATTTACATGGAAGAATTTTTGGACCAAAATATAAAATAAGAATGCTCATCACAGTATTGGAAATAACTGTAGAGCGCGAAAGAAGCTGTGAAAAAACGAAATAGCCAAACAAGGCCTAAGAAGAATTAGTGGAAGATGATATCATTGTAATGACATCACCATTCCCTAACCAAATTTGAAATGAGATGGCAGCCTTCTACCCCCATAAAGTTCGACCAACTAGAAGAGAAAAGAGAAGAAGTTGGCTTGGTTAGGGTAACTAGATCGCCTTTCAAGTCCAACCAAGCAAAGGACAACAACACCATGCCTAGGACTCACCTTTCCACTAGCCTAAGATAACTTGTGAAACTCCCTTTCTCCTCCCCTTTGGTCGGCGGCAAGCTAAGGACAGCAAGGAAAGAAAAAAAAACTGGGAACAAGACTAGACATAAAGCCTAAAATCAAGGAAAAAGTTGAACCACTTTTGTCCATCAAAGGTCCCCCATCCTCTAGTCACTTCTTGCTTAAAAAAATGAACTAAAACCCATGCCTTTTTCCTCTTCATTTCCGGCTACACAACCCCTTCAGCCCCCCCCCCTTGGATTCGGCTGCACCATTGGACAACAAAGACAAGACATAAAGCCTTGAATTAAGGGCAAGAAACCAACCACTAGTCATTCAAGACATCTCATCTATTTTCCCTTCTCATTTTCCTTGTCAAAGACAGCCAAAACCTTGGCTTGGTCTTCAGAATTTTCGGCAGCAAGAGAGAAGGAGAGAGAGAGAGAGAGATTCCAAGAGAAAATTTCTGGGTTTTTTTCACTAGGGTGCACGGTTTTGCAAAGGGGGAAAGCTAGAGAAAACTTGAGATTTTTCTTGTGAGTTTTGAGTGAAGTGGCCGACCAAGAGCAAGAGAGGAAGAGGTAAGTGGATCTTGAAAAATTCTTGAGTTTTCTTCCTTGACAATGCTCGGTTTAGAGGTGAGAAAAAGCTAACAAAAAAAAATCTCTTGGATCTCATTTTTCTTGAACCAAATCCATGAGTCAAGCAAGGAAGGACTTGAGAAAATTTTTGGTGAGTTCTCCAAGAGTTGGCCGAACAAAGCAAGAGAGAAAGAGGTAAGAAAAACTTGGATTTTCTCTTGATTAAGGGTCGGTTTTAGTGAAGCAAGATAGAGCTAACAAAAAATTTTTGATGCCATTTTTCATGGAGAAGCCGTGTGGGTGAGCAAGCCAAGGAACCAAAGGAAAATTTGGGATTTCAAAACCCTAACTTGGGTTTGAGGTAAATCTCTTAAAACCATCTTGATTTTGAGTTCCTTTTGAGTATTTGGATGTTGATTCAAGTAGTTTGTAAGGACATAAGTCCACTTTAATTTTCAGCCCTCATTTTGTTGGTGTGTGTGTGCTTGATTTGGAGTTAGGGTTTTGGTTGGCTTATTTTGTTATTTGCTTGCTTGATTTATGCTTGTTTGATGATGAATTTTTCATGCTAGAAATTAAGTTGTATGTCCCATAAGATGAGGCCAAAATCTGCCCTTGGCAGCCATGAGAGCATGCTAGATTAGGAATGGATTTTGTGATGCTTGTATGTGTTGATGCATGAGTTAGAACCAAGCAACCCTAGTCTTTGTAATTTTCGGATTTGAGATTGCATGGGATGAATGAGATGGATTTATGGGTTGCTATGGGACGTTAGAAACACTGTTTGTTATGGTATAAGCTCCCGATATGATCGGTCAAGATAAATTCCGCGAAATAGGATGTAAACCGAAATAAGGAACCGAAACTGTCAATTCGGATTCGAATCTGGCCAGTTTTGGGAAGGGTAATTTCAAGACCCTTAGAGGCCGAACGGGAAAAAACTCAAAACATGAAAGTTGTTCAGAACAACTTTTTCTAGGGGACGACATGAACAGAATCTCAAAATAAGGCTCCAACGGCCTCCGTTTTACCCAAAACCCGTGGCTAATCCCTGGGACGTTCTTCACCCAGTTTTTCAGAGTCAACCCGTTTTCAAATAAAAACTGGTACTGATCTAGGCCGAACTGGATTTTTCTTAAAACACAAAAGTTTTAGCATTTTTCGAGAGCTACAACTTTCGTGAAGACAAGTTTTTCAAATTCCAAGCCGATTTTTAAACTGGGCGCGTTTTGTGGCAGATGCGCAGGGAGCCCGAAATCTTGCACATGAGTTTTACGAAAATATTTTCTAGAAAAATTGTAAAGTGCTCTTAAATGGTTATTTTAGCTTCGGAAATCGTTCCAAAGACGGTTTCCGGCCCCAAATGATTTTATAAAAGATTTATTTCGAAAACCATGAATTTTAAGAGCTCGGGTTTGAAATTTCACATTTTTCTCCGAAGTAAAGAAAAAGAGGGTTTCAACCAAGAGTTTACAAGTAAAAGAAAATAATGAGATTAAACCAAGGTATTTTCTAATTAAAGGAGTTAGAATTTTTACAAGCAAAATGAAGGATTTTTGGAAGTTAATTACACAAGATTTTCCAAAAATAAGGAAGAGGAATTTTAAAGTAAAATTGGTAAGCAAGCCGATTACGAACGATAACCGGATATTTTATCCGAGTTACAAACCCAAGGATAACCAAGAGTTGACAAAAGGTTGACCCAAGGTTAAATAAGGTTAACCTTAAGGGTTACCCAACATAACCCTAAGGGATACCCACATGTATATTTAGGCTAAGATTTAAAGGGTTAATAGAAATAACCCAATAACAAGGAAATATGAGCAAAGCCCAATAATAGAACAAGACTCTAACCAAAAAGGTTACTCAACATAACCTCTTAAGGATTTATCAAAGTTCGATAAAGAATGGGGATTAAAGTGGCCAAGATGGATATCATGTATAAGGGACATACAACCAAAAGTAGATGTGAGTGTTGGTAGGTCACCAACACCTTATGAAAGGATCATGATCCTATATTTTTGGTATATCAGGAAAGTGAATTGCCGTTGCCGACAAATTTAAAGAACGCAATTTTAAGAATACGGCACTAGAGGTAAATACAAACCTCACCTGCAGTATGAAAGCTAGTAAATTATGTTCAAGTATATGGTTTTCAAATATGCTGCAAATTGTTATGTGCTATATCTATGAAATGCCATGCTTTATAAAAAGTGCTGTTTCTGTAAAATGCTATGTTTATGAAAAGTGCTATTTTTACAAAATGCTTGTTTATAAAAACTGCTATTTTTACAAAATGCTATGTTTATAAAAAGTACTATTTTTGAAAAATGCTATGTTTATAAAAAGTGCTACATTTGCAAAATGTCATGTTTATAAAATGTCATGTTTGCAAATGCCATGAATGAAAAGAATGCCATGCCATGTTATGAATGAGATAAAAAGTATGTTATCATATAGTGACATCATAAGGTATGTTCACTAAGGATAAATAACATGGTAAGAAATCACAAATAAAGTGTCGTACCGACCTCCCATAAGGTGGAGGATTTTTCATGTTAAAGTAAAGGATTCACCCTCTCGTTGATGCGGGAGGGTGTAATCACCCAATGTTCCCAGAGCAGTTAGGGACCCTGCAACCCCTATCTGTATCTGGAGGCGCGCTAAATAAATGATAGTACGTACACTATGGGGCCCGTAAGAAAGATAAGTAAGTTAAAAGAAATGCATAAATGGAACATAAATGGTTCACGCATATGCATATGATGATGAATGTTTTCATGATGTTTTAATTGTTTTGTGATATTATGTTTGTGCTTACTGGGCGAAAGCTCATTCAGTTATATTTCATACTGTACGTAAGAAACCTGCATCATAAATGGTGGGCATTGTGAGGATGATGTGGTGGCAGACGAAGGCGGTGTGGATACCACTACGTATTAATTCCGCAATCTTTTGATAAGTAAAGAAGTTTTGTGTATATAAGTATATACATGATGAAGACAAATTATGCTTTATGGTATTTTGGAACTAAAGACCTTAAGTAATGTTTACTTACGTAGTAATGATATATTGCTAAAGACAAATGTTTTTATAAGTATGTTTCAAAAAAAAAAATTATTCCTAATTTTCAAGTAAGGTTAAGTAAGTAAGTAAGGCGTGACGGCCCTACGTAGTAAAGGGCGTCACAAATGCCAGCCTGACATGTTAATCACATCACTTAAGAGATGGCCATTTTACTATTTACAATCTTGACCAACAAATCTATTGATGCGGGTTAAGTAATTTAACATCAAATTACACAAAGTGTGCGCCATCCTAAGCTTGGCTTGTATTTTCCATCTCTCATCAATGACTTATGCAAGCAAGCATAGGTTACTTAGGAAGGGCACGAGATTTGGTAAGGCTCATGTCACCCCATTGATGATGGAGTTATAGCCAGCAACAAAGAAGGGGATGACGATGATAAAGACGAACCTACTCAACCACACCATCCAGTTAGCACCATGTCTATACTACATTGTTGGGAGTATATGGATGATTAGCTCAACCATATTGAGGAGAACCAATGCAATCTAATGGATATATTGCAACCAATGGCTGCACATTGGATCAACACAAACAACTTTTGTCCTGGTACCTCATTCCACATCAATGAGGAGAACGACGAGGAAGAAGAGGATTAAGCACTCACACCCTTCGGCTGAGGGAGTAATTTTTTCTTTTCTTTTCTTTTCTTTTTCTTTTCGTTTATCCTCACATTGGGGACAATGTTTCGTTTGAGTTAGGGGGTAGCTGTTCTACTTTGGTATTTGTCATTGTTTTGTATCTTTAGTCATTTAGGCTTGCTTTTAATTTTCTTTGATGTTTGGGTAGGTTGTGTGTGAGTCTTTCCTTTGCTAAAAAAATAAATAAATAAAATAAAAATAAATTGTATCCTTTTGAGCATTAGTTTTTGTTTGAATTATAGGAGGCCAATGATATAAAACTGATTGAAATTGGACATGGTTCTAAGGAGATGAAAATTGTTGCCTTTGTGTGTGTGCTTGGTTCTTATGTGGTTTTGCAATGCCCTAATTCTTTGACACTTTTGAGCACTCGAGCTATAATCACTTAGATTGTTTGTTATTTAGATGAAGTTTATGCTGGTTAAGTGACTTTTTAATCTCACTGTGAACTCTAGAACCTATTTGATATTCACTTGGGGCAAAATCCCAAACTACACTTTGCCAATGACATGATTTAGGCAATCTTTGGATTGTTTGAGCCTTTAAAGCTGACCGTTTTACATATACATATCCCTAGTCACCCATTTGAGTCTATTTTTACCTTTTCTTTGATACCCACATCTTTTAGCCTAGTTTTTTAAATAATTTCCAACCTTTTTACCCTTTATCTTAAGCATCGTTTGAGCCTCTAAAGTATGGGAGGATGGCTGGAGTGGTTAAAAGCCTAATGTTATTTGTTAGATTATTCAAAAACAAAAACAAAAAAAAACAAAAATATATATATAAATAAAATAAAAAAATGGATGGCAAAGTAAGTTGAAATCAAGTTTAGGGGTGTCATTGGGAGTGCTAAGAAAGCTCTACAAAAGATCCTGGAATGGTTATGTGTTTATGGTGATTTGAGACTCATTATTATCCTTGTCCTACCATTACCCTAGCCCAACACTACAAACTTAAAAGTCCTAATAATCCTTGATAATGTATTTGTCGACATTAGTGGAGAATGAGTTGAAAAATAGGCGTATAGAGTTTGAAATTTTTCCTTATGCTAAGATCTTCTCAAAATTCATTGGCTGACATAAACTAATCCAAAGGCAAATGAGTACGTGTTAAAAGCTGTAACGTCCTAAATGCTAACTAACAATAATATTAGAAAATTAACATTAGAGTTAATATTGGTAATGTGATGAGATAGAAACTTCTTAATTCTAATTTTATATTGAGTTACTTTTCACAGGTGATGCGATGAGAACTCGATGTGCTAGAACAAAGTTCATGCCAAATTGATGAATTTTTTTATGATGACTTGATAATTTTGTGTGATGGCTTAAATATATATATGATATGTAGTATTTGTGATGATGTTAATGTTAAAAAAAAAATAGGTAAAGTATATTATCCGAAAAAGACATATTCTATATGATGTTAATTTCCAACCCAATTACGAATCTTTAAATGTCAAAAATCATTCCGCAAATTAGATAAACTTATAGAGCTTTTCATAAGCTTTCCAACGCCTACTCATTTGCGCAAATCCGATACCAGAGCAAGAAGTTATGACCAGTATACTATCCGAATACCTACTAGTCACCAACCAGTTTATCATGTGCGATTTTAAGTGCGAAAATTCTAAAAGTTAGTCTAATTGTTTCCTTTTCCTTCCACACATTTTCACACCCTAATGATAGCCATTCCACAGATATTAAGAGACAATTAAACCAAAGAATTCAATCCTAATTAATTTCAAAATTTATTTGGGATTAAATTACAAATTCCTTTACAATTTTCAAAGTTTCTACTTTTTTTTTTTTTCATGCTCTCTCTCTCTCTCTCTCTCTTCCCTAGCCTCCCTTTTCCTCTCTTTCCCATTCTCTTGGCTGCTCTCTCTGCCTTTCTCTCACGCACAAACACAGAGAAAAAAGAAAAAAGAAAAAGAAAAAGAATCCGCCAAACCTACAAATTCTTCCAAACCGAAAATCAAAGGATTTCAAGATATGTTTCGGTATTGTTTAATGATGAGAATGATTTTGTTATTTATTTTAGTTTGGGATTCTTTGAGGGATTGGATGATTTTCTTGATGAGTGTCTTTATGTGAGTTTGAAGAGAGGATGAGAAATATTTATCGAATGATGATCGAAAGATAGCGATAAGGTTGAGTTTGTGAACAAGGCAAAATTAGGGTTTTTGATTTATTGATTTATGATTTCATTGATATAATGATTGAATAATTTTATGTGTTAAAAACATGTCTTAAGGCTGTTTTGTGTGTGTGTATGTGTGTGTGAATCATATACATTGTGATAATATTTTTTTTATACTTTTAATGATTTTCGGATTTGACCACTGTTACTGGAATTTTCAGATTTTATAATAAGATTCGAAACTATTTTTAAGGATACAAACAGTCTCCATTTTTAACAAATTTGGTATCATTGGAAAGCCCTGGATGTCTATTTTCATTTGAAATTAGCTTCATATCATTTGGAGATATATATGAATTTTTATGATTTTTCAAAGAGACAGAGGTCCTGTTGCCAGATTTTATATAATTTTAGCAGTCCATTTTCAAAACTATTTTTAGGGATCCAAACAGCCTTTATTTCTAATAAATTTGATATTGACAGAAAAATCTGGATGTCTATTTTCATTTGGAATCAGTTTTAGGTCATTTGGAGATATATTTGAATTTTTGTGATTTTTCAAATAGGCAAAGGTCCGACTGCCAGTTTCGGTAAAATTTTAGAAATCAAATGAAAACTATTTTTTGAGGGTCCAAATGATCTTTATTTTTTACGAATTAGGTACCATTAGAAAGATCTGGATGTCTAATTTTGTTTAAAATTGGTTTCAAGTCTTTTGGAGCTCTGTATGAATTTTTATGAATTTTTGAAGGGACAAAGGTCGAACTAGCAGATTCTGTCAGGATTTAAAATTTCATTAAACTGTTCAATTTTTGTGTTGTGATGTTCTTGAATGATAAAATAGGCCTTTGAGGCACTGTTATAATATGATGGATGTGTTTGATGAATTATTATGAGCTTTTTTTGATTTTATTATATTTATAACTCATGACATGAAAGATTCTAAAGGCGAGCACCCGAGACCTCAATCGCGCGTCACCATCGAAAAATTTGAAAAGGTTAAGTAAGGCGTTTATGTAAGTACACTCTCATCAGAAACATGAATTAAAGATTTGATAAGTATATGTTTTGATGTTGATGATGATGTTATGATATTCTTAAATAATACTTTTCGTATGATGACGTTTTGATGAAAAGTATATATATGGTATATATATTTTTTTTATGTTTTAAAATGGCGTTGTACACCCTTGATGATGATGAGATGATGTTGTCCGGTGAGCGGACTTTTGTCACCATTAGTTTGGGATTTGCTACCCCAATCCTTCCGTGACTAGCGCGCTATGATGGTACAACGCCGGACCTAATATATGACGGTTTTAAAAGTTAAAAAGTTTTTAAATGATGTTTATATTTATGATGATAAAAGAAAATTATTTATTTACATTTGTGAGATTTAAGTGTCTTACTAAGCCCTTGCTTATATAAGTTAATTTATGTTGCAAATAAAGGAAAGGGTAAGATATAGTGTCAGAGGAGCTTGAAGCGGATAGTGGGACGATATGTGATAGGAAAACGGGAGGAACGATCATGAGATAGACATTTTTATTTCAAATAAAGTTTTGAGACTTTAATTTATTATTATTTGATTTTATGTTTTATATGGACTTAAATTTTATTTCATGAATTGAGTTTTAAAAATATATGTATATATTAATTATGAAGATTATTTTGATATAGTAAAAAAAAATTTCTAGAGTTTTCTAAAATTATACAAGTAAAGTTTTCTATTATGTAAAGATTTTTATTTCAAGTTTAATATTTTCTGCAATTTTATAAGAGACAAATGATTAAATAAGAAGTTAACTGTAACGGTCCGTAAGGAATCGTTACAAAAGCTTTTCACACACACACCCGAGGAATTCAGGCATAGTAAGGTCATCATTTGAATTGAAATTCATTGTGATGGTTAGAGTTTCCTTTGAATCATATACTTTGTGCAATCTTTGAGGCCATTATGATGGAAAACTTAAAATTGATGCTCCAATCTTTGTTTGTCTTTCCTTGTATGTCTTTCTTTTATTTTACTCGAGGAGTAGCAAATTCTCAAGTTTGGGGGTATTTGATAAGTTAATTTTATACTAATTAATTAGTTACATTTAACTTTGTATTTTGTTAGTTTTCAATTTGTTTTTAGGTTATTTCACTTTGTTCTATTCTCGTTTGTAGGATTTAGGTAAAAAGGTGGGCTTGGTAATTTTTCTGTGCAAATGAAGCTAAAATGGAGCACTTGGCGTACTTTGGTGTAAAGTCTGTGCGTTTTGAAGCAAATGGGTGCCTATGCATCAATTTTTTGGGTGCCTGGGCGCATGAATTGAATTTTCTAGTACAAAAACCGGTGAATTTTCAACATAGGAATAAGCGTTGGTTGACTAAATTTGGTGCTTTAACCAAGATTAATTCAATAAAATCGGAACTCTAGATGTCCTAATATATTGAATTTCTCCTTTCTAAACTCGTGCATTGTATTTATTTTAATTTGCTTTTATATTATTGTATCTCGTTATTTTATTGTTCAAATAGAATTGGGATAAAAGAAATTCGGTACTTAGTAGTAAAAGGTTCTCGTTGGGAACAATATCTTCTTATCACTTTATTACTTGAACCGGCTTGTGCACCTGTGAAAAATACCTATCACACTCCCATGGCTCCAATACACCCACACTCTATCCAAGCATACACCAACAAATACCTTTCTACACTAAAAAATTTGAGAAGCAAGCGAGGAATCTAGAGTCAAAATACAATCTTGGAGTGCTTTTGACTGGAGCAATTAAAAAATCAAGCCTTTGAGTTCCTTATGTAGTCTTAAGAACCCCCAAATCTTGCTTCCTTTCTGATGTAGGACTAAACTCCCCTTTTTATTGAGCCAAAATCCTAAAAGGTCGGAATAGGGGAAAACACTGTTGCCAGGCTTGCATTTTGTCATAGCTAGGAAGGTGAAAAAATGCTTTAGCAAAAGAATTAGTGTTTGCCTTCAATTCAATTTTTATTTAGCCAGAATCGCAAGAGAAATTCTAGTGATTAGATATCAATCAGTACTTTTAGATTCTATTTCGTTAGACTTCTTACTCACAAATGTTGATAAGTGTGTCCGGGGGAAAAAGAGTACCCTTCTTCTCTTGGACGATGTTGGTATGAAAGTAGGTGGTTCCAACTTAAAGGGGTTCTCAAGAACTGTCATCCAAAAAGTGGTGACAACCCAAAATCAAGATATCGCTTGACTAATGTTTTCAAGCGGTGATTATTTGTTTACTCATCGGTCGTTGTCAAAAGATGATTGTTGGTTGATATTGAGGTCCACGATTGTTTTTCAAACAGATGGGGAAACGAATGGATGGCTAGACGAGGTTGAGAGAGAATGTGAGTGGGCGTGTGATGGCATACCGCTTCTTGCATGCAGTGACGAAGCTAGATATTTTCCTCAGGGGGGCTAAAACTATGTAGTAGATAATTAGAGGAGATTATGTGCAAGTTTTAATTTTTAGTGGGGGCTATTATGAAATTTTCTTCCAAATAATAGGGTATTTTTTTAAAAAAAGAAAAGTTGAGGGGGGTTTAAACCCCCTAAGCCTTCTCTAGCCACTTCACTACTTGCATGCGCTTCTGAGTACAAAGGGCGATCAAAGAGATTAAGTACTATAGCAGGTTGGATGGCCCATTTTCAAAGTGATATTGGTAGTAATAGCAAGGGACAAGTTTACACAAGTCTATTGCTAAGCTACAGGAAGCTTTCCCCAATTGAACGTAGTTGTCTCTTATCGTGTTCAGTTTTTCCTAGAGACTTGACCATGGAGAGGGATGATGGTGTAGTTCAATGGTGGAGTGCAATGGTTTTGGGACTCCCATCACTCTAACGAAATTGAGAACTTGGAAGATGAACTACTAAGTTGCTTCAAGAAATTTGCAGACCGTCAGTTGGCTGCAAGTTAAGGAGAAAGATCATAAAGGAAATGTCAGAGCATGTAAGATGCATAAATTCGCTCATGATTTTCATCGTTTGCTTTGCAAAGATGGATGTTTTGTCATGGATAATTTCAATGAGTTGGGCAGGAGTCAAGTCGATAGGATGGCCGACCTCTGCTTTATTTTATTGTTGAAAACATCTGAGGCATGAATTCCTACATTGAAGACTAATAATCTGCATACATCGTTCGTTTTGCACTTGGAAACACTACCTCCTTTGCTCTGTGATGCACTGGTGAAACTAACTGGTCTTTGGAGACTCTACTTGCAATGCTGCCATATCGAGAAGCTATCAAAAGCTATCGGGAGGTTGATACTCACCCTTTTAGGAAACTTCCAAAGTCTTTCTGCGAGTTGATTAATCTGCAGACCCTAAGAGTGGAGAGAGATGCATTAATCTTGAGCAGCTTCCAAAAGAAAAGGGAAAGCTAGAGAACTTAGAACACCTGTGGATTGAAGGATGCAAAGTTTGCCGGGATTGCCAGATGGAATTCGGAGATTGATACATCTTCGAACCCTGGATATGTTCATAGTTCCTTCTCCTGGAGATGAGGGACACAGATAAGCATTCTTGAGGATTGAAAACTTGGATCAAATGAAAGACCTTCGACAGTTCAGTATACAAATATACAGGAGCGGAAACATGGAAACAGCAGATGATCAGAATCTGTTGGTGCAACTTCCAAACGTGCAAAAGGTTAGAAGTTCGAGGACGCAGAAGCACAACTATCATTCTCGGTCTGACGGATTCATTAAGAAGTCTGAAAACAAATGTTCTGGAGAGCTGTCAAACTTGGGAGACTCTTCCTCCACTTGGAAATTTTCCTTCTCTTGAAGCACTCATCAAAATTATGAATCGAGTAGAAGACGTGGGCTCTGAGTTCTTGGGACTGAGTGGAGTGGATGCAACGTCGTTTCCAGCACTAAAAGAGCTTCATTTTAATTCCCTGCATGGCTGGAAAACATGGGAGTGGAACACAATCGCAAGGGAAGAAAGGGGCAATCGTCCGAAGACACTTCGACAACTGTACTCATTGTGAATTCAGATTGCAGCTGCCTAACTTCCTTAAAGAGATACAGCTGCAAAATTTGGTTATAGATGGATGCCAAGTTCTCAAGCAGCGTTGCCAAGTCGGGGTTGGAGAAGATTGGCGCAAGATTTCTCTAATCCCGAACATCATTATTGATGGTGAGGCAATGATCTCGTCAGAAGTGCAAGGAGGTTTGTCAAGCAGTACAACTACTAGTCCAGGCTCAATCTGAGGGGCTTCCCTAGTCTCTCAGCCGAAGATGAAATCTGGTACGAGTGTGTTACACTTTTTTTTTTATTGACATTTTTATCTTATCTTGTTTTTGTAGAAAATGGTTCTCAACATGTTTTTTCTTTTTTTCTTTTTAATGTTATTGACCAGGACAATTGTTGGTGCTCTTTGAAGGAGCCATGCCAAGTTTTGGAACCACAGTTTTTTCTTTTTGTCTTTTCAATTACCTCAGAAGATTTGTCAAGTACATTTTTTTTTTTTTAAAGTATAGCTCATAGAACTAAGAACTAGAAGCTGTTACACAGTGAAATGGCGAAGTCGAATGTCTTCTAATTTGGGTGAATGAATGTGACCATTTTGACATGATCATGGCTTTTAACCGATTTGGTTGATATCAGGCTTTCCTTATCTCGGAGCTCATTTTTTCTGTTTTCAGCCCTACCTGCCCATGGATGGTGACTTTATAATTGTTGTTCAAAAGTCAGGAAAACATTGGTGCTTGGTAGTTGGTAATGACCATGTACAAGCATTAAGTACACATATACACTTTTCTTTGTCTTTGTTGTTTTTTTTTTTTTTTTTTTTTCATTTTAGTTATGAAATTTAGCAATCAAAATAAACATTTGAAATTCCCTACATTAGACTGCTTGGTTGATCCGAAAAGGGTGTCTAGTTGGTACACAGAATTAGTGAACGAATTGGGAGTAACTGGGTTACCGTCTGTTGGACAAATGAGTCTGACAATTGTGGTTGTCCGTTTGTAATTTTCGACGTCTCATTACGAACTACGTTAATGGCTAAAACTTCGAAATGGCATTATTTTTGTGAGTGCTTTTGCAGAGTGACTTTATATAATTCTGGTTGATTGTTTAAATTGTTTGCATGGCTGTTATTGATCTTCAATCGAATTTAATCTGAAAACTAGCATACAAAACTCAGATTAATCAGTGGGATACAAGCTGCATTTGCAGGTTGAGCACTGACATTTTTATGGTTAGTTGAAGATTTTTTTTTCCTCCAAATTTTGGCAGGAATGATTGTTCGTAAAGGGAATAATAAATCAGATTTCGCATGGTATCAAGATGCTCACACATGTCTTCATTTCAACGCACACTAAACAAATAATGTTCCACATGGGATTCAACTAAATTCCCAGTTTGGTGGTGGATGGGAGCGTGAGGATACTGCTAATCCCTTTTTTTCAACTAAAAAAAAAAATCATTAGGAAAACTAGTTTCCTGATTTTCTTTTTTCCTCATATTTCTCATCTTTTTGTTTTTTTTAACAAAGTCCCAACGTTAGGTTGCAGCTTATTCCTCTTGGTTTTTTAGGGTCAAAGAGGTTACCAGTGAAACAAAATTTCAAATTCTTTAGTTTTAACTGAATGCCAAATTCTTGAGTTCTCTCTCTATATTGGTTCACCCTTAATGACAAAGATATGTTGACACAACGTGACGAAGAAGAATACAAGAGAAATCACATGCCTCACATTCTCAATCTCTGTGTTTATCTCTCTCCCCTCTAACCCAACAATCCCTCCACAATAAAATATAATTAGGGCAACTGAAAACATATGTGCAAGAAGTATAAAGGTCGATCCACGTACTAACTCAATATTATGATCCAAACACTCAACAATAATGGGTTGGACATTTCACAAACCGCCCACATGTTGTCCGCCATCTACCCCTCCATGTCCTTCTCCTTCGACCGATATCCTTTCCGAACCAAAAGAAAATTCCTCAACTACCCCCCTCAAGCCAAAAAGGCAAGGTTTCTAGCAGGCATAGATCTTGACAATGTCCTTTTTTTCCCACGGTAAGCTTGTTCCCATTGTTGTGTAGATTAAATAAATCATAGTATATTTTACATTGACAATGTACCATGGACAGTGGACTTAATCATAGATTAAAGCTGAGGAAATAATACTTAAAATAAGCTAGTAATAATGAGGGTATCTGACTTTATGCTGAAAATGACGTACTTTGCAATGAGTTCATCCATATGCACTAGGCATATATACCTATATTACATAAATATATATATACACACACACACTCTAACACATGTCTACGAGAGTAAGTCTGAAGGTATGGGAAGGATATTCAAGTGGGAAATACTTTGTCAGTTTGTCCCCCTACAAAAAGAAAATGGTGAAGAAGAAATCGAGGAAGAAAAAAGAAACTTTATAAGAATGGAATGTTAATGTGGAAATGAGTTGGTGTGTCCTAAGATTGGAAAAGGAACCCTTCACAAGTAACACTAAGTAGACTATATATATTATATTTTGTAGTTGGGCTATAAATATATGTAGGCCAAACCATACACGGTAATTGGGTAGCATTAAAATGGTACGCTTTCCAATTGTCCCACCAATCATAAATTTATGTATATAATATTTGGAGGGGGCGGCACCTTTTTTCATACACCCTGTGTAACATAATTTGTATTATATTATATCAATTATGTGATTCAAATTTAATATTTTTCAGTAATATTTATTCTTTTATATAAATATCTAAATAATATCATGTGATAAGATTCTAAATAAAAAATTATATGTAAAATAACTAATTATTATAAGTTTCTAAATAAAAAGTTATAAATGTCGTACGGTATGCAGTACCGTATACGAGGTGTATATATATATACTTTTTATTTTTTTTGGGTTGTGACAGCGCATGGATAGTGAGAAGTGAGAAACACCTTTGGACCATATCTTTGCTTCCAATGGTCAAATAATTTTCTTTTGAGAGAGTTTAGAAAGAGTAAATAATTCTATCTTGCTGGTGGATGAGATAACAAAAGGACTACGCGGTTAGATTGGTCTTAAATGCAAACTTTATAAACTATAGGGAAACAAATTAAAAACCCAAAAAAATAGGTGGAGGAATCTTTTCTCTTTTTCCAAAATAACTTTTTTTCTTCTCTCTCTCTCTCTCTCTCTCGCAAAAGGAGATTGTGGAGAGGGAGTTTTTTTTTTTTTTTTTTTAAATTATTGTTGAGGAAGCACCAATTTATGTAGATTTCAATATATAGACTTAAAAAGGCACAAAAATCTCTTCAATAATTTCAACGTTTCTTTTGTTCTTGCAAACAAAGAAAATGTAAGCCATTCCCAAATTTCTCCTTGATAGTTTAGAGTAAAGAGCGGAGTAAGACTACTCAATTTAAAGTGAATGAACATTAAAGGCTTGTTTGGTGAAACGGTTTAACTCAAACTAAACTATACTTTTTCATTTCAGTTTTTATCTTTTTCTGAAAAGCCAACAAAAATTATAACTAATTTTTAAAAAGTCAACCAACTCAAACTTAAAAATTTAATCTCAAACTGTTTTATTAAACAGACCCTAACTTTATATTCAATCTCATGACAAGCTCAGAGCTCCAAATTCTAATAAAGCATGGGTCCAGTCTCTGATCAGAGTGCTGAGCTACCGAACCGGTAGCTCGGAGAGCCGCTCGTCATTTGTGTCAAGCAAAGGTTGACAACCTAGACGATGTTTTTAATGCTAGGCCTTCGAAAGCAATATTTTTCTGACATCCACGCGTGTTGATTGATAAGAGACCCAATCATTGCATTTCTTTTTCTCTTTTTTTTTTTTTTTTTTGGTTGGTAACCTCTCTTTTATACGAAAACATATTAGTTGGAGGCTGATAAGATTATTTATAATTCCATGTATCGCCAAACTATATTAAAATATCACTAAGTTTTCCTAGTCATTAATCATTGGCTAGACAACAACCCTTGACACTATAAACAGGTGGCTAACCAGCATTTTTTATGTTGATAAATTAACCTATTTCATTAGTCACGTTTTTAAATTTTAATTATAAATTCTAGCATAATATGACTAAGAAATATGATTTCTTTTTTTTATACAGAATATGTTCTAAAGACATATACTCATTCATTTGGCAATTACATTTTTAGAGCCCACATATTGCCTGAGGTACTGTCCAAATAATATTGTAGTATTTTCCAATCATCCATTATCTTCCTTTTTTCTTCTTCTTCTTCTTTTTTTTTTTTTTTTGGGTGAACATCATCCGGTCCTTAATACTTCTTTTCTTTTTTGACATTTTCTGCCTACAAGCAGACAAAAGCAATTCTCTGTGTAGCTCAATGGTGTTGAAATGTCAGCAAGTACTATTATACACGTGGTGATGCAATACCTTGAATTTTTGGGGCATCGCAGAACCACACCTCTTATGGTAGGAGTGTTCAATTTTAATGTATTCAACGGTGTCTAATCAAAAATATTTTGATATATCATTGAAAAAAATTAAATTTTAAAATATAAAAAATTAATTATAAAGCATTTTATTTTTTTTAACTAAATAACATAAATCATTGATTACATAACATTCACGATACTAAAAATATGACAGAAGATTTGAGTCTATTATTGTGAGTTCCCGAAGACCCGTGATATTTGTGCATTCTTACTTGATATATCCAATAAGCAACAAACAGATCATGAAATGCTCTTCGCACAATAGGGATATCCAATATCGCATTATTGTGAAATTATACAATTTTGTTGAGGGTTATTTTTTCGTAGTTCTGTAACCTCATCCATCAATTTTAGATTGCCACATAAAATGTTTTTAAATAAAAACACAAGAACATTCATCAATATTATTGGAACAAAAAGAGATGTGGCAACATTTCACATCCGCGGTCAAGATGGTTTGAACAACAATACTAATCATTGCTCTTAGGTTATAAATCAAGTGGGACCCCCTTATTTTTTTATTGAAAAAAATGAGATCAGTGGGAGAGGGTGATCGTCAACCGCCATTTTGGACAATAATCCATACCCTTTACGAAATTAGGGACCGTCTTAAAAATTCTATATATAGGTAGACTAGGGACCATCCTAATAATTCCATATATGGGGGTATATTATCTTATCAGGCATCCTTATAAAATGATACTTATATTTTTATAAGTATTTTTATAATAATCAAGTTAATTTTAATATAACATTTTTACTAATATTTGTTATTTGTATTAATATTTTTAAAATATAGTGTATATTATAATCTTTAAAATAAAGAGTTAGATATAAATTAACTAGTAATTACAAGATAATGAATAGAATGTTATAAGTGTTAGGCAGATTCAGTTGTCAAATAAGAAAGCTTTCCAGTAATCTTCAATCTAAAGACTCCAAAAAAAGAAAAAAAATTTTGAATTTCTCTTCATGTGATGTGCCAAAATTACTTTCATTAATTCTAGTCAATATAGTCTATCCACATGGGCCAATGCCCTTTGTTCCGCAATCAACGCAACCTAATTCATCTATCTATCTATCTATCTGTCTATCTAACTTTGGAGTTACAATGTGAAAATAAAATAAAATAAAATAAAATAAAATAATAATAATAATAATAAAGGGAAGTTATCTGCAAGGTGCAAAAGATCAGAAGAGTACAGTTCATATCCCACTAATTATAGAGTACTGCTCTTTGGCCATGATCTGCTCTATGCGCCTTTTTTAAGCGCGTTGATCGACCTATCTCACTTTCATTATTTATCGAATATTTCGTATAAAGCCTTTAAATCATTTGTATTCTCCTAGTGACAATTGCCATTTTTCATCAATCATAGGTGTTCCTTCTCTCAAGTGGGGTTTTTCTATTGTGCTGGGGGAAGAATTCTCGGCTCTGATATCGGAAGTAGGATCTACTTGCGACCATGTGATTGTTTTGAAAGTACAATATATTTGTAAAATTTGGATATCATAATTATAAAATATACTGACACGCTTCCAAACGGATATTGACCATGTTATAAATTGAAACCCCTTTTTTATTAACCTTTTCATCTCATTTTTATTCAATCATTGTCAATAAACAAAAAATTGCATTCTCGGGTAACATTTTATTTTTAAAACATATTATTACCGGGTTTCAAGATTTGAATACGTGAATTCTTTCTTAACTCACCCAATCCTTATCAGCTAGAATTGTACCACCTTTTTTTTTTTTTTTTTTACATATTATTAGCTAGTTTCAAAATTTAAATATGTGAATTCTTTTTAACTTGCTCTATCCTTATCAAATAGACTTGTACCTGTTGGCCCCAGATACCTATATTCGATTATCACTAGATATTCATATCCGGCATCAAAATAATTTACTGACTGCCAGTGGTTAACACTTGAAAATCAATGTCAGTTTGATGATCACTTATTGCTTTTAGGTGTGATCGATAGTATTGATTATATCCATTTTTCAAAACATATATATGTGTGTGTATATATGTAACACTATCATACTAAATGCTACTTAATAAATTGCCTATGTAATGGCAATCAACTTAAAGTATAAAATCTAGTTTAGTGTCTCTGTCTTCCTCAGAATTCACCTAAGTATTTAGATGATATATAAGAAAAGCTTTTAGTTAGCAAAAGAATTTTCTGTCAAAGTCAAAAAAATACAGCTTTTAGAAAAAGTTACTTTTGACTTGATAAGTTCAAAAGCAACTTCTAAAAGTGTATATTATCTATCAGAAGAGCTTTATGTCACAGCCAAAAAATGTAGTTTTTAGAAAAAAAAATTCTTATGAATACACGTTGTATAAAATTCTAATGTCATAGCTTTAAGTTAGACATTAGAAAATTTATTTTAATGTTATTATTACTTATTAGAAAATTTTAAAATCATTTTAATTTTAAAAACTCTTTTAAAAATATGGCTACCAAACACTTATTAAAAAGTCACAGTTTTTTCTTCTATTCTTCTATTAACTAATAGTAAAAGTAAAAGTCATGTGAAGTGGGTCTAAATAAATGGAATTTTGATGTAACATCTCTAATATAGAGTGAAATAATGTCATTACCGTGGTTACCGCTTTAGGCAATGCATTAAAATTTTGGTAAACAGAGATCAAGAGCAACATATTAGACAAAAGATTTTTTTTTTTTTTTTTTTTGTTGTGGAATTAAAAGCTAGACAATTAAAGATTTTTGTTTGTAATCCAAAGCACGGTTGAACGATCACATCTCATCGCCCATTCGATTTAACAAAATTTTCTAAAAATTGAGTTATTGTTTCAAAAATAATTAATTAATTAAAGTATTGTGTTTTCTTGAACTTCTTTATTGATTTCTTAAATCAACAACTTTGTCATGGTTGTTTTCAAATCAGTGGATAGCAATATTTCATTGAAAATAAAATATAAAATTGACCGTAGACGATGGAGAGAAAAGTAGTATTTAATATTTTGAAAATGAATAAAGAAAAGGTATTTGTCTTTGACAGCAAATCCTATATCAATTCAATTACCAAAAAAAAAAAAAAAAAAAAAATCCTATGTCAATTCATTATTAGAGAATTCATTTTCATATGTCTTGTCAATTCTTAATTCCAAAGATAGAGATATCACCAATATTTAATGCCTTACATTAAATATTCATAAACTAGTATAAATGTTAATTTTTCATATTTGATTATTATTTTGGAGGCTCTTTGATTCTTTCATTTTATTTTTCTTTTTGGTGTGTGTTTTCTAAGGATTAAATAAGTCCAAATTATTAAAAATAAAATAAAATAGAAAGACTTGCAAGTAGTATAAAATTAGAGATTCGACTTCTTTCGTCCACTTTTACAATCGAAGTAAGACGTTTATTTTCAAACAATTTTTTTTAAGTATATTGTCAAACAATTTTTTTTTTTTTTGGAAAATATTTTGTCAAAAAATTTTACTAAAAAAAACGATATATAACTTTTTGAGAAAGAGATAAATGACACAGTTGCGGATGAGAAAATAAATAATTAGCATTTTTTTTATCTCAATAGTTTTTAAATATATTATATTTATTTATTTTAATTTCCGTAAATATGGCATTATATTCTCTTAAATAAAATGCAGTACGCCCACCTTACGTCCATATTGTTTGATCTAGTGGTTAAAAATAAAAATAAATAAAATTTTGAAGTATTTATTCCCAAATATTATCAAATTCTTTACTCGACAAAAGTTTTTGTCCCCAGATTATTACAAAAAATAACTCCTTTATCTTCAAAAAAAAAAAAAAAAGACAAAATAAATAAATAAAAATCCCACTTCAAAGAAGCTTTGTGTCCACGCACTTTCTAATGCGAGTGGAGATGATCCTCCACAGCAATTTAAAATTAATGGAAGAAAAAAATAGATAAATATACTTCCACACCAGAAAAAAAAAAAAAAATTTGCACAAAACATGAAGAAATCTAGAATTCTAAGTCATGTGTTCTAATCTTGTCATATTTATGTCCCTCTAATAATATTATGATATGTCAATTTAAAAAAATTTTAATTACAATATCATATCACATTTATTAAATATATATAATATAATATTTGTTAAATACGTGTCATATTATTACAGTAAGTACATGAAAATAGATATAAATTAAGGATATGAAAAGAGAGGTAAATAAAGGACACATGTGAGCCTAGTTCAGAAATAAGAGCCACTAAGATTCTCTTGAGTAGTTTAGTAACTGTCACAGCCCATAGAATTGATGAAAGAAAAATTGAGAGGTTACAAACAAGCAAAGCAAACAAGAGAGAGTCACAGGAGAGGCAAAAACACTGCCACCCCCCAACTACAAGTGGGCTCACTTTTGTCTCCTCTAAAGGGCTCTGAAGTTTTTTGTTGGATTTTGATTTGACTTTTTTATTTTTATTTTTTTTATTTTTTTTCTATTATTTTTAGTGAAGAAATTGATTAGACTTACAATAGTAAGACAATATTAAACTTGTCATTAGCTAGTCATTAGTATTAATTCAAGAACCGTCGTTCAAGCTGCTCCACAACCATACCCATTTTATTATTATTCTAATCCATGACAATGATTTACTATTTCAAATAGGAGAAAAACTCTTGGGATATTTATATTTTGTTCCCTTATTTCAAATTAAATGATGACTTGAAATATGTCGTTCACAATTTTATAAGTAAAAAATAAAATAAACAAATGTAAATTATATACAAGTTACCAAGAAAAGAAACGACAAAATAAGCTTAATTTACATGGGGATGAACAATTAACAGATCAAGAGGAATGTCACTTCTCTTTTTTTTCTTTTTTTTCCTTTTTTCTTTTCAGGAAAAAGGGTCATTTTTATCAAAACTAAATTCTTTAGGATCGGGGATGAATGGAACCCATTAGAAGTACAAATCACGCAAGTGACGCCGGTACATGGACCGTAATGCCACAACTAGGACTCATGTCAAAGGAATTCTGAGCTTGAGCTACTACACATGAAGATGTCAGGACAAGCCATTCCCTTAATGGTATTAAAAGGGCAGAATTTATAAAATAAAATAAACCAAACAACTAAAATTGCGAATTATCCAATAAAATTTATCTATAGAGTTGTTCTTTTTATGCACAATATTATCTTTACTTTGTGGTGCTAAATGGCGGAATTTATAAAATAAAGAAAACAAATAAATAGAGAGATTTAAACACTTGATAATTATGTGTATCGAATGACTAATTATCGTCCCGTAATGATATCGGTCCTAACATTTTCTTTCTATAATAGAAACTGAAAATTATCGACTAAAAATTTTCTTCTACATATTGTTCTTTTTATCCATGGTATCTTATTCTCTTAGATAATTATTTATAAGGTATATATACCAACCAACACTATTTGTTTCCTACCAAATTTTTTGCATGTTATTTTAGTAGCTAATATCCTACTAAAAAAACAACTAGATTTCTTTATATACAAATAATTTAAAGGAAAAAGAACCCAAAAAACAAAACAAAACAAAACAAAAAAAAAGTTGCTGGACAATCCCCTATCGTCCAATATATGTGCATGAAAGATGGCTAAATTTAACAATCAATTAAGTAGTTAATTGCAAATATTAGTATTTTCTTATGGAACAAATATTAGAGTTGAAGGGAAAAAAAAGAAAGAAAGAAAGAAAGCAAGCAAGCAAGTTTTAAAAATTATAAATGGACCAATAGATTTCAATCAAAATGAACTTTTAGCCTGTGGAAGAGACATCTAAACTAATGCTTAATTTTTTATGTTTCTCAAGCAATATAACAACTAATCTGCAAAGCCATCATCAATGCCTTCCTCAATTTAACTTTTTTGCAAACTGGCATTTGCCAACTTGAAGAGGAAGAGAAAAAAATGAAATTTAGAAAGGAAATGAAAAGGAGTGGGGACTACTTAATACTATACATGTATGAAAGAAAATTCTTAGAGACTCTAGCTTATTCTACCTAATCACTTTTTGTGATTTTAATTTGGTTTTTTTAATTAATTGATGACACAAAATTCATTATTCACTTGTGTCATTTTCATTAAAGATGCATTGATTTTGGACAAAGATTTTAGTTTTTTTATCCAAAAACTTGCCCCCCCTTTCTTTATAAATAATAATTGACATCCCTTGTAATCTTCGCTTTCAAATAATTTAGAATCTGTAATTGGGTTTTTAAAAAAATATATGTATACATATCAACCTTTAGAATATATCAAAATCATATTACATTAAAAAAAAATAAGATGATTTAATAAAATTTGATAAAATCCAACCTTTTTTTTTTCTAATACCACCATAGAATTACGTCATAATTAAAACGAAGGATATTTGGGATTTGGAAAGATTAAGAGGAGGGTTAAAAGTCAAATTGCGAAGCATGATAGTTTGACAATCTTGCTCCAAAAAAAAATACTAATAATAATAATTGTAGAAGTCTGACTAATTTTGCAAGTGCTAAAGATGCTGTCTTCAATATCAAAGAAGACATGAACACACCGATATCTAGAGAATTGACAATCTTCCAAAAGTGCAAAAATTAAACGTCTGATTTAGGCCTTTTTTTTTTTTTTCCCCAATTCCAATTCATGGAAGAAGGAAGTGGAAGTAGACTTGACAATTTCCGGTTTAAGATAAATTATTTTAATAAAATATATTCTTTAGAAAACTTCCTAAATAAGAAAAGACAAAAGGAAATAGTATCATGCTTGTCTTTTTAGGGCAAATATATGCTTGGTGTTTCACCCTTATAACTTGGTACATTGAAATCAAATCTAGATTAACTTTTTTTTTTTTCTAAATTTGGAGTGGAAAATTCGAATTCGACTGCATTTTTTAGTAAAGTTAGATAAAATATTACCATTAAATAATACATGTAACCAGAATTAAACATTTGTTTTTGTTGACACGGAAACCTTTTTCACTTTTTTTTTTTTTAAGTTAAACTTTTTTCAAGTTTTTAATTATTCTTGTCTTATAACGTCGTTTTCACACTGCTAAAAAGTAAAAATAAAACCGTTATTTGAGGTGGCTTAAAAGATTTCATATTCTTTCCTTGTTAGGGGAAAACGGAGGTGCTTTACTGTCATAATTTAGAAAATTAATGTCGGCATGTAACTTCTTACACTTTAATTACTCGTCATCAAAAAGTTTCTTACTATTCATTAAAAAAAAAAATCTATGATTCGAAGATGTAATTTTTCAGTCATAAGATATGATCGTAACAATGGAATTAAAAAAGTAGAAGAAACATGTAAATTTACAGTTCTTAAACATATTTGAATAAAATGGTCGAAATTTATTTTATTTACAAAAATGATCATTAATCAGTTATTAACCATTTATTATAATCAATTAGTGAGAAATACATAATATTGATCGATCACTAATTAACTATGATTAATTATTGACCTTTTCAAAAAATAAAAACGATCATTTTCTTAATTTTAAGAATTTCAGCTATTTGTTAAAAACTTTTTAAAAAGGTCATTTACTCACATATGTCAAAAATATCATTTAAATTAACAAAACTGGATAAAAATACAATGATTAAAAATTATAATTTATCAATAGGACATTTTTTTCAGGGTAAGACTGTGGCAAATACCATTTTATAAACCCTAATGGTAGAGTTCTTTTTTAAACCATTAAGATATAATCAAATGATTAAGATTTTATTTGTAAATGATAGTTATAATGCACCTTACCTCATACTAGTATAGACAAAAAAATAAAAATTAAATTAAATTAAAAAAACTACCCAAAGGCCGACAAAGCCCCCCGACCGACGCCGAGGAAGCCCCCCCCCCACCATGCCATCGACTAGCTCCCGTCCCCCCCCCCTCGGGTGACAAACCTGTTCTAGTCGCCCACCCCCCCTGCACTAACAATCGGGACAGTGGAGGGGGTTGGGCATCAGATCTCCCTTCGCCTTTCTCTATCTTCTCTCCTTCTGCCGTCACAGTCTGGGTCTCCGATCTCTATCGTGAGATCCACATTCTTAGTCCACAATCCTTTCCTTATGAGGAGATCAGTGAGTCCAGCCACAAGCCCCTCTATTACGGCTGTTGCCCATTCGATCTGAGGTTTGCGACCCGACGTTGCTATGTATCTCCCCTCCATCTTCGGCCATCACAATTTGTGGTGTTGTGCTTCGATGGCTTAGCAAGGCTTGGCCATGAAGACTCTAGAAACGTGATCTTGAATCATGGCAAGATCTGTGAGCGTTGCCAGAGTTTGGACGACACGGCCATTTGTTGATCATGATCTAAACGCCACAGCCGCCAATCACGATCTACATGCCAGTGGCCAGAGAGAGGGAGACCAATGACAACATCAAATCGATGTCGTCTTCTTCATCTCTGACAATGGGTCGGTAGTGATCAAATCTTTTTTTTTTTTCAAATCTGAGATTTGTGGAAGGAAAAAAAATTAAAAAAATGTAAATCTTAAATAATATAAATGATTGTGTGTATACCATACTATATTAATGTTGAATGCACCTTATATCATAGTTATTCATTTACTCACACAATCATTTTTAACCGTTAGATTGATCACTACTGATAATGCTCCTAAATTGAGCTCTACTACAGTCTTTTCCTTTTTTCATACTCCATTACAAAATCTTAAGAAAAATAAAAAATAAAAAAATAAAAAAGTTTCTTACCATGTCTTAATAGATTAAGCTTTAAAAACTTAAAATATATACATTCCCTCTTTAAAAAATTAATAAAAAATAAATTTAAAAAAAAAAACAGAGAGAGAGAGTCTCAAGTAAGTTCAAAAAGATGACGCATGTGAAGAACCATTACTAATGCGGCTCCAAATATGACACAATTTATGCCTAGATAAATTAAAGAAGAGAGCAATTACCAGATATAACGGTTTCTTTTTGTTTATAACAAACCAAAATCTATATAATCACTAAATAGCTGTTAAAAAAAAATGAAGAAGTTACGGCCTGAAGATGAACTTTTAGAATGCAGCCAAATCACATTAAATTGCTTTTCTTTTTTTTTTCCCCCTTTTTTTTTTTGGCCCCTCTCTCTGACTCCCATCCAAAGAAAATTCAAATGATGGCCAGAGGGGAAATGATAGATCACAACATGAAACTTGTGGACGAGCTAGCAAATTGAGGTTGAGATGAGAAATATATATATAAATACATAAGATTGAAAAAAAAAAAAAAAAGGTGGATCAGAATTTTTGAATCTTAGTGCGCTCCAACGTTCAAAACCAAACTAGGATCCCCGTGATTCATCGAACGGTCACAAATTTCCATGTGATTGTCATTAAAATCGGATTTTAGCAAAAATCCCCCTCCAAAATTAAAAACACAGTGTTTTTAACCCTCCCTAAGCAAAAAGTGTTTCACTTTGGTGACTATAAATACCCAGAGACAGTGTTTCACACTTCGAACATCTCAAACACCAACACCATCTCTCTTTCTCATCATTATACCTTCCTGTCTACGTGAAGAAAACATAAATAAAACCCTCTGCGAACTTTTCTCAATATCTTGTCCCTTATAGAATTATGTTTTTTTCTCCATTCAAAGTTTAATTGAAATTATATCTTTCCCCACTTGTATTTTCACCTTGTTTTGCGGTTTCGATAGGCACCCGCCTCCCCGAAAATGAGAATCCTGAGATGGGTTCAAGCTCTCTTGTTGATTTTCTCCTTGTTTGGTTTGTTTTGCAAGTCTCTAGCTCAGGTTGCCCCGGCCTGCTCGGAAGAAGATAGAGCTGCTCTTCTCGGATTCAAGGCGAAGATCGTCAAGGACACGACGGATTCTCTCTCGACATGGATCGACAAAGACTGCTGCGGAGGCGGCTGGGAAGGCGTTCAGTGCAACGAGGCCGGGAGGGTCACTGTCCTTGAGCTGCAGAGACCAAACAAGGACAATGCCCTTTACATGAAGGGCACTCTGTCGCCTTCTCTCGGCAATTTGCGCTTCTTGGAAGTGTTGACCCTGAGCGGGTTGAAGCAAATCACAGGTCCTATCCCGGAGAGCTTCTCGAATTTGACACGCCTCACCCAACTGGCCCTTGAAGACAACTCCCTCAGAGGTACTATCCCTTCGGGTGTAGGTCGTCTGACCGCGCTTCAAGGCCTTTCCTTGAGTGGCAACCACTTGACTGGGCAAATTCCTCCGAGTCTAGGTAACCTCAGAAATCTTCTCCAACTCAACTTGGGAAGAAACTCCCTGACGGGTCCCATTCCAACCACTTTTCAATACTTTCATGGTTTGCAGTATATCGATCTTAGCTCCAATCAAGTTTCCGGGCTCATCCCGGATTTTGTAGGGCAGTTTCAAACCATCACCTTTATTGACCTTTCGAGTAACCAGTTGTCGGGGCAGGTGCCCATTTCCTTGTTCGGCCTGGCCAAGCTTCAGGACTTGTCCTTGAGCCATAACCAACTCACCGGGAAAATCCCTGTCCAGATTGGGGGACTAAAATCCCTAACCAGCCTCTCGCTGAGTGGAAATCGGTTCACCGGTGATATTCCTGCATCCATTTCAAGGTTACCGAATCTTTGGTACCTTAACTTGTCCAGAAATGGACTCTCCAACCCTTTACCGAATATCCTTGCCAGAGGCATTCCTTCTCTGTTGTCAATAGACCTTTCTTACAACAATCTCAGTTTAGGGACTGTTCCGGATTGGATCGGAAGCCGACAACTCTCAGATGTCCATCTCGCTGGCTGCCAGCTTAAAGGAGTGCTTCCAAGCTTTGCACGGCCGGATTCTTTGACCTCCATCGACTTGTCGGATAATCTCTTCACCGGTGGGGTTGCCAAGTTCTTCACCAACATGTCAAGCCTGCAAAAGCTCAAGCTCTCGAACAACAAATTGAAGTTCGATCTTTCAGAAGTCAACTTGCCAGACGGGCTATCGGTCATCGATTTGAGTTCAAATGAGCTTGTTGGATCTCTATCGAAGATCCTAAATCGTACGAGTAGCTTTTTGGAGGTCTTCGACATATCAAGGAATCAAATTTCAGGGGTAATTCCGGAATTCAGAGAAGGCTTGAGGTTGAGAGTGCTCAATCTAGAAAGCAACAAGATTGGCGGACAACTCCCTAGTTCACTTTCCAACCTTGTTAACCTAGAAAAGCTGTCGATTTCAAGGAACCTGATAACGGGCACCATTCCTACAAGTTTAGGCCTACTGGTGAAACTTCAATGGCTTGACCTCTCCATCAATAGTCTCTCGGGTCGAATCCCAAATAGCTTGTTGGGGATTGAAGCTCTGAGACATGCGAGTTTTCGGGCAAACAGATTATGTGGGGAGATACCGCAAGGCCGGCCATTCAACATCTTCCCCCCAGTTGCTTACGCCCACAACTTGTGCCTATGCGGCAAGCCATTGCCGCCTTGTAGAGAAAAGAAATCAGAAGAGACGAGCCAGTAGAATGCTGACTCCGCCCCCAGGAGCAGATATGCTGCTCATGCCAGATGAGAGCAAGAGAAATAACTCCATATTCTACCTATATAATCTTCTACTATATTTATTCATTTCTATTATTAGTACTTCAAAAGGAGATTATTTGTGTCATTCTAAAGGAAAATCTTAGATTTACGGCATACATTTTTTTTTATTGGGTTTTGAGAAAAGTACATTGCATAAATAAGATGCACCGTGTTTAGCCAGTAAAATCAAAAAACAGCAAAAATGCAAGAGCAAACAATAGACATTAATTGTTTAACAAGAATTTAAAATTAGACTATAAATGCTGATTAAAACATCAAGCGTTCAAGCAGCCAAAAAGGGCAAATTCAGAAACTACACTGAAATTGGAAACCGCCTATGATCTACATTTTTAACTTGACCTAACGACCAGCTCAAAAAATTTACAAGACGTTTAACCAAAAATCTCAAAAACTCCACTACTATCCTACTCTCCATCAGATACTTCCTCCACTTCTTGTACTTCCTTCTCCGGAGCTTCTTTCTCAGAACCCGCTTCTTCCTGTTTGAACAAAAATACAAACCACTATTACACAACAGGAACATAACAAACCCGGCAAGTATTCAAATATTTGAAAAGTAGAAAGATTTACCTCTGCATCTTCAGCATTATCTGCCTCCAAGGCCTTCTGATACTCTGCTTTAAGCTCAGCAGCTTTGTCCTGATAGCGCTTCTTCTCTTCATCGCTCAAAGACTTCCACTTCTCACCGCCCTCCTTTGCAACCTAAATTCCATCAAAAAGTATAATTTTTGAATTCAAAGTCCCCCTTTGTAAACCATGACAAGAGAGTAGGATAAAAATAAAACTACTCACCGCCTTAACATCCTTAGAGTCAGGATGGGCTTCTTTGTACTCTTTTCGGAAGTCATCCCTGATAGACTCACAAGCCACATTAACACCAAAAACAACATCTTAGACCACAAAACTTAAGGACAGAGAACGAATGTGCCTTACATGAAGATGAAAAAGGCAGTTGGAGGACGCTTGGGCTTGTTCAGGTCCTTCCCCTTCTTGCCCTTCTTCTCAACTTTGGCTTTCTTTGGCTTTGGTTCGGTTGACGAGGACTTCTTCCTACACAGCCCCACACAACCAAATTTAACACATAAAACTCCCACAACCAAAAAGAACAACATAAGTCAAACAATTGAAAACAAAAACAATGGTTAATGGTAAAGGGATTACTTCTCAGTAGGCTTATTCGGTTCACCAGGCGTCTCCACAACTTGAGCCTCTGAAGTTAACAGAACAAAAATAAAATTTAAAAAGAAAACCCAGTTTTCAGAAACATCGGATCAGTGAAAATGAGGGTTCACAATACTAAAGGATCAATGATAGCGAGATCTACCGAGATTCATTTTGATTTTGGCGTCGAGGCTGCAACAGTGAAAGCTGATCAACGCAACCGGAACATCTTTGTTGCATTCCTCACTTCACCGAAAATGACAACAAAGTTCTTAAACAAAATTCAAATTACAAAAACTAAAAATTAAGACCAAAACAAACAAAAACAGGAAGCCATGAAAATTAAAACCCTGACAAAATCATTTGCTTATGTCACAAAGTAAAACGCATGCTAAAAATTATTTGGGAAAAAAAAAAGAGAATTTCCATCAGTTTCCATCAAAATACAATATTCTTCTTAAGCTAGTATGGTTATAATGTGATCTAAACGTACCCCCAAAAAAAAAAAAAAAATTTGTCTTACAAATACACACACACACACATAAAATAATAATTAAAAAAAAATCATTCCCAAGTAGAGAATTCTCCAAAATCAAAAGAACAAAACTTCAATTTAAATAAATAAACAAATCCACAGAGTTGACCATTTTCTCTACAAAGTTCAGAGTCCTACATCAATTTCTCTCACTAAAAAATTTCGCACAAAAAAAAAAAAAGATGAAGAAGAAGAAGAAGAAAGAAAACAAATCAGAAGAAGTAAAGTAGTACCAACGGGCAAAAGCACTGCCATCTTTAGCGCGAACGAGAGAGGGAGCAGTAGATTCCTGAGAAGCTTCGACTCTCTTCCTCGCCTTCGTCGGATTCGACTTCACAGACCCACCAGCCATTTTCTTTTTCGCTTTCTTCGTAACCAAACAGCTTAAGTTGCAGAGTGAAAATGAGAGATTCGAAGTTATGGAGTGAAGCAATTTCGGAAGGGAAGGAAATGTTTTTTAAATATGGGTTGGTGAGTGTTTTAATTTCTGTTTGGGAAGTGGGAAAGTTTGAAATTCCCCAAACATTTGTTTGCCGCGAAAATGAGAGGAAACAAAAAACCACCCCCAAAATGAAAGTATGAAGAGGAAAACCCTCGCGCCAATTTTTTTTTTATTTTCGTTTCTTTTCTACCGAGGAGATTTGGATAGATGACTTGTCTTCATATCCAACCGTCCATTTTCTGTTACTCCAAAGTTATTGACGGTGTGGATTTGATTTGCCTCCTTGTGTTTTCCGCTTTCGAAGACCCAACTCAGAAGTGGGCCTTAAGGAAGCCCATTATGGTGTACAGAAGACGTGGAAATTAGAGATGTGAAACGGGCCCATCCGGCCCGACCGCATCCATTTATTTTGAGTCTATTAATGATTCACGTCATACTCGTGTCGGTCCATTTAATAAACGCGTTGTGACATACCGTGCTCATAAAAAATTTTTAGCATCAAGCCAAACCCTGTTTATAAACGCATCATGCTCTTCATGTGCTCTGCGGCTTAATAGTGCCCTAGTGCCCAAGAACAAAAATTTTAGATTAATAAAAGTAAGTTTTGAATATTATAGAAAAAAATTGATTTCTGATAAAAACAAAGCATATTATTAAAAAAACCTACAATATTAAAAACCTTATTAAATAAAAACTCAAAAGAGATGAAATCTTTCTAATAAAATAAAAAACACCATAAGTCTTATTTGAAAATTATTAAAAATATCATAGAAAAAGATTAATGTTGTCGTACTATTTTCGTGCTGCTTATGGTGCCTATGCTCGTGCCCTGCCCTTAACGTGTCCATGCCCTTAGCATGCTTCGTGCCTAAAAATCATATCAAGCCCGGTTCATTTAAGTAAATGTATCGAGTTGGGCCCATGTAATAATCATGTTATGCCAACTTTTTAGGGTGCTATACTCGTATCAACCATTTATGCTCGGCACATTTTGACATCTTTAGTGGAAATAGCCCCCAAAAAGGGAGATTTTAAATTAAAAAACACACTTACAATATTGATAAGGGTTATATGCAAGAATGTTATCAATTTGGCACCTCCTTTTATTTATACCCTCTATTAGTTACATTAAAGTTGATAATTTTATCATTTTATTATACTAAAATTATCAACTTTAATATTAGAGTGAGTAAAATTATAATGAGATACTGAAAAATGACTCTCCACCTAATTTTCTCTATTACTCCCACAAATTTATTAAAGATTGGGATTTATAGCTAAACAGCCTTTTTTTAAAGAAGGTTTTTAATAAAAGGCCAAAGTTTTTAAAATTTAATTAAAATGGCCCCCCCCTTTTTTTTTTCCTAAAATAGTTAATCAATTTTTTAAATGGTCAATCACTAATTGAGCACATAATAGTCAGTCAATGATTGATCGGTCAATCACTGATTAACCATAACATAAATCATTAAATTTAATAGTCAATCACTAGTTTTCATAATTCAATAATTGATCATTACTCAATCACTGATTAGTCAAAATTTGTAAAATGAAAAAATGTCATTTTCCTAAATAAAAAAAAATTGGGTCATCTATTAGATTAGGTGATTAAAAAATGTAATCCAGCTTAATTTTTCTTAAAGATTCTTATTGCACTTTTATCCTACAATAATACTATCTAAAAACCTATTAAGAATGCTCATACCCTCGTATACTTATAAATAGAAATATATTTTTATATAAAATAATTAAAAAACATACACCACATTAATTATAAAATATTTGAAGTAAATAGTAAATCTATAGGTAAATAGAATATATACTAGCAGTAAATAAATAACTGACTTACTAAATTTGCTATTTACGGTGATTTAATTAGAAAAATTTTTTAAATATACTATTTCCTTTAAAAAGGTTATTTACATCATCCTCCATTTTTTTGGAATCCAAAAACAATACCAACTGGACTTAAAATTAGTTAAGTTTATCAACTGAATTAATGTAAGTCTTAAAAATAAATTTTGAATATATATTCATAGACATACTTTTTATTTTATTTTTAATTTTGTAAATAATTATTCTAATACTAAATTTGCCAAAAAAAAAAAAAAAAAAGTACCACACAAACTGTTTAGTATCGGAATCTTTATAATGTTACTAATAATTACATTGAATGAACGAATATAATCTTTTTTTTTTTTTCTAATAGATAAATCTAAATTGCAAACATCTTTTTTTTTCATAATAAAGGCAAAGAACATCTAACGTATAGATATTTTAATAGAACCTTATCTTAACAACAATTAGATAATTGAAAATTCTACGAGGTATATCCACACACACCAGTCATTGGATTGAGAATAATAAGATTCGGCGGTTTGGAGTTCTCAGACATATTTTTTGAAAGTTCAGCCGCATTTGCTTTGTCAAATTGGTATCACAATTAATTGGTAAATGATTGTATGTCATTGTCAGCAACCAAGCTTATCCTGTAGATTCATCGAGTCATCATCACCAACTTTATCACTCTTCAAAGAGCCCCTTCAACCAAGGACACAGGCATTAGACATGGGACGTGAACCCCTCCTCAATCTTTTACCCTCTTATTTACTCATTTATATATACGAGCATTATATAAAACATTGCACAAAACCCCCTTTAAAAAAAATGAAAAATCTAATCCATATCCATAAATTTTTTTTTTCCATATAATTATTAACCTCCCTAACAAAACCTCACTGATTTTTTTACTACAAACTCGGGAACTATTTCAAACCACCAACTATGTCATCATTAATCACTTTCACGTTGAGTGTTATTGCACAACATTATCAGAGAGTACAATCAAGATATCTTTCGGCCTATGTACTTGAGTAAGCTGACTCTTCAACAAAACTTCATCTGTTCTTTGGTTGCACGCATTGATAGGAGGAAATCTACTACCATTTTGCCACATGATTAATCATCATTTCGCTATGAACCCTTTCATTTTGGTTATGCTAATTAGATTTACGAGAGTTTGAGACTTTAAATAAGGATTTTGACTTTTTTAGAGCCCTATTTTTTAAAAGAAATGTCCGAATTTTTTGTTTTATGAAGGTTATGTTTGGGATGACATTTGAAAACATGTTTCCAAACTTTTTTTTTTTGTCATTTTCCTCTAATTTTATTATTTACTTTTCCAAATATTTTAGAAAAACTCAAACTTTAAAAATTTATAACTTTATCATTTTAAATCGAAATGAAATAATCTTTTTTTTTTTTCAAATTACATAGAATTTATAGAAGAACGAAATCAGATCCATATTGCTAATTTTTTTTAAACACATTTCAAGTTTTTAAATTTTCTCATTCTAAATAGTTCATTTTTACCAAACACATATTTTCAAAATTTAAATCATTTTTAACTTCCAAAACATCATTTCCAAACGTTACCTCAAACAGGCTATTAGTAAATGGCCGTCTCTCTTTGTATTCACTCTAAAATACCTCACTATGTTACATGATTATGGGCTGTGAACTTTTATATATGAATTGAGTATAATCCTGTATGACCAATTGGACTTTAGGAAGTTTAAGCAGTTTGAGACTTTTAATTATAGTTTATTTGATATTTTGCTATTTGATTGTATGAATTAGTTAAACGATCCATAAATCTTATTTTCCTATTACTTTATATATATATAAATCTCTAGAGCAAAAGGCCACAAAAATAGGTCTAAAGATTCGGGTGATCTTTGGTTCGCTTTTTAAAACTTTTATGGTCTTCCAACTCACCCCGCTTGCCATCTGCGGAACTTGCCTATGCGTATCCTTACTTAAACTCGAATGACTTGTTTGGTGTATCGTTTTAATCCATTCGAATCACAATTTTTTTTATCTTTTTTTAAGTCAACCAATTTTTACTATCCACATGTATTATTATAACTTTGTAATTCAAATTTGTCTATATATATAAGTCCAAATGAGATATATATTTTTTAAATTACATATAATTTCAAAACGAACGAAACAATCTATGTATTGATATTTTTTCAAACATATTTCAAGCTTTTACATTTTTAAACTCAAACAATTCAAACACCTCACCAAATGCACAATTCAATTTAACTCAATTCCAATCTAAAAAACTCAATTTCAGCCTATGCACCAATCGCATCTATTACAGATAAAAACAAGATACATTATCCCCTTGTTTGGATGACATATCCAATTTTGGAAATTGAAAAATTTCTGCAAAAGAGTATTTTCTTAATTTTTTCCATCATTCTCTTATTTTGGAAAAGAAAACTATCTCATTTTCAAACTTATTTTTTATAACACCTTTTTGAAACAAGAAAATGAATCTTTTTAAAATTTTCTCACAATGCATAATTTTCATTATCATTTTTTCTCCTTCTAAACAACTTTAAGAAAAAAAATTTTTACACATCTAAACTCATCTTATTTTCAAAGTGAAAAACTTTTTCATTTAAAATAAAAAAGTTTCCCATATATTAGGACGACATGTCCAAATTTGGAAATTAGAAAATTTTTATAAAAATGTGTTTGTCTCAATTTTTTTCTATCATTCTCTCACTTTAAAAAATATATATTTTATTTTCAATTTCCTTTATACAATACTTAAAAAAAAAAAAGAAAATAAATATTTTTAAAATTTTATCATAGTGCATAATTTCTAATACAATTTTTCTCACTTCAAATAACTTTTTATTTTCAAGAAAAAATTATTACATTCAAATACAATTTTATTCTTAAATGAAAAGACTTCTCATTTGAAACAAAATAAATTTTCTTTTCGAAAATGGACACTCCATCCAATCAGCGCCTTCCTTTCCGAAGATGGACAGGCGATTGAATCGAAACAGAGCCTGTCTTCCATTTTCGAAAGGGAGTTAACAATTGACGCTAGCCAAAAGTTAAACTCCTTAATAAGATTCTACATTTGAACTTGCAATCCAAAAAGGGTTTAACATTTGAATTCCACAAAAAATAGTAACGAAGATTCAGCTGAAACATGTGCAACACATTTGGCCCAGGCAAAGAGAAGAGTAAGAGTGAACATGACAATTCATTTAAAATAAATCTTCATTTATTCATTTAAAAAAAAAAAAAAAAAAAAGATGACAGAAAAAAACACGAGGAAAAAACAGAGGAAGCCAACAAGAAATAAATAAGAGGCTATGGCGTGGAAGTGCACGCGTGATAACAAACTGGGGCTCTCAGATTCAGAGCGAAATATTAAAAGCCTTTTTATGGAGCAAGTACTTTGAAAGGGGTTATGGCGTCTACCGGAAACATTTAATAAGAGGAATGAATAAGCCAACATATTTGTATATGTATATATCGGTGGTTTTCAAGCTTTTTCTGTGGCAGTAACACTTTAAAGCAAAAGAAATCTACAACTCACTGTTGAGTCCACACCCCCCAAAACCATGCTCTCATCTTCTTCATTGAAAAGGAACTAACTACCCTTCTTCTTTTGGACCACCAACATCACCATTCAATTAAAAAAAAAAAAAAAAGAGAGGCAAGATTTTGTTCACTAAAATATGCTTTTGAGTTTTGAGGCTTGTAACATAAAAAGATTACTTTTAGTGGACCCAAAAAAGGTTTTGGAAAAAATTTGTTTTGTCTCATTATTCCCCATTAAAATGGCAGGGATATGAGCTTTGATTTCACAAATATTCTATCATCAAAACAAAAATATGAAAAAAAAAAAAAAAAAAAAACCCATTTCCTTTTTTTCCTTTCCATTTTAATTTAGACCATTGAAAAAAAAAAAAAAAAAAAAAAAGAAGTTAAAATGTAAGTGGAGAAATTAGGAGTCAATTGAGCTTCTGATTACATCCATATTCTAACTCCATGACATCAAAAAGAAGAAGAGTACATGAGAAACTAACTAAAGACAAAAGATTATAGAGAAAAAAACAAAAAGGATCACTTAAATTTTTTTTTTTTTGGGGGTTTTAGCAGAAGAAACCGAAATTGCCATGATCGAAATTGAGGGAATAAGTGAAGGGATCATAGCTGAAGGAGAACCTCTGGTTGTGAAGCTTGTTGTGGCTCTTGAGTTGCCTTCTAATATGGGCTCTGACCCTCCAAAACAATCTCCTCAGCCTCCTTTTCCCGTAGACCAAAACGACATTATTTGGATCAAAGCACAACTCCATCACCTTATGCACGCCACCCTCCATTGTTCTTAAGTTCTCTTTCAAGTCCCCAAAAACGACGAGGAGAAATAAAGAAAGGGAAGAGAGAGAAAGGAAAGGAAAAGGGAAAGAAATTTGAAGGGGTAGAGAAGAAGGAAATCTTGGTCTGTGACTTGGAGAGGAAGATGTTCTCTTTTTACGGGGTTTGGTGAAGCTGAAAGCCTGAGGTACGTGTGTTTGTGTTGTGTGCGTGTGTGTGTGTGCCTCTCTCTCTCTCTCTCTCTCTCTATATATCTCTCTCTACTGTGGTGGCGGGTGTGTCTCAGTGTCTGTGAAAGTCTCGGCGCGTTGTCTGAGGGCGTCAAAGCCTGAAAAGAGCGTTACAACGGGGAAGTGACAAGGGAGGGGTGGTCAAGTACACACTTGGGTTTGGTGAAAGTTCGTTACATTACATTGTTTTGGTTTCAATCTCATTTTAAACTAATGATCCATTTAATTATTAATTTTGTTTAAATTAAATTATATTTTTTTATCATGATTTTTATCTTTTTCTAAAAAAATTTTTTATTTTTTCTGAAAATTTTTTTTATCTTTTTTAAAAAATTACTATTGAAACTTAAAAATCTTAAACTAAACTCGTTCACCAAACACCTCTTAAATTGTACTTTTTTCATCATGGTTTTTATCTTTTTCTGAAAAAGTTTTTTGCCTTTTCTGAAAAAATTTTTATCTTTTCTGAAAAATTACTTTTGAAACTTAAAAATCTTAAACTAAACTCATTCACCAAACACCCCCTTATGTTTCAAAGTTTGGAGATTCAACTCAAATTTAAAATTTTCATCTTAATTTTTTTTTTAAGTTTAATAAAAATTATAATAAGATTTTAAAAAATCAACCAACCCCAATTTAAAAATTTTAACTCCAACCGTAATACCAAGTAGAAGCTTATTTTTTTTAAGCTTTGATTGATAAGTTAGTTCACGATAAAATTTTTAAATTAAAAATAATTAATTTTTTAAAATATTATTATAAATTTTGTTGACAAAAATATAATTTAATTAGAGTTAATCTCGAATATCAAATAGAAGCTTGCTAAGTTAAAAGGTGAAAACTTGCTTCTCTTCAAAGATTACCTTATAAATATGCATATATATATATATTAACTTAGAGACAAAAAAAATTCAAATTCTACGCTTTAGAGACTATGCTTATAGCCATTATAAACTATGTCTTTTAGTTGTTTCTTTAAAATAAAGATTTCTTTTTTATACAAAATTACGCAAATAACCACCTTTTTCCATCTAGTAGTACTAGTGCTAGAGACATTAATTTTAATACCAACTTTTTACGTGCTAACTCACGTATTATAATTTAATTGGTAGGTATAATCACTTAATATGGAAATATTTTAAACATTAACTATAAAAAAACGATAACTCATATGTCACATAGGTTGAGATTACAGCTGGTATCCCTAGTATTATTTTTTATATATTGACTGACATAATACAAATTCTCCCCTTTCAACCAAATGGCACAAGTTTGATTTAATTTGGTGTCATATATATTGGTTTAGTATTAAGTGTTTGTATCATGTTAATGCAATAGTTTTTAAAGTTTTGTTTTGGCATTAAGGTTCAACTCTAATTAAACTGTACTTTTTTATATTAGTTTTTGTCTTTTTCTGAAAGTCAACAAAATTTATAACTAATTTTTGAAAAGTCAACCAATTTCAACTTAAAATTTCATATTCAAGCGGCAAACCAAACGCAAGCTAAATTTATGTCATTCAGGTGTTTTCTTCATTTTTCTTTGGCAGGATCTCATATTATGTGATGTCAATAGGATTTGCATTTTAATCATTTGATTAACTTTTTAACGATGTGATCTACATTGTACCCCTGAAAAATTTTACAATGCCTTAGCACAAAACTCATTAAATCATAACTCAGACCGTTAAAAATCTACTACTAAAGTAGCAGTTCTTATTGATAATATAAAATAGAAAATGTTCAAAAAAAAAAAAAATGACAAACCCAACAACTTGATGAACTCCCCCAACTCGAACTCAATTGATGTGGGTCCAAATTAGATGTAAAATTTCTAACGGATTATTTACCTTCTATTTAGAGTAGGGTGTTTGGTGCGTTAGTTTGAGTTGAAATATTTTAGTTGTAATAGTAAATTTTTTTGAATTTTCAGAAAAGACAAAAAACTTTTTGGGAAAAAGACAAAAACTTTTTAGGAAAAAGATAAAAAAAAGTTTGAAATGAGATGAAAATGGATGGTTTGCCATCCACCCCCTTAAGTTTCCAATTTGAGTTGGGAATCTAAGGGTTAGATTGGATCTTAAGTTTAAAATTTAAGGTTTAAACTCAAATTTTTATATTTTTCTGAAAAAGTTTTTTGTCTTTTATGAAAAAGATTTTTATCTTTTGTAAAAAGTCAACAAAAATTACTATTCAAACTTAAAAATTTCAACTCAAACGCATTCACTAAACAGGAAATTGAATTTGTTTAAATATCATATATTTTAGTTTATTTAAAAGAAAATGTATCAATTATTTTGAAAATAGTGGGAAAAAAATAATAAATTTGTAGGCATATATACTGGGGCATTTTAAGTGTGCAGAATCCATATTATAAGAAGGTCAGCATTCAAATTTGAATAGAACAGTCATATAAATATCCTATAAGAAAAAGAATTATTTTGAGAAAAAAGAAAAAAAAAGCCCAAAAACAAAGCAAAAAACTGGTTTGAAAAATATATATATTAAAAAACACCTCTACTTCGTTTAGTTTGCACTTTTATTTGCACTTTTATAATATTCATTACATTAGTTAAATTTAAATATTGGTCCTTGTATGATTTGAATCTGATACGCAGTTAAAAATTTCCTGATACATATAATTAGGTTCAAAATAAATGATATGCTATACATGTATATAAACATATATCTTGTAAACTACATAAAAGGTTTTTGTCACTCACCTTATGTCCTTATTTTCTTTAAGATGAACAGAGGGAGATATATCACTCCTCATTGTTATAAGTTGTTAAGGTCCATTTGGTTCGCGCATTCAAATATTGGTAACATTTTCATTGGAAACATTTGAATTTTATCTGATTTGTCATTTAAATATTCGCAAAATGATCATTTATAAAGAGAGAGACTTATTAGCTAGGAAGATAAAAATATATAGGACACATTTCAAACACTAAAGTGATGTTTGGTTCACTATCTTATTTCAAACTAAAATGTACTTTTTCATATCAATTTTTGTCTTTTTCTAAAAAATTTTTTTATCTTTTCTGAAAAAGTTTTTTGTCTTTTCTGAAAAGTCAACAAAAATTAATATTGAAACTTAAAATTTTTAACTCAAACTCATTCACCAAACGGACCCTAAATGATATAGCAACAAAAATACAAAATAGAATTTTAAGCTTGTATAAATTATTAATCATTCATTTAGGAGAAATATTTGGATGAAAATATTTAGAATGAAAACATTTGAATATAAATCTTTTGATGAAACATTTTAGCACTGTGAAAAAACATCCAAGTGGCTAAAATGTTACCCCTAATATTTAAAATTTTGCCTAAAACTTGCAAATGACTATAATTTGTAATTTTTCATACCATTTCAAATATAATAGAAAAAATTGAATGTTGAGAAATGGTTGAAACAAATGGAGACTAAAATTGAAATTAATGTTAAATAATTGACAAAATAGTCATTTAGTTTATCAACTATTTTCTTTTCCTTTATTATACCAAACAAGATGAAGTGAAAATGAAATTCTTTTCTTTCATTTACATTTTCTCACCCTCTTTTACGTTTTCTTTCCTTCTTTTATGTTTTTTTTTTTTTCCTCACTCTTACCGAACAGAGTGTAATCCCGAGTTTGTTTTGTATGCCCATTTCCAAAATGTGCGGAAAAATAGGGTCTTACTTATAGTAAATAGACTGTAGTAGAATGAAAATTCATGAATAATTGAATATTAAACACTTGATTAAAATATTTTTCTCTCTTTCCGCTGGCCTTCTGCCTTGACCATCTACGTTTTTTGCATCTTGCCTAGGAGACAGAAAAATAGCCCAAACAATTCACCAGTCTAGTAGAGATCATCAAAATTTGACCTTCAAATGATGCTTATTACTCAACAATAGTATCTTATAATGTGTTATCATGCGTATGGATAATTTATAGTCCACTTGAACTCCAATTTACGAGGATTCCCAAAAAGTCTAGGAGATTCAACAAAATGGCCATAACTTTTGAATTTGGCAACTTAATTAAATAATTATGTAATAATTATCCAAATAAAATCAATAGGGAGAAAATATTTTCAATCCCTTATCCTCATAAAAAAAGGCCTACACAAGGTAAACTAAGATAAGATTTTGTTTCAATTTCAAATCCAAATAGTATAATTACCATATTTAATTTAAAATATTTATTTAAAAAGACTATCTAGATATTTAAAGTAATTATCCAAATAATTCATTTATCTATATCTCTTAATTTAAATTACTCTCATATTTATCATAAAAGATAAATATAATTGAATTCAAATTTCAAATCTTATTTTCAACAAATATTTATCCTCCAATTAATTCAATGAAATAAAATTCGCATTCTACCCTTAGTAGAAAAAATGCTTACACCTTGAAGGGAGATGTTCCTTGACTTTTTCTCTTTACTAAGTCAAAGAATTAAGTCATAATGAATATCTCAATTGATTACTATCCGTTAAGGAATTATATTAAGCTATTAAAGGGACCAATTGGACATATATATATAATACAGATTGCAATAATCTATATAATTAATTATTCTATATCAAATAAATTAATTACACAATTATTAGTTTCAAAATCACAACCACTATAAACCTTGAAACTGCACTCCTAATTATATACCGTATTACATAAACTAGTGCGTAGCTGTAGTCCAATGACCTTATCATATATGCAACACATTCATATGATATCCATGATCAACTTAAAAGTCAAAGTCTGTTCAACCTTTTGATCACATGTTATCTTAAAGATCCATTATACATCCAATAAAAAAATAATTACTCACCTAAAGTGAATAATTAGTCATTTGTCTAGCAAATAACCCAAGACATTGTCCATTTTCGCATCCTGTATAATGTCGTTTAAGAGGATAATATTTACTATTTATAGGAGCAATGATTCCATATTTATAGGCAAAGCTCACACCAAAATATAAGTTCATGTACCCAACAAACTAATCTAATAGCTTACTACTTTGAGACACTTTAGCTTTTGGAACATCAAAGTATACAAGCCATAAACATATGAAGTTATTTACTTACTTAGGATTAAGGTTATTGCATAATGAACGTCATAAGTGAATTAATATAATCAAGCATACTTATATGATTAATTACACTTTGGTCCACTTCAATATATCACTTACCACTAGATAATATATCTATTTCTCTACTTGGGAGTAGATTCGCTCTAGATTGTTAAGACAAACCATCTCCACAATTGGTTGTAGAATAACACAAGAATTTTCATGTAAGTTAGATGCTCCTTGTAACCCCATAGACTACGAACTATAGATTTAGGCTACTTATTTTGGAAGGTTGTCTTTAGGGGTGGCAATTCGTGTCATATGTCGGATTCGTGTCGTATTAGAGCCGTGTCGAATTTTTTCTTTCCCAACCCGAACACGACCCGTGACACGAAAACGACTTGAAACCGCGACACGAACACGACACGAACCCGTAACGGGTTGACACGACACGAACCGAAATTGACCCGCGACACGAAATTGACCTGCAACACAAAATTGACCCGCGACACGAAATTGACCCGAAATTGACACGAAATTCGAGTTGGGCCCGAAATTGACACGAAATTTGGGTTGGACCCGAAATTGACCCGAAATTAACACGAATTTAACACGAATTTCACACGAAATTGACACGACATTTGACCCGAAATTGACACGAAAAAATTCGTGTCGTGTTCGGGTTCTACGGGTCCAACTCGAATACGACACGAATTTTTCTGTGTCAATTTCGAGTGATCCGAAATCGACACGACCACTATTTTTCCCAACCCGAACCTGCGAAATTCGTGTCGTTTTTAATTCGTGTCATTGTGTCGCGACCCATATTGCCACCCCTAGTTGTCTTCTTATATACGAAAATTTATTGCATGCAACATTCTAACAGTTTAAACACCAAGTAGTTAATAAGCCATAATTGCTAATATTTACTTTAATATGTAAATCTAGATGACGATAGTATAGTAAATATGTGATGGAAAAATCTGAAATAAATTATTAATCAGTTCAAAATAAATGAAATACAATTAAAATATCTTTCATTCTTTGAGGCATTCCTAATACATGAAACTCCAGCAAAACCCACTGACCCTCGTGGCGGACTTGTACAATCCTTCGGTGAACCCCGCGCCCAACTTGCATGAACCTCCAATGAAGTCCCCACCTTTCCTTCCTTGAAACTCCTCCGAGGAAACCTACACCCCTGGGAAGAATGAGGAAGAGTTCAAGTTTTTGAGTCCGTTTGATGAATGAATTTGAGTTGAAAAAGTATGCAGTTTAAGTTGAAAAATTTTTGTTGACTTTTCAGAAAAGACAAAAGCTTTTTCAGAAAAAAAAACAAAAACTTTTTTCAGAAAAAAAAAATAAAAATTGAGATGAAAAGTACAGTTTGAAATGGATGACCAAACAAGATCTTTATTTTTATTTTTATTTTTATTTTATTTTTTATACAATCTTATAGATAAGTGTTTATTTAAGTTATTGTGCATCCTCTATATCTTATCCAATTGATTAACTTTGAATGATCTTAAATAGAAATTTATCGATAAAATATTAAAAAAAAAAAAGTTTTCTTCCTATTTTATAAATATCTAAACAAAAATTTTACATTTTTTATTCTTAAGAAGAAAATTTTTTAAAATATCTAAATATTAACTTATTTTCAAGATAAAATGATTTTCTCATTTTATAATTAAAAATTTTCATTTTTTAAGGGCTTGTTTGGTGATTAATTTCATCTCCAATTAAAATGTATTTTTTTCATTTCAATTTTTTATCTTTTTCTGAAAATTTTTTTGTCTTTTCTAAGGGCATGTTTGGTTTCAAGTTTAGTTTAAACTAAATTGTACTTTTTTCATCATAATTTTTATCTTTTTTTGAAAAAGTTTTTTGTCTTTTTTGAAATTTTTTTTATCTTTTCTGAAAAATTACTATTAAAATTTAAAAATTTTAAACTAAACTCATTCATTAAATACCTTTTAAAAAGTTAATAAAAATTTTAAACTCAGGGTTTGTTTCGTATGTTAGTTTGAGTTGAAATTTTTTAGTTGTAATAATAATTTTTGTTGACTCTTTAGATAAGACAAAAAAACTTTTTCAGAAAAGATAAAAAATTTAAAAAAAAATAACAAAAAAACCAATTCAAACTAATAATTTAAACTAACATACCAAACATGTTGTCAAACTTAAAATTTTTAAATTGAGGGTCCGTTTGATTCGTTAGTTTTAATTAAAATATTTTAGTTGTAATAGTAAATTTTTTTGAATTTTCAGAAAAGACAAAAAACTTTTTGAGAAAAAGATAAAAATCTTTTAAAAAAAAGATAAAAAAATACAATTTGAGTTAAAATGAAATGACAAAATAAACAAGCCATGAATTCATTCACCAGATGATCCTCAGAACGAAAACGTATCAAACAGATCAACTAGTGATTGTACTTACCCAAAAAAACTAGTGACTGGATACTACTGATAAAGAAAAATTACAGTGATTGGATATTGATGGACAGATGATTAGATGGGATTCTACAACTCACTTCTCTTTAATTTTCCCCTTTTTTTTTTTTTTTACCCCCTGAGATATGAGAAATGTGCATGTTATCAATAGCCAAAAGCAATCATTACTTTCTTTCTTTCAATGACTGAATTGTTGAGATTAATTGAGAATGGGTGGTGATAAATTTAATTTAAATTAAATTATATTTTTTTTATTATATTTTTATTTTTTTTGAAAAAATTTTTTATCTTTTAAAATTTTTTTTTTATATTTTTTGAAAATTATTATTAAAACTTAAAAATCTTAAACTAAACTCACTTATCAAATACCCTCTTACCTTCGTTAGAAGAAGATGAAACACGTTGTGTAAGCTGACCAAGTTTGGGAATTGGGTACATTTGGCGTGCTCTTTTTCATAATTCCATGACCTACCCTTCACTCCTTTTCTTTGGGGGACTCTTTTCGTATTGTTTTCAAAATGTTGTGAAAAATAAATTCACGGTTTCTATAAATTAGGTGTTTCAGAAAGGGTTTTCAAATAGTATTTATTTTACACAAAATTAGAAAACAGGAACAAAAACAAAAAACCATTTTTAGATTTTATTAAGGCTTATAAACCCACATTAGTAAAAATCATTTCATTTGTAAAGTTGGTTTGAAAATGTTTTCTCATTTCCTATTTTGGTTTTCATTTTCTAACTCTTATACACTCATAAATATTTTTGGAGAAATATCCAAACACAAGTTTTTTTTTTCTTTTACTCAAATCAATTTATCTAAAAACGTAATCAAACATAATTTCAAAAAATATCTCAGATCCCAAAACATTTTCATTTTTGATACGCATATACGGTCAAAAATATTCTCAAAGAAATATCTAAGTACAATTTTACTTTTCTTGTACTCAAACCAATTTATCTAGAAACTCAATATTTCAAAATCATTCCTAAAGCATTCTCAATTTATCATTTCTATTTCATATTCGAAGCAAATTCATTTGTAAAATGCTCCGAAATGGGCTCATAGTTTTATGAATGAATTTTCAGTTTGATCTTTTACATACTTAAATATTTATTAATTTATCATTGATAAACATTATCAATTTATGAATAAATCGTCAGTTTCAAAATCATTCCTAAAACATTCTCAATTTATCATTTCTATTTCATATTCGAAACAAATTTATTTCTAAAATGCTCCAAAATGGATCCATAGTTTTATGAATAAATTGTCAGTTTAATCTTTTATAGAATTAAATGTTTATCAGTTTTGTGTAAATAAACAATCAGTGAAAAAAGAAAATAGATTTCACTTCCTCTACAAAAGTGTCATTTGTGAAATAAGCGCTACAACAAAATCAATCGACAAAGAGAAAGCAAATTGCGCCAAAATGTGGGCTACCTCTAATATCTTCCAAAGGAGGGACATGACAACACAAACCAAACCACCATTGTCATGTTGAATATGGAGGAATTATCAACGACCACAAGAACCACATTAACAACATCCCTTTCAATAATATTTTCTCTAACACTGCATAAGGCTTTGAACTCCACCCCTCCTATGTGCCAAGAAATTTTCACTCCACGTGGTAAGGAAAAAAACTATGCAAGAATTAACAAAAAGAAAAATCACTTTCAATTATATTTCGGTTTTGTTTTGTTTTGTTTTTTTGTTTTTAATAAGAAAAGACATCTAACTGAATTTTGTTATCTACATTAAAAAACCCTTTGGTGTCTCGTTCTTTTTATTCTTTGTGAGAGGATGGATGAGGAAAACTACCCTTCATTTACACGATTAGAAATACCAACTTTTTTTTTTTTTTTTTTTGAAACTATAAGATGAAAGAGATTCAAACTCTTACAAATTATGTTAAAATCAGATATGTAATTACTGATAAATGCGACACAAATTTCATCTTGATGAATTACAATGTTATGCAATGTAGCCTTATGAAAAAAAAAAAAAAAAAAAAAACTGAACTGGAGAATTGAATACCACTTGAGTCATCTATGGTTAGGGATAGAACTCCAAGTTCGCCTTGAAAAGAAGGGCCTCTCAGAGTTTTATTGCCACAACCAAACATGCGGATACCAAATGAAAATTGACACCTTAGACACCCAAAAATATATATATATATATATATATATATAAAAGACACACTCATATACATACAGGCGATGAGGACTGAAAAGACCTTGGCGAGCTTCTTTTTTTTTTTTTTTCTTTTTTTTTTTTTTTTTTCAATATAGGAGATGGCTCCGCAGATCCATTTTCGAAATAAAAATTTCCTTATTTGAAATAAAAATTTATTTTAATTTAAAAATAAGATAATATTTAGATGTGTAAAATATTTTTTTTAAATTAAAAAATTATTTAAAATGAGAAAAAATGATATTGTGAATGATATTTTATGAGAAAATTTTACAAAGATTTTTTAAAAAAATTATTATTATATAAAATAAATTTAAAAGTAGGATAAATTTTTTTCTTTAAAATAAGAAAAAGATAAAAAAAAAATTGAACAAAATATACTTTTGTAAAAAATTTTCAATTTCTGAAATTCCACTACGTTTATTCCGGATATAAATGAGAAAAGAGAGAACCCGGGCAGAGATTGTGTTGGACCTCGATCTACGAGCCCGCTGGACCGCTATGGCCCCACTCTCCGTACATCCCCAACCTGTGCCGTCGCTGTCCTCTCCCTCTCTCTCCTCTCCAGCCTGTAGATGAATATTAGCCTCTCGCCTCATTTTACCTTTCTAGCCCCCACGCTTTAAAAAAAAAAAAAAAAAAAAACTTTAATAGAAATCAAACTCTATTTTAACGTTGACTGTGTGTTTGTTGGGATATTTGCGATCATTTTTGTTTTGTTTTGTTTTTTTTTTTGGTATTTGCATAAGTAGGAAGCCATGTAATCTCATAAGAAAGATAGACGATCGTAAATACTTTTAAAAGGAAGAATTATAATGGATTAATAAGTGAATAACACTGAATTATAATTTTCAAATAATTACTGATAGAATAAAAATTTACATTTGATGCATTGATTGGAGTTATTTATTTAGGGCTTGTTTGTTTCGTCATTTCATTTCAACTCAAACTGTACTTTTTTTGTCTTTTTCTTAAAAAGTTTTTTGTCTTTTCTGAAAATTCAAAAAAATTTAATATTACAACTAAAATATTTCAACTTAAACTAACGAACCAAACGGACCCTTATTTTATTATATTAAAGTTATTTGATTTTTTAAAAACAAGTTAACAATAACATTTTTGTTTACTTAAATAAAATGAAATATATTTAGCTTAAACCAGTGAATCAAAAGTCAATAAATAGTAAATTTGTCAGATAACGCTCCATAAAGATAATTTTTTTTTTGCCCAAGTAATAAAATTTACGTTTGCAAATTTATTTAGCACTGAATGAGAGATGTTCTTAATTTAACTTTTGATGGCTAATTGTTGGTATCTTAACTTTATGTTAAAAAAAAATCCAATCATTACAGTTTTTCGTTTTTAAATAATTTAAGTGCTTAAACTTTATTTTTTATGAATTCCAAAAAGTAGGGATAATTACCAAAAGTGAATATAACATTAAAAATATCAAGTTATATTTGAGTACAAATCTTAAATATGCTACTTTCAATCCTGTAAATAAAAGAAAAATAACTTTCGACATTTGATAAATATATTAGAGATCATCTTAACAATGTAAAATTTTTTTTCCTCCAATGAGATAGAACTTATATAAAAGAAATTAAATGAAGTTCATAAGTACAATTCCAAGCTCCTATCAACTAAGGCCAGAAGTTCATAAAGCTTCTAGAAAGTGAATTAGCCGGCCTTAGGCCAGAAGTCACCCCATTTTGTTTTGTATAACTGGTTAAAAACTTTTAATTAAAGGCCTAGCGAAAGGGTGCAAGCTAGTAAATGACAAATAGATATTTCGACTTGGTTATAAATTGGCTTTATAACTCTAATTAATAACAAATTTGTAGTAATTAATAATCACTTTGGTCAAACAGCATGAAATAGTTGAGTAAGTTTTAAGTTTGATAACGACTGGATTTGTTTCTGTAAAATTTTTTTTTTAAGGAGGAAATTAGTATCACTCATTCTCATAATAGGCAATACCGAGCTAAGCTAAGTACGCCCTATTAAAAACTTCCAATGCAAGTCCTTTGCAATTAGCCAATTTGTTTAGCATCTAATTGCAAAGGAAATATGAGAGCGCGTACTTAAGAACATAAAGAGAATGGAGATTAGAAAATGCCCGATTTTGTGAAATGGGGGGTAATGAGGACAAGCATAAAACTCCACAGTGCTAAACAAAAAGGACCATAGAATGCCAGGTTCTTAAAATTAGGACGTCTCCTTTTCTTGCTCTTAGGGAAGGAAGGTTTTGTTTTGTTCTTTAAGACAAATAGTTATTTCACATTCCCCGACACATCGTCAAGTAGTTTTCCACCATTGAATGCATGTTGCGAGGGTATTTTGGGGAATCTCTAACAAAAAAGGAAAAACCTAACCCCAACAGAAGCACGCTGCAAACGGTTGGGTGCAAGGAAGGGAGGACCCGTCGCTTTAGGGATGTGTCCTCCACCCTCTCAGGCTATTTTGAGAGAGAGAAAGAGAAAGAAAGAGAGAGAGAGAGAATTTTATGACTCGATGTATGAAAAAAATACCATTTTAGTAGGACGATTCAGCTGGAGCTTAGCTTAACGGGTGAAAGATGAGGGGTTAGATAAGAACTTGAGATTCAAAATATGGAAGTTTTTTCCTTTATTTTAAGATTATTCTCGTAAATATCATCCACATTTAGAATCATTACTACTTTATCACTTGAATTTTAAAAACTCTTAATATTTTGTTACTTGAACGTTAAATTTAACTACATTAACCCCTTTTATCATAATTTCAATTAAAAAATAAGGAAAAAAGTGCGTTAAGTGTAGTTTGTGGTTTTTTTCTATTTGTTTTTAGCAGAAATCCTTATAGAAAAAACTCAGTTCAGTAAGACTAATTTTCCTAATTTTCTATCTGTTTTTAATTGAAATTTTGATACAATAAGCAAAGTGAAGGTTAAATTCAAAGTTTATGAGGAAAAATAAGAGTTTTTAGAAATTCAGTAAATGAAGTCAAGAGTGATCCTAAAATTTATAAGCATAAATGAAAATAATCCTTCTTTTTAATTAGTGGAAAACGGATTCCTTTTTTTTTTTGGGTCAATTTCAAAGGATTTTATCGAAATGGGTGAAAGTAGAGTTGTCTAGGGCTAAAGTATTTATAAACGTGACAGAGGGCTATTTTGGCTAGAAGGAAAAGATGGAGAGAACACAACAAAGAACGACGTTTATAACAAGGCACAGTGAATATAGTGATGGCTCGTTTTGCTGTTTTTGGTGTCATGGGGGGGTTAGCCTTAGGGACCATGCTGTAGTTACTTTAAGAAAGTAGGCTTTGAGGTGTTTGAGTTGCTGAGCTTTCGCTTTCTCACCCCGTTTTGACTTTTGAAGCATTGGCTTTCGCATCTCTAATGCCCTGCATTTTTTAAGCTTTCATACACGTTTTCGGTTGTTCAAGCAAGGAGTCGTTTGTTTTACACCCCCCCAAAAAGAGAGAGAGAGAGAGAGAGGAGTCGTTTGAACAATTTAAGGCTTGTCTGTTGGCTTGTATGTTTGCTTTTGAAATGAATTTTTTTTTTTTTTTTGATATGAGAAGTCATTTTTTTTTTTAAGAATAGTGTTTGGACATGCAATTTTTTTTAATTTTGAAAAATGTGAAATTTTTGAAATGGTATTTAGACATATATAAAAAAATTATTTGAAAATTAGTTTTTTTAACAAATTTAATAAATCTTATCATATTTTCTTTGGCTGTGGATAAGATTTGTTCTTCTATTAATTTATGAACATGTTGAAAGAAAGAATCTTTTTAATCGGAGATGAAATGAAAATGCTAAGAAATTTTAAACATTAAAGCAGAGGAGAGAAAATTTTCAATTTGAAAATATCACTGTACAAAATATGTTTGAAATAGAAATGCCTGAGGTCTGATTCTGAAAATTGAGGGCCTTTTCCATCTCATTTCTAAAATGGGAGGAGTTTTTAGGCTCAAACAAACACAATTTTCATTTTATTTCTAAAAGACAATAGCCAAACACGCGAAATAGGAAATGGGAAGTAAGGGTCCGGTTAGATTACCATCTCCAATAGCAATAATTTAACTCTAACAGAGTGTATGTTGTATTGAAGTATGTTTGGATAGTGCTTTGTTTCGTAAGACGCAAAGAAAATAAAAAATAAATGTCCGTTTGGATCACCATCTCCAATAATCATTATGTAACTCCAATAAATTTAAATTTGGATGGTGGTGAAACATTTAAATGTCTCACCGTTTTATTGCAATTCAACTCAAAACCAAGTTCAAGTTTTCGTTTTTAAGAAATTCATACCACGTTCTTCTTCTTCTTCCTTTTTTTTTTTTTTTAACCTTTTACACTATTCAAATGTTATGTTTAGCAAAACTATCCAAACAGATATTTAATTTGAATACACAATTCAAATTTGATGTTTAAGTATAAATATTCAGTTTGAATGAATATTCAATACAACCTATGATCCAAACAAATATTAAAGAAATGAATATAATCTTTTTGTATTCATGCTCTAAAACAAATATTTTTATGAATTTTAAAAATAATTATTGTATATTTCACTATTTAAGTAAATATCAAGCCTTAAATTATAGACTAAATATTTATATGCAGGATGTCATGTAATTTGAAGGTTATAGTTTAAACACAAAGTCCGTAATCTGCAAAATAAAGTTGAATGGTTTGTTTTTTTCGAAAGTTTGTGGCATGATCCACCTTCCTCCGAGAGATGATTTATGTTGAGGCGACTTCGAGTAGATATTCATCTATTTGGATCAACACTCAAGATGCAGCTGGTACGCCAACTTACAAAAAAAGAATCTAGTAAGAAAGATCTTGTTGTTGAAATGCTTAAAAGAGTCCGTATGGTGAATGAGTTTGAGTTGGAAATTTTAAGTTTCAATAGTAATTTTTGTTGATTTTTCAGAAAAGACAAAATTTTTTTTTCAGAAAAGACAAAAAACTTTTTCAAAAAAAGATAAAAACTGAGATTAAAAAATATATTTTAGTTTGAAATGAACTAATGAACCAAACTAAGAAATGTTTGTTTCACTCATTCCCAAACACTTACTATTTGTTTGGCATTGAGGTTCAACTCTAACTAAATCGTACCTTTCTGTCTCAATTTTGTTTTGTTTTGTTTTGTTTTTTTTAAGTCAATAAAATTTAAAATTAATTTTTAAAAAGTCAACTAACTCCAACTTAAAAATTTTATCTCTAACTAACTTATCAAATGGAGGCTTAGATAACACCATTTAAATGTACCATTCAAATTTTCATCTAGCAATCCAAAAAGGGACTCAACATTTGGATGGCGGAAATGTTGAAAATAACCATTTAAGACAAAATTTGTAATTGAAAAAACTTAATTTTAGTGTATACCGGTTAACTATTAAGAGTGATCCATCAGATTATCTTTCAGTTACCTGAGTTAGAGACTATATGATTTCTTTTTTAAAAATGAAAAATATTTTAGCAGATTACTCAAAAAAAAAAAAAAAAAAAATCTACCCTAATGCTTTTAGACGACCGAAGCGAATAAAACAAAAAAGTTCTGAGAGAGCATAATACATTGGCATTAGTGACTGGCGATCGAAGAGGGCTGCGGCCAATGTTGATTCCAGTGGCAGATGGTAAATTATTAGTAGTAAACTACAAGATCAAAATTTAAAATTTGAAATTCAAAATTTTTTATTTTGGTTTTCAAAATTCAGTTTGGTGTATACCGTTAATTAGATAAACTAATTAACAAGTTTTGGGATAACGTGTGTTAATTAGATTGATTAATAAGCTTTGTAAGTGAAATCATATGTCTATGCGAGTACATTAAGTTTGATTTGGAGGTTGGTTTATGAATATGTGATTATGTTGGTATTCGGCTGACTAATTGTTATTGGTTTAGATTGGTTAAAAATGTCCAAAGAGAGACATGAAAAGAAAATTGAGGTTCAAGTATTTTGTGGTTGTTTTTTGGTATTCAAAATGGTGAAAGTATATTGCTTGGGAGGAATAAAAAAAAATCAATATTTTTCGTTTTCAGGTGTTAAAGCCATATGGTGGACATTATAACGATTTAACATAGGGTAAATTGTGAACATCAAATATTTGTGAACAAGTTACTGTAAGGCAACAAGTTTAAGGGACAACAATATTAAATACCCTTCATGTGATTACCCTGTTCGCTCAGTGAGATTGCTTAATTTTTCTTTAATAAATAAAAATCATAGGTCTTATATCATTAAAAGATAAAGATAAAAATAAAAAAGCTGCTAAAAACGTAATCGGCTTTTACAATATTTTATATGAAAAGCTTTGATAATAAATATTAATTACTACTACTCTCATAGTCTCACTTGAGTCCTAGTTCATGTAAATACACACATTTGTAACGTAATTAAACATTTAAACAGAGGTAGAAGGGATAACTACAACAAGAAATGCTTTACAAAACACCTAATTAGAATTAAACAGATTGCATAAAATAAAATTAAAAAAAAAAAAAAAAGGGCCAACCTGACATACACAGATGGTGAGCCACCCATAATAAGAAGAAACATTATGAAAAGAGTCAGCAAAGCTGAAAATCTTACCAATAAAAAACTCAATACACGCTTAGATCATCTATTTAATTTAATATTTTACTCAAAATGCAATTTGATGTTCTTGATTTGTTGGAGAACAAATGGCACCTCCTCCTCTTGATGCAGACACTCATCTTTTTCGTGATTCCGGTTCAGAAGAAATGCTTTCACTTCCATTTGATTCAAACTCCGCTCCTCGAACGCAACCAAATCGCTCCGCCTCTTCGGTATATAGGAGTTGGACTCCGCACTTCTTGATATTTGGAAGTTCCTTATTTCCAAGGGAAAAATGAGGGGTGAAAGAGGCTGTAGCAGTAGGAGTGAACTCATTCCCACTTGCATGAAATCTTCCTTCGGCTGCTTTAAGGTACTTACCGTCGATCCCATTTGCATCAAATTGTCCATCGCTTGACGTAAGTAAGTCACCGTAAGTGTGGTTCACACGGACTTGTGTTTAGAATTCAATACGATGACAATTTATCATCATCACCTATAATCGATAAGAACTTTGCGTGCATTCTCCATCCAACATTTCACAGCCCAAAAGTCTATATGCTTCCCACTTATAGCCGCTGTTTTAGAGATCATCCCAATTTTGTTTGACTAAAGGTATTGAATCCAAAACCATCTTCAAGGAAGTGCAGCCCCTCGCATCGAGAACTGATAGAGACGAAAAAAGTATCAGCAATGATTCGAGTTTTCGACAAAAACAATTATGTGTTTTTGTAAAGAGCTTAAACTTCACATAATGTTAGTGAGAAACTCGAGGTTTTTGCAAAAAAAATTAGGCCTAATATTTTAAGCCGAGATATAATTTCAATTGAAATCGGTAGCTCTTTAATCGCTGCAAAATCAAATACAGGAGTCTTTATAAATTCCACAGGCACTGAGATTTTTCGAAACCTTCCCAACATTGAAGAATAGTCACAAAAGGGAAACCATGAACAGTTGCTGATTGGGGAACTTGATTTGGATTAGAAATTGAAACAAATGTTTATTTTTTTTTTAGCATACATGCACAATCACCTTCGGATGCATCATGCATAAGTGGTCCGGTGAGCGCCCTATTAACTTGCAAAGATGAGCAGCCTATCAAATAAAGCTCTTTGAGCTTTTCAAGATGTTGAAAGTATGATAGAACTTCAATCAAACGTGCACAGAACCCGAATTCATGCCCTTAATATTTAGAGCACCAGAAAGATTAGGAACTCGAGTTAGGTACATGGAGCCGAAAAGATTGATACTTTTTAGTTTAGCTAAATGCTGCAACAAAAGTGACAGAGCAAGCATTACTCAATGTCCATATTCACGATATGAAATGCATGAACAAATTCAAGATTGATCAACACATTTCCCTTCTTACCAAATGACCTATTGATGGTGTAATCGTTCCCGCGCTGGAGACCACCTATTCACCGAGGAACGAGGTGCACAATAATCATTAGGCTCTTTTGCTTGCCCAATGGAGAAGATCCGACAACTCAATGAGACCTGACCAGATCAGAGAAATCAGGTCACGATTGTATACGGAGTCCTTTCTCGGGTCACTAGGTTGACCTACTAGCACCTCTGTTGACCTGCTGATCTCCGAATTACCTTTACTTTAAGAACCTCGAGTGGATTACCATCAGGTTCCAAGGTACTGGCATGACCAACACTTCCTTGACCACAACCAAGTCCTTTTTGGGATCTTCGGCCCATGTTGCACTTGCCACGCCGTCCCGTATAGGTTGACAATTGTACTGTGGCAGGACATGCCACATCCATTACTTTGCACCACCTGACACCTGACATTCGGTATCTATCACTGTACTTGTCCTTGTCCCTACTTCAGCGCCACCCTTCACCACCTGACTGAACTAACACATATTAGCCGCCTACGCTAGTACTAATGACCTGTATTGATGTCCCTCCATCACTGGATGGTTGGACAAGTGGCATCCATATAGTAGAGGTCAAGTATCCGTAAACCCGAAAAATGTCTACCTGTCGGGACCACTCGGAATATGACCCATTAGGGTCAGTCGAGGACTCGGACTTGTGGGAAACACCTATAAATAGAGGAGTGCCTCACTCCCTCCGGTATAAACTAATTTACCTTGCCAAAGTTCTGTTTCTTCGCTTACTCATCATTGCCCCTTACTGACTTAAGCATCATAGTGCTTTTAGCAAACACCCTACTGGTTCCCCCCTTACTCCAAGATAATTCTCTTTTACAAGCAACTAGGTGGAGCACGATAGTACAAGGCTAATCACGTTAAGTGATCCCATCTCGTGTTGTGTCAAAGATTTTTGGTATCAACATTTTGGCACTAGAAAGAGGGCACTACGCCTTTTTAGCAACCACTTCCTAATCATCCCTATTCTCCATTCACCTACTCCTCCACACCACTCGCATACCTTGCTAAGCCCATAGAAGAGCAAGCCACCCAGGAAAACCGGGGCCAAAAGAACCCCTGCCCTGATCGGTTCTCAAAGCACTCGACGAGCGCATTGCGGCAAGCCCCATGCAGGCGCGGTGTGCGAGCACTGCGAAAACCCACTTAAATGGAGATCCTTATCGGGAATGTCTAGAACTTGATGGCGACCGTTTGGGTACTCATTGATGCCTTTAGGGAGTTCCGAGGCGCCCTATCCTATCCCGCACGAGAGGAAGAAGCAGATGACTCCTCACCGGTAGAAGACACCGATTAGCTGAGAGATCGAGAAGCCTCGGCCCAGTGGTCGAGCACATGGGCGATCAGAGCATGCAGGGGAACCCGAGAAGAGGGAGACGAGATCTTAAAGAGTACAATCTAAGTAGTGAGCGCTCGAGGAGTCGCCATGCCAGGGTGACTCAGTTACGAACCTGGGCAGACCATGAGGAATCAGTCTCCATACCCCTAGTGGCATGGAGCAGGCATGACCTGGATCAACACTGAGAAGACACGGTGATCGTCTTTAGGAGTAGGACCTCTGTATTCAACTGCTTAGGACAACGATTAGGGGTAAATCGTAGTCGATGTTGAAAAGATCACTTAGTCGAAAGACCACCAAAGCTCGAGATGGACAACTAAAACAAACTGGACTACCTCCAATAGCAGCTTAACCTGTTGATGAGTCAACAATACGGGTTAGAATAAGTTAGAGCAGTCGATTAGCCTTTCACCTCCACAATCATGGCTGTACCTTACTTGGCTAGATTTAAAATGCCGATCGTCGTATTGTTCGGCGGTGGTACCGAAGAATGATGCCAAGATGATGGACTTGTTCAAGCAATTGTCTGATGCCTTCTTAGCAGCCATCCTCAATGCCAACACCCGGAAGAAGGAGATCTCATACTTGTTTAGAGTTAAACAAGGCAAGAATGAGCCTTTGAAAGGGTACCTGGACCGCTTTGATAAGGCCATTATGCAAGTCAAGAATTGCTTTAATGACACCTTCATACAAGCTTTTCAAGAGGGAGTTAAGGACAACAAACTATTATGGGCCATCGCTTGTGATGTTCCCCCCACTTTTGTGCACTTGAGAGGGATAGCTTAGAAACACACCAAGACGGAGAAGTACATCAAGGGGCAGAACTCTTCAATCGTAGAAGCTTCACGACCCACTGGGAAGAACAAGAGCAAGAAGGACGGGGCATGTTAGACTGGAGCAGCCACCGAGATGGCCACCTGCAAAGAGTTGCATCAAAGCCCAAAACACCTACAAGAAGGTTTTGTTAGTACACTCCCTTGGTCACCATGGCAGAACACATGATGAACTAGTTCTTTGGGAGGGGACTGCTCCATGACCCATCGCTGATCAAAACGGACTGGTCCCGTAGGAACCAGAACAAGTACTGCAACTTCTATAAGGATGTCGGCCATGAAACAAAAGATTGCATACAGTTGCAGGACCAAATCGAGTTCCTAATCCAAAACGGGCACCTACGAGAATTTGTAGAGGAGGCTATTACCTTGGCAAGTGGTGCCAATAAAGCCAGCCAGGTCTGACCATACCCTGCATCAGGAATAGGTGATCGAACCAATGTCAGGGAGCCCGAGCACATTGTCCATACCATTTTTAGTGGAGCGGCCACATGTGATACAACAAACAGCAGGATAAGCTATGCTCGGGACGCTAGGCAGGTGGCACATGGGGAATAAATTAATATGGTTGAACATATTGCAAAGTTATCTCGCCAAGAAAGTGTCCCGATTACCTTCACTGATGATGCAACCAACAAGCTTCCCCACCCACACAATGATGCTCTGGTCAAAGAAATCAAAATAACCGATAACACTGTTTGGTATGTTCTAATCGACAATGGGAGCTCTGCAGTTATTTTATTCATGGGCGCCTTTACCAGGCTAAAAATTGGTGGAGTAATCTTGGCACCCATCTAAACCCTATTGTACAGATTCACCGGTAAATGTGTTCGAGCAGCCGGTCTAATCTATCTCTCGATCACTATTGGTGATGGACCAGAAAAGGCTACCCGAATGGTGGAGTTCCTCGTCGTCGACAAACCAGCGATTTACAAGGTTATCTTGAAAAGATCGACCCTAAATGCCCTGAAAGCAATGGTATCAACTGATCACCTAACTATGAAATTCCCTACTCTCAATGGAGTCGGGATTTTCAAAGGGAACGAGGAGAGGAGTAGGAAATGCTATGTCGAAACAGTGAACAAAGTATGTGACGAAGTACTCCGATTGGCTGTGTTGATTGCCCAACCAGCTGTGGTGACCACCAATTTTAAGATCGATGAGATTGACACCATAAATGGCGGAATCAAAACATTGAGTGACCTGGAGCCTCATGACCAAAGAGAAAACCCAAGCACAACCTGTTAAGGATCTGGTCCCTTACTACTTGGACCCCGAGTACCCGGATAGGATAGTACTGCTCACATCAAAGCTTTGGCCATAAATTTGAGTGAAACTAGAACAATTCCTCCAGGAATACAAAGACGTCTTTACTTGGTCCCCTGAGGACATGCCTGAGATCGACCCGATGGTGATGTGTCACCGATTGCGTGTGAACCCTAAGTATAAACCAGTGGTCCAGAAGAGCAAAGCTTTCAACTCTGAAAGGTACGAGGCCATCAACGAGGAAGTGAAAAAGTTGCTTACCGCTGGTGTCATCCGAGAAGTGAGCTATCTGGAGTGGTGTGCGAACGTAGTCCTGGTCAAGAAAGCCAATGACAAGTGGCGAGTCTGTATGGACTACAAAACTGCTTCCACCTACCCTAGATAGACCAACTTGTCGATGCAACAGCCGGTCACGAGCTGCTCAGCTTCATAGATGCACACTCCGGATATAACCAGATCCCCATGAGTGAAGCCGACTAGGCCAAGACTGCATTTACAATGGACCAAGGGTTATATAGTTACTGGGTTTTGCCTTTTGGTTTAAAGAATGTCGGTGCCATGTACCAAAGATTCTACTGATCGTGAAGTCCATGGAAGTATATGTAAACGACATGCTAATGAAGAGCAAGTGAGCAATTTAGCACGTTGGTGACCTGAAAGACTGCTTTGATGTTATCAGACAATATGTGATGAAGCTGAACCCAGCTAAATGCACATTTGGAGTCAAATTAGGAAGTTCTTTGGGTTCATGGTAAACCACCGAGACATTGAGGTGAATCCGACCACGGCACAGGTTGTAGTAGACCTGCAACCGCCATATACCATTAAAGAAATTCAAAGTCTAACCAGGATGATAGTAGCTCTCTTTTGATTCGTGTCCAGGTGCATCGACAAGTGCCACCTTGTCTTCCAAGCACTCAAGGGCAAAGGCAAAATCAACTGGCAAGGCCGCCTTTACCGTCCAAGCCATTGAGTGGGGAAGTGCTTTACATGTATTTGGCAGTGTCGAAAATGGTGGTTAGCTCAATCCTGGTCCGAAAAGAGAATAAAAAAAATGTATTCCAAGGAACAGAGGGAAGATACACCCCTTTAAAGAAAGCTTGTCTTGGCCTTAGTCACATCGACCTGTAAGTTGAGACCTTACTTTTAAGAGAACCTTATTCGTGTGCTGACCAATTACTCACTTCATCAGATCTTACAAAACCCTAAGTTTTCTAGTCGGATTGCCAAGTGGGCTGTTGAGCTGGGGGAGTTTAACATTGAATATGTTCCCTAGATAGCGATCATGGCATAAGCCCTAGTTGATTTTGTAGCTGAGTTCACCGAGTAACCTAAACCAGCACTTAGGGCCATGGAGAAAACAACCACCACCTCATCTACCCTAGAAGGCCCGAGTACAACGGATCTCGACCTCCCCAAATGGAAGCTATTCATGGACAGGTCATTTAGCTGGGAGGGCTCCGGAGCGGTATTGGTGTTAATCACCTCAATCATTGCAAGACTAGCTACGCCCTTTGTTTCGACTTCAAAGCGTTAAATAATGAAGCAGAGTATGAAGCTATGATCGTTGGTCTTAACTTAGCATAAGAACTCAGAGTGGAGGCCATTGAGGTCCTCAGCGACTCAATGTTGATCGTCTACCAAGTGACAGGGGCATTTCATGCCAATGAGGAACAAATGGCTAAATGCTATAGAAAGGTTAAATGCCTCCTTAATCAATTCAAGAAGCACATCGTGACCCAGATATCTCGGTTCGAGAATAGTTTAGCAGACAAACTAACCCGGTTAGCCTCTGGTATTGATATCGAGAGCCTAGTCTTTGTATCGGTGGAACGACTTCACTAGCCCAGCATCGAGCATATCGAGTAGGTGTTCTATTGCAAGAAGGTCAAAATTTGGATGGACCCGATCGTAGACTATTTCACCACTTCTCGGCTCCCGGAGGATCAGGAAGAGGCTCGGAGAATCAGGAATGCTTCAACAAGGTACACCATGATCAACAGAAAATTGTATTGGAGAGGACACTTTGCTCTTTATCAGCGATGCATTGGACTAGCGAAAGTCGAATATTTGATGAAGGAAATACATAGTGGGGTATGTGGAAATCACTCTGAGGGGAAAGCCTTGTCCTTTAAGTGCCTTCATCAGGGATATTACCAGTCAACCACGGATAGAGACATTAAATAGTTCACCAAGAAGTGCATCAAATGCCAAGAATTCGCGAGGATGATTAAGTCGCTCCTGGAGAAACTCACCTCAATAGTTAGTGCATAGGTCTTCACTAAATGGGTACTTGATCTGATCGGACCATTACTGATGGCTAGATCCCAGTTCCGAGATTGCCTTATAACTACAAATTGTCTCATAAAAGTGGGTAGAAATGGAGCTGCTTATTCAACAATCGGAGGCTAAGTTCACCAAACTTCTTATGGAAAAATGTCATCTGTAGGTTTAAACTTCCACATACAGTAGTCACAGATAACGTAAAACAGTTCCATAACCTAAGCTTCATTGCCTTCTGTGAACATTTTGTGATTAAGAAAGTATTCTTTTTCCTGGGGTATCCCCAAAGTAATGGACAGGTCGAGGTCGTTAATAAGACCATCAAACAAAACTTGAAAAAGAAACTAGAAAAACATAAAGGGGTCTAGATCGATGATGTAAGACCCGAATTTTTCTATGGACTCATGATTTCCTTATACATGAGGAATTAAAGTCCATATTATGTGTTTATGAAATGTTTCATGAAAATTATGAATATCGATGTGAAATTCATAATTTTATTAGTAAATGTTTGAGTTCTCATTAAATTGGCTATGAGACTCACTAAGTAATTGTTTAGCCATGTATGAAGCTTTTTATGGAAAAAGGCTTCCTAAAAATCATGATTTTATATTGGTCAAAGTTTGACCGGAAAAAGTCAAAGTTGACCAAAAAGTCAAAGGTTGACTATAGAGGTCAAATGCATGATGGTACAATTATATGACAGGCAGTATGGAAAATATACTGTAAAAAACCGTCATTATAGACAAGATAGTAAGATCAAGATTCAAAACCACCATAAAAAAATCAAGCACACCAAGTTAGAAATAAAGGACAAAAAGGTCTTTGAAAAATAAAAAAAATTTTATACTGTCCATTTTTACACAGATAAATTTTGGACTGTAGTACAGTATTAAATACTGTTATTAGTGGATAATAGTATTAAAAATATCTGTGTAGCATAAAAGTGGACTGCGTATTAAAGAAATAGCCAAATGAGGCCTTAAGATGATGACATCACCTCCCCATGAAATTATGACATCATAAATGATTAAATTAGCATGGAAAGAATTATGGAATTCTCTAGAAAGTGGGTGAGGTAGCCGGCCACCTAGGGGGTGAAAATGTAAAGATTTTGTCCTTAGGAACTAAAATGTAATTTTTGGAAAATAGGTGATGTAAGCAAGATAACGTCATCAAGATGATGTCATCATGGTGATGTAAGCTTAGCCTTGGAGAGCAAGGGATGGCCGACCAACATGCCACCTAAGGGGGTTAAAGTGCAAAATTGTGATTTTGAGGGACTTTTTAGCAATTTTTAGAAAGTTTTTCCACCACTATAAATAGGCCTTGAGGGGGGTTGGTTTTTGGCTGGAAAAATCAGAAAAATCAGCCAAACTCTTGCCATTTTTCCTCTTTAAAAATTTGAACCCAAGCAAGTGAGCCAAAGAAAGACAAAAAAAATTTGGAAAACCAAGAGGGAGCATTAGAGGGTGTTCGGTTTTCATCAAGAGCCAAGAAAAAGTTGAAAAAAAATTTGAAACCCATTTTTGGCCAAGTGGCCGGTTGTGGGAGAGAAGGAAAGGAAAGGAAAAAGTGAAGGGAAAAGAGAAGAGGAGGTGTGGCCGGACTTGGTTGAACCGAGCAAGTGGCCGGAAAAATTTTGGTGCCCATTTGGAGGGGTAAGAACCGGTTGGAAGGTGACTTAGGGAGGGAGAATTTTTCGGACCCTAAACCCTAACCCACTCCTAGGGTTAATCAAGGTAACTATCCCATAAACCCTAACCTTTTCAATTAAGCTTTCAATTTGAAATTTACTTGTATTTCAAGTTGAAAAGTGTAAGAGCATAAGCTCAAATTTATTTCATTGCCCTAGGTTGGTTTAGGTGTGTGCTTGATTAGATCTAAAGGTGGTTTGCTTATGATATTTGAATGATAGGATTGCATGTTAGATGCTTAATGTGTTGTATGTCCCCTAAAAATGTTTAAGCATGTTCTAGTATGGTATGATAGGTTGCTAGAACAAAGTTTGAATGTATGGATTTGTGTGATGCAAACTAGAACCATGCAACCCTAGTTTAGGGCAAATTGGTTAATGGGCTGCATGGACCTGATGGGACAACATGAATGTTAAAGTGGGATGTTAGAAAATGCTGCATGCTTGTAATCTAGGCTCCCGCGTGTTCGGTTGAGTTAAATTACGCGATTAGGACGTAAAACGAACCTAAATAAGAAAACTGCCAGATTCGGGTAGAAACTGCCCAGTTTTTTGGAAAGTGGAATTTGAGGCCTTTAGAGGCCGAATTGGGAAAAACATAAAACATGAAAGTTGTTTAAAACAGTTTTTCCTAGAGAGTTGCATGGACAGTTTTTCAAAATAAGGTTCTAATGGCCTCGGTTTTTATGAAAACCCGAGCCTAACCGTGCTCAGGTTTCATGCACGGTCAGGTGGATTCAACCAAGAAAATGAACACGTTAGAGTCCGAATTAAATTTTTCGTAAAACATGAAAGTTTTAGGATTTTTTGAAAGCTAGAACTTTCATGAATACAACTTTTTCAAATTCAAACTGAATTTTTAAACTGATACTGATTTATGAAGACTGTGCAGGGAACAGGAAATTCCTACACAGGATTTTCTAAAAACAATATAGAAAACTGTATTTTTCCACAAAACCAACGTTTTGACTGTGAAAACTGTTCTAACGACAGTTTCCAGTATTTAATGATTTTATAAAACCCCGTTTTAAGATCCACGAATTTTATAAGTTAAAGTAAAGAATTTTAAACTCAATTCACCAAAGTTTTCAAAAAAAAAAAAAAATGGAAAATGGATTTTAAACCAAAGTTTAGTAAATAAGACAATCTCGGGTGGTAACCGGAAGTAGGACCCGAGCTATAAGGGGGTTGACTTTTGTTGACTAAGTTTGACTCATAAGGGGTTGACTTTTGTTGACTAAGTTTGACCAAGTAAAATGTTGACTTTGGTTGACCAGGGTTGACCACCTCGAGGATTACCCAATGTAACCCTATAGGATACCAATAATGATATTGGATTAAGAATATTAAGATACAAGCCCAAGGTTAAGATGGTAGCCTAACCCTAATTGTATGCATGTGGGTTTAGTAACCAAGGTTACCTTATGTAACATAATAAGTAATCATGTGTATGTTAGGGGGGGACATATAACTAAGGTTACGTATGTATGTTGGCTAAGTCACCAACATTTTTATTGGATTCTTATCCTATGCTCTTTTAAATAGCAGGAGATAACCTGCTGTTACAGCCTGACGTGAATCAGCAACGCTCAGGATTTAGCACACGAGGTAAGTACAAACCTCACCTGCAGTATGAAAATAGTAACTTATTTTCAAGTATGCTATGACATGTATGCTATGTTGTGCTTTAAGAATGTTATGTTATGAATGCTATGTTATGAATGCCATGTTAAAGAATGCCATATTCTAAGAATGTCATGCTTTAAGAATGCCATGTTTTAAGGATGTTATGTTTTACGAAGGCTATGTCATGTTTTCAAGAACACTATGTTTACAAAAATGCCATATTTACAAAAATGCATGTTTTCAAAGATGCCATGTTTTTAAAAATGCCATGTTTACAAATATACCCTGTTTTCAAAAATGTCATGTTTTCAAAGATGCCATATTTACAAAAATGCCATGTTTTCAAAAATGCCATATTTTCAAGTAAGCCATGTTTTCAAAAATACCATGTTTACAAAAATGCCATGTTTACAAATATGCCATGGTTACGAAAAATACCATGATTCAAAGAATGCTATGTTTTTAAAAATGCCATGCCATGTTTTAAAGAATGTCATGATATGATGAAATGTCAAGTTACGATATAATATAGTGACATCATGAGATATGATCACTAATATTAAACCACATGGTAAGAACACACAAGTAAGGTGTCGTACCAACCTCCCATCAGGTGGATGATTATTCATGTTAAAGTTCAATGATTCCCAGAACTGTTAGGGACCTTGCAAACCCTAACTTTATCTGGAGAGCGCGCATCTGGTATGTACACAAGGGGCCTACATGTTAAAACAAGTTAATAAGTCCAAGATGATAACTGATCATAAAAGATTCATAAATGAACATAAATGGTTCATGCATAAATTACATGATGTTAACATGTTTTTATGAGATTACGTTTGTGCTTATTAGGCGAAAGCTCATCAGATATATTTCATACTATAGGTAAGAAGCATGCAGTTTAAGTGGTGGGCTATATGTGGACGATGCAGCGGATGAAGGGTGATGTGGGATACCACTACGCATATTTTCCGCAACCTCTTTTGAGTTAATGGGTTTATGTATATATGTATATACCTCAAAAACGAATTATGTTATATAATATATATGGCGTGTTGAAGACTTTGATTAATCTTTTTATTCCAGTATGTAAGTATGACAAGTTTGTTATGGGCTAAACTATTTATATATATGAATGTTGAGAAAAAAAAATTTATTCTCAAAATTTCAAGTAATGTATAGTTAAGTAAGAAAGGTGACGACCCTACGTAGGTCGAGGCGTCACAGATGAACTGTAACACCCGGAATTTTCATGGACTTAAGATTTCTCTAATTATTAGAAATTAGAAGTCCGCATGTTGTGTTTATAAGATGTTTCATGGAAAATTATGAATGGCCATGTGAAATTTATAATTTTATTAGCCAAGGTTAGAATTTTCTTTTAATCGGCTATGAGACTCAAAATAGGATGCCGAGGTTAGTAACAGGATTTTGAGTCGAAAAGAACGAAAAAGGATGTAATTTTACGAAAGTCGAATGTTTGACTAAAAAGTCAAAGTTTGACCAAGGAAGGGTCAAAATGTTGACTCTACGATATGATGAAATGCAGTAAAAGAAGAAGCTGCAAAAATTTCTATGATCAAGATAGCAAGAATGAGTCGTAAAACTACCCTAGAAATCAAGCACACCAAGAAAAGATTAAGGGCAAAAAGGTCTCCGAAGATAGGAGAAAGAAAGTTTTTCGGTTCGATTTTACACGGAAAAATTTTGGACCGAAATACAATAAGAAAATACGGAACACAGTATTAGAAATAACTGTGTAGCACAAAAGAAAGAAAAAATGGAGTTTTGGAGAGCAAATGGCCAAACAAAGCTTAACCAAGCAAGGGATGATGTCACCTTGATGACATCACAAAGGTGAGCTAAGCATGGAAAATTTTCTAGAAGACTCTAGAAGCTTCTAGGACCATCCATTGGCTGCCACATGCCCCCTTTCCTCCCCCAAATTTTCGGCAGCCAACATTCCCCCACCATACATGAAGTTCGGCAGCACATGGGAGGACAAGGACAAAGCCTAAATTCAAGGAAAAAGGGGAAGGAAAAGCCACAAAATTGGGACAAGCAACCAACCACCACATGTTCCCCTTGACCCCCAAAAAGTTTGGCCACAACAGCCCACAGCCCCCTTGGTCAGTAGCACATGGGAAGGCATGGGATAAAGCCTAAATTTAAGGAAAAAGTGTGATCAACATGTCCCCCCCTTGGCCCCCTTAGTCGGCAGCACTCCCCCTCTCCCTTCCTCTATAAATAGCCACCCTAAAAGACCCATTTTTATTCATCAAAGGCAGCCAAACTTTGTCAATTTTTCCAGAGAAAAACCGTGGGTAAGAGGGAGAGAAAGAGAAGATAAATCAGAAAAATTCTAGAGGGCTTTTGTTGGTGAGTTGTTCGGGCTTACTAGGGAGGAAGAAGAGAAAATTTTGGAGGCTTGGAGACCCACTTTTTGGCAGCCAAAAACGTGGGTTTGGGGAGTGAAAAAGGAGTGAGGAAATCTAGAAATTTTTGAGGGAAATCTTGTGAAAAGGTTCGGTCTTGTGTGGATCTAGCAAGGAAACCAAGAGAAAATTTTTGGTGTTCCATTGAACCAAAATCTGTGAGCAAGGAACAAAGGGGATTTCAAACCCTAACTTGGGTTAAGGTAAATTCTTGAACCAATCTTGAAATTAAGTTCAAGTTAAGCATTTTTATTGTGGTTCAAGTTGGATTTGTAAGGATATAAGTCCATATTATTTTTCACCCTAGTTTCGGTGGTATGTGCTTGATTAGGGATTAGGGTTTGGTTGGCTTGATGATGATGATTTGCTTGCATGATTTTATGCTTGAAAAATGGTTAGGATGCATGCTAGATGTGGATGATATGTCCCATAATTTTTGATCAAAAATCTGCCCTAAGGCAGTGGATGTATGGCTGCTAGATAAGGGTTAATGTGATGCTTGATTTAAGGGATACAAAGGCTAGAACATCATGTAGCCAAAGACTTGGATAATCGGTTTTTGGGCTGCATGGGTATGATGGATTGGCATGCATGAATGTATGGGACGTTAGAAACGCTGCTTGATTTATGTATAAGCTCTCGATATTATCGGTCGAGATAGATTCCGCGAAATAGGACGTAAAACGGAATTAACAACCGAAACTGCCATTTCGGATACGAAACTGGCCAGTTTCGGGAAAGTGAAATTTTAAGGCCCTTAGAGGCCGAACTGGGTAAAAGTTAAAACACGAAAGTTGTTCGGAAGGGTTCTTCCTAGAGGACAGCGCAAACAAATTTCTAAAATAAGGCTCCAATGGCCTTCGTTTTTATGAAAACCCATGGCTGATCCCCAGACCCAGTTTTCACTTAGTTTTTCAGGGTCAGCCAGTTTCAAACGAAAACTGGCACTAATCTAAGCAGAACTGGATTTTTTGTAAAACACAAAAGTTTTAGCATTTTTCGAGAGCTACAACTTTTGTGAAGATAAGTTTTTCAGATTATGAACGGATTTTTAAACTGGGTTTGTTTTACGAAGGGTGCGCAGGGAATCCAAAAATTCCTGTACCTTAGTTTTACAAATGCTTTCTAAAATCTATAAAATCGTCTTTAAACCGTTGTTTTAACTATAAAAACGGTTCTAAAGGTAGTTTTCAGCCTTAAATGATTTTTATAAAGGTCCGTTTTGAAAATGTAAATTTTTACAAGTAAAAGTAATAGTTTTAAGAGTTATTCCTCAACTCTTTCAAGTTAAGAAAAGAATGAGATTTTAAAATATTTAGATCAAATGATTTTAAAGTTGAAAATTTTCCCAACTTTTCCATGTTAAGAAGAGAAATGAAATTTTAAGAGTTTTGGGATTATTCACCCAAAGTCTTCAAGTTGAAGAAAAATGGAATTTTCCAAGTTAAGGGAAAATAAGATTTTTTAAGAAGAGAAGTGGAATTTTAAGAGTTTGGAATTGAAATTCCACATTTTTCCAAGAAGTAAGGAAAATGGGATTTTAGCCAAGTATTTTCAAGATGAAGGAAGTAAGAGTTTTTACAAGCAAATAAAAGGATTTTTGGAAGACAGTTGTACAATGTTTTCCAAAAATCAAGAAAAGGAGTTTTAAGGTACAATTGGTAATCAAGCCGACTACGGATGGTGATCGGAAATAGTATCCGAGTTACCGGGCTAAACCCGAAGCCCAACGTTAAACTCAAAGGGGGTTGACCTTAGTTGACCACATGTTGACTTGGGTTAACCAAAAGTTTAACCTTTAGGGTTACCTAATATAACCCTAAAGGATACCAAGGTTAATGAAATGAGCTAAGACCTAGGGTTATTGATGAGATAATAACCCAATGGATTATGGATCAAGTAAAAGTAAAACATAAGCCCAAGAAGAAGGAAGTGACCAATCAAGTTTAACAAGAAATATTAGAGGGGACATACATCACATGCAACTAAGATTGTACATGGATGTTGGTTAGGATACCAACATCATATATCATGATTCATGGTAAGATAAGATGACATTATCTTACACCTTGTTTGAAACAGGAATATGAATCTGTTAAGATATCACGAGGAACAATACGTCAAGAGCGTAGGACCTAAGGTAAGTACAAACCTCACCTGTGGTATGGAAAAATAATAATGTATGTTCAAATATGTAATACTATGTTTAAATGCTATGTTTTCAAGGATGTTATGTTTAACGATATCATGTTTTAAAGAGGCCACGATTTAAAGAATTTTAAATTTTAAAGAATGCCATATTTTAATGATGCCATGATTTAAAGCGGCCATGTTATGTTAAAATATGTCATGTGCATGTATAAGATATGATTTTGTGACATCATAAGGTATGTTCACCAATAATAAACCACTTGATAAAAATTCACAAGTAAAGTGTCGTACCAACCTCCCCCAAGGTGGATGATTTTTCATGTTCAAATTATGGATTCGCCCTCTCGTTGATGCGGGAGGGTGTAATCACTCATGTTTTTCCCAGAGCAGTTAGGGACCTTGCAAACCCTAACTGTATCTGGAGGCGCGCTATATCTTAAGGGTACGTACACTATGGGGCCTATATGAAAGATAAGTACAAGTTAAAAAGAAATGCATAAATGAACATAAAGGGTTTATGCATATGTTATATGATGATGTATGTTTTCAAGATGTTAAAATGGAAAATGTTTTTCTGATATTAAAGTTTGTACTTGCTGAGCGAAAGCTCATCAGATATATTCCATACTGCAGGTAGAGATAAAAGGCTTGTAGCTTTACTTGATGGGCTTGGAGACGATGCAGCAAGTGAAGGGCAGTGTGGGATACCACTACGCATAATTTTCCGCACAATATTTAAGTTATGAAGTTTCTCAAGTATGTTTAAATGTCAAGTTACGCTATGTATGCATGTACTATTTTCAAGTCACGATTTCAAAAGAAAGAGAAGTTCAAGTTTTCAAGTTTTAGAAGTAAGGAAAAAAAAATTTATCCCAAAATTTTCAAAAAGGTTTAAGTCAAGTAAAGGTAAGGTGATGGTCCCCCATCCGCGTGGTTGGTCCCACGTGGGTGCTGGTCGGGGCGCCACAATGTCAACCTGAGTATGACTTGAGTAGTTATTAAAAAAACCCTCAAGCCAACCATATGAGGCACCCGAGCAAGTCCATCCAACATGATTTGCTTCGATAGACCATATTGTTTCCGGGGTTCACGGATTATTGGGAGAGAATACTAGGATTCTTGTGCTAGGATGCCGACCAGAGTATGACTTAAGAGCTTATTTAAAAATTAAAAACCCTAAGCCAACTACAGGAGGCATCCGAGCAGGTCCACCTGGTCCCGTTTGCTCTGGCGGGCTACATTGTTCTTATGGTCCAATGACCACCACGGGAGGAGAACACAACTAGGTGCTCGTGCTTAGGACACTCGTCCACGTCTAGACTTAGCAAGTTTATATAAAACCTCTAAGTCTAGGGGGGCTATCATATGCACAAAGACTATGTGCACCAAAAAATATATATATGTATAGAACCAATAAGTAATAGGAAACCAAAAACGAGAAGAAAATAGGAGAATTTCATTGTTTAAAAGGAGAGGAGTATAATTCGGACACCGCAGAGCCTAAAAAAAAAAAGGAAAAGGAGCTTGGACAAAAGAAGAAGTACAAGGAGGAGAGGAGCCGTTCACTGCTCGGATGGAGGATTTGCTAGTGTATCAACCTGCTCGGTCACCCTTGGCTCAGCAGTGGTTTCCAACTCTTTGACCACGACTACACTCTGCTCGGCCACCTAGATGTCCTTGACCACCTCGTCTTTCTCACCATCGCTGATGACTGCGCCATGGCCATCGCCAACTGGGGTTTCCCTAAAGATCTTAGGCATGAACGACCAGTTCAACCCGATCAAGATGGGGTTGTTTAGGATGAAATTGGCTTTTATATCCCTCATGCCTTTCTTGTATTCGGTGAGGAACGGTGTATCAAACTCCAAAATGTTCTCTTAAACGGCGATTGCGTACTTTCGGGCTTGGTTGAGAGTGGCGGGAAGCACCTCTTGGAGGTACCGGGAGTTTTCAGATCGCGCCAAGGCCAACTCGCTCTTGGCCTACTTCTTTGTATCCTCAGCCTTCATCACGTGCTCCTGCGCCTTCTTGGCCTTTTTGATGGCAACCTTCTCGACTATCTTTTATTTCTTAATGTCGATGACTAGTCTAGCTAAGCCACCTTGTCGTCCATGCGGATAGAGTGACTCGGTGCCACAGCACTGCTAGAGAATGTAAGGGAGACCACCTAAAGCAAAGAAAGTCCTAACTTAGTTAGAATCAAAAGAACAAAAAAAAAAAAAAAAAAAAAACCAAAGCAAACACAAAAACAAAAAGAATGATCGGGGAGGGTACCTCGACAAGCTTTTCAGTCATGTCTTTGCTGGCTCGAATGTAGTTGGAGTGCCTGGAGGACTCAGTAACCTCAGAAGTTAGGCGATCATCGAACTTGGCAATGATCGTCATTTGGACCAAGGACTTCCTCCTGATCGGCTTTGCTTTAATCACGGACGCAGGTGGTTCCCAAAACCTTTGGTCATCTTGCCTGGCTTTGACAGGGGGGTCTGTTGAACATGGTTGCTCATCCCGAATTTGCTCGGGCCTAGCTACTGGAGGGTCGGTTGAAGCCTTGCTCATCGAGCCGAACCTCTTCCCCCTGGTTCAATCCCGTTGCCATCGTTCTCTTTCTTGAACTTACACTGCATCTGTGCAGTCCTTTCCTGGTTGTTCGGATACTTGGATCCCCGTTGCCCCTGGTCAGCCATGGTCGGTTCTGCAAGCAAACAAAACAAGTTAAAACATGGTCGAGCCACGTCCTAGTGATGGCAAGGGACAAAGGTGACTTATGATCCGAAGACCCCGTGCGAGATAGAGCTGTAAGATCGCTTCATCTAGGTCCTTATCGGTGATCCTCGAGCCCCAATCCCCAGAGGAAGAACCATAAGACAGCAGACCAAATGTTGAAGCGGTCGACACTCTTTGGGGGACATCGGATTGACTAGTCCACATAACAGTCCCGTCAGCTACAACCGTTGTTCGAGCACTATAGTGGACACTAGGATTGGGCATTGGGACTGTGACAGTCATGGTTTCCTTCTTTGATTGGTGTGGTCGAGACTGGTCATTCAGAAAGTTAGACATTGAGGATGAACGGAACCAGTTGTGCTTGGTCAAACTTTTGTTTGCTAGTAACTTGTTCTGGTTTCACTTGGGGTCCATCTTATCTCGGAGCTTTTCAATCCTTTCCGATTTTGAGGACTTTGTGTAGGGTTCTTGGGTCCACACATAATCCCTTCTAAAGGTAGGAGATACACACTTCCTGGATGACTGACCGTTGTTGCTTCGACACGTAGAATCATAAATGTTTATAGTTCTTATCTGAGTGTGGGCAACCTGTGATGAATGTCCCTTGATTGGCCTAGAAGTAATATGAACTAGTTTATGATGGAATTGTCTTCATATGATAAAGATTCTGGAACACACTAAACGGAAGCTTCGTATAGAAATATGTCGCCCAGAGAACGAAGTAGTTGATTAGTATCTAGTAAGCATTGGCATTCAGTTGCATAGAGGCTATGTTGAGTCTCCGGAGCATCCGCCTCAGAAATGGGTGGAAGGGCAAGCAAAGACCAGCCCGAAATAACTCTGCTGAAAACATAACTTGACCAGGTAGAGGATAAGAAGGCAGGTCATCCGAACCAGTCACGACCAACTCGATGTCATCTGGGATCTAAAATTATTCTCGCTACTACTCTAAGTACTCGGGGGTGACCGTCGTAGTGAAATAGTCCACTGTGTACACTGGATGGACCTTAGCCTGGTTAACCATCTCCATATCTGCCATCCGATAGACTAGGATGCCGTTAATCCGAACCAGATGACTCCAACCACATTGGTGAGCCTAGACGGGTTCACCCTGTCGCACTACCCGATTTCTCGGATTTGTTGTCTAAGCTCTCCTCTTGACCAGATGTACTCAGCTGCCTAGCTGTTTTGGTCCCAGCTATATATTTTTCCCCAATCAGGTCCACCACCTAGGGATGGGTTCGCGTCCTCGGTTGCTCAGAGCCCCACACACCGCTCAAATCGTCCATGAAAGCACGATCGAGGAAAGTGGTTAGACCCAACTCCAATATCTACCTTAGCCGCTAGACAACTTCTGGCACATACGTAGTAGGCACTGACCAACTTCTTGGGGTAAGGATGTTTGATATGCCCGACAAGCTGTCAGGGGTCTTCTCGGTCTGCTCTGCCGAATCGGCAGTGTGGTTAGTGGAGTCAAAAGAGTTAGTGCTTTCCAAGGAGCTTGTTTATGTCAACCTCTTTGGAGAGATTATCGTTCTCGGAGTCACCAGACAGATCATTCATCTTCTTGGAATAGCTATACAACGAAGAACCTTCTCAAAACTTCTCGTGCATTTGGAGTACGGCTTGCAAATGATGGTCTTCTTAGTGGTCGACAGCTCTTAGCAGGATTACACAAACACTGAATGCAAGAATGGAAAAAAGAAGGCCCCAACCCCTATACGAGGGGGAGATGAGGAGGGAAAATGGAAGCGCATATTTCGAAGGGTCTCTTTGACCTCCCATCAACTAAGAAACAACACGTGGTGAGAAGCTGCCACATGTCAGAAACTGAAGAATATGCATTAGACCAAATCCAACCAAACGTGCAATGACCAACTTTGACCAAACCAACGTTGATCAACTCCGACCAGTATCCCAAGAAGGCGCGTAATTCGTTTAGATGGTCTCCACCACATGGCGACTAACACCCCAGCCTAAATAGACCGGGAGTGCTTGGGGGGCTATTATTGATGGTGTAATCATTACCGCGCTGGAGACCACTTATTCACTAGGGAACGAGGTGCGCGAGAATCATTAGGCTCTTTTGCCCGCCTAGAGGAAATGATCTGACCACTTGATGAGACTCGACCAGACCACAAAAGTCGAGTCATGATTGCTATGGAGTCTCTCCTCGGCTCACTAGGTTGACCTACTAGCACCTCCATTTATCTACTGATCCCCGAATTATCTCTCATTTGAGAACCTCGAGCAGATCACCATCGGGCTCCAAGGTACTGGCCTAAGCAACATTTCCCTTACCACAACCAAGTCCCTTTCAGGATGGCTAGCCCATGCTGCTCGTGCCACACCTTTCTGTACCAGCTGATAACCATACTGTGGTAAGACATGCCACACTTACCACTCTGCACCATCTAACACCCAACATTCGGTACCTCTCATTATACAAGTCCTTGTCCATACTCCAGCGCCACCCTCTACAACCTGACTAAATTGATACAGTACTAGCCGCTTGCACCAGTACTAATGACCTGTACTTGTGTCCCCCCATCACCTGAATGGTAGGACACATTGCATCCGTCTACTACAGGTCATGTATTCATATACCTGAGGCATGTCTACCCACCGAGACCACTCAAAATACGACTTATTAGGGTTACCTGAGGGCCTGGACCCACGGGAAATACCTATAAATAGAGGAGTGCCTTACTCCATCAAGTATGAACTTATTTTCTTTGCCATTGATCTGCTTCTTTGCTTACTTATTAATGCTCCTTACTGATTTAAGCATCTAAGTGCTCTTAGCTAACACACCACTGGTGTCCCCCTTACTCCAAGGCACTTCTCTTTTGCAGGCGATTAGGTAGAGCACAACAGTACAAGGCTGATCACGGCAAGTGATCCCATTTGGTGATGTGTCAAAGATTTTTGGCATCAACATGACCTGTTATTTCTAAAAGTTTAAATTTGATACCATAAAATTTGTTACAACAAGAAGAACACAAAATTTAGCACAAGGACTTTACTATACCAAAAATAATTGACACTGATCATACTGGGCCACCTTCCTAAAGTTTTTGAAGTTGGTTTTCTCGTATGTCAAGTGCAACGAGCATCTTTGTAGTAAAATATGTTGACAACAATTTTAAAGGAGATCCATTCCAATTGAGATACCTGAGCATGTTAGGAAACGCGGGAGGACCTTGAGGGTAGCATAATCTTCTAGCATTGATTCTGAGCAATCTTAATTCACATGTCTTTGAAAAAGTTGTAGGCAACAAGCTAATCTGTCGACTAAATTTACATGTATCTAAGGAAATTCCTCTAACGTTTTCAATTCCCTAATAGTTAAGGACACAGCGTTAATAAGCATATATAGTTTTAAGAAACAAAAATTAAAAATTAGCATGGAAAGCTTGAGTTGTAGTTAGAAGAATATCCTCAACAATCCTTAGCCTACTACCTTTTCTAGGATCTTGATCTATAGACTACGGATGAACAATTTCAAAATCCATCATTTGTATCAAATCATGCATTTGCAAATTTGAGTGCTAGGAAACAGTTATCAGAGCCTTATCGATAAGAACTCTTATTCCGGTAGTTGCAAAGAGACAGCAACGATCTAGTATTTCTTCTGTAAGATTCTATTCTCCTCTTTATAGAAACACATGATGTCATGAAATATATTTTTGTTGGTATCCTTTAGTGAATCATAGCTTATTTTCGACACACTATTGTAGATGCTGGGAATCTACCGTCAAATTTTAATCGAAGTTAGTAAAAGGAAAGAATGAAACAAATAATCAATGGGATCCTTGGATATCACTTATGAAATTCATAAAACATAATAATAATCAAATTAGAAAAATAAATAGAATAAGAACAATAACATCGAAATTTATAGAGTCCTCTGTGCATGTGGCTTCTTCACTGTATATGACAATTTTTGAATAATGAATTACAGTTTCTGAATATATTTGGACAGCATAAGAGTAAATCAGATTCTCTCCAAGATCCCCTGTCTGAAGGGGGTGTTCCTTTATTTATAGATAAAGAATAGTAGGTCTGGATTTGTAGTTTGTGGTGAGCAGTTTTCGCTCAATGTCTTTTAGGACACGTGTAAAAATGTAAGTCATGATGTGAACTAAACGGTTATCAGGGTAAATTTGACCATAGATCTGGGCTTAGTAGTTGTCAGAGTGAACCGATATGACGTCATCATCGATCGTGGGTTTTGACAGTTATCAGGGTAAGCTGATATGATGTCATCATCGATCGTGGGCTTGATAGTTATTAGGATTAGCCTTTAAGCATTTGTCAAATGCGAACGACGAACGATGAAACGAATAGTAAAAAAAAAGACCTAGTTCTTGTCTTGCCATTCATGCCTTATATTAGATTCAAACATTTGCTCGATCCATGTTTAAACTGGTTTGCCGATTGAGTGCGAACGATCATTGTTCATGATTGAACGAATTGAGATCATAAAGTGGGTCTGGCCCAAATATACGGAAATATCAAATACTGTGATCAGGAGTTTGTTGTTCGTTCGACGAGCGATCGAAAACTAATAGTGTTATGGGAAGACGAAGTCTAACCCCAACAACTATGAATGTTTTTGTCAGGAAGCTTTCGGAGTTTATCCAATGTACTTTCCCATTCTTTTTGGATTTTGGAACAAAGATGGCGGCCAAAACTTTAAGAGTGCACTGGAACGACTCTAGCATAATGCACCACCCTTAATGAAAATGCCTTTTCATTTGCAGTAGGAGGATTCTTCTGAGAAGCATGGAGGGAAAAGAGTACAAGAGCATCAACATGATTTAATACCTCAACTTTGTATATTCTTATCCAATATTTCTAAGAACCTGTTGATTCTACTTGCTACAATAATTCTGCTTTCAGGACCAAACCAAAGGCCAATTATAAACTATTCCAAGTGCTCTGCATCATCAACATCATCAAAGACAAGAAGCAGCTTTTTATGATGTAGCCTATCCCTTGCAAACCGTAGTTGACTTTCACCCTCCAACAATTCAGAAAATAGTTTATTTTTTAAATGAGCCAGCCCATGCTTCTTTGATTCCTCTTGAAAATTTTTAAGAAGTGGGTGAGCTTCAAAGTGAAAAGATAATCAGTTGCATAAAGCATGAGCAACAATAGGACCGATGACGTTTAATGCGCCAATTTGTAACATCCGTTCTATCTCGTTAGTTTGTCCAACAACTCCACCCAAACCTTGCAATTCTTCACTTGCGTCAGATGGATTATTGAGCTTCTTAATTATAACATCAACAATTGTATAATTGATTGGGACTCGGACCTGCCATTATGTAGACACATAGTACAAATATGAAATATGTAGAATTTGAAATCAAGAAATCAGTTATCTAATATCAGTAATCTTTCACATTGATAAGATTATTCTTAAATGTCAAAACAAATGAAAAGGATCCCGACAACAACAAAATTAAATAGAAAATGTAGTACTTATACGAGATTATTAGTTAGAGTAACTAAAAGAAGTCTTATAAGCTTCGATCACCTAAACTCCTTTAAGGCCCAACCGGATAGATCGGTTATATATATATATATTTACCTAAGCCTCTCTCCATGCTTGCAATTTCTCATAGTAAAAATGTTTTTCAAGTCTAGCAAATGCAATTTCACAACCATTCCGTATATCTCATGGATCAACCTTGTAAAAACCAAGTAGAACTTTGGCTTGTCCACCCATTCTCTTGCATTGGAGAATGTGATCAAGGTCTTTTAAGCACCATCCATTCCATCATATGTAGACAGAACTTTGACTCTTCAATTTTGCTTCTCGAGATCATCCTCATCTATGAAGGCTTTGATTTTCACTCGACATAAAGCATTATGAAGATGACTTGTAAAGTTATGACGGGTATTTTCACTTTTGAAACTGACAAAGAAATCATATTTCATCTCCTTATTCCCAGTGTTGTGAGAAGAGGAAGTGCCAGCAACGATACTCATTCTCGTACCTCCAAAATGATCAAACAATCACTTCCTCATTTCTATATACACTTATGATCATACCGAAGTGAAAAAAAATGTCGAACAAACTGTTTATATGAAGAAAAGGGAAAAAAAAAATAAAATCTTTTTTCAAGAAACAAGGAGGAAATTATCCCAAAATCATAAAATTATAGTTCTCGTCTTAGAAGTGAAATTCATGGTGTCATTTTCATAAAAGAGATCATGTAATCAAAAAAAAAAAGAATTAAAAATCAAATAATAATTGCTCAAGATTTAGAAAGATGAAGAAAGAGAAGACACACCCTCAAGATCAACCATCTGCAAATTGCTGGTGCGATCTTTACAAGCTGCTTTGAAGCTGTTGTTGGAAAAAATGGCTTGGGATTGTTGGGTACCAATTTTTAGGCTTGATTTTGAGTAGAACTTGCAACATATTTATGACGGGTTAAGTTGGAAACATTGTCCTTCACAAGGAGTTCGAGAGCTCAAAATGATCAATGGGTAAATGAGAAATTAATTCTCAAAATGCGCTCTTTTGAGAAGAAATAGTGTTGAAAATATTGCATTTGATGAAGGTTTTAAATAGATTCCAAAAAATTATTAAACAATTTTGTACGATTGAAAATAAGATAACATTAATTTTTCAAGATGAGAATAATGATGTATAATGTTGGAAAAAATACTCGTTTTGTTACTTTTTTTTCTTCCTTTTCGAAAAAGGATAAGGGGATAAGATATTCAAAAACAAAATTTCTTTTTAATGAGTACAGATCTTTATGTTTATAACAATGATAAAGATCCCTCTTTGATTTGTCTACAAAAACCTTTTCTTTGCATGGTTTGACATGATCTATACCTAGCTAGGCCGGGCCTCTTTTGTTCTAAGGAATCAAATTAACATGGTTTATTTAAGAGTAATTGGCCTAAATAGTCTTAGAACTTTTTAAGAGGTGACAATTTGATTCCTGTTCTTTTTTTTTTTTTTTTTTTTTCGACCGTACTCACCCTAAACTCTCTAAAAAGATGACTATGCCCCCCACGCGACCTAGGTGCCAGATTTGGGCCACGCTTCCCCTTCCTCCCTCCCTATTTCCCCTTCACCGTCGCTGCCCCTCCACCCCTTTCTCTCTCGCCTTCCTTTTCTCCCTCTCCTTCTCCCTTTGTCGACCCCCCTTCTCCCTCATATCCCCTTCCTCCTTCTTCCTTTCCCTTTTCCTTCTCCATCGGAGTTCGTGGATCTGGGTCCCCCCTTCCCCTGTGTCTTTGTCGCCATCTACTCCCCTTGAGAGTTCGTCGATCTGGTTTTGAGAAATAAAGTAAGAGAGAGGGGGGAGAGAGAGAAAGAAGAAAGAAAGAATAATATGAATTTTGTTTTTGTTTTAATGATTTTGTTTTTAATTTTTGTTAAATTAATTATTAGTAGATTATTAAAATACCTTTGTAAATTATATCACATGCATGTACATGACTCACTCCATTAAAAATTTAACGGATTTGGATGGAAATGACTATTTCGTCACATTTTTAGAGAGTTTAGGATTAGTATAACAAAAAAAAAAAAAAAAAAAGAATAGGGATCAAAGTGCCATATCTTAAAGAGTTCATGGACCATTTAGGTCATTTACTCGTTATTCAATTTAAAAACATAAATTCTTATTATTGATATTGAAACTATCATAATAAGAGTACTTCTTGAAAAAAAAATTATTCAATAAGAAACTAAGATAGAAGAAGAAGACAAAAGATTAAAGTAGACGTAGTATCATCCACGGACTATGAATAGAGAAAAAGTTCACTAGTAATGAGCACTATAAATGCGTTTTTATATAAATACATGTTTATGAGTACAAAAACTTAGAAGTTGCCTAAAGATATCAAATATTCTATAATTAAAAAATTTATGTTTCCTGATATGCAAATTAACATAAATAAATTTAAATATCATATATTACAATCAATCAATTTAAAAATTAGAAAGAATCATTAAAAATAATTTATGTGACGCCCCTTTGCTATGTAGGGCCACCACTTTACTTACTTAACTTAACTTTACTTAAAATTTGGGAATATTTTTTTTTAAACATATTTATATTTGAAAATGCTTTGTCCGTAGAAACTTATCTTACATACATACTGATATAGAAAGTTCACTTAAAGTCTTTAATGCCAAAATACCATATAACATAACTTGTCCATGCGATATGTATACTTATATACAGAAACCTCTTGACTTAGAAAAAGTTACGGAATTCATGTGTAGTGGTATCCATACCGCCCTTCACCCGCCGCCACACCATCCACACAATGCCTATCATTCAAGCTGCAGGTTTCTTACCTACAGTATGAAATATAACTTATGAGCTTTCGCCCAGTAAGCATAAACGCGATCTTACAAAACACTTTCTTTTCTTTCAACATTTTGAAAACATCATCATCGTCATATGCATATGCATGAACCATTTATGTCCGTTTATGCATTCCTTTTTAACTTGAACTTATTATCTTTTCATTATGGTCCCTATTGTGTACGTACCATAACATATAGCGCGCCTCCAGATACAGTTAGGGTTTGCAAGGTCCCTAACTGCTCTGGAAAACATAACTTTAAACATGAAAATCCTCTAACCTCTGGGAGGTTGATCCTCCACCTTTGGGAGGTTGGTACGACACCTTACTTGTGATTTCTTACCATGTTATTTATCTTTAGTGAACATGTCTTATGATGTCACTATATCATAATATAACTTTTATCTCATTCATAACATGGCATGTCATTTTGAAATCATAGCACTTTTGCAAACATATTATTTTTTTTGCAATTATAGTACTCTTGAAAATATAGCATTTGCAATTATAGCACTTTGAAAACACAGCATTTGGCAAATATAGCACTTTTGGAAACATAGCATTATGCAAATATAGTACATTTGAAAACATGGCACTTTGCAAACATAGTACTTTTTGCAATCATAGCATCGCTTTGAACATAGCATAAAAACATGTAATAGCACTTTTGAAAACATACTATCTTTCATAGTGCAGGTGAGGTTTGTACTTACCTCTCGTGCCGTATCCTGTGTGTTGCGTCCTTAAATCAGTGGGCAATAGCAGTTTACTTCCTGCTATTTGAAAAATATAGGATCAGGATCCTTTCATAAGTTGTTGGTGACCTAACCAACATTCACACCTACTCTTGGTTGTATGTCCCCTATACTTGTTATCCTTCTTGGTCACCTTAATCCTCATTCTTTATTAAGGATACTCAAACTTTGATTAATCCTTAAGAGGTCACGTTGGATAACCTCTTGATTAGATCCTTGTTCTATTGTTGGTTTTTTTGAAAACTTTGGGCTTTACTTTGTCATCATAGCTTTTTGGGTTAATCTCCTTAACCCATTTTTCTTGGCCCATTGCTCAACTATTGGTCTACCTTAGGATTACGTTGGATAACCCTTAAGGTTACCTTTTACTGGCTATTGGGTCAACCAAAGTTGACAATTGGTCCACTACTGATCAACCCTTGTCAATTCTGGGCTTTTCAGACTAAGTCTGGTAACTCGGGTTCTATCCCCGGTTGCGGCCCGTAATCGGCTTGATTACCAATTTTAATTACAAAAATTCATTTCTTATCTCAAAACTCCATTTCTTGTCTTAAATTAGCATTTTCCTTAATCTTTTGCACTTTTGAAAGATTTCACTTAAAAATCCTTAAAACTCTTTATAAAATTTCGATTTTTGAAATAACTCTTTGTAAATGTCGTTTAAGGTTGGAAACTGCCTTTGGAACAGCTTTCGTAGTTAAAATAACAGTTTAAAAACACTTTACAGTTTTTAGAAAACATTTTGTAAAACTAAGGTGCAGGAATTTTCGGATTCCCTGCGCACCTTACCTAAAACGTGCCCAGTTTAAAAATCCGTCAAGAATCTGGAAAACTTATCTTCATGAAAGTTGTAGCTCTCGAAAAATGCTAAAACTTTTGTGTTTTGCAAAAAATCTATTTCTGCCTACATCAGTACCAGTTTTCGCTTGAAAACGGCTGACCCTGAAAAACTGAGTGAAAACTGGGTCTGTGGATCAGCCACGGGTTTTAGGGAAAACGGAGGCCATTGAAGCCTCATTTCGAGATTCTACCCCGTTCGGCCTCTAGAGGCCTTGGAATTTCACTTTTCCGAAACTGGCCAGATTCGAATCCAAATTTGACAGTTTTGGGTTTACGTCCGGTTTACGTCCTATTTCGCGAATCTATCTCAACCGACCACTTTGGGAGCTTACGAGTCAAACACACAACGGTTCTAACATCCCATATACACCCATTAGCCATCTCATAAAATCCCTGCAACCCAAATCCAAAATCAATAACCTAGGGTTGCTTTGGTTCTAACTTAGCATTCAACACATACAAGCATCCACAATTTCAACCCTAAAACTAACATGCTCTCTTGGCTGCCAAAGGGCAGATTTCGGCCACACATTGGGGGGACATACAACCTAATTTTCTAGCATGAAGATCACTTAACAATCAAACATAAATCAAACAAGCAATTAACAAAATCAAGCGAACCAAACCCTAACCCCTAATCAAGCACACACACCACAATCTAGGGCCGAAAATTTAAATGGACTTATGTCCTTACAAACCAACTTGAATCACCATAAAAATACTAGATTTGAACTTAATTTCAAGCTTGGTTCAAGAGTTTACCTTAAACCCAAGTTAGGATTTGGAAATTTCTAAGATCCCCTTTGCTCCTTTGCTCACGGTTTTTGGCTCTTAGGTTGGACACCAAAAATTTCTCTTAGCTCCTTGGTAGATCTACTCAACCCGAACACTCACCAAGGTTTTCCCCAAAAATTTTAACTTTTTCCTCTCCTTTTTCTTTCTCCAAACCCACGGCTACACTGCCCAAAAGATGGGTCTCCAAGTTTCTAAATTTTTTCTTCTTTCTCCCTAGCAAACCCGAACACTCCAAGGAAGAAAAGCCCTAAGAAAATTTTCTGATTTCTCTTCTCTTTCTCTCCCTCTTACCCACGGTTTTTGAGTGAAAAATTTGCAAGAGTTTGGCTGCCTTTTTTGATTAAAAAGAATGGGTTTTATGATGGGGTATTTATAGAGGAAGGGGGGAGTGTTTGCCGGCTATGGGGGGGTTATGTGGCAAGCAATGGTGGCTTAGTGTTGTGTGGTGGGGAAGGCTCCACATCCTCCATCTTAGCTCATCCTTGTGAGGTCATGTGCATGAGGTCACCCTTTAAAAACAAGGGTCTTGTTTGGTTCTTGTCTTTTTCTCCAAATTAATTCATTTTTCTCTCTAAAAACTGTCCAATTTTGTACTACACAGTTATTTCTAATACTGTGTTCCATATTTTCTTACTGTATTTCGGTCAAAAATTTTTTTGTATACAACCGGATCATAAAAATCTTTTTCTTAACTCTTCGGAGACCTTTTTGCCCTTTAATCCTAACTCGGTGTGCTTGATTTTTCTAGGGTGGTTTTAAGGCTTATTCGTGTTATCTTGACCATTAAAATGTTTTCGAAATCTCCTTTCTAACTGCTTTTCATCATACTTGTAAAGTCAATTCTTTGACTTTTATTAGTCGAGGTTGACTTCTCTTAGTCGAGGTCGACTTCTTCAGTCGAACCTTCGACTTTCGTAAAATCACATCTTTTCTCGTTCTTTTTCCTTTTAAAAATCTCATACATGGCTAATAAATCATTCATTGAGTCTTATACCAATTTAATGAGGACTCGAACATTAGCTAGTAAAATTATGAATTTCTCATTAATATTTATAATTTTTCATGAAACACATAATTTGGACTTAAATTCCTTATGAGCAAGGAAATCGTGAGTCCATAAAAATTCGGGTCTTAGAATTTAAATGAATATTTGACAATATCTCATATCTCAACAGTACTTCTTGTAGAAAACCAAGAACCAAATTGGAAACAAGAGAAAATTATGGTTTCGTATTCCAAAGCATTCCAAACAAATAATATAAAAAGATTAATCTACATTTAACTGCTGAAAAAAAAAAAGGAAACCTATAATAATAATAAATAAGAAATAAATGTAAAACTGTATAATCTAACATCCTCCCTTAAACTAATGATGTTGTTGCAAGTAGTACTGTGAGTTTGCTAAATAAGAAACGGAAGCGCGAAGCAGATAGCGTTTTGGTAAACATGTCAGCAATCAGTATGGAAGAAGAAATGAAAGGCAATGTGATGGTGCCAAGTTGATAGTAATATCGAGTGACTTGACAATCAATCACAATATATTTGGTTCACTTATGGAACATTGAATTGTGGGCAATCTGAATAGCACTCTTACTATCACAATATAAGGGAGTAGGCCGATAAAGAAAAACACTCATATCTACAAGCAATCGACATAACCAGAGTATCTCACAAGTTGTATAAGCCATGACACGATATTCTGCTACGATGGAAGATCAAGAAATAACATCTTGCTTTTTGCTTTTCAAAGAAATAAGATAGTCGCCCAAAAAGATACATAAACCAGTGGTGGACTTGTGATCTGTCAGATTACTAACCCAATCAGCGTCAGAGTAAGCATGCAGCTCTAAGGATGAAGTACATGGAAGTAAAAGACTCTTAAATTGAGTGCCCCGAAGATACCTTAAAATGCAAAGAACATCAGCCCAATGAATTATAGTAGGTGCAGTGACAAACTGGCTAACTATATGAACCGCATGTGCAATATCTGGTCGAGTGATAGTGAGAGAAACCAAGTTGCCGATAATAGTGCTGTATAAACTAGGATCCAGAAAATGAAGACCATCAGAAGGAGAATACCGAGCATTAGTCTCAAGAGGAGTATCAATAATCTTATTATCAGTAAAATGTGCATGCTCAAATATATCAGTTATATACTTTGATTGAGAGAGAAGAGAACCTTTTGGAGAACAGGAGATCTCAATGCTTAGAAAATAATGTAGTGAGCCCAGATCTTTCATGGCAAAACAATGAGCTAATTCAATCTTCAGTGTTGCAATCCAGTCAACATCATCACTAGTAATAATCATATCATCGACATGTAAAGACAGTAGAATATGACCCGCACCAGTACATTTGACAAACAAAGCTGAATCATGATGACTAGAACGAAAGCCAAGTAAAGTAATCACCATAGAGAACTTCTTAAACTAGGCTTGGGGTGTTTGTTTGAGACCATAAATGGCTTTTCTGAGCTGGCAGACTTTACTAGGTTGATGAAGAACACTGGGAGGAGGTACCATGTAAACTTCTTCATGAAGATCACCATTCAAAAAAGAATTTTTAACATCTATTGAGATATATGCCATTGACAAACAGAGGCAATTGCAATGAGAGGGCGAACAATAGTCATTTTTGTAATTGGGGCGAAAGTCTCTTCATGATCCATACCATACTCGTGAGAGTAACCCTTAGCAACAAGTCAAGCTTTGTTTCTCTAAATAAAGTCATCAGACTTGGTTTTGATTTTATAGACCTAACGAGAACCAATTATTTATTTACTTGGTGTTAAAGGTACTAAGTCCCATGTATGTGTCTGATGCAAAGTAGTGACTTCCTCAATTATAGTATCTTGCCAAAGTGGATCACAAACATTCTCTTTGTAGGATAGTGGCTCAGAAAGACGATGCATAGAAGATAAAACAGGAAGTGAAAGAGCTAAAACAACTAGAGTAAGCAAAATCTGATACTTTAGTAGACTTACGAGAATGCGTAGAGTGACGAGGAGGAAAAGGAGGAGGAGGAACTGCAATCTCAGGAGGTGATTTGACAGCCGTAGGAGGAGATGGAACAAAGGTAGTATTAGGAACCAGAGTACTAGAATTTGCTAAGCTATCAGTGGGAACTCTATAAGAAACATTATATGAAACTAGAGCAAGTGCTTGTGAAACAGATGGTGGGACTGTGTCTATGTCAACAATGAAAAAATCAATTTGTATGAGATCAGACTTGGTCACATTATGAGAACTAGTAGGTATAGAAAAGAATGAGATATGTTCTAGAAACATAACATGGAGAGATACATATAATTTTTGACTAACTAAATCAAAACAATGATATCCTTTTTTACTAGCACCATAACCCAGAAAGACACATATAATAGACCATAATGAAAATTTACTACGCTCGACATGAAGATGAATGACAAAACAGGCGGAACTAAAAACATGCAAGGAAGAATAATCAGGAGCTTATCTATATAACTTTTCAAAAGGTGATAGACCTGAAATGTGTGAGGTTGGAATCCTATTAATTAAATGAGTAGCAACAAGAATTGATTCTCCCCAAAATTCACTAGGAACACTGGTAGATAACAAAAAAGAACAAGCAGTTTCAACAAGATGCATGTATTTCTTTTCAACAACACCATTTTGTTCAGGAGTATCTATACAAGAAGTTTGGTGAACTGTTTCATTGAAAACAAGTAAATTAGAAAAATTATTAAAAGTATATTTGCTCCCAAATCACAATAAAAATACTTTATGACATCCACACGTTGAGTTTTTACAAGAACTCTGAAAGCATTAAAAATACAAAAGAAATCATGACGACTTCTCATAAGATAAACCCAACAATATCAAGTTTAGTCATCAATAAATAAAACAAAATATCACGACCCCCATGTTGTGAGCATAGGAGAAGGTCCCTATATATCAGAATAAATGAGATCAAATGGGGCAAGAGAAAAATAAAATACTTTTATAAAATGGTAAAGCAGAAAATTTTGCCAGTTTGCAAGCACTACAGTTAGAAATATAATAAGTTTTTAAATATCCTAATGCTTCTGTAGAAGCTAAAAGCTGTAAACGAGATGCTGAAACATGACCAAGATGAGAATGCCATTAATAAAAATCAGAAGACGAACGACTCAGACAAAAAGATGACTAGTCCACATTGCTACTACTTCTAGTACTTTAAGTTCATCCAAAACATAGAGTCCTCCTTGCCTACGGCCTATCCTAATTAGCTTTTGAGAGTGTAGATCCTGCACATAACAAGCGGAAGAAGAAATAGAGACTAATATCCTAACTCACATAATTGACTAACAGAAATAAGATTTAAAGTAAGACTAAGAATGTGATAAATATTGGAAAGAGACATAGATTGTGTGACAATCGAACCAACACCTACTAATGGTATAGAAGTACCATCAACAATCGTAACTAGTACAGATGAATTGGGAGACAAAAAAACAAATGATGATAGATCAGGTGACATATGATGAGAACCCCCAGAATCTAAGACCCATAAGGAGGAAGATATACCTGAAGGACTAGAGGATGACATACCTATATGATAGAAGACAGACATAGCTTATGGCTGTATGGCAAGAAATTTCTGAAATTGCTCGAACGTAAATGGATCAAATGATGGTGCAGCCACTGCAGTATTTGGTTAAGGTGGTATGTTTGTTTATTATAGATTACCAAATTTCCATGAAAGAGGATGCGGTAACCAATACAAATAAAATTTTTTTTTATCAAATTGTACACTGATCGACTGAAGAGAATCATCTTAACGTCTAGCCCTGATGAGAAAATAAATAAAACTAACCAATAAGCACCAAACAAGAAAGAACAATACTGCGATGCGAAATCAAACTAAGAAACAATCAAGACGGGCGAAAGTGAGCGAATAGAAGCAGAAAGTGATTGTTCGGATGATTTGGAAAAACAATGAGAATGATGTACGGATGACAGATTATGTGTGCTGTACTGGCACGTACTGTGTACTATGACAGACGTGTATGAATTTTATCGTCAGGCTGTACCTGATGGACTGCACTGTGAAATTAAAACGTTCTTTAACAAGATTAACAAAATCCAAGATATGATGGCTCTAATACCATGTAGAAAACCAAGAACCAAATTGAAAATAAGAGAAAGCAGTGATTTCTTATTCCAAATAAATAATAGACTACTTTACCCTTAACTACTAAAAAGAAGGAGATCTAATAATAATAGTAAATAAATAATAAATAAATATAAAACTATAAAATCTAATACTTCTATCGAGGAAAAAAAAAACTAATATGAGTTCTTTTGTTTTGTATTAACGAGAAGACCAAACATTAGGTCATCATCTTTGGGCCCTGCTTTCAAAAGGTTTTTTATTTTTTATTTTTCTTTGGAGACTTTTTTTTTTAGGTATACACAAGATAAGAAACACATGCAAACTCACGGGTATATCGACCACCACTACCGATATGATATACAAGTTTACTTAGATCATTTGATGAAAAGTGAACAGTCCAAGATCGTTTTACCTATAGAAACAATAACTAAGAAAATTACAAAAAATAGATCCTCAACCCTCATTTGGTGTATCTACTTGAGTTGAAGTTTTGAATATATTTTAATTAGAATTGAGTTGATGTTTTGGATTGTCCATTTTAGTTGAAAATAAACTATTTGGAGTTAAAAAGTGTAAAAACTTAAAATGTGTGTGGAAAAAAAATATGAATCTTGTTTTGATTCTCTAGTTATTTTATGTAATTAAAAAAATCATTATATTTCAACTTGAAATAAGAAAGTTTTGGATTTTTAAAGTTTAAATTTTCAGAAAAGATTTGGAAATATGAATAGTAAAATTGAATTATTAAAAAAAAAAGAGAAAAAAAATTTCATAGGTAAGTTCCAAACGTTGGCCTAATGTAGAGGACATTTGTATACACTTTAGTTGAAGTTTTCTTTTCTTTTCTTTTTTTCTTTATTTATTTATTTTTTTTGTCTCTATCTCTCTTTTCTCAAACATAAACTTATTTCATTATTCACATATCTAAATCTAACTCAAAGATTAAAAAGTCTATAATTTTCTTATTACAACTTAAAATGAGATTACTTTTTTTTTACTTACAGAGAATGGCGAGTAAACGAAATAAGATCATTTTTTTCACACACATTTCATGTTTTTATACTTTTTAAAAGTCCATAACTTTCTCATTTCAATTCGAAATGAGATGATTTTGTGTCAAAATGCTCACAACAATGAGATATATAAAACAAAAATCATTTCGCATTTTTCATTTCTTAACACGCCTCAAAATTTTTGTTTTATTTTCTTTATCACAAAACACATTTCTAGCCCAACCTCGAAAATTTTGTTTCCAAATGTCCCCATAAATGGGCCTTTAAAAAAAAATGTAACGTCTAGCTTTCTACATAAGGAAAAAAAGGGCTTAAGACCTGTTTGACAGAAATTTCTAGAAGTTACTTTTAACTTCTTGAGTTTAAAATTTGTTTTTTGAAGTGTTTGGATGATATATCAAAATAGCTTCTAGTATCTAGAAGAGCTTCTGGTTAAAGTCAGAAATATGGCTTTTGAAAAAAAAAAAAAAACTTTTCTGAATAGATTTTAAAATTTGTGTAAGAGTTTAAGTTATATATTGTAAACTTTATTTATACATTTTCTATTACTTATTAGACAACTTTAAATTTTCACTAAAAAATAAAAATAAATAAAGTCATTTAAACTTTAAAAAGCTCTTTTAAAAATGTGCTTCCTAAACATTAGTGAAAAATAATAATTTTAGTTTTCTTCTTTTATTAACTAAGTAAAAATAGAAGTTTTGTCAAGCAGATCCTTAATACTAAAAGCTAAAATAAAGAAAGAGAAACATTATTATATAAAAAGGAGAAACATAAATATATTTATATATATATCTCGTTCTCTTTCCTCTTTCTCTCTCCCATTCTCTTCAAGACTGTGTACATAAATTTTTAATAAAAAATTAAAAATCAATTTTTAATAAATCCGGTATTTACTAAAATCAAAGAATTCATTACATAAAAACATACTATTAGTTATTATCTTTTAAAAAATTTGCTATAAAATTTTAAAGTATTTATAAAATATGTTATACACTATAATTTTCCTTAAAAAAAAGATTTACCGTTTGTTTAATTCACCAATTCCAACTAAAAAAATTCTCACTTAGTTTTTGTCTTTTTTTTAAATTAACTAATTTCTTAACTAGTTTTTATAAAGTTAACCAGTTTTAATTAAAAAATTTCAGCTTTAACCGATCAACGGCGAAAAAAATAAAAAAAGGTAATCACAAATGCACTGCATATATATATGAATAGTAATGGTGTAATAACCAAAGTTTTACGGACTCGTAATTTTCTTATATATATAAAGAAATTTAAGTTTGTACTATGTTTTATAATGATGTTTCATGGAAATTAGGTATATCAATATGAAATTTATGATCTGATTATTAGAATGTATTCGAGTTCTTTATAGTATTATAAGACTCCATGACAGTTCATCGAATCAAGTATGAGGCCATAATCATGATTTATGGTTTTGTTCTAGTTAATGAATGACCATATAGCTTATGACATGATTAAGACGGAATTACAGTATAATAAGTAGTATTGAAATTATACTGTGGCTAACCTTCATTACGAATGCAGAATTGAGAAAAAGGATTAGGAACACTCTAGAATAATATTTGGAGCAATAAAGATTAAGTGGCTTCAAGTCCTAAGAAAAACCTATATGTGATCCAGTTATGTGCAGATAAATTCTGGACTGCAGCTTAATATTACTAGACTGTTGACAGTTAAAATAGTATTTGTACTATCTGGATTATTAAGAAAATGAACTGCGTAGTAGAAGGAATGCCAAACATGGCATTACTTGGAGGTCAAGTGATTGTGGATAAATATACAATTTTTGATTTATTGTTTTTATGGAAAGAAATCCAAGAGATAAGCATGAGAGGATTTTTGGCTCAAATCCTCCGCATAGCCAGTTGTCTTGGGGGACAAGGAAATTAGAAGATAATTACAAAAATTTTTGGATTTAATGTTTTTATGGAACGAATTAAAGGGATAAGCTTTAAAAGATTTTTTTTTTTTTTTTGGCTCTAACACTCTACATGGCTGGCTAATTTGGAGACTTGGAAGGCAAAAATTTTGTGTTTAAGGCCAAATATGTAATTCAAAGAAAGTTGAAGAAAAAAAAATAATTGTGAAAAATTTTAGAAATTCCATCTATAAATAGAGGTGGGTAGTGAGAATTGGACCATTTAGTTAGCTTCTCATCTTTTAGTTCCCTTCTCAACTTTTTCTTTCTAGCTCTTGGAAAAAAAAGAAAAAAGTAAAAAAAGAGAGAGAGAGAGAGTTAGAAGAACAAGTGGTGGCCGGTTTATTGTGGAGAGGTAGAGCAAAGATTTTTCTCATCCAAGGCCTAGAATCACCTCTTTCAAGCTCTAGAGGTATATTCTTGATCCCCTAACTAAAACTTTTATTAGTTTTGATTTGAGGAATTTAAGTATATTTCAAGTTATGAGATGTAAAAGTTTAAGATCATGTTCTCTTATTTTCCGATATTACAGCCTTTAATGGTTGATTTATGCTTGATTTATGTTTGGGTTATCTTGTTTTGTTAACTCCAAGCATGTATTTGATTTTATACTCTATGATGAGTTTTAAGATTACGTACATGTGATTATGCTCCCATATATTTAAGTATGAAGATCTTATGTGTATTGGTTAAGAAATCAACCTAAAGATACAATTTGGTAAATTAGTAAGTTATCAATATTGTGTTTTTAAAGATAAGTGAATGGTTGAATTTTAAGAACGAATTTGATGCGTTGCATGATGATTTAGGCTCACGGCCTCGACTATTCTAGGTAAGGTGTGCTAATTTTTAAACAAGAACCAACAAAATGCAAACAACCGGTTTTCGATAATAAATTGGACAGTTTTCTGAAAACTCAATTTTGAGTCCCTTAAATGCCGAATTTGAACAAAATTATAACTGTAAAGTTATAGAATACAAAAAATTCTAGGGGACAACAAGGACAGTTTTTGAAAAAAGAGCTCCAAATGCCTCTGTTTTTATCAGTTTTCAAAATTGGTCGGTTTAGGTACTGTACGTGACCAGAATTCTTCAAGGAGAAAAATGGGCAAATTAAAGACAGATTTAAGTTTCGGACAAAAACAAAAATTGTAGGTTTCAACAAGATCTACAACTTCCTTGAAGAAAATTTTTCTAAATTCTAAACCGATTAAGAGATAAAACTGAAATTTCAAAACTATGCATAAAAGTGGAAATTCCTGTACACATACTTTCAATTAAATTAAAAGGCTATTTTAAAATCAGTTTTTAAAGTTTTACGACCTTTTTAAAAAAGGAACTATGGTTTTATAAAAATAGTTTTAAAGAGGTTCGAATCCATTTGAAATTTCAGAAGTGACTTTTAACTTTAAAAAAGCAATCTCAAGTATTAAATTAAGAAATACTTGATTTATGGAGCTAAGGTAGTTTCTAAGAAAATAAGGTATTTTTGAGAAAAGGAAATGAAAAATAAACCAAAGTTACTTAAGAATATAGTAATAATTTTATGACTAAAAATGATAGTCGATTTGGAGACCGATTTATTGTTTAATGAATATGTTATGGATTGAACGATTCTTACATCCTGTTTGAAAACATGAATATTTAAATATAACATGTTGTCGTGCCTTGTTGGAATAATAGATCAAGAGCGTAAGATAACTTGTAAGTACAACCCCGCCTACAATATGGGCAAAAATGTTTTTCAAACATGTTTTAAAAGACCAAGTTTTTCAAACATGCATTGATTTATATGATGCATATGCTTTACGTTTTATTATTGTGGCATCATGAAAACATGCTCACAAATAATATATCACATGATAAGAAAAAGACCAAGTTTCAAGTAAGAAACAATTAAAATTTAAGTTTTGTATAATTAGATCAAGAACAAGTTTCAAGTATGAAGACAAGCAAGTTGTTTTGTATCGTACCGACTTGTCACGAGGCTGGGTTTGGTCCATGGTTTAAGTTGAGGATTGGACTGGCCACTCCAATCACTCCATGACTGCGTGCGACGGTACGTATACTCATGTTATGTAAGGAGTCCAAAACTAAATTAACATAAGAAAGTATAATTGATTCATACTAAGTCAACTTACGAAAGCATAATCAATTCATAAGTAAGCATAATTGGTTTATGCATACTTTTGCTATGATCATTTTGCGGGTTAGGAATTTGTACTTACTGAGTGAAAGCTCATTACTTATGTTCATGTTGTAGGTAAAAAGCCAGCAGTCTAGTTGATGGGCCATGAGGATGATGCAGCAAGTAAAGGGCGGTGTGAGATACCACTACACAGACTTTTCCACAAATTCTTTTGAATTATAAGCATATACATATATGTTTAAATAATTTGTACCAAGTTACGTATGTGATGTTTCAAGACTCCGGTTAAATGTTAGGATTATGTGTGACTTTATAATTTGTTAAACAAGCAATGTTTATGCATGGTGAAGTTACTTATATGGGTTAGTTTATTTATGTTGTATTTAAAAAAAAAGAAAAAAAATTATTCTAAAATTTTCAATAAGTTTAAGTATTTAAAGTTGAGATTTAATTTCAGTAAGCATGGTAATAACCTACGTAGTCGGGTCGTTACTAATGATAATCTTAAATGGTAACAAAATGTAATCATAAATGGTAATCATAAATGCACTACAATTTCCCTTAAAAGAATATTTACAATTTGTTTGGTTTCTAATTTTAATTAAAAAATTTTAACTCAATTTTTTATCTTTTTTTGTAAAAGTTAACTAATTTTTTACTTTATTTTAACAAAATCAACCAATTTCAATTAAAAAATTTAAACTCAAATTGATCAATCAAACTGATCAATCAAACGTAAAAAAATCAAAAAGGTAGTCATTAATGCACTACACATATATGAATAGGAATTGTAACTATATATCCTCTTAATTAACAACAAAAAAATGATAATAAAGTTAAATGGTAACAAAATGTAATAATCTAATCCAAACGTAAAAAGATTTTGACTTTGTTTGATATTTAAATTGTACATTTTCATATTAATTTTTATTTTTATTTTTTGAAGTCAAAAAAATTTATAATTAATTTTTAAAAAATTAATTAATTTTAATTTAAAAATTTCATCCTCGGTTGATAAATCAAAAGCAAAATTCGTTTTTTTTTTTTTTTTTTTTTTTTTCAACAAACTAATAGGGTTGAATGGTTTTAATTTACTAATGGCGGGGTGGAGGAGAATTGGAATTAAACAAAAAAAAAAAAAAAAAGAAATGAAAAACTTTTTGTTTATTTTGTATATTCGTAGAATAGCATTAAAAAAGAAATTTGGGAAAAATTAATGAAAAATTAGAGGGGGAATAGAGCAAACACCAAACCCACGGAAAACATTGACATCACTTTGCAGGAACTGAACTGAGGAATCCAATTAAAGATTTCAAAATTTGAGTTTTGGGAAACTGAAGGTTTTCTACCTTAAGATCTCAGAAAACGCTGAAAGATTCGATTTTGTTTTTCTTTTTTTGTTGTTCGGAGTAATTAAGAAGAGCAGGACCGTCCTTCTCTTTCCTTATTCTCCACGCTAGATTCTGACTTCCGATTCACTGTAAACCCTACGAACAGTGTCGCACAATTTCAACCACCGTCAACTTTCTCAGGTTTCCTTCTTTCTCTCTCTAACATTCTCAACGCATTCTGGATTTCATTACAATTTTGTTTTGTTTTGTTTTTTTTTTTTTTTTAATAATTTTTTTGCCCTAAATATTTCGCCTCTGAATAATCGTTTTTTTTTTTTTTTTTGCCAATTTTTTTGGCCCATTGCATGCTCAATCGATTGTGTTTTTTGCAATTTAGGGTTTCTTTCCAATTTTGTTTATTTTTTTTTTTCGTTTCAGTTTTGGGCAAGGAAATGTTAGATTTTTATATTTAAATGTATATTTATTTTTGGTTTGGACGGTTTGCATTTTTTTATTTTTTGTGTGTTTTATGTTTTTGGTCATTTGCTTTACCTAGTTGAAGGAATCTCCAGAGTCTTGGACTATTTTTCATGGAAATAAAAAAAGAGGGTATAGTTGATTTTAGGAGTGTTTAATTTGTTTGGTAATTATTTGTTTGTGATTTTGCTTTTGATTGATTACATGCACTGTTCGGTTAAAATTATGTATGTTTCCCGGATTGCCATTTCGGAGCTGAAGCCGCTTTGGGAGAAATTGGGGAGAACCACCAAACCTAGTTGTTGTTGGGCCTATGATTTTAGGTTGTATGATTTGTGATGTCTTTATTAAAGTCTGAGACTTCTGCGGGATTTTCTTTCTCCGCATTTTTCTCTGTAGTTTCACACTGAGGCGTAATGGTTGGGTTTTCTACGCTCTTGTACTAATCTTTGAAGGATGGTTAACAAGTCGTCTTCATTTCATAGTTTGTTGACTTATTTAGATTGGACCTTAGTCTAGACTCTTCACTTTGCCATTAACTTTCCTCTTTGAGATCAGCATTCTTGTTTATTTGACAATACTAAGACATGCCGATTAAGCAGTTGTTTATGTCATACTTAAATTTCTGGGATAAGACTGGGATGATATTTGTTCTTGCTGTGACAATTAAGTCTAGTGATTGTCCAAATTTTCTTTCTCATATTGGTTTGCGAAGGGAATATTTGTACGCTGAATTCTAATTTCGATGATAAATGACATAATGTCTGCTATTATTTTACGGTATGATTGAAGTTTGACCATGTCAATCGTCTTTGCAATTTATTGATTCAGCATGGAGATGGTTCTATTTGTTAAATATGGAATTGCAGCTTGATCTCAAGAAGTTTCAAAGATCTGGTGGGTCATAATATCTTTTTCCTTGTAGTTCGATAGCATGCTTCATCATGAGATACTGACAGCAATTCATGCTTTCAGGTTGGCTTGCCTTCAAAGAGCTCTCTTCTTAAGTTGGTTGAACGTTTGGAAAGTCAACTTACCCTGATCATGGTTATAAGTGATACAATAGATATTAGTTCATCCGATAGTGAATTGGAAATAGAAGATGGTAGAGATATATCGCATTCTGCCAATACGAGAAAGCTTCCAAATTCGCTAGCCGGATCAGGCACAAGCTCAAGTTTTAGAGGTCAGATTGACCTGTCCGTTCTGAAGGATTTTTCCATTTTAAGCTTCCTTTCAAATATTTATTATAATGAAATTTCTTTAACTTGCAGGTTCTACTGGGCAGTATAGAAATGCTTCTTCTCCGTATCAGGGAATATATGCTTCTAATGGGAGCTCACTTAATGGTCATACAGTGTCCAAACCTCATTTTAGTGATGATGTAGGACCCTCGAATCAAAACTTTGCACGACCGCATGATGCAAAGTATCTGGCGAATGGAAATACTAATCAGCTACAGACCATTAATTCCCGTATTTCGAATAACCATTACCAGGATTATGAGAAAATTTCATCTCAACAGGCTCTAAAGAGGACCCTTCCATCATCTCTTGTTCCATCTACATCAAATGCTGATTTAAGTCGCAAAAGCAATCAGACTTTGGATCCTTTTGGAAGGCCTTATCATTCTACAGGGTCAATGTTCTTGCCTCCATCTTTGACGCATCCAAAGCCTACTGGAACTTCTTCACAGTTTGGTACTTCTTCACAGTTTGGCGCTTCTTCACAGTTTGGTGCTTCAAGCGATTCTGCATACCGTTCTGGGGTGGGTGAAGAAAGGGTGGCTGAAGCTGATGAGAGGCTGATATACCAAGCAGCACTGGAGGTACTCCCTTCCTTCAAGTATTAAATTGCTATTTATTAGAGAGTTCAAGAATGACATGGGTCTTGTCTTTCAATGGCCAATTCTAACTTTGACCAAGTATTGCATCTCCTGCAGATATATTTTTTCTCTCCTTTTTGTTTTTGCTTTCTTTCTCAAAATATCATTGGCTTGTTTTGTAATGTATGTATTTTGAAGTAAAGATGATTACGTTAGGTGATCTTATCAATGAATTCGGTTTCTCATTGATTTTTTGAGGCAAAGAGGCATGTATCTTCATCATTAGATGGAGTTTTCGAATTAGTACAGTTTAAAGTACGTAGGTTTTGGTATGAAGATGCTCTTGATGCTGGCCATGGCATTTCTACATGCCTATTTGTTGTCTCATGGATTTTTAATTTTGTGATGATACTGACATTGGTAACTGTAGATGCTGTATTTTCAACTAAAGCTAGAAAAAATCTCATCACAAGAGTAGAATTAGATTGGACACACTCAAAGATCAATGAGAACAAGAATCAGGACTCCAAGAAAACACATAAGTTGACTTGGTTCTGTCGAAAAGTGGCCTAAGTCGGGGGAAACCATTCTTCTTAAATTCACCATTAGTGGAAGAAAGCTTGCACTGACTTTATCACTATAGAATAGACAGTGGAAGGGATTATTTCACCATTTTGTATTGCAGAGGATTAATTGTTGGTTTCAAGTTAGAATCCCAGGCTGCGTAGAATTGGCGCCAGGTCAGTTTTGTTAGTCCTCAATAACCTGGCTCTTACAAAGGTTAGTTGCCAACTCAATAACTAGTCTACTAAATAAAAGCATAAGTAATCAGGACGTGACAGCTGGGACCTTTTAATTCTCTGCCACCATCATTAACAGTAAGTTTAAGGGGAACCTGAATGCGAGTCATTACATCTTCTGGTGGTCTGAACTGAAAAGACAGACTTCTCTGATAACTTGAATTGAAGAATTTATGATGGGAATTTCTTGTTTATATCTGTTCTCATCGAATGGAAACTCCGAGCAAAAGAATAAAATTGCATATGATTTTGAAAGGCAAGAATTGAGGAGCGGAAGAAGGGGGTATTAAAGGGTAGGAAAATGGAAAAAAAAAAAAAAAGTGACAGAAAGCTTTTATAAAGCTTTTAAAACAATTTTTTTATTTCGAGGCTCTTGATGGTTATATATTTAGGAAGACAGGAAAGCAGCAATATTGAAGTTTGTCATTTTGGATGTTTTTTTGTGTGATTGTGTGGAGAGGAATTGGAAAGGAATTGCTTTCTGCAAGGGAAAGAGTACCTGGTTGGCTCTAGAGAGTAAAATTTTTTACGTATTTGTAAAAAAGAAAATGTTAATGCATAAATGCACATAGATATGTATCTTAATGTATGTATGTATGCAAATACGTATGTATATATTATAAAAGAGTATGCTTTGGAGGATAGGTTATTCGTTGTTTTGCTTTGCAGTTGTTAATTTGAATTACAGAAAAACTGAAAAGACTTTTCTGATTCATCTTTGGTACATGACAAATATTTTCATTTTTCACTGTGCTTAAAAGGCTTGGTTTTTGTAGGAACTCAATCAGCCTAAAGTCGAAGCTAATTTACCAGATGGTCTTTTGTCTGTACCTCTCCTAAGACATCAGGTACAAGCCTATCCGTTGTGTTAATTATACAATTCTTTTTTGTGAATTCGATGGTCTTCAACTAAAATATTGTTTTGCATCACAGAAAATCGCATTGGCCTGGATGATGCAGAAAGAAACTAGAAGTTTGCATTGTTTGGGTGGGATTTTAGCTGATGACCAGGTTACCAGCTTCGAGTCTATTAGACCCTTGGATCTGGCTTAGTTCTGGACTTGTCTTATGTTTCCTACTTAAAAACTCACGAAATATATGTTTCAGGGCCTTGGAAAGACAGTCTCAATGATTGCGCTCATACAAATGCAGAGGTTTTTGGAGTCAAAATCTAAATCCGAGGATTCAGGCAATCAGAAAACTGTAGCTTTGAATCTAGATGACGACGACGACGATGATAATGGCAATGTTGGTTCTGCTAAAGTTGAGAAGATTGAAGAATCTGATGATGTGAAGCCAATTCCAGAAGTTAGTACCTCTGTGAGAACCTTCAGTAAGCGGAGGCCGGATGCTGGTACATTGGTAGTCTGTCCAGCAAGTGTTCTTCGACAGTGGGCCAGGGAGCTGGATGAAAAGGTTGCGGATGAAGCAAAGTTGAAAGTCCTCGTCTATCATGGAGGTACCAGGACAAAGGATCCCGTTCAATTGGCTAAGTATGATGTGGTTGTGACAACATATGCTATTGTAACCAATGAAGTGCCAAAACAACCTTTAGTCGATGAAGATGATGAGGACAAAAACGGGGAAAGGTATGGATTATCTTCAGAATTCTCCTTCAATAAGAGGAAGAAGAAGACTTCCACTGTTAGTAAGAGGGGAAAGAAAGGTAGAAAAGGAACGGATAGTTCTGCTGTTGATTATGATTGCGGTACGCTTGCTAGGGTGGGTTGGCTTAGAGTGATATTAGATGAAGCCCAGACAATTAAGAATCACAGAACACAAGTGGCTAGAGCTTGCTGTAGCCTTCGAGCTAAAAGAAGGTGGTGCTTATCTGGTACACCAATACAAAATACAATCGATGATTTGTATAGCTACTTCAGATTTCTGAAATATGACCCATATGCTGTGTATAAGTCGTTTTACAACACAATTAAGGTTCCGATATCTAGAAATGCAATCCAAGGTTATAAGAAGCTCCAAGCAGTTCTAAGGGCTATAATGCTGCGTCGAACAAAAGGTCAATATTTTCTCTTTTACTTTATTGATTTCTTCCTTATTTCTTCATTATTTGAATTGTTTTATTTCCTCTGCATTTGGTGTATTATGAAACATGATGCGTCTTAGCGTGATCAAAGGCGATATTCAATTTCAGAGTGCAATACTTTTTAATTCATTTTTCTTAATGGATCTATGTGTTTTCACTTTTGTTCTTTTATTCTTGTTTATTGGTTCTTGTTTTTCACTAGATTCTTTTGTGAGCATACAGAGTGAGTTTTCCACTGTATACATATAGAGTGAGTTATGATGGACAACCTATATTTTCTTTCAAAACAGTAGCAAAGTAATGGCCTTAGCATCATTTGGAGTCGACCTTCATTTCCTAACATTCATTATTAAAACAACAGCTCCCAAACGTAGCATTGCTAGTTTTTACTTGTTTCTTCCTCTGCAATTTCATGCTCTTCTTTTATTTTGCTGTCTCTTTGCATCAAGGTATTATACATACTTACATACATACATATATATATATATGTCAAATTGGCAACGTGTCATCGCACAAAGTCGTGTTTGACTGATGACATTTCATCATCAAGTTGTTGGCAGGACAGCATCATGCTACTAATCTTCTATTGCATGAAAACACCTCTAATCTTGTTGAAATCCGAGTAATTGACTGATATAGTCTTAACTTTTTTTCTGCATTGGTTATGTATGTCCGTGTTCTGTGGTTTTTGGATAAATTAGAATCAGGCAGAGGTTGGTCTTGTTGTAAATTGAGCTGAGCTTGGTGGAACAAATCCAACCTAATAACAACAAAGGATCATTGACAAAGCTTCTTACTCTGCCTAAATTAGAATACAGTTCTGATGTGTACATTGCATTTTTACCTCATAAATCAAAATTATTCTATAGTTTCGTCCAAACTTTTTTTCTTTGCTTATCTGGTCCATAATGGTATAAACAAACAGCTATAAAAATCCAATGTTGTTGTAGCTGTTGCTTCTTTTCTTTCTTTTTTTCTTTTAGTTAAAGAGAATTACTATTTAAGGAATGTTAAATAATCTTTGACGTGCATACATTCAATTCGTCTGCAGAATTTTTAAGCACATATATGCTACGACTTCACGTGTATTTTCTCGCCTATCTTGAGTATTGAGTTACATACACCTATTGGTGCTAATCATTTTTTATTATTATGTCTAGGGACATTAATCTGTGGGGAGCCTATAATTAAGTTACCACCAAAGACGGTGTGCCTGAGTAAGGTGGACTTCTCATCAGAGGAGCGAGCCTTCTATACTCAGCTCGAATCTGATTCACGTTCTCGATTCAAGGTCTGTTCGTTTCTGTTTGTCATATTGTTTCCACTAAGGAGTTGAACGGTAATGCTTTGAACTATACAAAGACATTTATGTAGGTTTTTTCTTATTACATGAAAATACGATATTGAACTATAGTATATGTTATTATTTCAGTATGTTATGTGGGCGGGTGAGTTATGGCTGTAGTTTGGAAATAAAAGATATCATTTCTGGTATTGGGTTTTATGATTTATTGTTTTTATTTTTTGTTTTTATACATAACTGCAGAAATAAAGTTTTATTGTTGTCGTCGTTTCATGATTTGCAGGCATATGCTGCAGCAGGCACGGTGAATCAAAATTATGCAAACATTCTTTTGATGCTTTTGCGTCTTCGGCAGGCTTGTGACCATCCATATCTTGTGAAGGAATATGATTCTGATTGTGTTGGAAAAGATTCTGTAGACATGGCTAGACGACTTCCGCAAGATATGCTTATCAATCTATTGAATCTCTTGGAAGGTTCCTCTGGTATTTGTCGTAAGTGCGAGGTGAGTTTCTCAAAACATATTACTCTCTTCCTCTTAGGCCTCCCTCACCTCCTGCTTTCACATTCTCAGAATGTGGCTCCTTAAGAACCTCTAGTGTAATATACTTGTTGCTTTTACTGAAAAACTCCTGGTCTGAATTTAACCTTTTACACAGTTTTTAGTGTTATTCGGATTCAAGTTAAGGACAAACGGCAAACTTGAGACATGTTAGGCTAAAACATCCAGTGGGTTTGAGTGCTATACATCGTGATATTTTCCAAACAAAGCCTTTGCTGTGGTACTGTGAGTCGGTGTTTAAAGTTTTCACTGCCTGTTCTTGTAGTCAGGTGGACAGCGAACAAAACTACAATGCTCAGTTGCTTAGCTCGTTTTTACACTCTTGTTTGTTTCTTGCTCCCTTATGAAACAGTCATATAAATGATTTTCTACGAAATGAGATCCTTTATAGTTGTCAAATGTTGTTATGATCATACTAAATATTCAAGTACTTTTGTTTTGACTACTAACAGGATCCACCTGAAGACCCTGTTGTTACGATGTGTGGTCATGTTTTCTGCTATCAGTGCGTATCCGAGTATTTGACAGGGGATGACAATATGTGTCCTGCTATTGAGTGCAAGGAACAAGTTGGTTCTGACGTGATCTTTTCCAAGGCTACTCTGAGAAGTTGTCTCTCTGATGATCTTGATGGTAGTCCCGTGAATACTCCGTTTGCTGATAAAGCCTTAGTCATGCATACTGACTACAGTTCGTCTAAAATCAAAGCTGTGCTTGAGATTTTGCAATCGCAGTGCAAGTCAAACAGCCCCTATTCAGATTCTAGTGACTCTATTAGATGCAATGGGAGTACATCTTCAGGAAAAGAAGTCGCTGATAGTAGTGACACAGATGTTACCGTTGTGAAGCATATAACAAGAGTCTCAAATTTGCCAAATGAAGGACCAATAAAAACAATTGTTTTTTCCCAGTGGACTAGCATGTTGGACTTGGTCGAGATGTCACTGAATCAGGCAGGTATACCATACAGAAGACTTGACGGCACAATGACTCTAGGAGCAAGAGACAAGGCTGTCAAAGATTTTAATACCGATCCCGAGGTCTGGCCTCTACCATAATACTTACTGCATTAAAATCCTAAATTGCTCTGTCATTGCAAATTGACATATCATTATTCGTGGTTTAATTGTCTTACTCGCCTGATATAGTGTTTTAATCCAAAGCTTTGAATTGTTGATCGTGTTGCAGGTTACTGTTATGATAATGTCGCTGAAGGCAGGAAATCTTGGTCTAAACATGGTTGCTGCATGTCATGTCATTCTTTTGGATCTTTGGTGGAATCCCACAACAGAAGATCAGGCTGTTGATCGGGCGCATAGAATTGGACAGACTCGTCCTGTTACTGTAACACGGCTAACGATTAAAGATACAGTCGAAGACAGAATATTAGCTCTCCAGGTACCAGTCCTTGTATTATTGTTACATTGTTTGCAACCTTTATTGGATTTGTGGTTGGCTGCAAGTGGCGCTCACATGGTTTTTTGGGAATTGGGTCTCTTAGATTCGGTCATAGCAAGTGCTCTTCCCATATATGATGAGTTTCGTGTCTTGGTTGATTGGTTAATATTCTCAAAAATAAACTACTTTAACTGCATGTTTTTAATTTTGGTTCCCTGCAAAAGACACAACAAATCCTAATTCTGTAGTATTCTTATTATATCCCTAGCGTTGGGTAAGGCAACATCTGGAGTTTGGAGAGAAGATCAAGGTTTAGCAGGGGAGAGAAAATATAGTACTTTCACGTACACGCAGACAGATGAAACGTTAAATATGACACCTATTTTACATGTTTTTTCTTTTCAGGAAGAGAAGAGAAAAATGGTTGCCTCTGCTTTCGGTGAAGATCATGGCGGGGGATCTGCAACTCGCTTGACAGTAGAAGATCTCAAGTATCTATTTATGGTTTAAAAGATCGTCTCCAGTGGCTCCTTTTCCTTAATAGCCTTAGGTAATTATGCATACTGAAATTTTTGTCGAGAACCATACCTCCCCGAGCATCCAAAGTGGAATCTGGATCCCGAGATGTTAAGGAGACAGAAAATATGTGGTTTCACCGGTGGTGCCTGATACAGCAGTGGGTCGAACAGAACCAGATTGGTGTAGGAACATTTACATGGTAGCTTGTATGAATTTTGTTTTAGATTTCGAGGCCCAAAAGAAGGCAATTTTTGTCCCCCATTGAGTGCTGTTAGACAGCATGCCAAGGGCACCTGTATATATTATGACCACATATGCCTATGGTAAAATATACCGAAACGTTCACATTTGTAATTTACCTCTCTCTTGTTAATGCCATAGTTCTTTAACCTCATTGGTTGCGATGATGTCTGTGATTTCGTGACGTATTTGTCGATACAAATAGCTATGATTTGCATATTGGTGTGGCACTTGTTGGCAAAAATATCGAAGACAAACCCCAGGTTGCCTTGCCTTTTCTTAGCAGGCACGTCTGGGACATAAAGAAGTCCAAGGACAGCCCGTGATCACATCGCGATTTGTACTCAGATGAGAGTGATTGAAGGGTTGAAAAAAAAATAAAGCGAACTCGGATTGACAGAGACCTGAATGTTGCTGGTGATGTCCACTCAAATCAAGGTAAATGTTCTACTTTTTTGAACTCCTTTTTTTTTGGTCTCTCGATTAGAATTTGAGTCGTAACTTGCACTTTTGCAATGAAATGCGTTTCAGCATTAGTACCATTTACCGAGCTGGAAATCATTTGTAATTTGTCCCACCTTTTAAAAAAAAAAAACACACACCTTGTAGTATGTGAGAAAATAGGCCCCTCCCTGAACACTGGGCGCCACATGCTGTTGTACGTTGGTACATGGATGTGCTAGATTGTAAGGATGACATTTTTATCCATGAGTGCGGTTATGGGATTAAAAAAGGGGTGGGGGAAGCATAACTACCCACCCCCACCCCGTCCCACCCTGACCCGCCCTATTGCCATCTCTTCTTGAGTATAGGGATGAAATTTTTACCCATTACTGCAGGCATGGGGGGTAGAAAGCCGTGGGTATGGGAGGTCAAGGAAGCATACCCATCCCGTCCCATTATCATCCCTACTAGATTGTGAGATCTGCCATAATTATAACTTGAGTTGAAAATATTTGGTTCAATTAAATTTAGCCACAGTTCTAGATAGTTGCTACCACATGTGATATATATATGTGTGTGCGTGTATTATATATTTTGGTAGAATAGTTAAGATCTTGGTTAAATTTTAGATCTCGAGGAAACTGTGGCTGTGGAATTGATAGTTGATAATTGGCACAGATGAAAATGCCGGTATTAGTAGAAACATCGATAGTTTAATTTTACAAAAATTATGGAAGGAAAAATGGATGTTGGTGGAAATATCGGGAAAAAAGGCATGGAAAGTGGAAAATACAAAAATTTACTTGAAAATATTTGTAATTTTCTATCTTGTAATAAACATTTAAAAAAATAATAATAATTAATAAATAAAAAACGTTTTACATGAGAAATTTCATATGTACTACAAAACAAAACTCAATATTAGAAGAAAGTCTTTCAAAACTCAAACATTTTTGTATTATAACATGTTATTTGAGTAGCATCGGATGCAGTTGTGAACATGCTATAAATAGATCTATTGATCTTTTTAATTGTATATCAATGCACGAGAAACTCTATATTCTCGTAATGATACCATAACAAATTTATGAGAGCACACTCGTTGGCTAGCATGCGACATGATCTTTGTTATTTTTTTTATTTTTTATTTTTTTCCTTTTAACAGGAAACGACAATAGTCCTTGTGAGTGTGGTAACGAGACAAAAATCGCTTATGCATCTTCCAAAATATCGACAAAACAAAATTTTCCTAAGTGTTTGTTTGCATTGTTAGTTGGAGTTAAATTTTTAAATTGAAGTTGGTTGGTTTTTTAAAAACAAATTATAATATTTGTTGATTTTTCAGAAAAAGATAAAAATCCAGTCAAAAAGGTATAATTTAGTTAAAGTTAAACTAACATATCAAACAAAACCTAAATTTTAGAAACACTAATTATATCTATGAGTTTTAAGTAGTCCCATTTAATCTCCTATGTTAGGATTTCTATTAAAAACAAACTAAAAATAGGGATAAAGTGCATTCATGTGCTCTTTTTTCATTTGTTTAAACAAAATTTTTTAACAGAACAGGTTAAGTAAGACTAATTTTCCTCTTATTTTTTTTTGAAAGTTTTTAGTGGAAATTTTTATAGAAGATAAGTGAGACTAATGTAAAATTCGCGAAGGGGCAATTCAAGTAGTAAAGTGAGAATAATTTTGAAGTTTGAGAACATAGTTGAGATTAAAAATAGATCTAAAATAACGATGTGTTTGATATTTATGGTAGTTTATTATAGTTCTTTGATATTCTGAAACTTTGTATAAATTACCATTTTAAAACTTGATGATTTGGTTTTTGTTTTTAGTTTTTATTCATAATAATTATATTCTATAATGATAAAATTGAAATATTATAATTCATAATGGTTTGTGATGATTTTTTTAAAATTAATTTTGTCCTTTCAAAATCATTTGGATTATCGGTGAAAACTCGTCAATAATATTTGAATTAACAATTGATTAGATTATAAAATTGCTGATTGAGTTGGTATACCTAGTGTCTACCGAAATCTCCTGAAAGTAAGGATTGCCGATTTCTATAGACATGGTAAATGGTTGAACCCTTATCACTTGAAAGAGGCTTTTTCTGACATTGCCAATGATATTCTTAACATAATGATTGCTCCTGGTGCTGACAAAGCTTGGAGGGTGTCGTTCTTTTGATGGTGAAGTCTTGGCAAATGCATGCTTTGATCAGGTTTATGGTGCTAATTCTTCTGTCAGATGAGTTTAACATATTTGGTCCAAATTTATCCCTCCTTGCAGATCGTTCGACTGTTTGAAAGACTCTGCATGATTGCTTCCCCATTGAAGATGCTTCAAAATGTCGGCTTTTGTCGTCTATGTGGATTAATCATCTCTTCCTTTGCTGTGATTACGTCCCTTCTCTTTGGTTTATCATTTTCGGATGTTTTTAATTGTTCTTTTAACTTTTCTTTGGGTTTTGAGAATTTTCTTTTCCTCCTGGTTTAGTCCTTATATTCAAGTTTTATGGAAATGCATAATTATTTACACTTGTTGGCTCATCTGACATGCTAGAAATGAGCTGGTTTTCGAAAACAAAATTATCACAAAAAATTCGGCTGAGGTCATGATTTGAGCAACAGTTAAATATACCAACTCTCTTGATATCTATTATATGAATAATTTGCAGAGTGACCTCTTGATTCTTCATAAATTTCACGTTATGGGTAAATGCCCCGTGACTTTAGATGTCACGGTGGTGAGATGGTTGCCTCCTCCTCAGATTGGATCAAGGTGAATACAAATGGTGCTGCGTGAGGTGCTTCTGGCATCACAGGTACTGTGGTTGTTTTCAAGACTTGTGGGGATTTTGTTAAATTTTGCTTCACCACTCCTCAAGAAATTTCTTTTAATTTTGAGCCTGAGCTGGCTGCTTTCATTTTGGCATTTGCAAAAGCTTGGAAGCTTTAATGGCAAATTTGTGGTTTGAATGTGACTCCACTTGCATGGTTAATTTTTTTAAAGACTAAATCAGATAAATTTCATTGAAAGTTCTGTAGTAGATGGTTGCGTTTTTTATGTTAATCGGAGGTCTTGGTGGTTCGAGCTCTCATAATTTTCTTGAGGTCAATGTTCTTGCAGACAAATTAGTAAATCATTGAAGTCAACATCATCAATTTCATTGGTGGTTCTGAACTCCGGATTTTATTGACCCTTTACTTTATAAGGATGTGAATGGTCTTTCTTTTTACACGTTTCCTTCTCGTTTTTGAGGGGTTTTTATTTATCCTGGATGATGCACTCTTTTTTCTCCTGTCGGATTTTTTCCTGCGGGTTCTTTCTAGCAAGTAGTTTTAATGAGGTACAAGGCCTGTTCGAGTATATCCTACAGAATGTTTGCATAATAGTTGTTTCTGTGTTCTCTCCTTTTTCTAGTGGTTTTTTTTTTTTTTTTTTCATTTAAGAAATTTTCTTTTTATTATTAATTTCATGGCAATGGGCATATGATAAGATTACTGAATGGATGTTGGCCACGGTAAGGATTGGTACCCCTATTGATTCCTCATCACTATTTATTTAGAAAAAACAAGGATATTTGGCCATATTTTTTTGTAAGGGGATTTTTTTTAAGGAAATGTTTTAGGAGAATTTGATGTTAATTATTATATATTGAGAAATATATGAAGACAAAATATCTACAGAAGATAATTGGAAAAAAAAAAAGAAAAAAGAAAAAAGGATTCGAGTAAAATGATGTATTTATGAGCAAGATAAATCAAATTTCAAAAACAAGTTATATATATATATATATATATGCTTTGTTTGGAGTTTAAATTTAACTCTAATTAAATTATATTTTTTTATTTTAGTTTTTTTCTCTCCTAAAAACTCAACAAAAAATTATGATTAATTTTTAAAAATCAATCAACTCCAACTTAAAAATTTAATCTTCAATTAATTTATGAAACGGAGACGTATATTTTGTGAGCACAATCACAGATGAATTGTCATTCTTAATCGGTCCAATTGTGTAGATGAAAATGAAACAAGCAGGAGACAAACGAGACGAGTGAAAACTATTTTCTTCTACCTTTAGATGAATTAGATGGCAAATGGAGGGTAAAAAGTTAGAAAAATAGATTAATGGCCCACAAGAGTAGAACTACACAGAAAAGGCTTTCGACAGCAAAAATAATAGTAAGGATAAATCTACAATGAAGTACCTTTCTTTATCCATCGATGGCGTAAAAATTGTCAACTGATTACTATCTTTCAACGGTTTGGATTAAAATAATGCACCACAGTACCCTGAGATAATAACACAGGACCATACTTAAAAATCAAGGGGGGGGGGGGGGAAGGAAAAATCACAGTTCTCAACTCCGGCCATGGTCGTCGTCGGCGGCGGCGGCACCGCTTCTGACGCCATTTCTATCGCCACCGCATCAAACGAGGAGTAGTCGGCGGTGGTAGAGGATGTCAGCCGTTTTTAGGCAGGGGTGAGTTTTTGCACCACTGTGAGATGCCGTCGTCCATGGAGGACGTAGCGATTGTCGCGCCGATGGTTGCCGGGGCTGCAAATGTTGATCAACTACTTATTGTATTCAGATGTAATACTTATTTTGTTGATCAACTACTTAGGTGAATTTAGTTAAATATTTTCTTAGTTCATAGCAATTCAGTTAAAATATAAATCTAAGGGGGTGTTTGGTGAATGAGTTTAGTTTAAGATTTTTAAATTTCAATAGTAATTTTTGTTGACTTTTTAGAAAAAAAAAAATTTTTTTTCAGAAAAGACAAAATGTTTTTTCAGAAAAAGACAAAAACATCATGAAAAAGTATAATTTAGTTTAAAATGAGATTTTTTCAATAGTAATTTTTGTTGACTTTTCAGAAAAAAAAAATTTTTCAGAAAAGACAAAAAGTTTTTTCAGAAAAAGATAAAAACATCATGAAAAAGTATAATTTAGTTTAAAATGAGATGTAAAAACAAATAAATCCTAAATATTCACTTTTAAAAAATTTGTGCTACTTTCTACTTTTACATTAAATAAACATTTCTTATAATAAAAAGTGTTCAAAAATTCATTTTATTTGAATACATATATTAAATTTTACATTTGAATATAAAATTCAATTTGAATAAATGATCAAATATAATATATAATCCAAATGGATTATTAAAAACAATTACACCATTACATGGTAGAGTCTTGTAGATACTGTCTCCCTAATTTAACCCCTTTACATGGTAGAGTAACTACTAGTACAAATTAATGAAATTGTGATTTTCTCAAAATGTCATCAAATAAAATATACATACAAAACTTTTTGGGGACTTTGGGATGTACTTTTTCCCCCACCGAGGTAAAAATAATTGACCGCTCATCATTTTTGAAAGGTCAAGATTAAAAGGATGCACGGAAAAAAAATAGAACCTGTTACACCTAATTTATTTTCCATAACATTTCCAAAAAAAAAACTCAGCCCATCCCCACAGTAATCCCATCCGCCACTGTTCGGACCGCTCCGGCTTCATGCCCTCAGCGCAGGTCGGCCACGCGAGTTGCCGATGACGCCCACCGTCTCGACGCTCGTGATTTCGCGGGGGAGTGGGTTTCGCTGGTCAGTGGCCGTCTCGGGGGGTCGCGACCCACGGCCGCCACCGACCACGCTATCGCCTGCGTCCGCCCCCGCAAGTTCCCCCCGGCCCGGAGACTTGAATCGCCGTCCCCCCCATCCGGCGACGGCGAATTGCACCCCCCCGCCCCCCACAAGAGGCGAATCCTAGCCGGATCTGGACGATCGAAACCCCAAACATCCCCTTCGACGGTGAGAGTTGCTCGCTACCCCCAGCAGTCACCGGCGCGACGGCGAGGGTGAGATCTCCTCCCGAATTTGAATCTCACTGCGGCGGTGGGAAACAGTGGGCTCGAGAAACAATCTACCGAGAACTCTAGCAGGGGCGCCGAAGGCCCTTGTGGCGGTGTGAGATCGAGGCTCTGATGGCGGTGGGAGCTCGGGTGGCAATGGGGTCTCAACTGCTCGCGGCGGAGGGGGCTCACGACTTGGGTGGAGTTCGGACAATCTGGGCCATCCAATCCTGCGGAGTCGCCGACGACCCCCATGCCGAAGTCAACCGCCGGCGAGCTTGGAAGAAAGCCGGGTTGTTTTGTTTGTTTGTTTTTTTTTTTTTTGCTTTGTAATTGGATTGTGATCGGATGTGGTTGGATGCATGATAGTTTCGTGTCAATGAGATCTACACCGTTTAAATGCAATCCGGTGGTGAAAAAAATTTTTCCCCATGCATGGAGTTAAAAAAGTGTTCCCACGTAGAATTGGCCAAACCTTTTCTTTTTTTTTCTTTTTTTTTTTTTGAGAAAAAGGAAATACAGAAAACTGACAGAAATAATACATACCGTGAAAATTAGAATCCTATCAATAATGCATGGGACTGTATGGAAAGATCAATTGTTCAAATTATTACCTGTCAGTTTTTTTTTTTTTGCTTGAATACGTGTCAGTTATTTGATCAATAAAGTCAATAAAATACCTAGAAAAACTAAAAGAAAATTGAACAAATGAAAAGTGTAGGTGGGGTGTCCTCGGAACCGCTAAACAAGGTAACATGAAAGTATTGAAAATGTTGAGAAAGATTTGGGGCGATTGATTGGGTTAAGACTTGGGACAAGCAAGGGACAAATTGCTTTTGCCATAAAATGAGTTGTCATCTACTTTGGCAAATAAAATGTACTGCCTTCCAGCCAAAAAAAAAATAATAATAATAATAAAAATCAAATGTACTGCCAAAAGAATGTGAAAATATGCCAAAGGGGAAAAATAAAAAAAAGTATATCCAAACTGATTCTAATTTCTGAGCAGAGCTTGTTTCAAACACTTTTTTTTTCTTTTTCCTTGATTGATTCCCTTTCAACAAATTCATGGACAAAATTCTGACTTTCGTGGGGCCTCAAAAGTGCTTATGGCAAAGCCTTAGAGGGGGGGTGGGGGTGATTGAGCACGAGAAGCTAGTGCTAACCACTTAAAACACTAGACCCCTTAATGGCTTCTTTTGTTTTTTGTTTTTCTTATTTGGAGACGATGGATTTAAATCCTAATTGAGTGTAAAATAACCGTTAGACTACATTTGCAATCATTTTAAATTAGGAAATGATGAGACACCAAAATTGTTATGTTTTGCTGCATAATCTCCTCAATTTGAAAAAAAAATGTGGGGTAAAAACTAATCCTTATTAATATCAAATCCCTCAAAAGGGGCACCCAGAAAAAAAAAAAAAAAAAAAAAAAAGCTAAAAAAAGAAAGGCTTTGTAAAAGTCATTGCTTGAATGCACTCCAACTTAGGTCACACCAAAGGCAGACCAACACCCCCTTACTGATTGCTGCACATGTCTACTCTTTGTGGTGGCTCCCTTCTCTAATGATTTAAACCCCATCTCTCCTGAAGGGATAAAAATGACAAATAACAAATAAAAAATAAAGAAAAAAAGAAAGTGTTGGGCAGTGAGAAAAAAAAAAGGGAAAAAAAAAAAGTTGAATCGTCAGCCATGGCAAACCCCACCAGTGGAAATGGCATAATTTCTACTTGAAGAGGTAAAAAGGGTTCTCTTGGATCAACATGTTACGAAAAAGGTTTGATCTAATACCTAAGTGAACCCTTTTTTTTTTTCCCTCTTTGTGATTCTTTTGACCATTCTTTGATATTTCTCATTTTTTCCCTTGGGAATGTTTGACTCTTTTTAATATAATCCCTTTTGCTTACCCAAAGCTTAAAACTTTGCATTATTTTTCTCCCAAAGTCATTATATATATATAATAATTACAAACTCCTTTGTCATATAAACTTTCGCACTAAAGGTGAGAAAACAACTTCTTAGGCCTATAATTACATTCACAAAATAGAGCCCCATATTTCATACTAAGAAATAACACGACTAATAAAAAACATATATATATATATATAATAACTAAGTCTAGCAAAATTTATATTTGCCACATATGTACTTTTAGCAAACATTGGGACCAAATCCCACAAACCCATTGGCTCCATCAAAGGAAATTTGAATGCCCTCTTGCTGAATGTTTCCTATGATGGACGGTCCTGTTGACGTAGGTGCAAATGCAAAACAAAACGTGCCTATGTCGTCCACCGGGATCAGGAAGTTTCTCGCTGGAAGGGTCAGGATTGGCCCACCTGACAAGTAAAATGAGATGGTTGGTACCCGAACCGACACGAACCCGTATAGGTTATAGCATGTGTCGAAAATGGATACCCCGGAGGCCCGAGGGAGGTTGGCGGTTTGTTGAATAAAAGCATTGCGGAAAGCCTCATACGCAACGGTTGGCAGCCTAGTCACAGCAGTTCCGGTGTCCATCACGACTCCTCCTAAACCCAATTCCGTCAGTCGAAACGTGTCCTCCGAAATGGGAACCCGGGTGCCTGCAACTCCGAGGCCCACTAACCCGATATAGTAGAAGCTCGTGGCCCGTGGGTTTCGGATCAAGGGGACCCATGCGGCGCCCACGGGCAAGGCCCGCGCCCGAACTCCAAGGACCCGGATGATTCGGTGCCCCGACTCACCAAACAATAACTGAAGGCCCCACCAGTCTGTCCACCGAGCTGGCCCACGAAGGAGAGGGACCCACCTCCAAGACCCAACAAACCAGCAGCCCCGACAAACATGCCCCGGTTCATGTGCCCGCACCCGATTGCTACGTTCTTGATCATGGCCCGGCCCAAAGTGAGAGTCTCAAGGGCCAGGGTCCCTCTAGTGTAGGACCCGTCGCCATAGGCCACCTCATAGCGGCACCGGCCGGCGTGGCAGCCTGCGTTCTCAAGGCGGTCACAGACGGCGGAGCTGCATGAGACACCGGTGTAGGATGCCGATTCAGCCGGGTCGAATACGGGGTCGGTCTGGTGGTAGCACTGGCTGCAAGGCTGGCATTGGACCCACACAATATCGCTGCCGGAGTCAATGACCAAGAACTGGCTCCTCGCTGGGCTTCCGACGCCGATCCGAACGAAGTACTCTCCGCTTCCTTCGTCCATGCCCGACACCACCTCCGACCCGAAATCCTCAACCTCGTACTTGTCAAAATTTCCCGTATTAATACTAGTATTACCCAATCGGCGAGTAAGGGTGGACACTCTTTCTGCGTCTCTCCTCATTCTTTCATCAAAAATTGGGCGGTGATGGCGATGGTGATTATCATGATGATGGTGATGATCACCATCATGATCATGATTCTGACGAGGAATGGACAGCTTGTCTCTGTGTACAAGCTGGAGCTTCCATTTTCCGCCGCCGCCGCTTTCGCTTCGGAGCTGGTCGTATTCGGATACGTCGGCAGCGGCGGCAGAGGCGGTTGACGGTTTAAGGTTTGTGTTAAGGTCTGTGAGTGTTTGTTTGACGTTTAAGTGTTGGAAATTAGGGTAAGACATTGAAGAAGAAGAAGCAGTTGTTGTGGTGGTGGCTAGGAGGGAAAGTAGTAGAATGAGAAGTGTACGCGCCATGGGAGGAGCTTGGGAAGCTGCCATTAACGCCATGGGAGTAATATGAGGTGTTTGGGCTTTTAATTTGTTTGGTGTTTTGAGAGAGAGTGAGAGAGAGAGAGAGAGAGAGAGGAATGTGAGTTTTGGGGTGGGATTTCTTTGTTCTGGCTTTGGGGGGCGTGTGGAACTGTTAAGTATGCAATGAGGGGGAGAGAGAGAGAGAGAGAGAGAGAGAAAGGATGTATGTGAGATGTGGTAGTGGTTAATTAGGAATAATAATATTTCTGATAAAAGAATCAGGAATAATAATCTATAATTATACTAAAAACGTGAAGTTCCTTAAAAATATTATTTAAAAATTTGATTAAATTATTTTGTCACATGTTTTTTTTTAAAACTTTTTCTTGATTTTTCTTTTTTTTAAAATAATTTTTTTAAATATCTTTTTTCTTATCTTATTTTTATCATAAAATATCAGTAAAAACTTTAATATTTATGTTTATAAAATAGACATTTAATAATTTTAATATACATGTGTTTTATAGGTAGGAAATACGTGATTTTAACTAGTGTATATATATATATGTGTGTGTGTATATACACAAACAATGAACAGGTTTCTGTATGGTTTCTTGCATTGATTGAGAATGTTGAGAGCGACTTGTGCGTGTTTCTCGCCTAGCTCGCTTGCCTGTTCACCTTTTTAT
>CM046382.1:7733338-7830698 GCA_025413485.1 Ficus microcarpa | reverse complement strand
ACAAAATCCTAATTAAAGTCCTAAATATGATGAGAAAAAGAAAGGAACTGGTTTATGAAATGGAATTACTGCATTCCGTCTGCAGAGTTGCTATTCTTCTTTTCTAAATCACCAATTGCTTTCTTCTTCTTCACACCTTCTTTCTTTTGTACCGAAAAAGTCTCTCCAAAAATCTAGAAGGATTTTATTTATAATCATGGGATGAAATATCTCCTTTTTGAATCAACAATTCGGGGAATTATGAAAAATCCCACTCTGGTGCCTAGGCCTTCTTTTTCCTGCGCCTAGGCACAAAATTGTTGTATGCACGCTTGCTTGAGGAACCACGATCTACGCCTAGGCACAAATTTATTAGCACCTAGGCACAAAATTACGTAGATGGAAGTCCCTTTTGGCACACAGGCACTACTAAAACAACGCCTAGGCCTTAAGCTCTCAGGTTTTTGTACTTGGAAATTTAATTTAAGTGCCCAGGCACTAGAAATTTGACGCGTAGGTGCCCATTTACTTCAAAATGCATAGACTTCACACCAAAGTACGCCAAGTGCTCCATTTTAGCTCTATTTGCACTGAAAAACCACCGAGCCCACTTTTTTACTTAAATCCTACAAAAGAGAATAGAACAAAGCGACAGAACCTAAAAATAAATTGAAAACTAACACAATACTGAGTTTAAAATACCCAATTAATTAGTATAAAACTAACTTATTAGAGTGAGAGAAAAAGTCTATGTGATTGTAAAAAATTTTCACAAAGTGGATTTTTTTTTTCTGAGTGCCATTGTTTTTCTCCTGTTTTGGATTTTGCCACTAAATTCTTGTGTTGTGGTGATTGTGGTTATTTTCTCATTTATTTTTTTTTTGTTGATATTTTTGTTGTTTGATTCCTAGGGATGGTTTTGGGGATCCAATTTTCACAACACAACCATGCCTACAACAGAAATTACATCACTATTCCATGAGCTTTTTTGTCCTTTCTTCGAAACCATCACCTTCACTAAATCTTAAACTTTAGAAATTCGACCAAAGATGTGAAGATGATCTAAAATGAAAGTTGATTCTTTGACTAAAAATTAGTTGAAAAGTTTGGTGGTCTGTCGTTAATGTTCTCATGAAGAATCTACGGTAATACTTTTACCAAGTGGTATATCGATTATGCGTTTTTTGGAAAAGTAAATGTTTGTCGACTAGAGATGTATTCGAAAAGGTTTACCTTTGAACAACAAGTATGTTGCTCGTCAAGAGCTATAGATATTTCGTGATACAAGTAATGGATTTTCACAAACTTCTTTCTTGTACTCTGTAATAACCGAAATTTTCTACGGTTTCCATGATTTCCTTATACATGAGGAATTTAAGTCCGTATTACGTATTTATGTAATGTTTCATGAAAATTAAGAATATCAATGTGAAATTCATAATTTTATCAGTAAATGTTTGAGTTCTCATTCAATTGGCTATGAGACTTAATAAGTAAGTTGCTTAGCCATGCATGTGACATTTTGTACAAAAAGGGGAGAAAACTCTATGATTTCATGTTGGTCAAAGTTTGACCGAAAAAGTCAAAGTTAACCAAGAAAGTCAAAGGTTGACCAAGAATGGTCAAAGGTTTGACTATGTAGTATTATGATGAGCAGTATAGAAAATATATTGCGAAAATTGTCCTTACGGACAAAATAGCAAGAATAGGATTTAAAACCACCATAGAAAAATCAAGCACACCAAATAGAAAATTAAGAGCAAAAGGGCTTTAAGAAATAAGAAAATTTTTATACAGTCTAATTTTACACAGATAAATTTTGGACTGCAGTTATTGCAACAATACTGTATTATAAGTAAAAACAGTATTGGAGATATCTGTGTTAGTTTGAAATTAGACTCTATATTAAGAAAAAGCCAAACAAGGCCTAAATGGTGACATCACCTCACCAAGAATTATGACATCATTTTGATTTAAGGAAATTTTGGAAAGAAATCCTTGCCACCTAGCACCATAATGGCCGGCCACCTAAGGGGGTGAAATTGTAAATATTTTGTCCTTATGGGTTAAAATGCAATTTTTGGAAAAATAGGTGATGTAAGCAAGGTGATGTCATCAAGGTGATGTAAGCACATGCTTGGAGAGCAAGGTGATGGCTGGCCAACATGCCACTTGGAGGGTATCTAAGCAAATATTTTTGCAAAAAGGACCATTTTGCAATTTTGGGATTAAAAATAAATCCAAAAATAATTTAATTTTCACCTATAAATAGGACCAAGGGGGGCAGTTTTTGACTCAAAAAAATTGGGAAAACTTCCCTAGACCATGCCAAAATAATTCCTCACACTTTTTCCCTCTAGAACCCGAACCACAAAGGACAAAAAAGGAAGGAACAAAAAAGTGAGGAAAGATTTGATCTAGGCTAGTGACCGGATTTTGGGTAAGAACCAAGGAAGTGGCTGAAAATTTTTGGAATCCCTTAAGCCAAGGAGAGGCCGGTTGTTGGAGGAAACCAAGGGGGGAGAAATTTTTGGACCTAAACCTTAACCTAGCCTTGCCTAGAACCAAGGTAATTTCCTTTAGCCCTGAACTTTGAAATTGAGCTTCAATTTGAAATTTTAGTGTATTTCACGTTGAATTTGTAAGAGCATAAGCTCAATTTAATTTTATGCCCTAGTTTAGAAAAATTAAGATTTTGTGCTTTATTAGGTTTAAGGGTGGTTTGATTTATGAGTTTTGAATGGTTATATGCTTATGCTTGTTTGATTTATAGGGTTTGCATGTTAGATGTTCGATAAGTTGTATGTTCCCCAAATATGTTCAAGTATGATTTAGAATGGCATGTTAGGTTGCTAGAATAGAACTTGAATGAATGGAATGGCTTGATTGAACCTAGAACCATGCAAACCCTAGGTGATACAATTTTGTTAATGGTTTGCAAGGATATGATTAGGTCGCATGAATGTTGAATTGGGACGTTAGAAAACGCTACATGTTTGCTTTCTAGGCTCCCGCGTGTTCGGTTGAGTTAGATTGCGTGAAATAGGACGTAAAACGAATTTAAGAACGAAAATTGCCAGTTCGGGTACAAACTGGCCAGTTTTCTAGAAAGTGGAATTTGAGGCCTTTAGAGGCCGAATTGGGAAAAACATAAAACATAAAAGTTGTAGACAAGGGTTTTTCCCAGTGGGCTGCTTGGACCGTTTTTAAAATAAGGCTCCAATGACCTCGGTTTGGATGAAAATCCGAGCCTGACCGTGCCCAGACTTCATGCACGGCCAGGAGGGTTCAATAGGGAATATAAACACGTTAAAGTCTGAAATGGGTTTTCTACAAAATCTGAAAGTTGTAGGATTTTTCGAGATCTAAAACTTTTGTGACACAAATTTTTCTAATTCAATATAGATTTTTAAATAGAAAGGGCTTTCTAAAAACTGTGCAGGAAATAGGAAATTCCTGCACAGGAATTTCTAAAGCAGTGCAGTAAAAGAATATTTTTAACGATTTGACTATGAAAACTGTTTCAATGGCAGTTTTCAATAGTTTTCAACCCTTAATCATTTTTATAAAGCCCCACTCTAAGAACCACGAATTTTCTTAAGGATTTTTGGATTTAAATGGCCAAGTTTTTTAAGATAAAAGGGTAGTGGATTTTTTAAAGCCAAATTTGGTAACAAGACGATGACGAACGGTAACCGGGAAGGATCCCCAAGTTACTGGGCCAAACCCAAAACCCAAGATTGACCCATAAAATGTTGACTTTAGTTGACCAAGATGTTGACTTTGGTTGACCAGGTTTGACCACCTTAAGGGTTACCCAAAATAACCTAAAAGGATGCCAAGTTTAATAATAGGCTAAGACCTAGGGTTACTTGTGATAACCCCATGGATTATGAATTGAGAATGTTAAGACATAAGCTCAAGATTAGGATGGTAACCTAACCCTACTTATGTATGTATGGGCTTAGTAACCAAGGTTACCCTATGTAACCTAATAGGTTATCATGTGTATGTTTAGGGGACATATAACTAAGGACATGTAAGGATATTGGTTAGGTTACCAACATTTTTATGATTTTTAGGATCCTTCTCCTATGTTTTTTTAAATAGTAGGAAATAACCTACTGTTGCAACCTAAAGTGAATCAGCAACACTCAGGATATAACACACGAGGTAAGTACAAACCTTACCTACAGTATGAAAATAGTAAATACTATTTTCAAGTATGTTATATTATGCTATGCTATGTATACCATGTTTTCAAGTATGCCATGTTTCCAAGAATGCCACGTTTTCAAGAATGCCATGTTTACAAAAATGTCATGTTTACAAAAATGTCACATTTTCAAGAATGCCACGTTTTCAAGTATGTTACGTCAAGTATGTGATGTTATGATAAGTCATGCAATGTTAAGCCATGATATGTTATGTCATGTAATGTCAAGTTATGCCATGATATGTTATGTCATGTAATGTCAAGTTATGTCATGAATTATGGTTATGCCATGCCTATATATCGCATGCATCATGATTAATGAGACTAAGACTAAACCAAAACAAGTAAGGTGTCGTACCAACCTCCCGCTAGATTGTAGAGGATACATGTTTCAAGTTCAAGTTTAAGATCCCGGAATTGTTAAGGACCTTATAAACCCTAACTTTCTGTAGATTGCGCGCATTCGGTACATACACACAAGAGGCCCACATGTAATCAAGATAATAAGTTCAAGTTCATAATTGATCATAAAAAGCTCATAAGTAAACATAATTGGTTCATGCATGAGTTACATGATTTTGACACTTTTGTGAGATTATGTTTGTACTTGCTGGGCGAAAGCTCATAAGTTTATATTTCATACTATAGGAAAGAAGCCTGCAGCTTAAATGGTGGGCCATGTGGACGATGCGGCGAGTGAAGTGTGGTGTGGGATACCACTTCGCAAAATTTCCGCAAAACTCTTTTAAGACGATATATATATATATATATATATCTTAAATCAAGTTATGTAAAATAGTAATGTGAAGTTGAAGACTATGTATGTCTTCCTGTGTTTCAGTATGTATGTATGACAAGGTTATATGCAAGAGCTAATCTATTTATATATGTTTAAAAAAAAATTTATTCTCAAATTTTCAAGTAAGTTTTAAGTTTAAAAATCAAGATGCAAGTTTAAGTAAGTATGGTGACGGCCGTACGTAGGTTGGGGCATCACATACTCATCATAACTTCATCTCCAATATTGTCATTCAAAAGATCACCAATCAACACATTCTTGCTGGTCGAAATGACAACTTCAATATGGGGGCATTTGTCACTTAGTTTCTCAACTTAATTTGAAATTCAGAGGTAACACAGTGCTAACTGCGAAATTCTCATATACCCGTTGACTAATGAATTGCATCATTTCATGATATCGTACATATGAATCATATGTTTGAGTGATCATTAAAATGCATTTCTCATATTCATAACGTGCATTATATCTTAGGAGTACATTAATGTTGTGCTACGTACCTTGAAGGTGGGTCTAGTAAGTGGACCAATGAAAAATGAGTTTATGATAATGCTCCAGCAACATTTCAGAGGTGCATGATGTCTATCTTCACGGATATGGTGGAGAAATCCTTGGAGGTTTTTATGGATGACTTTTCGGTGTTCGGTGATTCTTTTGGTGACTGCCTAGTGAATTTGGAACAAGTCTTGATGAAGGGTGAAGACCCAATTTGGTCCTTAATTGGGAAAAGTGTCATTTCGTGGAACAAGAGGGCATCGTCTTGGGCCACAATGTTTCCAACAAAGGCATCGATGTGGACAAACCAAAGTTTGAAGTAATAGACAATTTATCACCACATACATTAGTAAAAGGGATTAGAAGTTTTCTGGGCAAAGTAGGTTTTTATAGAAGGTTCATAAAAGACTTCTCAAAAATTTCTAAGCCATTGTGTGCTTTACTGGAGAGAAATCGACCTTTTGAGTTCGATGAGGAATGTTAGTAGGTGTTCATGGAGTTGAAAAGGTGGTTGGTTTCTACACCCATCATCTTTTCACCTTATTGGTAATTGCCTTTTAAGTTGATGTGTGATGCCAGTAACTATGCAGTAAGTGCGGTGTTGGGACAACAGCATAAGAAAGTGTTTCACATGATTTATTATGCAAGCAAGACACTAATAGAGGCCTAACTGAATTATACAACCACTAAGAATGAGCTCTTGGCTGTGGTCTTTGCATTTGATAATTTCAGAGCATATCTAATGGGCACCAAAGTAATAGTTTACACGGACCACTCAGCGATTAAGTATCTAAGTACCAAGAAAGATGCTAAACTGTGATTTATCAAGGGGACATTGCTCATGCAAGAATTTGATTTGGAGATTAGAGATAGGAAGGGTTCTAAAAATCAGGTTGTGGACCATCTGTCAAGACTTGAGCCAGGGATTGAAGCTGAGAAGAAGGAATCCATTCGTGAGACATTTCCTAATGAGCAACTTTTGGCCTTGCAACAAGCTACTGCCCCTTGGTATGCAAATTTTGTTAATTATATAGTTAGTGGGTTGTTTTCCACCAGAGATAACCAGCCAGAGATGGAAGAAATTCTTTTATGAGGTAAAATTCTATTTATGGGATGAACCTTTTTGCTATAAATAGTGTGTCAATCAGATTATTAGGAGATATGTTTCAGACGAGGAATTCTAGAGCATTTTGCAACACTATCACTCATCCCTTTACGGTTGACACTTTGGAGGAACAAGAACAGCTACCAAGGTCCTACAATCAGGATTTTACTGGCCCTCTTTGTTCAAAGATGCTCATGAGTTCACCAAGACATGCGATTGGTGTCAAAGGGTTGGCAACATTTCTCGCAGACATGAAATACCTTTGAACAACATTCTAGAGATCGAATTATTGATGTATGGGGAATTGACTTCATGGGGCCATTCCCTTCATCTTATGGAAACCAGTATATTTTGGTAGTTGTAGACTATGTCTCAAAGTGGGTGGAAGTTTTTACACTCCAGACAAACGATTCCAAGGTAGTGGTATAATTCCTTCACAAGAATATTTTTTTACCCACTTTGGGACACCTCGAGTAATCATTAGCAACAAAGGAACTCATTTTGGCAGCAGGCAGTTTGAGAATTTCTTAGGCAGATATGGAGTGAATCATAAGATTGCTACAGCATATCACCCACAAACCAGTGTGTAGGCAGAAATCTCAAATAGAGAGATAAAAAGGATTTGGAGGAAGTGGTCAACCTCAATCGCAAAGACTAGTTGTTGAGGCTGGATGACGTACTCTAGGCATATAGAATAACATTTAAAAGACCACTGGGAATGTCACCATTTCGATTAGTTTTCGGAAAGGCATGTCATCTACCGATGGAGTTGGAGCACAAAGTGTACTGGGAAGCCAAGTAGTTGAACATGGACCTCCAACTGGCAGGAGAGAAGCATTTGTTGCAGCTAAATGAGTTGGAAGAATTCCGTTTGCATGCTTATGAGAGTGCTAGGTTATACAAAGGGAAAACTAAGAAGTGGCATGATAGCAGAATTATTTCAAGGCAATTTGAGGCTGGATAGCAAGTTCTACTCTTCAACTCAAGATTAAAGCTATTCCCAAGGAAGCTAAAATCACAATGTTTAGGGCCCTTTGTGGTAGTTTAAGCCTACCCACATGGAGCAGTGGAGATTGCTACTGCAAATTTAGGGAGAACTTTCAAAGTCAATAGTCAGAGGCTTGAGCACTACTAGGGTGATGAGCTCAACTGTCAGAAAACCTCCATCTCGCTACAGGATGCCTGAATGGCAGTACCATCAGGCCGAGACTCTAAAACAAGCGCTTGAGGGAGGCAACTCTACATTTTTATTTTTGAAATTACTTTTGACTTGTTTTCTATTTATTTCCTGTTATGCTATGAGTTTTGAGCAATTATGGGTTGTGCAGGGATTGTGGTAGCAGAAAAAGGAAAACTAGATTCAAATGAAATAGGCTGTGCTTTGGTGGTTTTGCTGCAGCAAAATTATTCATCATGAAGAAATGCTGTAGAAATTCAAGTAACAGTGAGAATGCAGAAAAACTTCATGAGGGTCTTAGGTGTTGAGGAGGAGAGTTATTTAAAAAAAAAAAGCAGTGAGCAAATAAAAAAAATAATACATACAAAAAGAAAGAGCGCCATATGTCTTTATTAAATAAGGGAAAGTGACAAAGAGCAGGGTCATTTTCTCCTTATCTTCCTCTTTACGCCATCAACCCAAAAACAATGGCCCCAGCCGTGTCGACGAAGAAACTACTACCTGTTGGTCCACCTTGTCGAAACCCAGCTATTCGACTACCGTCATATAGGTGCCATGACCCATGCCGTCCTTGCCTCCTCACTAATCCGAGGACCCCAACCACTCGTTGTAGTATTGCTAAACTTCCATCACCATCTTCTTGCACATTTGGGTTTCTTCCATTATTCCACGTGTCCCATAAGTTTTATAGTACCTCTCTCCTTACTATGCCTCACAAGTTTGGGGTTGCCCATTGGCATTCCATTGAAAACTTCATTTTTGAGCATTCCTCTGTGTCAAAATGATACACACAAAGAAAGTGGCCCAGAAGCAAGCAGGGAGGAGTCTTATGGCTACCACAACAAGTTATCGAACGTTCCAATCCAAAGAAGCTAAGGATAGATATGAGAAATTCATTTCTAATGTTATTCACTGGCCAGTCGGGAGGATAGTACATTCCAACTCACATGCTTCCAAACCAAGACTCGGGGGCAATAGCGCGACTGCTTGGATCTGGATCATTCGGAACTACACCTAAATCTTTAACTGTGGCAACTAGGACTCTCTTTGGATCACGATTTCAAAATGCTTGGATCGCTTTTCCGGGCTGGGTCGAGCCTTTCAATAGTGCATCATATGTAGTAGTAGCGAGCAGTTCCTATCTGCGCCTTTTAGCGTTCAATCTCCACTTTCATTTGACTAGTAAAGCCGCTGGAGAAGGATTTCTGTTGCAAGACACCCCTACCATGGGATATGATGAATTTTTACATTATGTAATACCAATCACAAGTGGAGACAATTTTGCTCCCACCCCACTGTTGCTATTGTGCCAATAGTTCGGGAATGTTACGCCTATCTCATAGAGGAAAAGTAGAAGACGATGTATGTTTATGGTGTGAAGGTACCGATTGGCAAGGACACCATTAACAAGTTTTATGGTTTAGAGGGGGCCGAAGATTGGCATGCGGAGTTCCCCAAAAATGCTGATGAGACACAACTGAAAATTATGCTAGAACATATATGTGTTGAGGAGACCACCTAGAACATTTCTGCCTAAGGAGCAATGACAATTCCAAGGAGCAGTCTTACACCATAATTCACGGTGTGGTATCATTTCCTCAAAACTCATCTAATGCCATCCATGCACGTTCAGATGGTGTGAAAGGATCGAGTGTTGTTGTTGGAGTCCATCATTTCGGGCTACCCCATCAACGTGGGTAAAGTCATTTACCAAGAGATCTGTGCTTGTCCTAGCAAGCAGGACAGTAGCTTGTGGTTTCCATCCCTCACATAGGATTATGCTTTAGTAGTGGCGTGCCAGTGTTAGACATTGAGGAGCTATTATTGACAAAAGGAGCCATCACCTCCTTTGCTGTAGCAAGGATAACACAAATCAAGGTGAATAGAGGAACTTAGGAGCAGCCTCCCATTGATGAATAAGAGCAAGACCCAACACCACACTCACCGCTAGCAAAAATGGTCCATCATTGAGTAGTAGAGGACCCATACCTGCTGAGCTAACCCAGTCACTGAAAATACTGGAACAATGAATGAGCCTTTAGGAGGTTCAACAGCATCAGGCCATGGAAATGCTGCAGCAAATGCACAAATAACACTAGCAGTATTAGGCTTATGCCAAATAGAGGGATTTCGCTTTGCGGAAATCCCTGCAGAAGAACTTCACGAAGCTCGTATTTCCATTTCTTAAGTTCCCGGAGAATGTGCTTGAGCCGATTGTTAATGAGAAGGATGTAAGAGATGTTGAAGAGGACACCGAGGAATACTGAAAGGATAGGCCATTTGCCTCCCTCTAGAGGGAGTTTTAACCTTTGCTCTGTTTGGTTTAGTTTTGTTTTGTTTATTCGTGTTTTGTTCCGTAAGTAGTGAGGACACTGCTTAGTTCAAGTCTGGGGGTGCCAAGGTGTGCTTAGATTTGTTTTGGTTAGGTTTGTTTTAGTAGGTATGGTTTTGTTTTGTTTTTTTCTGTTTGTTTAATTTTTATGGTTTGATTCGGTGATTGTTAAAAAAAAAAAATTAGTTCAATGTTTTGGTCATGTGTGAATAAATGCTTTGGTTTTGCTATAGCAATGTTGGTTTAAGGAAATTCAATAAAGAGTAGCAGTGTTTTGAAATTTTCAGCTTATGGAATGAATATGCATGAATTGAGCATTGTTGATGTTTGTTATTTGTTTGCTCCTTAAATGAGATTACTCAAAATTTTACACAATAGACTATAGCTTTGTTTTCTTGTGGAAAGCCTGGGAAATTTTGAATCATTGTGAGAGTTTAGGATTTGAGAATTGATTGGGTGAAACCCTTGAGGTGAAAATTTAGGGAGCCATACATTCTGGGGTGAATTAATGTTCATTAAAAGTAATAAGATCTTGAAAAAGGCTGATGTATAAGGGTGTCCTGTTAAAAAAAAAAAATCCTCTTATGAATAAAGAACTCCACTATTCTAAGCTACCTAGTAACTAGGAGGAACATGAGCCCCATGTGTACTTTTGTGTCAAACAGCGGTTCAGAATATGAGTATGCTATAGCAATTATGAAGTGTGACGTTGCTGAGTAACTGGGTGTCTTCATCACCAATGTCGGCATTCGCGTAAAAAGGTAGCAGTGACATGAAAAAAAAAATATTTATTATAAAAAAATAAAAAATAAATACAAACACTCAATCCAATGCCCTAATAAGCAATCTATGGAATAGTCTAACTCTAGGTGCTTAGTTAACTAATATTAGTGGAGAGGGAGTCAAGCAATTAGTTTATTAAATCACAAACTAGGCTCAATGATCATGATTCGAGTGACTTAGGTGATTCAAAGGTGCTTAGCTATAGTCTCACACACACGCCTATAGAGGAACCTCATTTGGGAGTAAGCTTATAAAGGATGGAGCTTATATTTAATGAGTGTTGATTTTGAAAATGAGTTGGGAATTAATAAGCACTTTTGAGAATGAAGAATCAACCTGTTTAGCAACCAGAGCAATTTTCTATTTTGTGTATTAAGTCTTTTTGTGTGTTTCATCTTGTGTTGTTTGTGGCATTACTCGAGGACAAGTAATGACTTAAGTTTGGAGGTGTGATAACTCTATGAAATAGAGATATTTATCATGCTTTTAGGCTTAATAGATGTCAATGTCTCAAGGTAAAGTGCCTTAGTTTCTTTGGATTTCACATAATATTTGGTAGTTTTTCTTCAGTTGAAAAAGGTTGATAATTGTGGAGAATTCTCGTCCTAATCATGACCTCAGTCTTCAAATTTGATTAAAAAAATGTTAACTCTGTGCTTTGCCATTTAAGAGGTACAAGTGAAGAACTAGTGAAGGCACGTTGGAAAAGCGAAGGTAATGAAATGGGAAGCTGAAATACACCTGATACTATAGCAATGCTACAGCAACAAAGAAGCAGCCAAAAGCGCACGCTGACGCAGTTCTTTCTTTATAGATGGTAGTTGGTCCACTTATTGACTTTGTTAGAATAGGACAACTGTAAGAGCGCACAACTAAGGTGGCCACTAACCTTGGCTATTAGAAGGACATGTGTAACGAGGGTACCTCAACTTGCCCTAGTGTACAAGGTTAAGAAAGGACTGTACGAAAAAAAAAGAGAGAGGAAGGCGCACCAATTCTCTGAAACAAGCTGTGAGAAGAACGAAAGAGAGAGAGAGAGAGAGAGAGAGAGAGAGAAGAAGAAGAAGAAGGCGAGCAGTACAGCACGACCCTTGGACTATTGGCTGGGCAAGGAGATGCATGATAGCACACATGCTCAGCTCAAGATTTTTTGATTTTAGCTTATCCAATCCTTTTGGTTTTTCTTTGTTTTCTCTTTGCGAACCATGAACCCATTGGTTATGATTGTTATTTTTAAATTTTTTGAACTAAACATGAACTAAATTTCTTTAGCTAGGTTTATTGATGGAACCAAAGTTGCAGTGAAGATTTAATTGTTATGTTAGTTGCTTGGTAATTTTCATCCTATTTATTCAAGTGTGCTGCATGTTTAATCTCTGTTGATTTGCTGGCCATCAGTTGGTGGAAAACATAAACTAAAACTAATTCTGGGAAGATTGGTTTTAATTAGATCTAGGTTGGATAAGACAAGTGAATGGTATAGGAATATAATATCACCTTGTACAACCCAAAAAAATTGGTGCTTAACTTCAGATTTTGAAAACTGAAACGCATAGGAATATGTTGATTTTGGTTTAAGAAACTGAAGGTATAAATCATTCAGAAAAGGATTATGCAGAATTTTTGTTTGACTGGATTAATTTTGCTATAGCATTACTACAGCATTCGCAGTCAGATTTGTAATTAAGGGAAATTAGTAATTCTGGCTTACACTCGTCATTGATTCACAACCTGTAGCTTAGATCTTGCTAAGTCTCGCCTCTTGTTTGCATTTTAATCACACCCATTTATTTTCATCATCTTTTACAAATTTAGTACTTAATTCACTTTTTGAATTACTTTAGAACATTTAGTTTCCGTAATTGATTTTTAGTAATTCAATCCCTATGGAGATGATACTTTACTCACTACTATATTACTTGTTTGATTATGTACACTTACGTAGCTTTATTTGCACACATTGGTTTTTGGCAAACAAGTTTTTGGCACCGTTGCCGGGGATTGTGATTATTGAAAATTATTATTATAGGAACCAATTTTTTTTTTCTTCTTTTTCATTTATTTTGCTCTCCTTAGTCCCATTAAACTCTAGTTGTTTCTTTGCCATGTTTAACTTTCTTGCATGAATAGGCCGAAGGACATAGACTTGGTTCCCTAGGACCCATAATTGAAATAACCTTCAGAGTAAGAAGAACGGAACAAGAGGGTTTTGCAGGAATTGAAGAAATTGTAATAGCCGCCCTTTTTGCTGATTCATGATTTCCTTATTAAGGAATATGAATATTTACGTAAAATGTTTGATTTGATTTTATCAGATTATATTTGAGTTTTTATAGCCTTATAAGACTCAATAATAGATTGCATTAGGCCTTTTGAGGAAAAAGACAGAATAAAAATTTATGATTTTATTCCGGTCAACGTTTGACCAGAATGACTCAAGACATGATTATGACGGTACTGTAGTATAGCAAGCAGTATGAAAATTATATTGTGAAAACCGTCATCACAAATTGAAATGTAAGAATACGGTACGGGACCACTTTAGAAAAATCAAGCACAATATTTAAAGCAATAAGGACTAAATGGCTTCAAGTCCTAAGAAAAACCTACACGCAGTTCAGTTAAGTACAGATAAATTCTGGACTGCAGTCCAATACAACTATACTGTTACTAGTTAAAAACAGTATTAGCACTATCTGAGTTATTAAGAAAATGGATTGCATATTAAGGAAAGTGCTAAACATGACCTTAGTGGGTGACACCTCATTCAAGATAACTAAGAGATTTTTGAATTAAAAAGTTAGTGGATAATTATGCATTTATTGAGTGCAAATGGCACCCTTGATGGCCGGCCACCTTATTGGACTTCTTAGCAAATATATTATTTTTGGGGTTAGATATGCAATTTTAGGAATAAAAATAATTCTAAAAAGAAATTTTTTTCACCTATAAATAGGTGATGATGGGGGAGGGTTGGATCATTTTCATTTAGTTCTACCCAAAAATTCTGGTGCATTTCCAACTCATTCCTCTTTCACCTTAGTAGCCGAACACCATAGAAGAAAAAAAAAAAAAAAAAAAGAGAGAGGTCGGTTTTGTGAAGGTGAGGAAATGAAGGAAAATTTTTTCAACCAAAGGATAAATCCACTCACCTAGATCTAGAGGTAATCCTTTTCATCTTTTAAGTATTCAATTAAGTTTGATTAAGGATTTAAGTGTATTTCATGTTGGGTATGTAAGAGCATAAGCTCACTTTTGTTTTCATGCAATAGCCTAAGATTGCTTAATATGTGCTTGATTAGGGTTTAGTTGTCTTTATTTATGATTGGATGCATGTTTATGATACCATGTGTTATAATTTATATGGTATGTGTGAATGCTTATTATGTGCTTGTAGTATGTCCCCACATACCTAAGAAGAGATAATGTATGAATGATAATGATGATGATATTGTGTGATGAACTGAGGGTTAAATTTAACCAAAAATGCTAATTTGGTATAGGATACCATTTGGGTTTGTAAGGATGAGGAACCAATGCATGATGATGAAAACCATAGTAATGTGCTACATGTTGATCGTAGCCTCACGGTTTCAACCGTTTGAGCTAGGGTGTGTGTAATTTTACATAAAAACCAATCGAAAACAAACTGTCAATTTTCGGATCTAGTAGTACTGTAATCTGGAAATGGAAATTCGAGGCCTTTAGAGGCCAAATTTGAAAAAAAGTTAAAACTATAAAGTTGTAGAGAATAAAAAATCCTAGGGGGTATCATGAATGGTTTTTAAAAATAAGACTCCAAAGGCCTTTGTTTTTTTATTAAAATCTGAGACTGGTCTGATCAGGCCACTATGCACGGCCAGGAAGTTTCAAAGGGGAAAAATGATAGGATAAAGGCAGAATTGGGTTTTAAGTAAAGAACAAAAGTTGTAGGGTTTTTCAAGATCTACAACTTTTATGAAGAAAACTTTTTCAAATTCCAAACAGATTTTAAGATAAAACTAGATTCTAAAAACTGAGCATGAAACATGAAATTCCTGCACAGGATTTTCAAAACAGTGCATGAACAGGCAATTCTTGCACATGCTCTGATCACCAAACTTATGGACTATTTTTCAAAGATAGTTTTCAGAATTTTACAGTTTTATGATCCATGTTCAAAAAAAAAAAAAAGATTTCAGTTTACAAAGGACTTTTAAAAATTAGACAAGTTTTGTTAAGAAAAGAGAAAAATAAACATATGGGCCAAAATTATTTTGAAAATATATTTACAAAGTGATGACCATTAGTAACCGGTTAGGATACCCAAGCTATTGGGTTGGGCCTAAAACCCATGGTTACCAATGGTAACCTAATGGGATATTACTTTAAAGAGTATTTTGGCCTTGGTAACCCAATAGGGTATTACTTTAAAGAATAATTGGGCGTTAGTAACCTAATAGAGTATGGGTCTATATATGATTGTGCTTATACTCAGGATTATTAATAGTAACCTAATAAGATACTATTTAAGAGTAATTGGGCTTTGTATCCTAGGTTACATTAAGTAATCAAACAAGATACTGTTTGATTATAATTGGGTCATGTGCTTTAGGGTTACATTTAGTAACCGAATAAGATATCATTATAGTATGTGGGGGACATGTAACTAGGGTTACTAGTGGATGCTGAATGTAATGATTTATGGTAAGATAAGATGATCCTTATCTTAAGTCCTTTTTCAAAACAGGGAAGTAACCTATTGTTGCAACCTGATTGGAGTAACAAAATTCAAGACGTAACCTGTAAGTACAACTTCGCCTACAGCATAGGTAAATTGTTTTATGCTTTGTATCTTTTTCAAAGCTCATACATTTATGTATGTGATGCATATGATTTATGATATACTATTATGGCATCAAGAAGCATGCCCACTAATGATGAATCACATGATAAGAATAAGATCAAGTTTCAAGTAAGAAACTGTTTTTCAAGTATGGAATGATTTTCCAAGTATGAAATGGTTTTTTAAATATGTTTCAAAACAAGAACAAGTTTTTAACTGTAATGGCAAGCAAGTTTCATTGTGTCGTACCGAGTACCGACCCATTCTAGGTCGGGTTTAGTCCATGGTTTGAGTTGGATTTGTAATAACTAGCTTTTTACGAAGTTACGATTTCCTTTTTAAGGAATTAAAGTTGCACCATGTAGGCATTTATGAAATGCCTGATTTGATTTTTATCAAGTTTTTGTGTGAGTCCTTATAGCTTTACAGGACTCAGTAATTGTAATAACCGGAAAATTCCTACATACTCATGATTTCCTTGTATGTAAGGAAATTTAAATCCGTACTATGTGTTTATGTAATGTTTCATGAAAGTTATCAATGTCAAGGTGAAATTCATAATTTTATAAGAAAATGTTTGAGTTTTCATTTAATTAGCTATGAGACTCAATAAGTAAGTTACCTAGTCAAGTATGTGACTTTTTGTGCAAAAAGAGAAGAAAACTCTATGATTTTATGTTGGTCAAAGTTTGACCAGAAAAGTCAAAATTTGACGAGAAAAGTAAAAGGTTGACCCGAAAGGTCAAAGGTATAATGGTACTGTTATATGATAAGCAGTATGAAAATATACTACGAAAACCGTCATTACGGACAAGATAGCATGAATAAGGTATAAAACCACCATAGAAAATTCAAGCACACCAAGTAGGATATCAAGGGCAAAAAGGCTTTAAGAAATAAGAAAAATTTTATACAGTCCATTTTTACACAGATAAATTTTGGACTGCAGTTTAGTGTAAAATACTGTTATTAGTTGATAGCAGTATTGGAAATATTTGTGTTAGCATAAAAGTGGACTGCGTATTGAAGAAAAAGCCAAACGAGACCTTAGGGTGATGACATCACCTTATCACCAAATTATGACATCATTTTGATTTAAAGAAATTGTGGAAAGAATTCCTTGCCTCCTAGCACCATAATGGCCGGCCACCTAAGGGGATTTTTGTGCAAATATGTCTTAGTTTGAGGACTTTTTGGCAATTTAGAGAAGTTTCAAAACACCTATAAATAGGTGAGAGGTGTGAACCATTTTGTTCACAAAATTTGTGAAATCTAGCCAAACTATGCCCAATTTTCCTCTCCAAAAACCGAACCCAAGGAAGAAAGAGAGAAGAAAGAAAAAAATTGAAAACCAAGAGGAAGCCTTAGGGGGTATTCGGATTTAGCTAGAACACCAAGCCAAAGTTTGAAAAAAAAATTTTGATACCCATTTTAGGCTAGGAGGCCGGTTGTGGGGAAGGAAAAAGAGGAGAAAAAGTGAAGAAAGGAAACCACTAGGGTGACCAGATTTTGGTGGAAAACCAAGCAAGGGTGGCCAAAAATTTTTGGAAACCCATAGGAGCAAGGCCGGTTGTGGAGGAGACCAAGGGGGAGGAGAAATTTTGGACCAAACCCTAGCCTAGCCTTGTGTTGAATCAATGTAATTTCCTTTAGCCCTAAGCTTTTAAATTGAGCTTCAATTTGAAATTTAAGTATATTTTAAGTTGAAATTTGTAAGAGCATAAGCTCAATTTATTTTTATTGCCCTAGATTAGATTTTAGGTTTTGTGTTTGATTAGGTTTAAGGGTGGTTTGATTTATGAGCTTTGAGTGGTTATATGCTTATGCTTGTTTGATTATTAGGGTTTGCATGCTAGATGTTTGATAAGTTGTATGTCCCCAAATATGTTCAAGTATGATTTATAATGGCATGTTAGGTTGCTAGAATAGAATCTTGAATGAATGGAATGGTTTGATTCAACCTAAAACCATGCAAACCCTAGTTGAATGCAATTTCGTTAATGATTTGCCTGGATATGATTGGATCACATGAATGATGAATTGGGACATTAGAAAGTGTTGCATGTTTGCTTTCTAGGCTCCCGCATGTTCGGTTGAGTTAGATTGCGCAAAATAGGACGTAAAACGAATTTAAGAACGAAAACTGCCAGTTCGGGTACAAACTGGTTAGTTTTCTGGAAAGTGAAATTTGAGGCTTTTAGAGGCCGAATTGGGAAAAACGTAAAACATAAAAGTTGTAGATAAGGGTTTTTCCTAAAGGGCAGTGTAGATAGTTTTCCAAAATAAGACTCCAACGGCCTCGATTTTTATGAGAATCCGAGCCTGACCGTGCCCAGACTTTATGCACGGCTAGGTGAGTTCAACAAGGAATAAGAGCATGTTAGAGTCCGAGCTGGGTTTTTTGCAAAACATGAAAGTTGTAAGATTTTTTGAGATCTAAAACTTTCATGAAGATAACTTTTTCTAATTCAATCCAGATTTTTAAATAGAAATAGATTTCTAAAAACTGTGCAGGAAACAGGAAATTCCTGCACAGGATTTTCTAAAACAATATAGGAAAACTGTATTTTTCACCAACCCCAATGTTTTGACTGTGAAAACTATTTCAATGGCAGTTTTCAGCCCTTAATAATTTTTACAAGTCCCACTCTAAGAACCACAAATATTTTAAGATAAACAAAGGATTTTTGAAGTTAAAAAGCTAAGTTTTTCAAGATAAAGGAAAATGAATTTTTAAAACCAAATTGTCTTAGAATTTGGTAACAAGACGAGGACGGATGGTAACCGGGAAGGATACCCGAGTTACTGGGCTTGGCCCAAAGCCCAAGTTTGACCCATAAGATGTTGACTATAGTTGACCAAGTTTGTTGACTTTAGTTGACCAAGTTTGACCCAATAGGATGTTGACTTTGGTTGACCAAGGTTGACAACTTCAAGGGTTACCCAATGTAACCCAACAGGATACCAAGTTTAATAATAGGCTAAGATCTAGGGTTACTTGTGATAACCCAATGGATTATGGGCTTAGGATGTTAAGGTATAGGCCCAAGGTTAGGATGGTAACCTAACCCTACTTGTGTATGTATGGGCTAGGTAACCAAGGTTACCCTATGTAACCTAATAAGTTATCATGTGTATGATTGGGAGACATATAACTAAGAGCATGTAGGAATGTTGGTTAGGTCACCAACATTTTATGATAATGACTTATAGGATCCTTATATTATATTCTTTTAAATAGCAGGAAGTAACCTGCAGTTGTGACCTGAATTGGAACAACAAAACCTCAGACATAACATACCAGGCAAGTACAAACCTCACCTCCAGTATGGAAAATAGTAAATATTATTTTCAAGTATGACATGTTTTCATGAATGCCATGATGTACTATGTTATGTCAAAATGTGCCATGTATTGTTATGATGTGCTATGTATTGCTATGATGTGCTATGTATTGCTATGATACACCATGTGTATGTCTATGTTATGTTATATGTTACGATATAGTAACATCATGAAGCATGTTCACTAATATTAAATAGTGAGAACATGATTTAAGTCACAAGATAAGACAAGTAAAGTGTCGTACCAACCTCCCGCCTGATCGTGGAGGACCATGAATGTTCGAGGTCAAGTTCAAGTTAAAGATATTAAGACCTTTCGTAAAATCATAAAGGCTTGCATGATTCCCAAAATTGTTAGGGACCTTGCAAACCTTAACTTTCTGTGGAATGTGCGTATCTGGTACGTACACAAGGGGCCCACAAGTTAAGCAAGATAGTAAGTCCAAGTCAATAATTGATCATAAAATATTCATAATTGGACATAAATGGTTCATGCATAAGTTATATGATGCTTGACATGTTTTTGTGAGAATAAGTTTGTATTTGCTGAGCGTAAAGCTCATCACTATATTTCATACTGTAGGTAAAAAGCCTACAGCCTAGATAGTGGGTCATGCGGATGATGCGACAAATGAAGTTCGGTGTGGGATACCACTACGCAAAATTTTCCGTAAGTTTTTTTGAACAAAAATATATATGTATATATATACATATTATAATAATTTGTGTTATATGATGTATATATGAGGTTAAAAACTTGAAGTGGTGTAAAGAATATGTATGACTTCTTATTATGATAAACAAGTAATGTGTGTGCATAAAAAGCGTACTTATATGGACCAGTCTATTTATATATATGTATGTTGAGAAAAAAAATTATTCTTAAATTTTCAAGTAAAAAATTAGTTAAGTAAGTAAGGTAACGGCCCTACGTACGTCGGGACGTTATAGTAATAAACTGCTTAGTCAAGCATATAGTCTTTCAAGGAAGAAGGCATAACAAAAGTTTATGATTTTATTCCGGATAAAGTTTGACCAGAATGACCCAAGGCATGATTTCGACGGTATTGCAGTATAGCAAGCAGTATGAAAATTATACTGCGAAAAACCATCATCATGGGTGAATTAGTAAGAATAAGGTTCAAGACCACTATAGAAAAATCAAGCACATTATTTAGGACATTAACGGCTAAGTAGCCTTAAGTTATAAGAAAAATTAATATGCAGTCTAATGATACACAGATGAATTCTGGACTGCAATCCAGTATAACAGTACTGTTATTAGTAAAAGCAGTAATGGTAATATCTGCATTGGTATGAAAATATACTGCATTTTAGGAGGAAAGTCAAACAAAGCCCTAATGGGTGGACACCTCATTTATGATAAATAAGGGATTTTTGAATTAAAAAGTTTGAGGATAATTATGCATTAATTGAAGACAAGTTGACACTATGTTGGCCGGCCACCTCAAGGGGCATCTTGGCAAATAAATTTTTTGTAGGGTTGGATATGCAATTTAAGGAATAAAAATAAATCCAAAAGGAAATTATTTTCACCTATAAATAGGTGATTGGGGGGGGGGGGAGGGGGAGTTTTTGAATCATTTTATTTGATTATACCCCAAAACTCTGGCTCACTTGCACCGCACTCTCCCTTACCCTTAGTAGCCGAAACCAATAGAGAGAAAAAAAAGAGTGAGAGGGTCGGTTTTTGGTAGAAGGAAGCAAGGAGGAAAATTTTTGGAACCAAAGCCTAGATCCAACTTCAAGGTGTTAAGGGAAGTAACCTGTTTTTGCAACCTGATTGGAGCAACAAAATTCAGGACATAACTTGTACAATTCTGCCTACAGCATAGGCAAATTGTTTTACTACCTTGCATATTTTTCAAAGCTCATGCACGCATGTATGTGATGCATATGATTTATGTTGTACTATTATGGTATCATAAAGCATACTTACTAATGATAAATCATATGGTAAGAATAAGGTCAAGTTTCAAATAAGAAACTATTTTCAAGTATGGAATGATATTTCAAGTATGAAATGGTTTTTCAAATATGTTTCAAACAAGAACAAGTTTTTAAATATAATGACAAGTAAGTTGCCTTGTGTCGTACCGACCCGCTCTAGGTTAGGTTTGGTCTATGGTTTGAGTTTGATTGTATTGGCCGCTCCAACCACTCCATGACTGCGTGCCACGGTATGTACAATCACTTTATGTAAGGGGCCCAAAAAGATGCTAACATAAGGAAGCATAAAGAATTTGATAAGAAAGCATAAATGGATCATGCATATCTTTGTCAAGATTGTTTTGCGGATAATAAGTTGTACTTGCTGAGCGAAAGCTCATTATTTACGTTTATGCTGTAGGTAAGCAGCCTATCAGTATTGTATTATATATGACTATGGATGATGGCGCTGTAGACTGTGAAATTTGGAATGGATACTGCCACGCATTTTGAAAGTTCATTATATTATGTAATACTTAGTAAGAGTTGTGTAATCTATTATAAAGGTTGGAACCATACTTCTTAATTAAGTATGTACTTGTATATATGTGTGTGTGTGTATATATATATATAAAATATTTAGTACTTTTTCATGAATTAGTAAGTTAAGAATTTAATAAAATCAGCAAGGTAACAGCTCTACATAGGTGGGGTGTTACAGGATTGGACTGGCCGCCCCAACCATTCTATGGCTGCGCGCCACGGTACGTATACTCATGGTATGTAAGGGGCCCAAAAAGATGCTAATATAAGAAAGCATAAATGGATTATGCATATCTTTATCAAGATTGTTTCCGGATAATAAGTTGTACTTGCTGGGCGAAAGCTCATTATTTATGTTTATGCTGTAGGTAAGCAGCCTATCAGTAATGTATGATACAAGACTATGGAGATGGCGCTGCGGACTGTGAAATTTAGGTTACGCACTACCATGCGTTTTGAAATTTTATTGTATTATGTAATGTCGGCTTGAGAGTTCTAATATCTAATATTTGGTAGGGGTTGCGTGATATGATATAAAGGTTGGAACCATATTTCTTAATTAAGTGTGTGCTTGTATATATATATAAATATAAGTATAGGTTTAAAAAAAAAATTTAGTACTTTTCATGAATAAGTAAGATAAGTAATTAATAGATTAAGCAAGGTAACAGTCCTACATAGATGGGATGTTACAATGGCTGAGGAAGCAGTAGCCAATAATAATGTTAATAACGCTGTAGCAATGGCAGATGACAGAGACAGAGCGATCAGAGATTACACTATACTCATGTTACACGGGTTGCATCCAAGCATTGTTAGACTAGAAATTTTAGCACAATATTTTGAGTTGAAACATGTTATGCACAACAATTTTGAGCTTAAAATTTGAGCACAACAATTTTGAGTTGAAACAATTTGATCAAATACTCCTATACCATTCATTTGTATTATCCAAGCTCAAATTTTCAGCTCAAACTTGTTGTGCTCAAGTTGTTTTAGCTGAAATTGTTGTGCTTAAACTTCTGGGCTCAAATTTTAAGCTCAAAATTGTTGTGCATAACATGTTTCATATAGCCAGTTAGCTTTAACTGATATTATCTATTCTAATTGTGGGCAGTATTGGGATTTGAATTTGGCAATATTCATATAGCCTTTTACGCGGTTGATATGAAGTTTATATTCCCATGGTTAGTCGGAGCTCTATAACAATAAACCGTTGCAAATTAGACAGGTTTGTTTTTTTGTAACTTCTCACGAGCAGATTACAAATGAGTCCAAGTTAACCAGTAAAGCAATATCTACTCATACAACGTGTTTTGTAGTGGTACAAAGCTGAAAAAAATATTCATACTAATTAAACAGATGGTGTTTATACAGTGAAGGTCTTAACTGGCTGCCTCATCTCTACTTGTGTTTTCAGCAAATCCTCTGTTTTCTCCATCCTCATCAACACAGAAACTTTCGAAATTCTCATGTTCAGTATCCATCAATGTGTCATAACCATCAAACACATTACAATCGAAAGCGTCACTTTCATTTAGGACAATACTTCTCGTCATGCTGACTGCATCTGAAGAGAGAACCATATTCTGGTTTTGTTGTAACTCGGCAATAAGTTGTCCCTAAAAAAACACGTTAGAATTAGATGGTTTTGTCATGTTGAATTGGATCTTTAAAATAGGATAAGCGTACCTGAGATGCGTTCTTCCTCCGCTCCCTTTCAATTTCAGCCAAAAGGAACCTCACTTTTCTTTGGGCCTGAATTCATAATAAACAAATAGACAATGACTTCATGCAGCGTTTTTTTGCTTGTACTTTTTGGCTGACAAGGTTATAATCTAAGACGTATTCGGGCTCAACCCTTATAAGACCAGAGGAAAGACAAATAGATCACAAGTTTTGTTATATACCTGGGAATGCATTATCTGCACAGACTCTTCGAGATCCTGAATCATTTCAAGATTTTGTCTATATTTGTCCTTTAAAATCTGCATAATAAGAATTCATTGGCATAAGACGAGGCTAATCACAAAACAAATCGCAAAATGAATTCACACCTGTATCCCTTGTGGCCCATATGCATCGTCTGATTCAAGTACGCTTAGCAAATTTGCATCTCTTGTTGTTATGATGATTCTACTTCCCAAGCCAAACCAATCACGCCTTCTGGCTAGTGCATTTAGCTGGTCCAGCTCAGCAACATCGTCCAGGACTACAAGAACTCTTTTGCTCTGTAGTCTTTTTTTAATCTCCTTCACTCCTGTACTAACATCATCTATTTGTATAATACCATTATCCAATAAGACATTAGAGAGCAACTGTTCTTGCAATTTGATAAGTCCATTGGGTCGTTTCGAAACCGCATTCACATTGGCCAAGTAGCTGCTCCCATCAAATTTAATGAAGTTTTGATTGTATACAGCTTTAGCAATTTTTGTCTTTCCTATGTTCCTAATTCCATATATACCTATTATGAGAATATCATCAGAGACTACGCTTAATAAGTGATTCAAGTAGTCTTTGCCAGAATCTATTGTTGGTTGAAGATGGAGAGACATATGAGCATCTTGACGTCTGCACGAAATTAGACTTATGATTTCCTTTATAAACAACGAGTCATGCCTGCCAAATACAAGAAGAAATTCAGTCACATAACCAACAGCATAGGAAGAAGGCAAGTTATACTTTAAAAACAAATATGAAAAAGTACTATTTCTAACTTCGAAGTTTTACTCATTCGGATTGTTAGAGTGATATGTGCAAAAGTATAACCAAGATATTGAAACTGAAACTAGTCTCACTATTCAATAAGATGATAAACAGATACACGCTCAATTCGCCTACAAATTTTGTGTAATTGCAAGACTCCTTTTTTCAGATCAACCTCAGCAACAGCAGGAAGAAAGTTGGAATAACAGAGCTAGCAGTTCAAATGTAGGGAATTTAAGTGTTTATTTTGATATAATTTGACTTCTATGTTCCATATAGGGTGTGTTTAGTAGGAAGGAGAAAAAACGAGGGAGTGTTAGATCACCTAGGGTGTGTTTTGGTATGAAATCACTACACTAATCTATCAAATTTAAGAGAGATAAAAACTGGGGTGTTTTGAAATATTTGGAGTTCCTTTTCCAAGTCATTCCTTCCATTTTTCTCTCCCTTTCCTCTCCTACCAAACAATCATGAATATCAAAATCTTTCCACTAATCTCTCCATCTCTCTCGTTCCATCCACTTTTCTCTCATACCAAACTCACTCTAAGGGTTTGTTTGGTAGGAAGGAGAGAAACCAGGAAAGATGAAGTAGTAGAACACAAAGATGCAAGAAATTGTGAGGACAATATGGTCCTTTCTTTTATGATGTTTGGTATGAAAGTTCTTTTATAATCATATCAATTTAGAATGATTTAGAATCAATCTCTAATCCATTCTTTCCTCTTTTTGCTCATATCAAATAACCATGAATGTCAAAATTCTTCAACTAATCTCTCATCCTCTCCTTGAACCATGTTTACGGGAAGCAATAAGTTTTCAATCAAGTATTCCATTTCAAGCATTTGAACCATGTTTTTGGATACTTTTTTCTATCAGAGCCACTTGAAATCTATCTAAAACACACCCAAAAAAAAAAAAAAGAAAAAACTGAACATATGGATAGCAATAGATCCGAACAGAATTGAACACTGATGGACATACAAGCTATTCTGAAGCATTAAAAACAAAGTCAGGTATTACATAAGAAAAATTTGAAGGCATAGATAAAAGAAACCACAAACTACAAGACAGATTAAAAAAAATAATGGGATTACCCTGGGGCCACATTATGCAAATTGAAACCAGATAAGCTTGCAGCTTCAGCTAGCGCTGACCTCCATCTGTTGACTTTGTCCCCGACTGTTGTGTCCGATCCAAAACGGCCTTCAAAAGCTTCCCCAAACAGTGCCATCTGTCGGCGGACATCTTCGGGGTTGATGTCACAAAACACTGGCATAACGAACTGTCCATCGACTTGTTTGCATTCTAGGATCTTAATAAGCTCGTCCAAGCACCAGCTGGAAGAGGCGTAGTTTCTGGAGAAAACTATGATGGCGACTCTAGACATCTGAATGGCTTTGAGCAGCTCCGACGAGACCTCTCTGCCTTTCTCGAGGTTGACATCGTCTCTGTAGGTGGGAATCCCGGCTTCCTGCAAGGCTGAGTGGAGCTCTTTGGCAAGGCCATGGCGGGTGTCTTCTCCTCTGAAGCTCAAGAAGACGTCGTGCCTGTGATGAGTTATGGCTGACCAGAATGAAAACGAGGACTTGCTTATTCTTGTACACTCCATGTATCACACAACAGCAACAATTATGCAGGTAGCCAATGGCTGATCGGTATACCTTCTTTTCAAGTGTTCATGTCGTCTTTGAGTAGACTTTAAAGGATCCTTTGAAAAAAAAAAAAAAGAAAAAAAAGAAACAGTTTTAAAGAGAATTTGACTTGTCTATGCTTCTATATTAAAATATTAAGTCGTCTTCGAGTACACTTTAATGAATACTAAAAAAAAAAAAAAAAGCTTTAAAGAGAATTTGATTTGTACTCCATGCCTTTAAATTAAAATATATAAATTGTTTCTCAGTCACTTGGCGGTAAATGCGGCGGAGTTTTCCTTGTAGCATCGTAGAAAGAGAAGATTGAGACGAGTACTCGGATTGAGAGAAATTTTTATGACAGTTTTATTTCATATTTGTTTTTTTATTTTTATTTTTAATTTTATTAAAGTCTGAGAACCCAGAGGATATACTTTCCTTCTTATCAATGAGGAAATTTCTATGATACTTCAAATAAGAAAAACACCCAAGAGAATTAATTTGACTCCGTTTATGCTAGGGAAGTTACGTTTGGGAAGTTACGTGGAAGAAGATGCAAAGTCTACAAAGGAAGGAAGAGTCATATCATGAATGATGGAACACGTAAAGGTGGCGGTGGCAACAACAACTAAGATCTCCCTTCAGTTACTTTCTGTAAGTGCTCTTGCCCCTTTTTTCTTGTAAGTGCTTGATGATGTATAAATACTAGTTTAAAAAAAAAAAAAAGAGAGTCGCCACCATTGAATTATGCTAAAATAATGAAAAACTATCAGCTCAGAATTAGCTCCTTCTGAGTGGTGATCATATTAATTTAATATAAAGAAAGCATTTTTCTCCTTTTGAATTCAGTTTATGGATTTGCAGCGTACGAACATGTCTGCTTCATCTTCTGCTTCCCAAGATTCGGATGAGTATGACGTCTTTATTAGCTTCAGAGGTGATTGTAAGACCCTCTTACGGACAGGATTCTTTATATTAACCGTTAATCTAGCAAATTAATTAATAAAAAAATATAAATTTAACATGTAATCGTTAGTGCTGTCCCAGGAATTTCTATCATTTTTTTAATTCTTGATGAATGCCAAACATGCAAATAATCAACTTATTATATAAGGTAATCCAGTGATATATAAATTATAACTAGTCTAACGAACAAAAAAAAAAAAATTTGAAATATCTCACTATAAGAGTTCATAGTGTGGAATTTTTTTAGGGAAATGGTAACAAACAACATAATCAAAAGGTACTAATGAAAATTATAGCTTAAATTGATGATAAATTATAGCTTTTTTTTTTTCATTTTATTTTTTTTAATTCCCATTTTACCATTTTCTTCACCCTCCCCTATCTTCCCCTCTCTCTTTCCCCTCTGTCTCTGTCTCTCTGTCTCTTTCTTGCCCCTCTCATTGACTGAGGATTAGGACACTGATAGCAATGGAATTGGGACCGTGATTATGATGAGGTTGCGTGATATGGAATCCATTGCGTTTCTTTTCCGACGATGGGTTTCCCTCAGGATCTTCTTCGCTGGGATTTGTTGGATTTTTTTGCATGTGAACCGGTCGAGATTTAGCAACAGTGATGTTCAAGATCGGATAGAGTTGCAAAGATGGCAGCGGAGGGGCTTTTCGTCGATGTTTTTGGTTGCGGCAGATTGTTGTCAGCTTTTGCTTTTTGTAGGTATTGAATTGAGGTCAACGTCTGCTCTTTCCGTTGGTGGCTGCTCTGTCTGGTGGTGGCACTTGTGGTGGGCAGCTACAATGGGCGATGGCGGCAACGGTGATTTGGGAAAGTTTGGGTCTAGGTTTTCCTTTGTGATTGACATCCAGCTGCTTTTCTTCGATCTCCAACAGAATGAGGGTTGCGATGGCAACCTAGTAGTCATGATGTTGCCTCCTCTGCGTGGTCGTCAACAGTGGTGGGCGGCGAGCAGCAGTGACCAAGGGTTAGGGTTAGGCTGATTTGGGGCTAATTTGGGGTTTATTTGTTATATTAACTGATTCCCTGGAGTTTTTATAAATATTAACAAATTATGGTATTAGTTGGTAAAAAAAAAATTTATGAAATGTGCTAATATAAATTGAAACAAATAAAAAAAATACTAAGAGGATGTTTGGTGAATGAGTTTAGTTTAAGATTTTTAAGTTTTAATAGTAATTTTTGTTGACTTTTCAGAAAAGACACAAAACTTTTTCAGAAAAAGACAAAAATCATAATGAAAAAAATATAGTTTAGTTTAAAATAAGATGGTGGCTAAACATCCTCTAATATTTACTAGTAAATACTGATATTTACAAGTAAATACTAGTGCATATCACTGTGTAAAATTTAAATACAATAAATCCAAGTATTTACTAGTGAATCTGGATATTTACTAATAAATGTAATACACATTAGCTACTTAAATCCAAGTAAATAATGAGATTTACATCATTTAATATTCGTAAATACCATTATTTATAGGTAAATATTATATTAATATTAGATTTATTAATGAAATAACTCAGATAAATATCATTATTCAAGTAAATACCATTATTTACAGTTTTCTATTCAACGAGTAAATATCAGTTTATTGAGTATATATCAGATTTACTGGTAAATAACTCATGTAAATACCATTATAATAATGTCGATGCCATTATTTATAGATAAATATCATTATTTATTATTTTTATCTAACGAGTAAATATCACATTTATCAAGTAAATATGAGATTAACTGATAAATAAATCATTGTTTTCATGTAAATACCATTATTTACAGGTAAATATCACTATTTACTAATGAATTCCAAATTAACATAATATAACAAATACTGTATTTACAAGTAAATAATTGGATTTACCTTATTTAATTCTAGATTGATTAGTAAACCACACAAACTAATTAAAAATAACGCATATAAATTGAAAATAACGTAATACCAAGGAAATTAAAAAATTTTCCACATATCTTCAAAATGTGTAGAGATTTCAGAGTAAATATTATATTTATTAATGAATATCAAACGGATAAATATTACTATTTACTAATAAATACGAATGCCTTTCAACAAAAAAAAAAAAAAGTAAATATGAATATTTTACTAGTTATTAATGATTATCAAACAAGTATTACTATTTACTAGTAAATATGAATATGAATATTTTTCAACAAAAAAAAAAGTAAATATGAATATTTGATGCTTTTTGTAAAATATTTTTTTCTGGTTTTTTTAGAATTATAGATTTGCCCCAAGTACTAAAAAGAAAAAAAACAAAAAACAAAAATCCTAAACTAACCCAATCACCCTAAAGCCACCCACGGTTGCCGTCATCGGTGAAGATGGCTTGCTTTCGTGTCGAAAAAAGGAATAGTAGGGAGGGCTAGAAATCTCGTGCCGTTGACGACAATAGCTCGCCGTAATGGATCATGTTCTCATCACGATTTCACTACGTTCGCAATTTCACCATCCCGAGGCTATGGTTGGCAAAGATCTATCGGGATTACACGACCAGTGATCTCGCAAGTCCCACTGTTGTGTGATTCTCGTCCCGTCATGGCCAGCTTGCACTACTTGTCGTTAAATCTCATGTTTCTCGCTTCATTGTCATGATCATTGGCACTGATTGTTTTCGACGATGACACTGCAGCATCGATTCCGACAAGGATGACGGCACCTATTGCTTCAACAAGTATGGCGGTAGCTATTTAGGTCTGGGACAGCCGGCGAAGGTGAGATTCGTCATGACATTGATCTTGGCACTGTTGCCCATCGCCATTGCGATTGACTGTTGTGTCTTCCATGGGGAGGGAGTGAGATAGACGGACAAAAGGGGGAGAGAGAAGAGAGAGATATTGAGGGGTAGTTTTGGGTTTTTATCTTATTATTCTTCCTGTTTATGCTATTTGATCACAATATTTTAAATTATACCATAATTTTAAAACCAGGTATTATATTATGCTATTTTGGTTTTTCTCCTTTAAATAAACTCTAAATATAATCTTTTGGGCGTAACTCCATTTCCAATTCACCATTTCTCGTACACACAACCGCTTCGTCCTCCACCCTAAGAAAGCTTCGTTTTACCTTTATCTACAATATGATATAACTTAAGTAAGCTTAAAGCTTAGTAAGTACATGTAAATTCTCACAGAAATTATGAAATTCCTTTCTTTTCCTTTTCACATTCAAACCTTTCATTTTTATCATTTTGGGTCCTGACGTTGCACCATTAACATCGTTGGCATGCCGTCACGTGAGGAGAGGGGTGTAGCTAGTCCTAAACCAAACGAGACAAGTCGACCTTGCGGGACATCCTTTATCATTACGGTGTGCAACGCCTTAATTATGTTTTACATATATGTACTTTGACATAAACCATCACAAGCATAGTAATATAACTAATGAAAATATTATTCACAAAACACCTTTTAAGAGCTTTGTAAAAAGGATTCATTTAAAGAAAATACTTATTCATAAACATTAAGAGCATAAAATACTTTTATCATTCCTTATCAAGTTGCAGGTGAGGATGTACTTACCTAAGTTCTTGCTTACTTAATCTTTCCTACTTTAAGGTGATGGATGCTCGGGTCACAGTATGCTCGCCTTCTTAGAATGTTCATGTCAAACGCTTCATAAGAAATATTTATAATTAATTCCATACATAAGACATTGATTCATAAAAGATCTCATCATACTTAATCATTATATTGCAAAACAAATAACTTACATCACATTAATTCACCTTGGGTTACTAATTCTGGCAACTCTCACCTATGCCCACTCATAGAATTTTAACTAACATTTTTATGCAAGCACATCATGTAAATTTTGGTCATACATTAGCCAACACATATATACGCCTCTATAAATTTTATCTCCTTAAAATTGTCAAGTATGACCTACTATTAGAAAATTAATTTTATCTCAAATTATACTCGTGATCAGAGGCTAAGAATTTAAATTCACAAAGCTAGCATAACAATACTGGTACAGATCATAAAAGCAATACATAATAATAAAAGTCGATTTTCAAAATCAACTATAAAAAATATGCCAGCAAACAATAATCAGAGAGCAGTCGATAATTAAAATTCCGTATAAATTAGAAAACACAGACTAAAATTCTCCTAAAAATTACCCGACACTATATTCACATATATTTCTACAACATACTAAAAATTAATTGTAAAATAAAATCAAATGAATTTTGTGCATATGTTCTAAATTCACGGTGGCAAATTTTTTAGGATGATAAGGCAGTGAATGGTTCTCCTTCAAAATTTCATATTAATTAAAACTTTATCAATAAAAATCCATAAGAATTACCACCTATTAATAACACATAAACACACAACATATCCAAAATTTAGCGTAAAATAAAATCATATCAATTAAGTACACCTTTTAGAACAACAGAGACACTCGAAACCACTAGTACAAAAAAAGGATACTACGACGGTTTTTAACCATCGTGGAAATATAAGTTGATGGTTTTTTAACCGCCATGAAATCCAAGGTCGTGGAATTTATTTGGATTCCATGATGGTTTTTTTAACTGTCGTGAAATAGATGAAACTAACGTCAAATATAGGGTAGAGAGTGATATTACTAAAACCGTCGTGGAATATTAACATAACACGACCATTTTCTCTAAAACCGTCGTGTTGTGTTAGTTTACCATGACGATTTTTTATGAATATATAAATTATTCATGGCAGAGGAAGATTCCATGATGGTTCGTGGAATATTAACAGAACACAACAGTTTTATCTAATAACAGTTGTGAAAAGTTTTGAATGAAAATTTTTTTTTTCAATTCATGCGATTTTTCATAGGTGGTAAATTCCATATGTTATCCATTGCACAGCCCAGATTGAAATAATAGCCAATCAGTAATTAATTTTGTGTCACAATGTACAACAACTATTATAAAAAACATACACTACATTACAAAATTTATAGAGTGTCTCCTAACTATCTTGGATAAACCGCGTTACAAAATTAACCCACTCTTACTTTACTATACTCATCTCAACATCAGTATAAAAATCCTTAGTTTGGGGTAAGGATAATCCATCAAGAGTCAAGGTTATTTATCGCATAAAGGCAAAAAAAAAAAAAAAAAAACCGCATTCAATATAACCTTCTTGTAGAGGACATTGAGGAGTATCAATCAATGTTTCATAGTTATGTCGCTTTCTTACTCTTTGTCCCACTAAAATCTTCCACTCATTAAGCACCCTAACAATTTTACAAAGTTCAAAACAATTAAAACGAGAGTAATGTAATGTCAAATTATAATTTGGAACATAAAAATATACTTACAACTTAATTAGTTTTTCAAAATCATCACCCGGTTTGTTTCCAAAAGTATTAAAATACATGACTAAGTCATCCCACAGATCAATAACTGCCAAGATCCAATGTTTCCTGCTATTATATGGCATGAGAAATGACTTTCCTTTTGGTGTGTTAGTTAGGAGCCGTAAAATGTGGTTGGCTCTCTCTCCACAATAGACTTCTGGATATACTTTTTCTTTAATTGGTGAGACAAGGGTCGGAGAACTAAAACCAAACCGTTGACCAACACCTTTTTTGACACAACATTCCACTAAATAGCTGTAAAATAATTAATTAAACTTGTTATGAAAAACAACATAAGATTAACAAGGAAAAATAAGTACTATTTAAGAATATATCTATCACTTGATGTATACCATTATATTGTTTGCCTTAATTGCTTGAAATATAATGAAATGATAGGCATCTTCAAACCCAAGATAAGTAGACAAGTCATTGCCACTAATGGCCGGTTGTGTTGCGCACTCTATCTGCAAGCCATCACACATGGAACATTGTGCATAATAAGCCAATGGTCTCAAATCGAAGGAAATTTCACTAAAGTTGAAAGAAGGTAGTTGTTGTTGTGCATTTTGTTGTTGTACCTCTGGTTGTAATTGTAGTTTTTTTTTTTTACCTGCTCTCTTTTTGATGCATTTGTTTCCCTCAACTACTTGATTAGGAACATGATGAGGACTTGGGCTTGCCTAGCTCAGACTCGTGTCAATGACGATTAATCTTTTCGGCCAAGCAATAAACCCATTGATAGCTTTTTCCATAATTGTTGCTTCTTTTGTCGGAATAGGTAGGAGCGCATGTTTTAGTTTTTGGATTGTAATTGTTACTCGCATGTTTTCTTCACCTAAAGGAATCCCATGGAATGTATCAGTTGGAACACACTCCATGTATGCCCTGCCAATTGCAACAAGCACATCTCTATCATTAAGTGAATCATTAAGAAAGAGCTGGCATTCCTTACTTGCGTTTGGCATGGGTTGCTGATCCTTCACCCTAGGTTCTTTTTCTTAAAGGGTGCAACTAGCCTTGAAGCTATTGTGTTGATCAATAGCCGGTGTGGTATTCTCCTTTTCCAACGCAACAAGCTAGCATTTTTCTACTGATACTTCATTATTATCCTTTGAACTTGGCATAATGTTGAAGTATTGAGACTGCCTGACAAACTTAGACTAACCATGGGTATGTCTTGAATGTTTGTCATTGCCTAATGACTTGGTCAATATGTCATCTCTCATAACAATTCAAAACTCCTTTGTGTCTACTATAAACTATAATCCACCTGTAAAAAGAACATGTCATGAACCCTTAAATAATGATGTATAAATAAGACTAATTAGCAAAAAACAAATTTTTGTACTTACTATCATGTCGCCAACAATCCTAAATGATTGGATTCTTATACTCTCCACTAGGTTTGATGCGTATGTCTAGCCACAAATTATGTCTCGCTTGCCATTCTCCTGTCGCCTCAAACTGTAATTTATAAATTACCATTAGCAAACATAAAGTTTTTATTTATATACTATGAAAAAACCAAACTAAGTTATTCACATACAAGTTTGTGATCATGTTTCCTGAATCCGTCTCGGCCTCCTGTTGATCCGTATTTGCTTCTCTTTCTTCACTCACATCCTTGTTGTGATACTCTTTTAATTCAGCGAACGCTGAGATGTAATGAAACTCTCCCAACTATCCTGACTTATGGTAGGGTAATTTTTCACCATTTTGGGAGGCCTGTTGGGATCTGTATGTGCCATAAGGATAGAAAATCAATATTACGGATTTTCTGTAAATATGACATTTTGATATTAATAAGAGGAAGTTATTCATGTTTAATAAGTTGTGTCCTATTTACTTTCATTTGTTGATTGTATAATTATTTTGAGCAAACATAAAATACTCCTAGGCTGTTGGTAATATATCGAATTACCATATGTATACGGGGTATGCATAGAAGACGTGGTAATTTGATAACAGTTTAAATAAATGGTCCGCAATCAACGGAATAAGATTTGGGGATCTTATTCATGATAAGATTGTAAAGGTTGTCTACTTCCTTGGAAGGATGGTTTGTCTTGACCATCGGATAGGTTCCGAGTAGAAACTTTAATGTATACTAGTATTGAGGTATGACATTGGACTGGACCTAAAGTGTTATTTGATTCGGTTTAATAATTTCGTTTATAAGAATCAACGATGCTTTGATTATCATCCTGCATTAATCTTAATCCTGAAATGATTACTTGAGTTCGCATCCATAACTTATGTACTTTGATGCACTAAAGGTGAGACACTGTTAATTCATGGTCAACATACTTGTGTTTTGGGTGCATGACTTATGGATGGAGAAATCAAGATTCATAGATACGGAATCCATAGCTATCTTAACGATAGTAAATGTTATCTACTTAAAAGTATTATTCGGGGATTGAAAGATAGTATAATAAGATCTTGACTATCGGTTTACTTTGTGTTCTCTGATGGTTTATCAATTGTATGGTTTTGCAATTGGTGGTTCTTTCAATGGAGAATAATGGAACTTTAAGTTAAAATGATTGAAAAGGTAAAACGGAAAAAGTCCTTAATTCAATCATGGATAAATCATGGATAAATCATGGGGATTAAGCAAGCGATGAATAAATCATGGAAGAAGCACTACGTGAGAGAGCTTTCATAATACGGTATGTAAACAGGAGTTCAGCTTCACACTTTTAGTGGAATAGTTTTGAAGTTGATAATTGATGGATAATTAATCTGGGATTAATTTTTTACAATTATAGGAGCCTCTTTACATATTTCCATCGGGTCCCTCTATTAGCTCATATAGTTCCACGAAGCATATCGGGATTTGTTCCTAATGGGATCGGTAAATTGTAAATGGAATTTTGTAATGTCTATTAAGACATGGTACTCTCTAACATGCAATCTGAAAAGGATTGGACATGTGAAATTTGTAGACAAATGATTTGTCAACATGTGATTGGTTAATTGAATTTTGAAATAAGATTGTGTTTGAATTATTTAATTTTGGAAAACAAAATTTTTTCTCCTAATCTAATTGTGATGCATGGTTTTTAGATAGGTGGAGGAAGAAAATTTTGTTTCAAAATTGTTTAAATATATTTCAAACATTAAATTATTAATTGATTTAAATAATGGAGATTATTTGATGGATTTTTCTTTCCTTTTAAATATGATGGTCGGTTTTTTTTAGGAAGAAAATTTTCAAATATTCCATTTATTTAAATTAATAGATATGGTTGATGTTTGAGGAAAATATTTAATTCAAACAAGAGAATCCTATTTAAATTCGAAAAGGTTTAAAAGAAGTTTGAATCTAGATAGGACTAGGATCTTTTGACTAGTCTAGATTCTTGATTTAAAATTTAAACCACCGATCAAGATTTATCTATAAGTGGCCGAATTTTTTGATTAAGATTTCCTCTTAAAAAATTGTTTTTAGGTTTAATGAATCTAGCCCTAAAGTTGTATGATCTTTTGATTCAAGATTTATCCGGAAAAATAATTATTAATTATTTTTCAAGATGGAGATAAATTTTGAAAAGGATTGGAATACTATATAAAGGCTAGGAGTTCTTGAAAAACCAATTTTTGATTTTTTTAAGGAAAAAAAACGTTTTTTGGAAAAAAAAAATTTATTTTAGGTTTCTTCCACATCAAAAATTCGGCTTTCTTGTGAGAGAGAAAAAGAAAGAAAATTCCATTGAATCAAAACTGCGAGGAAGGTTAAACCGAGTGATAATTTTTCATAGGAGGTTAACCGGTTCTTGTTTTGTAGTTTTGAAGAAAGAAGTTGGATCAAATTCTCAACGAGGATCATCGGAATTGAGAAGGAATGATCTAGACTTCGGAAAGTATTACCGGTCGCTTGGATTCATAGAACATGTGCCCACACACACTTTGAGACGTGGAACTCGAGAATAGTAGAGAAGCCACATTGGTCAAACGCTCTAGCAATTTCGGAATCCAAAAAATAAGGTATGCTTGATCATGAATTAATTTATTGTTATATGCATCATGAGTTTCTTTTCCGGAAACGGCATAAAATTTTTAAAACTTCCGCTGCGCCGTAACTCCGATACCGGATCCGTTTTTCCAACAAGGCCGTGTCCACACACTTTCTTCATCAATATGATTCTCACCGAAACATGTAAAAAACACAAAATCATACAATAAGTTAACTAATACTCAAACTTCAATGTCCATAATGCAAAGGTCTAATACTTATTTTACATGATCACAATATCAAATACAACTCTCAACCTTCACTATCCATAATTCAAGTTTTAAACCAATTTCACTTTGTCACAATATACACTTTTTCCCAAAACCTAAACAAGTTATAATAGCGAAGAAATTGTACCTAAAACAATTCTTATGGCACATTCGCAATCACCAACTAACAAAGCAACATTTTTTTTCTAGAAAACAATCTAAATACATCTTCACCCAAACATTTTAAATTAATTTAAAACAAATCCTCACACAAACACATAAAAAACACAAAATCATACAATAAATCATAAATCAATAAGTCGCCTAATAAACATGTAAAAATCATACATCAGAGTTGTAATATTTTAAATCAATCTAAACCAAATCTTAACATAATTACGTAAAAAAACACATAATCATACATTGGAGCATTTTGTCAAATATGTAATATGCAAAAACATTAATCACAAAATCAACACTTTCTTCTAGAGAACAATCACCCAAAATCACAAACACAATTAGCAATTGAAATATGCAAAACCAATTTCAAACAATCAACTAAATCAAATTCCATAACATGTGTGGTGCAAGATAGAGTAAGAGAAAGAGATGTACTAATTCTAGAAAATGAGTTTGTGTGGCGCGGCAGTGGGGTAGGTGGCAGTATTCTCGATTTTGAGGGAGTGATTGGAGGGAGGAGTCGCGGCGGAGATTGGAGGCGAGAGAGATAGGGAGACGCGTGAAAGAGAATGAAGGGTGAAGTCACGGTTGAGATTAGAGGTGAGGGAGAGGTGTGAGAGAGAACTAAGGGAGGAGTCATGGTATAGGAGATGGGTTTCGAGGGAGAGATTGAAGGTGAGGTAGAAAGTGGTGCGAGAAAGAATGGGTTTCGGGAGGGAATGGGTTGCAAGAAAGTCCAACATTAGACGACTGTTTTTTTTTTTTTTTTTAACCGTCGTCTAATGATGGAAACCACTATCGTTTTTCTAAAAATTGGTCATTGTATGTTTTTTAAATTATAAAAATATTAGATCATCGTCTAATATTGGAAACCACAACTGTTTTCCAAAAAAATGGTCATGGTTTGTAAAAAAAAAAAAAAACATATAATATTTAACAAACATCCTACAGGCTGCCAATCCCGTGTGTTATACATACAACAACCCATTATTAATACCTGTTCTCATTATCATTTAATAAATGTACATAAGTAATATAATGTGCATAATTAATAACTAATAAAGTGTATAAATTATATACAAAGTCAAAAAAAATAAAAAAAAAATCAAGTTTTTGTTCTTTTCTTCGTTGGTTTCTTAACATGTGTCCACTCGACGTCTAAATGAAGCAAGTGTGAAACATCATCATCGAAATCATCAATCTCCTTAATCGGTGGCAATCCTTTCGTGAAAAATGGAATGTTGATGCAATCTTTAACATCTTCTTGGCTCCATCAGCACAACTAAGGATAACTTTAAATTATCGGGATCCATTGTATAAAATACTTGGACTGCTTGTGACGACATAATGAAAGGATCATTTTTGTATCCCGATCACCTAAAGTCCACTACTATCATGCTGTCACTATCAATCTTAACATAATTATTGTCGGCCCACTTGCACTTAAACAGTGCTATCTATAAGCCACAATAATCAAGTTCCCAAATATCTTTAATGAAACCAAAGTAGTTCATGGAACTGCACACCAGATTCTTGTCCTTTGTGAAGGAAATATGTATAGACTCGGCACGAAGGGTCACACCACTATTTTGGATGAAATGCTTCTTATCTCTTTCATAAGTGTTAAAGGCATAGCCACTGACAATGTACGATGTACATCTTGTGACTATCGATGACGGTCCTCTTGCTAGCTTCATTAAGTCTTGTGAAATGTTAGCCTTCATACGCACATGTATTTTTTTCCACTCCTAAAATTTCTGATTGTGCTCATCTTGAAACCACTTCTTACTGCTTCCTTATCTTGGATTCACATCTATTAATTCCTTCATATAAACCTCAAAGAAAGGCTCCACTTTTTTAACATTTTGTGTAATAACTAGTTTTTACGACATTACGATTTCCTTTCAAAGGAATTTAAGTTGTACCATGAAGGTATTTATGAAAAAGCTCGATTAAGCGTTTTTATTTAAATTTTGTGAGTTCTTATGATTTTATAAGACTAAAAAATGATTGCTTAGTCAAGCATGTGACCTTTTGAGCAAAAATGGTAGAAAAATTTTATGATTTTATGTTGGTCAAAGTTTGACCAGAAAGGTCAAAGTTATGACGGTACTGTTATATGATAAGCAATATGAAAAATATACTGCGAAAAACCGTCATTACGGACAAGATAGTAAGAATAAGATTTAAAACCACCATAAAAAAATCAAGTACATTAATTAGGATATTAAAGGCAAAAAGGCTTTAAGAAAGAAGAAAAATTTTTATATAGTCCAATTGAACACAGATAAATTTTGGACTGTAGTCTAATGTAACAATACTGTATTATTAGTAAGAACAGTACTGGAAATATCCGTGTTAGCATGAAAATAGACTGCATATTAAGGAAAAAGCCAAACAAGGTCTAGAGGGAGGACACCTCATCATGAGATAATTACATAATTTTTGAATTAAAGAAAAATGTGAAAAGAATTAGCAACTTGGCCTCCAAGACAACTCCAATGGCCGGCCACATGTAGGGGGCAATGGGCAAACATTTTTGCTTCAAGGGCTTATGAGCAAAATTTGGATTAAAAATAAATCCAAAAATTAAATTATTTTTCACCTATAAATAGAGGGAAGGGAGAGGCTCATTTTGGTTCACAAAAATTGGAAATCACCCCTAGACTATGCCCAAAAATTCTCTCACCCTCTCCTCTTAAAATCCGAACTCAAAGAGAAGGAAAAAAAAAAAAAAAGTGAAGAAAGGAAGTGCAAAGGAGGTGACTGGATTTTGGTCGAAAATAAGCAAGAGTGGCCGGAAAAATTTTAGGACCCCATTTGGAAGGGAGGCCAGTTGTGGAAGGTGGCAAGGGAAAAAGGGAAAAGTGTGCACCAAAGCTAGCCAATTCTTGAATTGATTAAGGTAAACTTTTTGGACCCTACGCTTTTCAATTCAAGCTTCAATTTGGGAACTTAAGTGTATTTCAAGTATTTGATGTAAGAGCATAAGCTCATTTAATTTCCATGCCCTAATTTAGAAATTTTAGGTTTGTGCTTGATTTAGGTGCTTAGATGGTTTTAATTTGCAAAGTTATGCATGATTATGTGTTTGGTTGCATGAAATTAGGGTTTGCATGGTTGATGTATGATATGTTGGGATCTATAGGTGCCCTAAGGATAGAAAATCTTAGGGATTTTCTGTAAATATGACATTTTGATATTAATAAGAGGAAATTATTCATGTTTAATAAGTTGTGTCCTATTTACTTTCATTTGTTGATTGTATAATTATTTTGAGCAAACATAAAATACTCCTAGGCTGTTGGTAATATATCGAATTACTATATGTATACGGGGTATGCATAGAAGACGTGGTAATTTGATAACAGTCTAAATAAATAGTCCGCAATCAACGGAATAAGATTTGGGGATCTTATTCATGATAAGATTGTAAAGGTTGTCTACTTCCTTGGAGGGATGGTTTGTCTTGACCATCGGATAGGTTCCGAGTAGAAACTTTAATGTATACCAGTATTGAGGTATGACATTGGACTGGACCTAAAGTGTTAATTGATTCGGTTTAATAATTCCGTTTATAAGAATCAATGATACTTTGATTATCATCCTGCATTAATCTTAATCCTGAAATGATTACTTGAGTTCGCATCCATGACTTATGTACTTTGATGCACTAAAGGTGAGACACTGTTAATTCATGGTCAACATACTTGTGTTTTGGGTGCATGACTTATGGATGGAGAAATCAAGATTCATAGATACGGAATCCATAGCTATCTTAATGATAGTAAATGTTATCTACTTAAAGGTATTATTCGGGATTGAAAGATAGTATAACAAGATCTTGGCCATCGGTTTACTTTGTGTTCTCTGGTGGTTTTCCAATTGTATGGTTTTACAATTGGTGGTTCTTTCAATGGAGAATAATTGAACTTTAAGTTAAAATGATTGAAAAGGTAAAACGGAAAAAGTCCTTAATTCAATCATGGATAACATATGGGGATTAAGCAAGCGATGAATAAATCATGGAAGAAGCACTACGTGAGAGAGCTTTCGTAATACGGTATGTAAACAGGAGTTCAGCTTCAAACTTTTAGTGGAATAGTTTTGAAGTTGATAATTGATGGATAATTAATCTGGGATTAATTTTTCACAATTATAGGAGCCTCTTTACATATTTCCATCGGGTCCCTCTATTAGCTCATATAGTTCCACGAAGCGTCTCGGGATTTGTTCCTAATGAGATCGGTAAATTGTAAATGGAATTTTGTAATGTCTATTAAGACATGGTACTCTCTAACATGCAATCCAGAAAGGATTGGACATGTGAAATTTGTAGACAAATGATTTGTCAACATGTGATTGGTTAATTTGAATTTTGAAAATAAGATTGTATTTGAATTTTGGAAAACAAAATTTTTCTCTCCTAATTAAAAGTGGTGCACGTTTTTTAATTGTATGGAGGGAAGAAAATTTTGTTTCAAAATTATTTAAATATATTCCTAACATTTAATTATTAATTGGTTTAAATAATGGAGATTATTTCATGAATTTTTCTTTCCTAATTAAAGAGGTGCATGGTTTTTGTGAGGAAAGAAAATTTGAAATATTTCATTAATTTAAATTAATTAATATGGATAATGTTTATGGAAAATATTTATTCAAATATGTGAATCCTATTTAAATTCGAAAAGGTTTAAAAGAAGTTTGAATCTAGATAGGACTAGGATCTTTTGACTAGTCTAGATTCTTGATTTAAAATTTAAACCACCAATCAAGATTTCTCTCACTTTGTGGCCGAATTTTAAAGGGGATTTCCTCTTGAAATTTGTTTTTAGGTTCAATGAATCTAGCCCTAAAGTTGTATGATCTTTTGGTTCAAGATTTATCCGGAAAATAATTATTAATTATTTTTCAAGTAGGAGATAAATTTTGAAAAGGATTGTAATACTATATAAAGGCTAGGAGTTCTTGAAAAACCAATTTTTGATAATTTTAAAAGGGAAAAACGTTTTTTTAATAAAAAAAAAATTTTTTTTTCTTCCACATCAAAAATTCGGCTTTCTTGTGAGAGAGAAAAAGAAAGAAAATTCCATTGAATCAAAACTGCGAGAAAGGTTAAACCGAGTGATTATTTTCATAGGAGGTTAACCGGTTTCTGTTTTGTAGTTTTGAAGAAAGAAGTTGGATCAAATTCTCAACGAGGATCATCGGAATTGAGAAGGAGGGATCTAGACTTCGGAAAGAAATACCGGTCGCTTGGATTCATAGAACGTGTGCCCACACACACTTTGAGACGTGGAACTCGAGAATAGTAGAGAAGACACGTTGGTCAAACGCTCTAGCAATTCCGGAACCCAAGAAATAAGGTACGCTTGATCATGAATTAATTTATTGTTATATGCATCATGAGCTTCTTTTCCGGAAACGGCATAAAATTTTAAAACTTCCGCTGCGCCGTAACTCCAATACCGGATCCGATTTTTCCAACATGATAGGGTTGTATGTCCCCAAATATGTTCAAGAATGTTGTAGAAGATGCATGCTAGGTTGCTAGATGTGTTGAATGGTTTATGCAAACCCAAAACTTATACAAACCCTAGTTGGTGCAAAATCACCAATGGTTTGCATAAGCATGATTGATTATGTGAATGATAGAACTTTATGTTAGAAAAACGCTGCATGACTCACTTAGGCTCCCGGTATGACCGGTTGAGTTAGAATGCGCAAATTAGGACGTAAAATGAATTTAAGCAAGAAAACTGCCAGTTCGGGTAAAACTGGCCAGTTTTTTGGAAAGCAGGATTTGAGGCCCTTAGAGGCCGAATTAGGAAAAATGTAAAACATGAAAATTGTGGAGAAGGGTTTTTCCTAATGAGATATGTAGACCGTTTTCAAAAATAAGGCTCCAATGGCCTTGGTTTTTACAAAAATCCGAACCTGACCGTGCCCAGACTTCATGCACAGCTAGGCATGTTCAACAATTGAAAAGAGTAGGTTAGAGCCCGAACTGGGTCTTGAGTAAAACACGAAAGTTGTAGGATTTTTTGAGGTCTAAAACTTTCATGAAGAAAAATTTTTCAAATTTGACCTAGATTTTAAATAAAATTGGATTTCAAAAACTGTGCAGAAAACAGGAAATTCCTGCACAGGATTTTCTAAAACAGTGCAGGAAAAGGACATTCCTGCACATACACTGATAAATTAGCTGTGAGAAACTGTTCTAAAGGCAGTTTTCAACACTTAGTAATTTTTACAAACCCCACTCTAAGAGTCACAATTTTTCTTGAGTTGAACAAGGATTTTTGTATAGAAAGGACTTAAAATGCCAAGTTTTCCAAAGTAAAGGAAAATGAATTTTTGGACCCCACGTTGTATTAAAACTTGGTAACAAGATGACAACTAAAGGTAATCGGGAAGGATACCCGAGTTACTGGACTGGGCCTAAAGCCCAAGGTTAACCATAGTAACCCAATAAGATATAATTTAAGAGTTTGGGCTTAAGCAACCCATTAAGAGTTGACCCAAGTTTGGTTCACACTAAGGGTTACCCAATGTAACCCAACAAGATACTTAAGTTTATTAATGGGCCTAAAATCTAGGGTTACTCCTAGTAACCCAATGGATTATGGATTGATAATAATAAGGCTTAGGCCCAAGGTTAGGATATTAACCTAACAGTATTCATGTATGTTTGGGCTTAGTACCCAAGGTTACTCTAAGTAACCTAATAAGTTATGATCTTCGTATGGTAGACTATAAACCTTAGGGTTACCTGAAGTAATCAAGTAAGTTATCAAAGAGATTTATTGGGGACATATAACTAAGGACATGTATAAATGTTGGTTAAGTTACCAACATTTTATAGTTATGATTTATAAAATTCTTACCTATGTCATTTTATAATAGCAGGAGGTAGCCTGCTATTGCACCCTGACTTGGAGCAACACCATACAGGACATAGCGTACGAGATAAGTACAACTCCACCTACAGCATAGGCTTTTTGTTGTGTTACTTGCCTGATGTATGTATGCTATGATATGTTATGTGATGTATGTATGTTATGATATGTTATGTGAGGTATGTATAGTTTATATGATGTTATGATAGGATATGATTTGTTTTAAAGTTTATGAAATGTTATGATATGTCTTATGATTTATTTACGAGTGACATCATGAAGCATGTCCACAAATAAGAATAAGACCAAAGTATGGCATGATGAAAAGTAAGTTATGATGGCAAGCAAGTTACCTGTGTCGTGCCGACCCGCGTTAGGTCGGGTTAGACTATGGTTTGAGTTGGAATTAGACTGGCTGTCCTAACCACTCCATAGTTGCGCGCCCGGTACGGACACTTATGTTAAATGGCTCATAAGTAAGATAAGTGAAGAATGTTATAAAAGAATAAGAAGGCATAATGAAGCATAAATGGTTCATGCATGGATATGTTATGTTATGTTTGTCTTGTGTCGCGAATGTTATAGTTGTACTTGCTAAGCGCAAGCTCACGTCTTACATCTATGATGTAGGTAAGCAGCCTACCGGCAATCTCTGATGCAAGATGGTGGAGCGTGGCACTGCTAGCTGTGAAATGTGGGAATGGTAGCCACTATGTGTTTTGTTTAATTTATGTTCGAACGTTCTTATGTAGTAAACGTTTATAAGTACCTATGTATTCGTGTGAGTTCGTGCCGTATAAAAAAAAATTTCGCTATTTACGCTAAGTAAGTAAGTACGTTAAGTACGACATGTTATGTATTTACGGTAGAGGCCTGTGCTAGGCGGGTCGTTACATTTTGCAAGGCATAAGACAAGCTTGCTTCCATTTATCTTGATTTACTGGTGATGGAATGAACGCAGATAGTCCTTTCAACGTAAATAGCCCATTCTTTGGCAACCCTATTGGTTCCGCATTAGACAAATACTCCGAGAAAAATTTAACTAATTCCTTCGCTATGTAGTTTTCCACTATATATCCTTCTGGCCTATTTTGGTTCTTCACATAACCCTTCAAAACCTTCGTGTTTCTTTCAAAAGGATACATCCACCTCAAATGCACCGGTCCACATAGTTTAACTTCCCGAACTAAGTGCACTGTTAGATAGATCATTATATAAAAAAAGGATGGTGGGAAATATTTCTCAAACATGCACATTGTTATCACCAATTTCAATTGTAACGAATCTAGCATAAGTGGATCAATGAACTTAGAGCATATTAAATTGAAAAATGAGCATAACTTGATAATTGAATATCTCACATCTTTTGTTAAAACTCCCCACAATGCAAAAGGTAATAATTGTTGCATCAAGATATGATAAGGATGTGTTTTCATTCCAACGAGTCTCAAATCCTGCACTGACACTAACCTTTTAAAGTTGGAAGAATACCCACTTGGCACTTTCACGGAAGCAAGCCATTCACAAAGTTTTCTCTTTTCTTGTCTAGATAATATGTACTTTGCTAGAGGTAAGTAAGTACCGTTCCTTCTTTTCTCGGGGAGAAAATTAGGTCTAATCTTTATCTCTTTAAGATCCAACCATGTCTTTACACCATCTTTAGTTTTATTCGGAATGTCAAGCAATGTTCCCATTATCGATTCACAAACGTTTTTCTCAATATGCATAACATCTAAGCAATGATGAATGTAAAGTGACTTTCAATATGGAAGTTCATAGAATATTGACTTCTTCTTCCAAGGTCCATTGACCACTGGATCCTTCTAGTGGTGGGAATTCGGGCCGCCCGGCCCGGCCCGGCCCGAGCCCGACGGGCTTTTTTAGAATTTCGGCCCGGCCCGGCCCGGCCCATTTAATATTCGGGCCGGGCCGGGCCGGCCCGAATGATTAGAATGTAAGCCCAGCCCGACCCGTGGGTTTAGAGCGGGCCGGGCCCGGGCCGGGCCGGGAGCGGGCCGGAATCAATTTTTAAAATTTTTATTTAATTATTTTTTATTTGTAATTTTTGAATAAATTTGTATATTTTTGATAATTTAATAATTTATTTAAATATATAATATGTTATCTTAGATAAAAATTCACTTTTAGATTAGTTGCTACATAATTAACTAATTTAGCAAGTTTCCAACACAATCTTAAAACCTCACACAGATCCTAATTAAAGAGCTAAAATGGAATTTCCAAAGCAAACTTTGCGAGTGAATAATTCTCTATCATTGCCGTGTTGCTGCTGTTGCAATAATGGAAGGACTTGGAATAGGAGGAGTGAGAAAGAATATTTGTTGGGCTTCTTTTCTTTTTCTTTTTTTTTTTTTTAACTGAGGATTTGGAACCACAACAAGCAGAGGAAAGAGAAAAAGCAGGTGAGTGGAAAGAGAGAGAAAAAGAGAAAAATTACTAAACTGGTGACTTGAAAATGTAAAAATAAAAGAGGACATATTAGCAAAAATAAATTTTATTGATGTTATGATTGCCTCATTAAAAACTTTACTAAGTAAAACCCATTGGGATAAAACCTTAGTAAAGAAAAAAGAGTACAATCTTAATTCATGTTTACAAATTTACAATGAAAAAAATATATCAATCAACATCAATAACCGGAAGGGGGAGCCGCAGGAGCATCGTCAATATCATCATCATCGATTATGTTCATTTCGTTAAAGTGTTGGAGTATCTCTTGATCTTCGACTGTATATTGCATCCTTTTATCTGCATGTTCCCAATCTTTTAAGCATGTAAGCACCTCGACCATCTCAGGTGTTAATGAGGTCCTCCGATCTTCAATTATCCTTCCAGCTGTGCTGAATGCTGATTCAGAAGAAACTGTTGATACATGAATGGTTAAAATGTCACGTGCTAAACGGGACAGCACTGGAAAATTTGTCGACTGCAACCTCCACCAATCTAAAATTTTAAAATCTTCAGTATTTGTAGTTGAGTCGAGCAGTGAAAAATCTGTATCCAAGTATTTTGTGAGCTCCGAGTGTGTCGTACTCGTAGTAGTTGAACTTGCTGAAATTGGACGAGTAACACTCGAACTTGATAAGGAGCCCGATCTTGCTGGAGTAGAGAAAAAACCCAAAACTTTTTTCTTTTTCCGATCACCAGCAGTCGGAAGAGTTTCTTCGGTTTCAATGTTAGCTTGCCGCCCGAATTTATTCTGATAAGTTGCAAAAATCTCAAATAACTTGCTTTTAGTGTTAGCAAATGTTATAGAATATGTTGAAGCAAAATCTACATTCATATGTTCAGAAATATGAGTAAGACCATTATAAAGACCATTTAATTTAACTATAGGATTTAAAACAATGGCAAGGCAATATAATAAAGGCATGTTATTGTGATCCCAATATTTCATAAACTTTTTCTCCATTTTTTCTACTATTAGTTTAAATAAACTATCATTTCTATATTCACAAAACAATGAAGAAATAAGCATTAATTGGGTGAAAACTAGTGGAGAAGTGGGATAATAAATACCAGATAATAAAACAGTAGCATCATAAAAAGTTTCTAAAAAATAAATCATTCTTTCAGCAATAGACCAATCAACATCAGATAATAATATGTTATTATGCTTTGTATTATAAAATATAGAAATAACATTCTTATATTCTATTACATTTTTCAACATTAAATAAGTTGAGTTCCATCTTACCGGCATATCAGTCCCGAATTTTCGAGGTTTCAAACCATCCGCTTTGCAATACCTCTTAAATTCACCAATGCGAGAATTTGAATTATGTATCCAAATGAGAGCATTACGAATATTTTCTATGTTATTACTTACCAACTTCATACCTGATTTTACAATGAGGTTGATGATATGGCATGCACAACGTTGATGTAATAAAATTCCACCAATTCCACCAAGTTTTTCTACTCTTGTTTGTTTTGTTTTGCCGTTGGGGCCGATCTCCTCATGCTGCATAACATCAAAGAATTGTCAAGCACGTGAAGTGGGTTTAGCAGTACCTTTTGGCTTTTTTGGTGGGCAACTGGTGCTCCCCGAACTACTTCTTGATGGTGCCAACATTGGACTTGGTGGTATTGGAGTATTGAAACTCCTACGTCCAATCTCACGGACATTGTCACCAGCCTCCATACGGGAAATCTCCACTTCTTCGATGTCGCGGTCATCCATCCCGTAGTCGTCCTCATCAAGATCAAAAAATGGTTGTTGAACATTTGGATTTGGATCCATTTTGATTTTTTTTTTTTTTTTGTAGGAAAGTAAGTATTAGAAATTTAGAATTTAGAAATAATGAGATTGAGAATATAAGTTATTAAAAAAAGTATAAGAAATAATGAGAATGTTGTTATATAGAATATAAATTATTGAATAATGAGAATTGAGAAATTGAAAATGAGGGAATATAGAGAAAGAAATTAAAGACTAAGAGTATAAGAGATTGAAATGAGAGTTGAGACTTGAGAGAAGAATGAAGTTATGAAGATGTGTGAGTGAAAAAATGAAATGGAAGGATATGGCTATTTATAGCCGGCCAAATGGGATTATGAGAAAAAAAAAATTGGGGAATGGGGATTATAGCCGTTGCCCAAACAGCTATTATTTCAGCTTTTCTGATTTCTTCCAACGGGCAATGGGAGTGGCGTGGGACAGTGGGCCTGGCAGAGAGCATGGGGATTATAGGCTTTAATAGGCTTATAGGCTTATAGCCGTTGCTGAAGTCTCGGAGTTGCTGAACTCCGTTGTTATTTGTTAACATTCTTATATTATGCATGGGGATTATAGGCTTTAATAGGCTTATAGGCTTATAGACTTCAGCAATAAAGCCGCTTTATAGGCTTATAGCCGTTGCCCAAAGGCCAAAGCCCCAAACTGCCGCAGGCGGCAGGAATGAAAAAAAAAAGTTGCTTTGCTTATTTGCTTTTGAATTTTGATTTATCTCTCTAACAGTTGAAAGTCAATTTGACCCTCTCTCTCTCTCTCTTATTCTTTTCTTTATTCACTTCATCACTTCACTTGTTCAGATGGACAACAGGACAAATATATACATATATATAATATATTTTTTCTTTTCAAATCTTTTCAAAAGTTTTGTCAGTGAATCAATATTACCCTTTACCCATATGCACTGCATCCGGCTGTAACTAGTAGTAACTAGTAAGTGCAATTTTTTTTTTTTAATAAATAATGAGCGGGCCCGGGCCGGCCCATCGGGCTTAAATATTCGGGCCAGCCCGGCCCGGCCCGTCGAGCCTAGAATGAGAGCCCGGCCCGGCCCTTACTATAGGGCCGAGCTTTTACCTGGCCCATAAAATTCGGGCCGGGCCGGGCCAAAATTACGGGCCGCGGGCCGGCCCGTTTGGCCCGGCCCAAATTCCCACCACTAGATCCTTCCATTTTCTCTTTCCTAAAACTACTTTCACATCTTTAACCATCTCAAATACATCTTCACCAGTCAAAATTCAAGGAGTGGTTCTTTCTTTGGTATTACCAGCAAACGCCTTTTTTTGTTTGCGGCATTAATGATTTTTTGGCAAGAATATCCTGTGACCAAGGTAAACGGTTTTCTTACCAATTTTCAACCAGATGGAAGATGTTTCCTCCATACAAATGGACAACCTATAGAACTCTTCACCGGATAACTGGATCGGTTGCCAAATACGAGAAAGTCATTAATTGACCAAATCAACATTGTGCAAAGATTGAACGTATCTTGATGGTAAGAATCTCTAACTTCTAATCCATTTTCCTACAAGCTTTTTAGGTCATTGATTAATGGTGTCAAGTACACGTCAATGTCATTCTTTTGTTGTTGAGAACCTGAGATCAATAAAGTCAATATCAAGAACTTTTGCTTCATGCAAAATTCTGGAGGGAGATTATAGTTGACAAGTATGATTGGCCAAGTACTATGCCTACTACTCATATTACTAAGTGGGTTCATTCCGTCCGTCGACAATTCGAGATGTAAATTCCATGGTTTTGCAATAAAAATTTGGATGATTGTCATCAAGGTTTTCCATTGTGGTGCGTCGGCTGGATGTTTAAGTTTGCCATCATCAACACTTTTATCATGGTGCCAAGTCAAATTCTTAGCATGCCCGGCATTACAAAATAAATGACGCAAACGTGGAGCCGGTGGAATGTACCATAACACCTTCACCGATACTCGTTTGCTACCATTTGATGGCATCTTACCCTTCTCATCTTGACTCATTACAAATCGGGCATTCATCTAAATCTTAATATTCTTTCCGGTAAAGAACGCAATCATTTGGACAAGTATGTATCTTTTCATATTCCATTCCCAAAATGCTCAACATCTTCTTGGCTTTATACATACTAGGCGACACTTTGTTATTATCTGGTAGAACATCTTTTAGAAATTCTAAAAGAGTCCCAATGGTTTCATGTTCTATAATTTAACCACTACCCCTATTTTTGTATATTTTGTACACCTGACATACAAGGGCGTCTCAATATAATTAATCATTGCCTCAAATAACTCCAGATATTGCACAAAGTGTTCTTCCAAATCATTTATCATATCAAACATATTATCATCAACATCTTTCTCAAAATAGGCTTTTCACCTTTACTCGTTGATGTAAATTTTATATTGAAAAAATTTTCACATGTAAATACCATGTTTAGTAAGAACAAATAATCCCATATGCACGCAAATGCCCTCTACCATCATCAATGGAATGAGATATATGATTTTCACAAATTCACAAGGACACGGAATCTTATCATCTTGCATGTGAGCTTTGGCAAATGACAAAAATTCTTTAACACCATCTTTATCTGTTTTAGACAATCTATCAAATCAAATTCATTTCCTATCCATGATTTGCAACTCCTAAATCAAAATATCAAAGTTTTAGAAGTCAAAGTAAATTTTAAAATGCATATCAAATTTAACATCTATTGCATAATTCACTCAAAAATCCAAAAAACAAAACAAAAATACAAAACCTAAAATCATAAGTCTAAATATCGGGGGAAAAAAAGGTTCGGATCACTTAAATTAACACCCATTGCATAATTAACTCAAAGCGATCTCCCAAACAGAACTAAAATATACAAAACCTAAAATCATATATAAGTCTAAATACAGAGAAAAACAACAAAAAGAAGTTAGTGATCACTTACAAGAGAAAGAGATGGATGGTAGATGGTGGTGGCGACATCTAACTATGGTGTAGTGACTGTTTTTGGAGCATTTTGATCTAACTTTGGTTACTGCAGCTGCACTATTGCTCTGGAAAAATGAGGGCATGATTTGGTTTTGTGTGAATTTGTCGTGAATTTTCCATGACTGTTTTCACAAACGGTTATGGAAGCATTCCTGTTTTCATGAGCGTTTGTGGAATCTGAAGCTTCCATGATCGTTTCTGGAAACCCAGTTTTGTGCTATGTTTTTGGCATACTTTCCATGATTGTTTTTTAAAAATAGTTGTGGAAGCTCCATTTGTAGTAGTGGATGTACTGGTGCAGGTTGTATTCTACTGCCTTTTTATGTCGATGATATAATTATTACTGCTGATGATGTTGGTGGGATTGCTACACTGAAGATTAAGTTAGCTTATTGTTTTTTCATGAAAGATTTAGGCTCACTACATTATTTTCTGGGCATTGAGGTCACTTATTCTCCAAAAGGTTATCTTCTCTCCCAATCAAAGTATATAGCTGACATATTTGAGCATGCACATTTTAGTGATAATAAGGTTGTTGATATATCTCTTGAGACTAATGCTCGGGACTTTCCTTTTGATGGTCCTCTTTTGCCAGATCCTAGTTAATACTACACTATTGTTGGTAGTTTAGTTTATCTCACTATTACTAGACCAAATATTGCACATGTGATTCATATAGCTAGCCAGTTTGTCACTGCACTTACTACAGTTCATTTGGTTGCTGTTCTTCACATTTTGAGGTATTTTTGGGGCACTCAGTTTCAAAGTCATTTACTTCCATCTACTTCGTCCTTAGAGCTACGTGCTAACTCTGATGTTGATTGGGCTAGTCATCCGATACATTGCAAGCCCACCACTGGTTTATGTATCTTTTTAGGTGACTTCCTTATTTATTGGAAGAGTAAAAAGCAAGATGTTATATCTCGATCCTCCACCGAAGCAGAATATTGATAAATGCACAAAAACACACTTTCGTTCATTTAATTTATTAGATAATTTACAATTTAAATAAGTATTTTTATAATATTAATTCATAATATTTTACTTTGTAAATATTTATAATTTTATTTATTCATTTATTTATTTTCCTTTCTTTCCTCCTCTTCTCTTTCCTTTCTTTCCTTTTCTTTCCCTTTTTTTCCGCAGACCTGCCAGCCCAACCCACATGTGTGCAGCCCATGAATTCAGCTCCTCAGCCAAGCAGCCAGCCCGTGAATTCCGAGCCGTGTCTCCAGGCCCACGTGAAGTCAACTATCCTCTAATCCAGGCCGAAAACCCAGCAGCCCAGTTCCAGCTTCTCTCCAGCGCCAGCTGAAGCCCGCGAATCTCGGGTCGAACTCTCCTCCAGCCCAGCTGCTAGACCAACCCAGCTCCTGCCCAGCCCGCATGAATTTCAGGCCGAAAATCCAGCAGTCAAGCCCGCGCACAGCCAGCTGCCACCCCAGTTGGTCCTCCAGCCCAGACTCCAGTCAGGCCCGCGCCAATCTCGGGCCAAATTCCAGCCCAGCCTGCGAAAATCCAGCGGCTCCAAGCCATTCAGCCAGCCAGTTGACCGCGAGCTTCCACTCGGATTACCAGCTTGACAACATTAATTTTGGGCCGAAAATCTCTCTTCGGGTGCTGAACATTGAGGCCTATAAAAAGGAGATTGTGGAGCAAGCATTAACGTTTTTTTTTTTCCATGAATTTTTGGTTGAGTTGAGAGCCAACTTCTCTTATTTTCTTGAGGATTTTTGTGAGCATGTTAGGCTAAATTCTTTGGTGAGGCTAGAGATGATCCTATATGTGTAGTGAATTTATTTAGGTTTTGATTCTCCAATGGTTTGTAAGGTTCATATATTTGAGTAAATAAATTTTCTCTCATCTTATTTCTTTATCATATCTATATATTTTGTTGCCAATTTTTATATAAATCTAGTCAAGCTCTTTTGATGTAATTGTTGAATGATAGGATATATCGATAATATTATTTTATAAGTAGTCTTTTACTGCAATATTACTCGTAGTACATTGTCGCTTTTGGATTTCTTATAAGATAATTTTTGCTAGTTCTTTACATAAGAATTTTATTTACTCAAATAAATTCTAATTCACAAGTTCTTCAAATCTTTATTTTCCGATTGATTGTTTGGGATGTGAAATAGTCAATTGAGTTATTTTATGAATCAAAATCTAAATAGGTAAACGAAACATATAGGGGATTCTCGATGCCTTACCACTTTTTATTATTGAATTTTTCTCCATTTTAAATTACGTTGTCTTAAATTTGTTTTAAAAATCACAAAAATATTTCCTCTTCTTCTCTCTTTGATTACTTATTCCTCTAACGCTTTTGTTCCACTAATCTTTTATTGTTTGTTTTTATTACCTCCTCGTGGATACGACCGCCCGATCTGTACTCCAATCGACCGCTTATTTTTGTACACATTTGGGCGTAATCAAATATCATGTCATGGCTTCTACTACTTGTGAGATAGTTTGGTTATATTGGTTGTTTGCAGATATGGGTGTTTTTCTTCATTGACCTACTCCCTTATATTGTGATAGTAAGAGTGCTATTTAGATTGCCCGCAATTCAGTGTTCTATGAGTGGATCAAACATATTGAGATTGATTGTCATGTCACTTGACATCACTATCAACTTGGCACCATCACATTGCCTTTCATTTTTTCTTCCAAACAGATTGCTGACATGTTTACCAAGATTCTTTCCGCTTTGCGTTTCTGTTTCTTATTTGGCAAACTCTCAATACTATTGGCAATAACATCATGAATTTGAAGGGGGATGTTAGATTGTATAGTTTTATATTTATTTATTATTTGTTTCCCGTTATTAATAGGTTTCACTCTTTTCAGCAGTTTAGGGTAGATTAGTCCTTTTATATTTTCTAGTTAATTTATATAAACCTCTTTTGATATATTATTTTGATTCATTGAGTAGAATAAGAACCCTAACTTTCTCAATTTGTTTCCAAATTGGTTCTTGGTTTTCTACAGTTTGATAAGAAATAAAAGATTAAGATAGGGATCATGCGATGAACTTCAAATTAAAGAGAAAAAAAAAACGTATTTTGATTTCTCTTAAAACTAGTAAATTGGAGATTGAAGAGATTATTAAATAGATTTTATACTAAATTTAATGAGAGAAAGTACATCCATCATTTTAATTTCACTCATGTAGGTGATCTATCAAACGCATTGTCAAAGTGATTTTCTTTAAAAAAAAAAAAAAAAAAAAAAAAAAAAAAAAAAAAAGGCAAACATACAAACTTAAAGGAGAGTTGACTCCGTTCATGCTCCAAATTAAATATGTATAAGGTTCCAATCAGTCACTTTGCCACAATGCAGCCGAACTTTCAAGGTAACATCGCCGAAAGAATGAAGAAAGCAAATAACAATAATAATATAATTATAAAATTGAAAGTGGATTAATGTCTCGTAGCTCTTTTTAATCTAAGAACAAAAAATTCAATTTTTTCTTTTTGAATATTTTTGGATGCATTCATTAAACCGTAAAGGAATGTTATAGGAATGGTAATGTGATTAGAAAGTAAAATAATGAACTAGAAAGGAGGATCATTGATTTCTTTTTTAGTATTTACTTGTTTATTAGATGGTGTAAAGGGAAAAAACCATATCCCTTTTGTAGCGTTTACTAACCTTAGTAATGGTTATCTTATTTATGTAATTACTAAAATATCCTTTTACATGATAAAATAAAACATTATATAGCAAAGAAAACTTATCAAGGGTACATGAGTAAATTTGATATGTATTCTCTTTGACAAGAAAACAATACCAAGGGGGATGTAAGGATTAACATTCCCCTTATTCATTCCCTATATTATGTGGGGATCACTAAAACCTCATTCCCCATTTTGTAAGCAAATACATGATCAAGTGGGAAAAAAAAATGACTACTCACTTTCCCTTTTCATTTGATGCAAAGTAAATATACCCTAAGGGAAGAAAGTCAACACTTGTTAAGTGCAATTTCGAAATAACAAATTTATTTGTTTCCAATATAAAGAGTTAAGAATAATTCAAAAACAAAAACAAAAAAAATATATAAATATATAAATATATATCAACTAACTTATATCTATTTGTTTATTTTAAATCACTATATATATTTTTAATTTTCAAACAAAAATTAGTTTTCAGTTAAATGGTTTAGATGGAAGAAGTAGGTTGATAGAGCTGCAAAAGTCTACGCTCTGGGACGAAGAAGTTTCCTCCGATTAACGAGGAAAATTCTAAGACACTTGCACCACAAACACCATTTAGAGAGTTTGATACTGTTTATTCCTCCCAAAATTCCGGTCAACGATGAAATTTCTATGAAGCTAATTAGCCACTTCATCTGAATCTGATTAATTCATTTCCAAGTAATCCTTACAATCCCACCCCACTAGTGTGTACATATCTATATGTATATATGTATACATAGTCATTACCAAGTGCAAGGTTTTCTTTATTTTTGAACATTTTAAGTTAAAGAAAACATTTTCTCGTTTAGAGGTGAGGATATGTGTGCTTCATCTTCTGTTCCCCACAGTTTGAATAGGCATGATGTCTTTATCAGTTATAGAGGTGTGGACACCCGTCGCACTTTTACTAGACATCTTCGTAACGCTTTAGTTCGAGCAAGAATTGAAGCCTATGTAGATGTTGTGCATGAGAAAAAAGAAGAGATTATGAGTTTATTTGAAAAGGCCATCCAACATTCAAACATCTCGCTGATTATCTTTTCGGAAAACTATGCTTCTTCTGTATGGTGTTTGGACGAACTTGTTCATATCCTCCAATGCCGGGAAACTAATAGACAGATTGTCTTGCCTGTTTTTTACAACGTCGATCCATCACAAGTTCGACAACAGACTCAAAGTTATGGAGCTGCACTGGCTATACACAACACACAATTTAAGAACGACGAACACAAATTGCGTGCATGGAGGGCTGCTTTAAAGGAAGCAGCTAATCTATGCGGATGGGATTCAAGGAACACTAGGTAATTGTGCATTACAGATTTTACTAGTGTAATTAATAAACTAGTTATGTTTGATATTGAATTTAGCTGTTACCATAATGTATTTGTGTGTGTGTCAAAAAACTGTTTTCTGGTGTTTGCTATAACAATGCCTATCCGGGATTCAGCTAAAAGTTAATGACATCAGTCCCCTATATTGAAGTTCTGTTATGATGACATCTTCCAGGTCGGAGACTATGCTTGTTAAGGAAATTGTTGAAGATATTTTGGAGAAAAGAATTCAAACAAATCTGAATATTTCCATCAATTCGCTTGCATACAATCTCTGTCATGAATATCTGAGTCTCTTCTTGCAATTGGGAGGTGGTGATGTTCTGGTTGTGGGTATTGCTGGGGAGAGTAAAATGGGAAAGACGGTGATGGCCAAAGCTATTTTTGATGGAATTTCTCAGGCTTTTGATGGCGGCAGCTTTATAAGAGGTGTTGGACAGAAATCACGAAAGTCAAATGGTCTAATTCAATTACAAAAACAACTTGTCTTTGATTTACTGCAAGAGCATATTAAAATAACTAGTGTGACTAGAGGTATGGCTGCAATAAAGGAAAGACTAAGTCAAAAAAGGGTTCTAATAGTTCTCGATGATGTGGATGACCTAGAACAATTGTTTGCTCTAGTCGGAAGCAGATATTGGTTCGGTTTAGGAAGCAAAATCATCGTAACAACTAGGATTTTGCCTATGCTTCAAGACTTCGGAGTGGATCAAATATTTATGGCTCAAGGCAACCCTCTACCACTTGATATCCATGTAATTTTCAATACTTTTTTTTTTATGTATTTATACTTATTGGTGTATAGGCGAGTGGATCAACTAATTCTTCCTTTCTAGGAAATATGGGAGCCCTACCAGCAAAGTTGTTCCAAGATTACGGGACTAAAGGAATACATACAGACCTTCTCTTACCTGGTAAGCAGTAGAATCACCACCGCACTTCTCTAGTTTGACACTCAACTTAGTTTATTGTTAATTACCATCTTTGTCCTTTATTTAGACCAATGAGAAAGTGAAATACCTTGAAGAATGTCTGATCAAAGAGCGCACAAAGGGTTCCATTCAGGTGTTGTCTCTCATGCACTGTATATTCCAATAAATACTTTCATATTCTTTATATATATATATATATATATGTATGTATGTATGTATGTATATATAATGTATATGATTGCTTGTTGCAGGCACAGATGATACGTGAACTGAAACGTGGCCAGGGAGAGGAATATGCCTCTACTTCTGCAATACAGAAATTGGATCCAGCTTGAGGGTATGTGAAGCTGATGCTGGAGCTTTGGATTCGATGGCTGCAGATAGACAATTGATGGTTGACGATTGTTTAATGAAAAAACATGATTTGACATGTACGTTTGCAGATCTCCATATCAGTCATTGTAAATCAGAAACTTGAAGGCCAACAAAGGGCGAAAGATTTATTAGTTGTCAAATTTCTAACTGAATTAGTTCTTATGAGCAGATTACTTAAAAAAAAAACGTCATTTTTCTTAGCTTCTAACCCAATAAAACCATGGGGGGGAAAAAAAACCACGGGTGATAAAAAGGAAAATCACAATATTTTGGTTAGAAACACTACCTCAAAAATCGTTCTAAACCGGATCCATGTATATCACAGCCAAGGATGAATATATCATTATCGGTAGAAATATCAATTGTGTAGTTTCATAGAAATTTCAAAGATATTGTCAATATCGGTGGAACTATTAAAAAAAAATTACGGAGGTTAAGGAAATTTGTTTTTAAATATGTTTCTAATATTTTAAGGTGACACAAAACATAAAAAAACATATTGCATCTTGCATAACTTAAGACCTATAGAGGGTGAAATCTACGGCCGAATTTGGATTTGAGGGCCAATGACTGATTTGGTGTCGATTGTTAGCGTGGTTCATCGCCTAGGGTTGATCTTGTGGTTGTGCTTGAATGAAGAAAGTAAAGTACAGAAAATAAATAAAGAGATCGATTTTTAATAGAGGTTCAACCATAATCTCTTGGGCTACGTCCTCTGTCGGTGCTTGGGGAGCGTTCACTATGCATGTAGAAAAATACAAGAGAGCTCGTGTAAGCCAAGAATGGAGAGATAAGAAAAAGGGGGAAATCGGATACAAGAGTATTGGGGAAAAAGGAGGGAATTGAGGAATTATGGTGAAGTGAAGGCGGTGTGAGGCGATGATAGGGTTCTGGTAGCGATTCTTGAACAATCTTGAATGATTCTCGATCTCTCAATAATTGCCTCTTTCGGTCACCACATGAATAAGTCACCTAGCAACTGACATTAGCTATTTTTTATGAGAACATGGTTATCGTTTTTCTGTGGCTAAGAGTGTGTTTGGTGAATGAGTTTGAGTTGAAAATTTTTATTGACTTTTCAGAAAAGACAAAAATTTTTTTAGAAAAAAACAAAATTTTTTTTAGAAAAAGACAAAAAATGAGATGAAAAAGTACAATTTAAACTCGAACGCCAAACAGAATCTAAATCTATTCAGCGACAACAAACTTGCATCATTGCTAATATGATGTGACATGTTTACGCCAAGGATCCAACTCCAACTGAACTTATTAGGCGAAATTTTACCAGCAACAAAAACAGTCAATTATCGGTAACAACATTGAAACTAATTCAATTGATTGCTTAAACATGTCTAAACACGCAACCGAACACTTCACCAACTTTATAAAAAAAAAAAAATGCTGGGAATTGCATTTGCATACAGTTAAATTAAATATATTTACTGTGTTTGCACAATTGTTATCGTCAACATTGTTGGTGCCAAATTTCTCCGACGAGACCGTAATCAACAAATTAAGTTCAAATCCACAACACTTTTAACCCACAAATTACTCTTTGGGTGGTGGTGTGAGGAAAACTTCTTTGGAAGCCAAACGAGTAGTGTTGATATAATCTTGAGGAGAATGAGCTGACAGACCTGGAATTATCAAACCAATTAATCTAAATAATCTCATTAATCTGCCCTCTTTGAATTCAGGTCCCTTTGTGTATTGAATGGTGAAGCTTCTGATTAGCTCCAAAAGAGAGTTTATCCTCATGGTTATTGCCTTCCTCCTTGAGAAATAGTATTTGCTTGGTTCATCATCACCAATCTGCATTAAATATTTAGAAAGCATGGAATTAAATAACTTTGGTGCTAACAATAAAATGCTTTTGTTAATTTCACACTTTATTAAATAGGATAAGAAAATTTAGTAAATAACACCACAATATATAAGTTTAAAACAAGAATAAAAACGTGTTTTATGTTTTACTTTGACTTGAACACTGTCATGTCCATAATTAGCACGATTAACTCTTATTAGCAGGGCCATATCTCCCAATCCACAAGGAAATAATAAAAATGCTCTTAGGGGCATTTAGTCAACAGATAAAGGGAATAACTCAAATTTTCAACTCCAACAAAGCTTTGTAGCATATAGTGTTTAGAGGCAGAGGAAGTCAGACTTGGAGGGCTTGAGCAGAAATGAGCCACCTAGTTGCTTTTTAGACTTTAAAGTGCCAAGCAAGCACCTTAAGTACTTAACCATGAAGTAATTTCACCTAAGCTAGACTAGTGTCTGACTTTTCAACTTAGTCACCTCCTTAATGGGGTGTTAAATGCTCACACCAATCCTTAATGCAAATTAGGCCTTAACCAGCCAACTTGCTTACCGAATGTGGTGTATACACTCGCACCAAAACTCCCGTACACCTAAAACCTATCTCTGGATCCTTCACCATATTTGCGCTCCATAACTTATTTATTCCATTAAATTTCATAGATGCCACTATCATAAACTCCCTTTTCATTGGTCCACTTATCGGATCCACCTTCTAGGAACCCTATCATTCATCAATGCATTATATATGACTTGACGCTTATGCACTTTTAAGACATAATGTATATTATGAACATGAAAAATGCATTTCAATAATCACTCAAACATATAATTCATATGCATGATATCATGAAAGGATGCAATGCATTGGCCAACAAGTGTGTGATAATTCTGAGCATCATAATGCATGAATCAATTATGCTTTCTTATATTAACTTAGTTTTGGTCCCTTAATTTAACTTAGGTGTACGTAACGTGGTGCGCAGTCATGGGGTGGTTGGTGCAGCCAACTCAATCCAACTCAAACCATGGACCAAACCCCCTATTGTGATAGGTCGGTACAACACAAAAAAACTTGCTTGGTTTAATACATGGAAATTTATTCTTGATCTAATCATACTTGAAAACTTAAACTTAATTTTTCCTTATTTGAAAACTTGATAGTGAGCATGCTTTCATGATGCCACAATAATAACAATAATCAAAACATAAACCATAAATGCGTCATATAAATCAATGCATGATTTTTGGAAAACATGTAAAACAATATCGATATTTTGGCCCATGTTGTAGGCGGGGATTGTATTTACAAGCTGTCCTACGCTCTTGCCCTAGCATACCAAAAGGCAAGACAATAGGTTATATTCCTATTTTCAAATAGAGCATAAGAATTATTCTACATTACTAATTAACAATCCATAGGTTAAAATATCTGTTATAACATATTAGTTAAATAATTAACCAATTTCCCAACCAATTAATTATCTTCTTAGTCACTACTAACTTAATTCATGGAAATGTTACCATACTCTTAAGTAACTTTGGTATAAGAAAAAGGTCGAATAAGTTGCCATTGATTTAAAACTTAACTTGATTTTTAGCAATTTTGACCTATTTTTGCTCTAGGTTGATATCCACCGGCTTGATTAATTTTCATAAGAGTTCTTCACATTTTATTTTCTTTGCTTAAAAATGTTTTGTTTACTTAGAAAATATCTTAACTTCTTAAATTAAGCATTTCTTGATACAATACTTAAAATTGTATATTATAATACATTTAGGATTTAAAAATCACTTGTAAAATTCAAATGAATTTAAACTTCTTTGAAAATATTTCTATTAAACTATAGTTCCTTCTTAGATAGATCACAAAACCTTAAAAACTGATTTCAAAACATTCTTTTAATTTGGTTGAATATATGTGTGTAGGAATTTACTCTTTCATACACAGTTTTGAAATTTAGCTCTATCTTAAAATTGATTTAGAATTCAAAAAATTTTCCTTTACAAAAGTTATAGATCTTATCGAAACCCACAACTTTTCAAGTTTTTCTAAAGCTTAGATCTATCTCTAACTTACCCATTTTGCCCCTTGAAAGTTTCTAGCTGTGTTTAGTTTCCTGGACCAACCAGTTTTGGAAAATGATAAAAATGGAAGCCTTTGGAGTCTTTTTTTCAAAAACTGTCCATGCGATCCTATAGGATTTTTTGTGTTCTACAACTTTATAGTTATAACTTTGCTCAAATTCAACCTCTAAGAGGCTCAAAATTGAGATGTCATAAAACTATCCAAATTATTCCAAAAACAGGCTGATTTTTTTTTTTTTTTTTTGGATTCTATTTTAAAAGGTTACACACACTACCTCAAATGGTTTAAGCCGTGAGCTTAAATCGTCATGCAATGTGTTTGACTCATACTCTATTCATAACCTAATTAAACATATAAGAGTATAATCATATGCTCATAATCATCATCAAAATTGAGCTTAAAGCATAAAATAAAACCTAAGCTTAGAACTAGCAAATCAAGTTAACCAAAACATAAATCAAGCATTATAGACTATAAAACAGAAAAATAATTGAACACGAGCTTATGCTCTGACATCCAATAGCTTAGAATACACTTAGATTCCACAAAACCAAAACTAATTAAAGCTTTAGTTAAATGATCAAGAAATATAGCTCTAAAGCTTGAAGAAAGTGGATTCTAGGTCTTGGATTTGAGAGAAGATCCTTGTCCTACTTCTCTATGAAATCTGGCCACCAAGGATGCTTTGTGTTCTTCTATCCATTTTTTTTTTTTAGTCTAAGAACCAAAGAGAAAGGAGAGAAGATAGCAAATGGCCAAATCTCCACTACTTACACCTATTTATAGGTGGAATTTTCAAATTTTCCTATAATTAAATTTTTATCTTATAGTTTCCTTGGTTTACATAATTGGCCTTAAAACAAAATGTTTTTGACTTCTTTGCCCCCAATTAATCTAGCCATGTTGAGGTTTTGAGCAAAAAAAAAAAAAATCCTCTCATGTTTATCTCTTTAATTCTTTCCATAATTGCAATAAATCCAAAAATTATGTAATTATCCTCAATTACTTAGCCTCCAAGTAATGCCATGTTTGGCCTAACTTCCTAATAGATAGTCCTTTCTCTTAATGATCCTGATAATGCAAATATTGTCCCAGCTACCAACAGTCTAATGATGCTAAACTGCCATCTATAACTTATCTATACATAACTGAACCACGTATAGGTATTTCTTAGGGCTTGTTTGCCACTTAATTTTTATTGCTCTAAATATTATTTCGTACTAATCTAGAGTGCTCCTAATCCTTATTCTTGATTCTATATCCGTAATGACGGTCAGTCACAAAATAATTTCAATATTGCTTGATAAATTGCGATACCGCCTTAATCATGTTATAAGCTATCCTGGTCATTTATTGATCAGAATAACACCATAAATCATGATTTTGTCTTTTTTGCTATAAGGCCGCTTATTTGATTTGATGAACTATCATCGAGTCTTATTGCATTATAAGTGCTCAAATATATTGTGATAATAAAATTATGAATTTCACATTGATATCTATAATTTCCATTAAACATCACCTAAACACATAGTACAGACTTAAAATTTCTTCATATCTAAGGAAATCATGAGTCCATTAAAAAGTTCAGTTTTTACAAGTAAGCACACATCTTCAAATAAACTAACCTAACCTGCCAAACCAAAACCCTAAAATCCCCTTTCCTCCCTAAGTAGACTAGTCCTAGTGGCTTAGTTGTCAAAAATATTATTGCAACAAGAGTGATTCTTATAAGGATTATTCACATTTATGTCCATAAACTTTATGGTTGCTCTTACTTTGTCTATTGAACTTCAAAAACTCTCATTTTGGCCACTAAACTTTAAATTTAGCCCCATTTTACTCTTCTATCAAATTTTAGTTAAAAATAGATGGAAAAAATTATTTAAGCACTATTATATGGTCTTTTCCATTAGTTCTTAGCAGAAATTCTAACAAAAGCTTGGTAAGACTAAAATTCCTTTATTTTTGTGTATATCTTTTTAATTGGAATTCTGATAGGTGTAAAGTGGGGTTGAATTCAAAGTTCAAAAGGTAACATTGGAGGTTTTAAAGTTTAGAAGGAAAAGTGAGTACAGATACTTTTTTTTTTTTTTTTCAAAATCTCCTACCAAAATAAATTTTCTCAAATGTTTTCCAAATCTTATCGGCTGGTAATTGGTATTTTCTCAAAATTATTTGTTCTCAAATTTTTTCATGTTTAAATAATTTTCGTTTCAAATGTGTCCTTTGCTTATAGATTTTTTCCTTGTGGCAATTCAAGTACTATTTTTCCTTGCTTATAAAAATTAAGGTTTGGCTTTGTGCTAGCTACTAGTAAAATTTCTCTCTCTCTCTCTCTCTCTGTTTAGGGTGTTTAGGGTTTTTAGAGGGTGTGCCTCTCAGATGGCCAGGAACAGGAGGCGGCGCCTTGCTTGCCATCAGTTTTCCTGCCCTAAAGATGAAGATCTGACCATCACGAGGAGGTTACTAGGTGTGGAGGTGACTGCAAGGTTGGAAGGCCTGCGTTTCGGTGAAATGGATGAGGGAAAGGGTCGTGGCTTTGATGGCACTTTCAGTCTATCTACTTTGGCTGTGGTGGTCATCTTCTTGCCTGCAGCTTTTCCGGTGTCGGTAGATTTTCATTTTATTTTGGTATGTTTGTGTAGAGGTGTAATAACTACATATTATAGGCAGATCCAGTTTTGTTTGTTGTTTTGGTGTGCTTGATTTCAGTCCTTAATAATAACGATGGTCTTCCTATCATCCAGGCTCTTAGTTTGTTTGCCAGATTTAGATCTTGGCGATTTGTTGGTCTTGCTGGACTTATGGCTACCCAGTGTGTTTGGTGATCTATGTGATCTGAGGTTGTGGCTCCCAATTAATCGGTAATCTTCGTCATTGGTTGGGGCTTTGTTAAGTAGAGCTTGGTGCATGCTCGTTTCTGGCATGTAGAGGTACTTTCCCATTTTTGGGTCTTAGACTTGCACCATTCCCACTGTGCATCAGTTGTTTGTATCGAAGGTTGAGACCACACAATTGTGGGATCTTTGCACTGTATTGTTTAGTTTGTAACTCTTTACTATTAATGTTAATGCATTTTTCCTTCAAAAAAAATATTTATTTTTTTTTTATGATTTTCCACTAAATATTTTTCTTCTCGCATATAGGTTTTCGTTATCTATATAGCATACATTTTTGTACGACATTGGGGCTGGCCCAATGGTGAGGGAAGGTGGGGTTTGGGGATTAGGAGTCAAAAGTTTAATGTTCGATCCTTGGTCGACATAAAAGAATAGTAATAAGTTAGTTAATATAGGAAAGGCGAACATGGGATACGTACAAAAAAAGAAAAAAGTAAACTTTCGTGCATTTTCTTTTAGGGAAGAACTGTGGTAAAGACCCTTTGAGGGTCTCTACCGATAAATCTCTTTTTTTGACTGTTTAGATTTAATCGAACGGTTGAAACGTTGTTGGTGTACTAAATTTACCATATACCTCACCTCATATAATTCTTCCCACCCAAAGTCTTCTCCGTCACCGGCGACCTTTTCGCCGCCGATGACGAACGCTGGCGACCCACCCCCGATGCCAGTGACCCACCTCCGACCCCCCCACCACTGGCCCCAGCCCCGGCTGCTGGGGACCCCCTTTCTCTCACTTCTCTTCTCTCTCTCTTCCCCTTTCTCCCATGGCCCCCCAGCCCTAGCCCCCCCCCCCACCGGCTCCAGCCCCGGCCGCCGGCAACCCCCCTCTTCTCTCTTCCCCTTTCTCTATCTTCTCTTCTCTCTCTCTCTTCCACTCTCTCTCTTCCCCTCTCTCCCACGGCCCCCCCACCCTGCCCGGCGGCCCCCCTCCCCCGGCCTCCCCACCCTCCACCTCCTCCTCTCTCTTCCATTCTCTCTCTCTTCTCTCTCTCTTCCCCTCTCTCTCTCTTCCCGACCCTCGGGCCCCCAACCCCGACCACCCGGTGCCCCCCCATCCCACCCCCACCTACGACTCCCCCTCTCTGTCTCTCTCTTCTCGCGTCGGGGGTGGTGTGGGGGCCGGGGCTGGGGTGGGGTAGAGAGAGAGAAGAGAGAGTGTAGAAAGAGAGAGGGGAATAGAAAGAGAAAAGAGAGAGAGAGGGAAGCAGAGCGGTGGAGAGGCCGGGGAAGGGGGGCCGCCGGGGCGGGCTGGGGTCGCGAGAGAGAGAGGGAAGAGAGAAAGAGGGGAAGAAAAGAGAGATAAAGGGGAAGAGAGAGAGGGGGGGTCACCGGCGGCCGGTGCTAGGTGGGTGGCAGCTGGGGTTGGGGCCAGTGGGGGGGCCGGGGGTGGGGGATCGCGGGTGAGAGAGGGGAAGAAAGAGAAGAGAAGAGAGAGAAAGGGGGTCGCCGGCGGTCGGGGCTGGAGTCGGTGGTGGGTTGTCAACATCAGGGGTGGGTCGCCGGCGTCCGTCGCCGGCGGCGGAAAGGTCACCGGCGATGAAGAAGACTTTGGATGGGAAGAATTATATGAGATGAGGTGTATGGTAAGTTTGATACACCAACAACGTTTCAACTGCTCGATTAAATCTCAACGGTCAAAAAAAGGGATTTACCGGTAGAAACCCTCAAAGGGTCTCCACCACAGTTCTTCCCTTTCTTTTATTTATTTTTTATATATTATATTTTTAATATTCCTTTATATTTTTTAAAATTTTATTCTATTGAAATAATAGTTTTTTGATGGCCCTCTTCTTAAATGTTCTTTTTTTCTTGTAGCCACCTTAAATTATGTATTTAAAATATAGCCCTTATTAATATGTTTTTCTTTTTAATTATCGTACTAAACTGATTTTATCAAATTTATCCCTATCTAAATATCTTAAATTCAAAATGATTAAATTTGAATAAAATGCACATTCCTTTCATTTCCAAAATTAACCCTTATAAAAAATACTCTACCAGTTTAAATTTCTTTCCACACCCACCTTTTTTTTTTTTTTTTTTTGATGTTCTATTATAGGTTAAATTAAAAATTTTACAAGAAAAAAAGTACTAAAAAAATCCAAAGAACATAACGTATCCATATATATTTTTATATAATAGATTTAAATAACAATTTTACAAGAAAAAGAATTAACAAAAAAAAAAAAAAAACAAATAACACATAACATATTCACATATGTATCTATACACACACATACTGAAAGAACGACATAAAAAACTGCAAAAATTTAAGAAAAAATTAATGATATAGAACTGGGAAAAAAAAAAGAAAAGAAAAAAAGGCCAACAGACAATACATAAAAAGAAATGCATATATAAAGAAAATAAAAATCAACTGCAACAATTATAAAAAAAAAAAAACAAAAAAACAAAACAAAACAAATGCAACATAAAAAGTATATTATGAAAAAAAAAAAAAAAAAAAAAAAAAACCAACAACAACAACAACTGCAACATTTTACATACCTCAAAATTTTATGAACTACTCATTAAAGAATAAAAATTAAGGTGAAAATTAGGATTTTTGTTATATTTTTCAAACTAATAATATTTATAAATTATTTATTTAGGAATTTGATATATAGGTGTGTGTGAAAAGGAAAAAAAAAAAAAGAATATAATTGAATTTCCTTCTTCATAGGCAAGTTGCAACCTCCAATCTGAGGATGGGTTTTTAGAGTTGACACACCCAGGAACCTTTGTCCCAACCATTGTGGCAAATGTGTAACCCAGGGCACTCACTATAGGGGGCATGATGACTTGTGCAATAGAATTTTGTTTACGTAATTAAATGTATTACTATTGTTCTTTTATGTAAGAGTTTTTTTTATAATTAAATAATTTAGTTAATAGGGAGGTGAGAAGAGTCAAGAGTGTGTCAATACAGCCACCCTTTCTATTTTTGCATGTGCCAGCCTAAATAATTTGATGTCTAATTTATCCTACCTTTTTTTTATTCTTAGATGCGTACTTAAACATTTTTTTTCTTTAATTAATAAATTAAGCTCTTAAGATTGACAAATATTGTTGAAGTAGAAGCAGTAACTGAAACAATAACCTCACAATCAATAATCATGTCACAAAGCAAGAATACTCAATTAATAAATTCATACATGACATAATCAAACAATTCACATAATAATGAGCCCTAACACAAGATACCTAGCACAACATTGACATTCAATCTTTAGACAGAAATATCAACTGTAAGTGATACTCTCAGTCCAATAATCAAATATTGCCAATTAATCATGTCAAGCAATAAGTCTTTCTTTGGACCGACTCATTGCTTGCGAGGAAAACTTAATAATCGTCACATATCTATTACCACAAGTATGTTTATTATTTACCCAAATAACAACCTTCCTTTGGACCGGTCATTATTCGCATAAACAATAACCAAACATGTCTTAATATTCCAAAATAAACAAATTTATATTATAGAGATTACTTTGACAACATATAATTTCAATCAATTTATTTTAAAGTATCAGACAAAAAAAAAAATTTTTTTGGAGTCAAAGTCAACAACCAAGGTCAAATGGGTCCGAGTTGACTGGGTCGGGGCTATACCGGGTCAGGTCAATCCAATTTGGATCCTTATCCAGTCCTAAATCCTTTACCACCAGCCCAAAGAAAAAGTGGTTTAAGGTCCAACTTGACCTCTTTTGAGCCCCCAAACCTTATGGGCTCAGCCCAGCAAACTTCAAAACCGTAATTATTACTTCTCTTTCAAACTTGCAGGCGCATCCACCGTCATCAATTTTTTTTTTTGTTTTTTTAAAAAAAATGAAAACCTTTGATGATGATAATTGCTGAATTAGGGAAAAAAAGAAAAACCAAGAATTTGAAAGAAAATAAAACTCGTATGTAATGGCGTATATACACACTTTATCGCCAAAAAAAAAAAAAAAAGAAAAGGGGTTTACTGAATCCAACAATACCCAGAGTTGAATCGGAACAAATTGAAAACCGAATATATATATATATATATATATATATGCATACGCTAAAAAAAAAAAAAAAAAAGTAAACTTGAATCCAAATTAATCACAAAAATTCTCAAGTTCAACAATTGATGCCTAAAATTAGATTCCCTTCAACTCTAATTTAATTAATATTAGGTTTCTATACATTAAATCTTATGCTCAATAGATATCTTTAGAGCTCAACTAATAGATCACTTATTTAACCCTATTAAATTAGATAACCTATGATATAATTGTCATTTAATATGCAAATCCATAATAGGAAATTAAGAAAATCCCAACATTAGTTTCATACACCGAGTGAGGAAATATATCCTGAGGATGAGGACTTTGGAACCTCCTGTGCTGTGGAGCTATCTATGGAATCACTAGCAAAATTAGCCAGAAAAGGGGTTGCAGGAACCGTATTTACAGGGAAAGCTTATACGGAAAGTCTGGCTTCTAATGGCAAAGGAAGATGATCGAGCAACAGAACACACCTGGAGAAGAAAATTCTGGTCATTGTTTCTAGATTATAAAGTTCGTCTGAGTTTATCAAGCATAAGCCTTACATGTTACCCATTTTCGCCATTCGATGGGTGCAATTACTGGTCGCGAGACCCAGACCTACAAAGCTAAATTGTTCACTATTCGTACGGTTGTGTCCGTCGATGACCTTTAGCTCTTGCATTACATATTTGACCTCAATGCTAGTGAAAGGTCGTAGTAATCTGATTTTCAGTTGGTTTGTCGTTTGTTCATTTGGAGTCATTGAATTTTCATCACAAGCAAAAAAATTTTTACCCCGTTGGTGGGAAAAGCAAGCTTCCCCACCATAGAAGTCCCCTAATAATAATGACATTAACTATAATAATATAACAACAACAACAATAATAACAACATCCTTTGAAGAAACAGCTCAATGAGTCACATAAAAACTAACTTATACATCTCTTATTCAATATAATTCGTCCAATTTTATATTCCTTTTACTTTTAACAAGTTACAACGGGTCGATTATAACTTGTGATGACGACGACGACGAACTAACATAAATAAAGTAAATAGCATTTTTAAAAATGTTTGAGGTAGATAGCATATTTATTATAAATTGTTTAATGATAAAAACTAACATATAAATAAAGTAAATAGCATTCTAAAAAATTTTTGAGGTAGATAACATATTTATACTAAGTTGTTCATTAGCAAGAAATTTTTAAGGCAATTATATTGTAAATGTGCTTTGTAAATAAATTATTTATCATAAATATGATATTTATTGGAAATATTTTTATTTATAGAAATATTTTTAAATATTTACCCTGAATATGCTATCTACCTAAAACATTTTTAAATTATATTATTTACCACAAATATTTTTAAAAAAAAAAGTTATTTTCCTCTTTATGCTGTTGGTTAGACAGGGCTCGCCCAATATGTTTACCTTTTTCAAGCTTATCAGAGAAATTCTCATAATGTCAAAAAAAAAAAAAAAAATCAATTTCGGATTTGTATCACGAATATTGAAGCTTCGAATTTGTTGTACTCCATTAATAAACCAGTCAAAGATAAAGCAAATATGTTTTAATTAAATCATCCTCACTGTCAAAAACATAATCAATTGATTATCGTTAATAAATCTACTAGCCATGAAAACCAATTCAAGATAAAAAGTATATGATATGGATGCAAATGATATATACTTTACTTTTAAATTTTTAATATAAATCCAGTTCACGAATAAATATTATACACAAGTTGTTTACCGAAATTATGGTACTTAATGAAGTGATAATTCATTTGTTATTTATAATTGGCAAAGAGTAAAATCTACAGTCGAATCGGATCAAGTCGAGTTAGGGCCTATGGCTGAATTGTTGAGCCGACTAAACACTTGTTGAGTTAACCGAGCGTGTTAGCTGCAAAATAATAGTAAAGTAAAGTAATGAGACAAAGAACACAAGAGATTTATAAAGGTTCACTCTCAATACGAGAGCTAATCTTTTGTGGTGACTCCAAGGATTTCACAATTGTTGATTAAAAGGATAGTGAATGCCGTAGCAATAAGAATGGGAAGAAAAGATAAGAAGCTTCTAGGAAATAGAGAGAGATGGCAAGGAGTGGAGAGACTTAGGTGAAGATGCTAGAATTCCGGGATGATTCGGCCTCCCCTGGGATGATCTCGATGTGGTCAAAGATGATGTCCGATGAACTAGGAGGATCTCCAATGATTTCTCTTATGCTTTAGCGAAAATCTCTTCTTTGGGCATGATGCTCGTGAAGATGGAATGATCTTGAACAAAATATTAGATTCTATGAGATGAGAACTAGATCCTTTGGGTGTATTATGATGCCCTATATTTATAGATGATGATTGTTGTCCGTTTTGGTGTTGAACACGCCGTATTTAGTGAAGGAAAGTTGCCTCTTCCTAATTTTGGAGAGCTTTTCCAGAAAGGGAAAGTAACCTTCTTGACTAATTCTTGACTTGATTAGGGATGATCTTCGTATGATTCATATGCAGGAATGAATCTGGGAAGTTTCGTAATCTTTCTGTGCATTGACCTCGAATAGGTGCTCGGGTCGACTCTCGAGTCAATTGCTTGAGTCGTTGGCCTTTGGCTCGACTTGATATGTTCTTGGTTTGATATGGGTCTTGATCAAATCCGAGTTGTTTTCAAGCATATTCATGCACTTTGATTGACCTAAAAGTGATATCGATCAACTGGTGGGTGATATCCGTCAACTTGGGAGTCGAGCTTCCTAATTGGCTGATGAAGTTGTTCAGGCCGTTTTCAAGTTGATCCTTGATCTTCAGGCGATCCGAGTTGACACATAGACGGTAAACGATGAGGTTCGAATTTTGACCTCAACATTAATCATTATGTAAATGCCACGAGACCATGCACATTAGTAATGATATTATAGGCCGTCACATGCTGATACTATAGTGCATTAGTTATAAAATAAGATTTGTGAACTGAATAATCAGTTCACATAGTGTTACTTCTTAATAAACTAATATATATGTGCATTACTATCTTTCAACATTTAAAACAAAACAAAACAAAACAAAACAAAACAAAAAGTAGCAAAAAAAAGTTTTAGGCTTTGTTTGGATCACGTGTCCATTTTAGAGAAGTAAAAATTTTTTATTTTTAAATAAGAAAGTCTTTTCCTTTTAAGAATAAGATAATGTTTGAATGTGTAAAAAAAAATTCTTTTTGAAAATAAAAAGTTGTTTGGAATGAGAAGAAATAGCATTGAGAATAATGCATTATAAAAAGATTTTTTTTAAAAATTCATTTTTTTTTCTAAAGGGGTACTGTACAAAGTAAGTTGAAAAATAAGATAGTTTTTCTTTTTCAAAATGAAAAAATGATGGAAAAATTTGAGAAAAACACTATTTTGTAAAAAACTTTCAATTTTAAAAATTGAATATGTCATCTAAGTATAGGGTTAGAATTTGGTGGGCTAAAAAGTAAAACTTATCCTCTAACGGAGGAGGCAATAGAGAGCACAATAGTCCTCTTATAATATAAATATTTTGAGAAAATTAAACGAAAAATCATGTTTTAAATACTTCCTTATAATTTTGTCCATTCTAACTTATGCTATGTTAGGATGGAAAAGAGGAAGGAAGGAAGTGGGATGAGGGAAAAGTATAGGGAAGTTGGTTGAATTGGTTGTTTTATAAGGAGGGAAAGAGAAGGGAATGGAAAATAGGATGGAAAATGATTATAGTAGAATCCACTTTTTTATTACCTCCAAAAGTGGGAGGAAAACTAAATTTCACCGAACAACTACCAAAATTACTTTTTTACGTGCATTTAGAATAAAGTAATAATATTTAGAAACAAATAAAATAGTAATTACATAACTTTTTTATTTTCTTTCTTTTAATTATACCAAATACTATTAACGAAAAACAAAATCTTTCCTCAGACTCTTATTTTCTTTCAGTTCCATTTTTCACTTCCTTCTTGTTTTCTTTCCTTCTTACTAAACACGGGCTAAAATTGATAATTTTAGTGTTATAAAATAGTAAAATTATCAATTTTAATGTTATAAGGGGTACAAATATAAGTAAGTGTTAAATTTATGATATTCTTACATATAACCCTAAGATTTTTAATGTGAAAACTCATATTTTTATTTTTCAATAAATTTTCTTAACATGCTTATAAAATAAAGACTACTAACCAACAAAGAAAATTCAAATTATGGTGTTACTGCTTAATAAATTACTAAATTGTAGATAAAATTAAGATTGCGGATTACTTGCTTTATACATAAATTACATTTAAAATACAAGGGAAAAAAAAAAAAAACCCCTCATGTTCTATCGTACTAAACTACAACTGATAGATCTTATCATAACTAAAAGATTGATGATTAGTGTCTGGTCAACGATTTAGTCACCCCTGAAATTTTAACTACCATCTCTTTTGACAGCAACAGTATAACAGTAACAGTACATCTCTTTTAACAGCAACAGTATAACGGTAACAGTATTCAGAAATCACTCACTAGTTGCGTCTATAATGATGGGCTGCTTCAAAAGCCCCATCTCCTCATTGGTGACTTTTAATGTAAACTGTATCATCTAGATAAATTATTATAATATATAATGTGAAAAATCAGATTTTCATCTAGATAAATTATTATAATATATAATGTGAAAAATCAGATTTTTATTTTTCAAGAAATTCTATTGACATCTTATAAAATATAGACAGCAAAGATACTACAACCAGAGGAGTCGGGTTGTATTTGTACAATCCAATAATAAACGGATGTGGGACTTCCAAAAATACAAACAAAAATTCAAAAATAGAATATATAAGGTTCATTTGGTTCACCAGTTCGAGTTGGAAATTTTAAGTTTAAATAATAATTTTTGTTGACTTTTCAGAAAAGACAAAAAAATTTTTCAGAAAAAGACAAAAACTGAGATAAAAAGTTTGAAATAAACCAATGAAACAAACGGAGGCATAGTCTCACTACTTAATAAATTATTATACCGTGGGAATATTGAGTAGTGGCGTTTTACATAAATTATATTAAAAACAAAAGAAACAGTTCAAAAGCATTGATTGATGGGTAAAAACTGTCGATCTTTATTTTTTTTTTAACTCAGATTCTATTATACTATACTAGAAGGATTTGTTCATGAATCACTAGTTTAGAGAAACATTGTTCATGAGCATCAAACAAACGCTACTTTTAAATCAAGACTGTTAAATTGTCACAAACATTGAAATTATAAAATAAGAACTTGATGAACTTTTAGCATGTACATGATGGGCTGCTTTCAGAGCCTCATCTATCTTTTATTTATCTATCTTTTTAATAACAAATCTCTTCTTACTACTTTTCTATCACTTTGCCCTTCAAAAGCCAAAGCTAACACAAAAAGAGAGGCGAAAAAAAGAGAGAGAAACTGTCCTTATGGTGATCTAGTTCCAGTTTTAAATACTTGCTCATAATCAAATGCTAGATGATCAATAGAAACCTTATACAAATTTATTTCACTAAACAGGACAGTGACAGGTTTTCTTTCTCTTCTTCTACATGCCAAAAACCACACCCCCTAGAGCTAGCCATAAATATAATAAGCACATAAATTCATGCAAAGAGAAGCACATTTATTTCTCATCAAAAAGAGTCTATGAACAGAGTAAGTTTCATATCCCCTTTCAGTCTTGTTAAGGAAGCTTACCTAAAACTCCATCTCAGCTTGAACAATAACAAAACAAGGGTACTAATAAGCATGACCAGAAAACTTCATTAACATTCGCGAATCGAAAATTATGGAATCTACTTCACAAGTCCCAAATTGAGAATTCCCCAAGCAGTTTGAGGCCAAGACTTCTCCTTTGCCTTTATAACCAAGACTCTAGCCCAAGCAATCCAACCCTCCCAAGACATTCTCTTGTCCCATGGACTCGCCCACTCCAACATGAGCCTCAAACCTTTTTCGGCCTCTCTCTCGGCCTCCTCAAACCTCCCTTCCCCCAAATAAACCTGACCCAACACCACATGTGGCTCCCCAACAAAAGGGTTCTTCTCAACACACCTCAAAAGCAACTCCTCTGCTCTCTCCAACCCTCTCTTTGACACATCACACACAGCTTCCCAATACAAATCCCTTGCAACTATCTGATCCCCTGCATCCAAAACCCTCGTGCAGTTCTCGAAAACCGGAGGAATTACAAGCTCCAAATCCTCATCTCTCTCTTCCTCCACAACCTTCTGGTCATGATCTCCACATACCCTTTTCCTCTCTTCAACAAAAATCTCTTCCTCTCTCACAATCAAACTATATAGAGCTCCATTCTCGATACCGAGTTCATCCACAACCCCGGTTTTCCGTCTCCGGGCCAAAGCCCTCCCGGAACATTGTTTCCCTTAAACTCCAGCCTCCCATCAAAATTCTCAAACAGAACATCCTGAAAACCGAATATCTGATCGCTGAAATCCGCCATAGTCATCAACAGAAAAATCGCAGCCAATCTTCTTGACACCTTAACATCTTCACCAGTCTTTATATGCTTCACAACGACCCCATCAGCGGGAAGAACACTTCTTAATTTCATCCTCCAACCTTCTTCTTCATCGAACACGCCATTTTCCTTAGCGTTCCTCACCGAAATCTCCGAACACTTGAGGTGTTCGACGAGTTCGGTGTCGGTGTAATGGAAGAGAAGGTCGTCGTGGATTAGAGGCTGCCTCGGGACGATGCAGAAGAGGTGGATAAGCCTCTCGGCGGCCTCTCCGACGTGCTTCGCAACGACGTCTCGCCCCGTGGAGGGGTCGAAGATGGCGAGGTTAACGTAGGAGTTGGAGTAAGCCGAGTGGAAAAGGCCACAGAGACAGACGGAGTCTTGGGCAGTCCATAGCTTGAGGATGCGGTAGGTGTCGACGAGGTGGTCGAGGAAGCTGCCGTGCTTGTGCCAGCATTCGCCTGCGCCGACGGAGCGGAGGACGGCGACGAGAGAGGGGAGCTTGTCGTCGACGGATTCGAGCTCGCCGCGGAGGAAGGGACGGGCGGAGTCTAGTAGGGTTTGGAGGTGTTGCTGGTGTTGAAAATCTCGGGGTTGGTTTAGGGAAACTGATGAAGAAGATGGCATGGTTGGGCAGTGGTAATCTGGTGTTGGTTTTTGGTTTTGGTTTTTGTTTCGTTTCAGGTTTCAGGATTCCGGAGAGAGTGAAGAAGAAGAAGATGATGAGTTTTAAAGTTTTAGTTCAAAATTTGAATTTAGACATATTTTTAATTCTGAATTTTTTTAGATAAATCCGATTTTTAGATATGTTTATTTTCAGAGATAGATTAGAAATTTTATATTTATAAATTCAATTATATAAGGACTGACTCTTTTCTTTTTCTTTTTTTTTTTGAATTTAAAAAATTTTCCATATTAGATCATGTCGCTGTAAAGCTTATCTACGTCCCACAAATCTCTCCAGATTATTGTTATTATCTTTTTCGAAGGAATCCCTCCAGATAATAAAAAAAAAAAAAGTAATTCAATCTAAATTTTATTTATTTATTTTTAATATCTATCTACTTCAACTTCAAAATTCATCACGTCTCTTGCTCTGATCCTACCGTTTTCACAGGAATCTCTCCAGATAAAAAAAAAAAACTAATTCAATTTAAATTTTATTTATTTATTTTTTAATATCTATCTAGCAATTAATTAGTGACTTTAAATGTAAACTCATGTGAAAAATCATATTTTTGTTTTTCGAGAAATTCTCACTACAACTAGAAGAGTCGGGTTGTATTTGTACTAGTTAGAAATTAATTACAAGTCGGGTTGTATTTGTACTAGTTAGAAATTAATTACAATCCAATGATAAACGGATGTGGGACTTCCAAAAATACAAATGAAAATTCAACGTATAATGTTACCTTTTTTTAATGAATACGATATATAGTGTTACTACTTAATAAATTTAATAAATTATGTAGGGTTATTGAGTAGTGGCGTTTTACATAAATTTTCAAAAGAAACAGTTCAAAAATATTGGTTGATGGGTAAAAACTGTCATTATCTTCATTTTTTTAACTCAGATATATTATACTAAACAAGAAGGATTTGTTCAAAAATCACTAGTTTAGAGAAACACTGCTCATGAGCATCAAACAAACGCTACTTTTAAATCAAGACTGTTAAATTGTCACAAACATTGAAATTATAAAACAAGAACTCGATGAACTTTTAGCATGTATATGGTGGGCTGCTTTCAGAGCCTCCTCTCTTTTATTTATCTATCTTTTTAATGACAAATCTCTTCTTACTACTTTTCTATCACTTTGCCCTTCAAAAGCCAAAGCTAACACAAAAAGAGAGGCGAAAAAAAGAGAGAGAAACTGTCCTCATGGTGATCTAGTTCCAGTTTTAAATGCTTGCTCATAATCAAATGCTAGATGATTAATAGAAACCTTATACAAATTTATATCACAAAACAGGACAGTGGCAGGTTTTCTTTCTCTTCTTTTACATGCCAAAAACCACACCCCCTAGAGCTAGCCATAAATATAATAAGCACATAAATTCATGCAAAGAGAAGCACATTTATTCCTCATCAAAAAGAGTCTATGAACAGAGTAAGTTTCATATCCCCTTTCAGTCTTGTTAAGGAAGCTTACCTAAAACTCCATCTCAGCTTGAACAATAACAAAACAAGGGTACTAATAAACATGACCAGAAAACTTCATTAACATTCCCGAATCGAAAATTATCGAATCTACTTCACAAGTCCCAAATTGAGAATTCCCCAAGCAGTTTGAGGCCAAGACTTTTCCTTTGCCTTCATAACCAAGACTCTAGCCCAAGCAATCCAACCCTCCCAAGACATTCTCTTGTCCCATGGACTCGCCCACTCCAACATGAGCCTCAAACCTTTTTCGGCCTCTCTCTCGGCCTCCTCAAACCTCCCTTTCCCCAAATAAACCTGACCCAACACCACATGTGGCTCCCCAACAAAAGGGTTCTTCTCAACACACCTCAAAAGCAACTCCTCTGCTCTCTCCAGCCCTCTCTTTGACACATCACACACAGCTTCCCAATACAAATCCCTCGCAACTATCTGATCCCCTGCATCCAAAACCCTCGTGCAGTTCTCGAAAACCGGAGGAATTACAAGCTCCAAATCCTCATCTCTCTCTTCCTCCACAACCTTCTGGTCATGATCTCCGCATACCCTTTTCCTCTCTTCAACAAAAATCTCTTCCTCTCTCACAACCAAACTATATAGAGCTCCCATTCTCGATACCGAGTTCATCCACAACCCCGGTTTTCCGTCTCCGGGCCAAAGCCCTCCCGGAACATTGTTTCCCTTAAACTCCAGCCTCCCATCAAAATTCTCAAACAGAACATCCTGAAAACCGAATATCTGATCGCTGAAATCCGCCATAGTCATCAACAGAAAAATCGCAGCCAATCTTCTTGACACCTTAACATCTTCACCAGTCTTTATATGCTTCACAACGACCCCATCAGCGGGAAGAACACTTCTTAATTTCTTCCTCCAACCTTCTTCTTCATCGAACACGCCATTTTCCTTAGCGTTCCTCACCGAAATCTCTGAACACTTGAGGTGTTCGACGAGTTCGGTGTCGGTGTAATGGAAGAGAAGGTCGTCGTGGATTAGAGGCTGCCTCGGGACGATGCAGAAGAGGTGGATAAGCCTCTCGGCGGCCTCTCCGACGTGCTTCGCAACGACGTCTCGCCCCGTGGAGGGGTCGAAGATGGCGAGGTTAACGTAGGAGTTGGAGTAAGCCGAGTGGAAAAGGCCACAGAGACAGACGGAGTCTTGGGCAGTCCATAGCTTGAGGATGCGGTAGGTGTCGACGAGGTGGTCGAGGAAGCTGCCGTGCTTGTGCCAGCATTCGCCTGCGCCGACGGAGCGGAGGACGGCGAGGAGAGAGGGGAGCTTGTCGTCGACGGATTCGAGCTCGCCGCGGAGGAAGGGACGGGCGGAGTCTAGTAGGGTTTGGAGGTGTTGCTGGTGTTGAAAATCTCGGGGTTGGTTTAGGGAAAGTGATGAAGAAGATGGCATGGTTGGGAAGTGGTAATCTGGTGTTGGTTTTTGTTTCGTTTCAGGTTTCAGGAGAGAGGGAAGAAGAAGATGATGATGGTGGTGAAAACGGTAGGATCAGAGGAAGAGACGTGATGAAGTTGAAGTAGGTAGGTATTAAAAAATAAATAAATAAAATTTAGATTGAATTAGTTTTTTTTTTTTTTTTATCTGGAGGGATTCTTTTGAAAAAGATAATATCAATAATCTGGAGAGATTTGTGGGATACAGATAAGCTTTACAGCGACACGATCTAATATGGAAAATTTTTTAAATTCCGAAAAAAAAAAAAAAAAAAGACGTTTGGTTTGGTCCCTAGAAAGTAGCTATTTGGTTCTGAACTTTTTATTGTTTTTCTTGAAATTAAAAGTTCACATACTTTTTAAAATGATGCATACGGGTCCTTTTTACTATTAAAAAAACAAAAACAAAAACAAAAAAGTTCAAAATTGGATGGAATATTTCATATATATAATAAAAAATTAAGGAAATAATCATAAATTTCACACCTCCTTATAATTTTACCTTTTATAAGAGTAAATTTGATAATTTTATCATTTCATAACATTTAATTAAATAATCAAATAATAAATAATAAATAGACAAGAATACCCTTATCTCTTTATTTTCTTTTCTTTTTTATTTATTGGAAAAGTTTTCATATATCTCTGCTCCATTTGTCAACCGGTCTCTGGTCGGCTACCGTCGACAGGTCACCAGTTGCCATTCTCCGTTTGCCAATCATCTGCCGCCGACATGTCACTAGTCAGCGACAGAATACAAAATGAATTCTGATTAAATGCAAAATGAATTTTGAATTTTATTAGAATCCAAAACGGTATTGGATTGTGTCATAATCCGAGAAGGCAAAACGGATTCTGAGAGAATATAAAATAGATTCTGATAAGATGCAAAATGAATTCTTTCATAATAGAAAATGAATTCTATCATAATGTAAAATGGATTCTATCAAAATCTAGGAAGGTAAAACAAATTCTGGTATAATGCAAAACTTATGTACAATGAAAAGTATTTTGAAGTTTCTACTTTGAAAATCGATATAAATTTCATTTGTTTTTCACTTTGCTTACTTGATTCAACGGACTGTGTTTTATGCTCAATGTTGTATATTATATATATTATATGCACACACCCACTCACACCTATACATATGCCCATATATGTATATAATTACATATAAAGTCAGAGAGATTTAAAAAGAAAGAGAATCCTAGTTTTTTAACGATTCCATTGGGATCATTGGTCACAATCCAATGAAGATACCAACCAGGTGCAAACCATCTCTTTGATACAGAATCAACTGTAACAACATGCACAATGAATTTAATGATTTTAGTATTGTGAACTTCGGAAAAGTACTTGAACATTTCGCTAGAATCCATTGGAAGCATATGTTATTTTTCTTATGAAATGATTTGTTTGTTTTCAATGGCTTGTTTGCCGAGAAAATTTATTTTTGTTGATTTGGTTTGTATTTTAGTGATTTATTTGTCGGTTTTCTTGCTTCCGTTTGTTTGTCGGCAAACTTTTTGGTATTTTAGGGTGAAAATAAAAGTGTTAACGATTTTCTGTTTCAACCAGATATGTAAAACAAAAAAACAAAAACAAAAACAAAACAAAAAAACTCTGAAAATCCGTTTTGAATTTGATCAAAATCCATTTTGGATTCTATTAGAATCCGTTCGGCATTTTATCATAATGCATTTTGCCTTCTCGGATTTTGGTATAATCCATTTTGTATTCTGATAAAATCCGTTTTGTATTCTATCAAAATTCGGCCACTTTGCATTCTATCAGAATCTGTTTTTCCAGTTTTGCACTCTACATGAATTTAAATTGCCTTCTCAGATTATGTGAGAATCCATTTTGGATTTCATTAGAATCCGTTTTGCATTCATTAGACTGTGTTTTGCTTTGTCGGATTCTGGTAGAATCCATTTTGTATTTTGATAGAATTCGATTTGCATTCTATTAGAATCCGATCGTTTTGCATTCTATTGGAATCCTTTTTGCCTGTTTTGCATTCTATCAGAATCCATTTTGCTTTTTCGGATTCTAGTAGAATTCATTTTGGATTCTAACAGAATCTCTGACTATTGAAGCCGGATACGTCCGGCCATTTTTGTTGAAATCCAAAAAATATATATTATGTCAGAATCCATTTTGGATTCTGATCTCTCCGGCGACCAACATCGATGCCGATAACCAAAGTCAGATACATCCAATCATTTTTTGTTGAAATATGAAAAAAAAAAATTCCACTATAAGTAAAAAACTAGTAGGAATTAGAATGAATAGTGCAATGCAATAAATGCGAGAATATTTACTTTGAATAAAATCATAAGAATACGTATATTGTACACCTTAATTTTATTATGTTATTTCCTTGGGATTGTTGTTCAATTGGTTAGAGCACCCGCAATACGTCTAAGAAATTATTCCATCGAACGTATTCTCCCCTGGATTCAGGAATAGCAACATGAACTAAATGTCCTGTCCAAGCCAAGGAGCTTACTTCGAATATCATTCTATCCTAGATTTCTTATCTTTTTTAATTTAATATGAATTTCGATATACATTGAAAGAAAGAAAGAATCAAATCAATGAAAGAAAAGTAGATATGGGTATAATAAAAGGAAATCAAGTAATCTTCTTGTTAGCATTCCAACAAAGAAGTAATTAATTGACCAGTTGACAAAGGATCCAGAGGTTCCATGGGAACTTCTTTGGATTTTGAAAAGGATTAACTAGTGAGCAGAGCATAACACATCCAGTCATCTTTGTTTAAATATGCAACCAAAAAAAAAATTATGTTCACCGGAGACCGATCGCCAACTAGAGACAAACAAGCGACCGGCCAATGAATGGAATAAGAGATATATAAAAAAAAATTCCAATAAATAAAATAAAGAGATATGAGTATTTTTGTCTATTTACTATTTTTTTTTTCATTTAATTATTTAATTAAATATTATGAAATGGTAAAATTATGAACTTTACTCTAATGTATGGAAAAATTATAAGGAGGTGCCAAAATTTAGGGCATTCTTGCAAATCGCCCTATGTATAACACATATAAGTTAGATTATGCTATTTTTTCCTCTAATTAACCTTAAATAGTAGATCATATATAATTCACATGATTTTTTTTTGTTAAATTGGAACATTTTTGTATTAAAAAGAACCGTTCTGTACTTGTTTAAAGAATTTAAGGACCTTAATTTTAGTCCAAAAAAACATTTGAAGATCAAATCGTAGTTTCGTTAAAAAAAAAAAGGAGAAAATTACCTAAATAATCATTTTTTTTAATATATTGACCAACATGATACAAATTCTTTACTTTTGACTAACATAATACAAATTTTACCTAACTTTAGTTTAGTTTTGTGTTGTATTGGTCTAGTGTTAACTTTTGTGTCATGTCGTATAATGGTATCTAGATTTGTGTCATTCAGGTGCTTTCCCCTAAAAAGATTAGTAACCAAACCACTGATATGAGGTTGAAATTGAATTTCTTCTGTTATTTGTAAAAGTGTAAATAATAGATGATTATTATTAAAGTAGTTGACTACAACAAAAACTGCTTTTCACGACATAAAATTTATGACATTAAAAAGAAAAATGTCATTAAAAGATCCATACAATGACATTGAATAATAAAATGTTGTTAAATCAACAACACAACAACATTAGTTCAAAAAATGTCACAGAATGTTATTTTATTGATAAAAATAGTATCAATTAAAATTCTAATATTTTAACATATCACATCATCAGTCTAATATTTTTAATACATTTGTGTATGAAACGCCAAAAAGATTATAGAGTTTCTCATAGGTCTTAATTATTCCAGAACAAAAATATAAATAGAAAATTAATAACAAATGCATGTATGTTAAAAAAAAAAATCTAAAAATAAAGTGTTCTCAACATTCTCTACGCAAATTATTCAGTAGATCATGTGTCTCATGTCATCATGCCAATCTAACAAACCCATTCTATACTAAATGTTTGACATTTGGAGGGTTAGTCCCTAAAAAAAATCTTCGGATCAAATTTTCTTCGACTGTTGTTTCTTATATTACATGCATAGTCATAATAGATTGCTATAAATGTTTAAACTAAATTTCTTTTTTTTTTCTTGAACTTTTTTAACCTAAATTCTTATCAATTACTTTTAATTTTTTAACAAAATAATTCTTAATTTTTTAAAAATTAATATATTCTCCCAAAAAAAAAGTTTCTAACGAATTTAAGAAACTCGAACAAAATAACTTAATATTTTATAAACAATCTGTAACAGTTTTGTTTAGCTCCTTTAACTAGTGAATATTCATGTTCTTCTCAAGGTTGTTGATATCGTGAAGTAAATAAAGTTTCGTATAGATTAACTATTTATCAATGTCGAATTGATTACACTTTTTAAAAAATAAAAATAATAATAAAAAAACCGTAGTATCTTCCTATAATAATATATTTGTTATTGGCATCTTCATACCACTTTAAATTTAGATTTCAACTTTAAAAAAAATTTTGAAATTCGGAAAGGAAACTAAGATCACGTACTTTTCTGTTTCAAACATATCAAATTATTTTAATTAAAGTAAAGATTAAAAAAAAAATCGGACACTTTTTTATTGTTTAAAGAATTTTTTTTTTAATTCGGACTCTTTTATTCATTTATTTTATAATACAATCTAACTTAAGCTTTTTTATTTTAAACTAACGTTTAAAAAGTGAAAAAAAAAATGTTCATAAAATATACCCGTAATGTAGTGTAGTGTCAATGTAATTTGCTCTAATTTTTTACATATATATCACATATATGTTTCGATCTCTGCCAATTATCTCTCTATATATATAAAAAATGGGGAAAAAAAAACCGTGAATTTAACTATGTTCAAGAATATATTAAAAATATTAAAAACCAATATTAAAAATTTTTACTTTTTTAAAAATTTATATCACTGATTTTTATACCTTTACAATATTCAAATGTCATCTCTAACAAAAATTATCAAAACATTTTTCTTAAAATTATTTAAACACATATTTAATTTGAATACATAATTTAAATTATACATTCAAATGTAAATGTTCGGTTCTAATGAATATCTAATAAAAGGGGACTTATATTTATCTTATTTTTTTCTAAATATTTTTCTTCATTTAACTCAAATTGAACTCTAATTTTGACGGAATACTCAAATAAGATATCTAAAAGGGATGCTAAATAAGAAATTATAAGCAAAATTTTGTGATGAAACGTAACTTGAAAACAGTTCCGGTATTTTTTTAATTTTAAATTAGAACAAGTAAAGATAAAAAGGGATCTTACTTGTGCATTTATTTAAAATTAAAAAGAAGAAGAAAAAAATGGTGATCACATATTTATTTATTTATTTATTTACAGTTTAAATTTGGTGATCACATATGTATATAAATAGATATATATATATATATCTATGTACAGGATAACTACTTCGGATGTTTAAAAATCTCCTAAATTAAAGGCGGATAGATAACTACTTAAAATCGAAAAGCTCACAAGCTGCTTAAAAAAAAAAAAAAAAAAAAAGGCAAAATAAAAATTTGGAGTTGGCGCTAGAATTTGGGCTTTGTTTTTAAATTTAAACTTTGCATTATCAGTTAAATAGTGATGTTGTATTCACGTATAAACTACACCGTTCTACCATCACAAAAAAACAACTTTCTTCTTTCTACTCCCTATCTCTCTTTTCTCTGTGTTTCACACAAGAATCTCAACACAACTTGTTGCTAAGATGTAATTTGATTTTTCTTCTTATTTGTTTGTTTCGAATTCATTGTAATTGGTTTTGCAATTACTTGATGTAGTCATCTGCCGGATCTAAATTTGAACACTCATATTTGCTATCCGATTGCCTGAATTAGAGCCTACGCTACGGTTTCGTCCCACATACACATCAAATTCTTGCAGTGCGATGGAGGGCGATTTCACCTTTCCCCATGGAGGTCATTTTACTGGGCACTGTTTTCTTTTTTTTCTTTTTCCTCATGAATCCTTTTGTTGGATAGTTGAACAGAAGCTTCATCGCTTTCTATAGGCTCTTGATTTCCACAAGCAGAGTAAGGTATAGAAGATAAAATAAAAGCAAAACCAATGGCTTAACTATGTCGGCTTGGAAGGGTAAAGAGGGAATGGTTAGAAGAACGTTTGGGATAAAAAGGAGATCATGATCTTGATGATTCTGTTGATGCTTTGTCCTCTGCATTCTACCCAAGATGCTCTGTTTCAAATCAAATTGGAGAAGAAGATAAAAAACGATGCAACTCTTTTTTTTTTTTTTTTTTCTTGAGGGGGTGGTTTTCTTTGTTTTTTCTTCTTTTCTAAATATGTATTACGGGAGAAGGCCGAAGAGGAAGCCAAAAGTAAAGATAATGTTCTTGTATAATTACATGTAAATGATGTTAGAACTATAACAATTGTTTTAGTCTTATGAATTTTCTTTGTTTTTTCTTCTTCCTGTGAGTTTGATATTAAAATATTATATTTAATTAATAAAAAAATTATATTTATTTATATTTTAACCAAATTTTATTGTGGAAATTATAATTTATGAAAAAAAAAATGACAACTTTACGTTCTACCAAAAAAAATATTAAATGCAAATTCACGACATTAAAAAAAGGTGGTGACAAAATTTGCTGACGACATTTTCTGGCTGTTGTGGAAAATGTGTCTAGTAAAATAAAAAATATTTGATGACATTATTTTTATGTCATAGAAAAAGAATTCACAACACCCTTCACGACATTTTAGAAAATGGCATTAAAATTTTCAGACTTTCCACGGCACCCCCATTTAACGACCTTTGTAAAAATGTCGTCGAATCCCATCAATGACATTTTTTAAATGTCATTGAAGACCTTTTTTGTTGTAGTAATTTACATTAATGATCTTTTAAAAAAAAAATTTACATAAATGATGTTGGTATTCCTAAGGGAGTTTTGTTTGGTTTGTAGATTTGAGGAGAGAGCGAGAGATCATTTTTAATTCTTTATTTTTGGGAGGAAGCAGATGGTGAAAATGGTAGCATTAGGTGGAGCATGAATTTTTTTAGTTTCTCCTAGCAAAAAACCATCCATAAGGTTTAAAAAACCTAGTCCAAAATTTGAATGATCTTTTGGTTCAAAAGATTATCTAGAAAAATAATTATTACTTATTTTTCAAATATGAGATATTTTATAATTATTAATTATTTTTCAAGCTATGAGATATTTTTGAAAAAGGATTGGAGTATTATATAAAGGTTAAGGGTTCTTGAAAAAAGCCAACCAGCATAATATTCTTATCTATACATATTACGTTGGAATTGGTTTTTGTAATGTGAGAACATTGATTTTAGACTGCATTTTAGGACGAATTTCAACTTATACTTTGTATCTATCTTATTAGATTTATGTTGAAAATTTGTCCAACGGGACCCATCTCCACGTTTATTTAAGCGTGATGGAGATAAGAATGAGAATTGTTTTAGAGGCAGAGACAGAGTCGTTAAAGCATTCACCGACACCACCTCATCCCATTACCATCCTTGGGATGATAAGGGGGAAGGGATATTGGAAACTTTGGAGATATTTGTTACTTACAACACAATCCAACTTCTACCAAATAATAGTAATTATTGTAACTCTCAAACTATGGCCACATCATAACGGGACCAATCCAGCTTTTGCCTATAATTTAACATGACCTGAGTGGAAATGGACTCATGAATCACTACAAGAAACGAAATTAAAATCAATAAGAGATTCAGATCATCAAGTTGTACCATTTTTGTAAATATTATTATTATTATTATTATTATTATTATTATTATTATTATTTTTATAGGAGGTGGTTGTTCATTCATGTGACTACAGTAAGTGACATGGGATCAAGTTGGTTGAATTGGCTCTATCGTCTCATCATGTTGTTTTGTGTGTACGACTGAAAACAGGACCAACTTCCACTGATAAAGGGAAAGCCTCAAAGGCTAAATCCAAGAGGGTTTGAAGCTTGTGGGTTGGGAATGAAATTGACGAAGACATTGAATCAGAATATGACATGATTTTGTGATTCGAGAGCATTTCAATTTTATTTTTGAAGGAAGTGTTTAAGGCTACGTTTGGAGTTACATTTGGAAACATATTTCTCAACTTTTTTTTTTTTTTTTGGTTATTATCATCCAATTTTACTATTCATTTTTCTAAACATTTTTAAAATTATCAAATTTTAAAAATTCATAACTTAATCATTTTAAATCAAAATAAGATATATATATATATATATATTTTTTTTCAAATTGCATAGAATTTGAAGAAGAACGAAATAAGATATATATTACTAATTTTTTTCCGAATATGTTTTAAGTTTTTACACATTTTCATTGCAAACAGTTCATTTTCACTAAACACACATTTTCAAAACTCAAACCATCTCTAACCCCTAAAACACCATCTCCAAACGTGACCCCAAATGGAGCCTAAGTCTTTTAAATTCACATTAAGGATGCATTTGGTGTTCGAGTTGAGTTTGAAATTAAATTAAATTTTAATGTTGTAGTTGGTTGATTTTTCCAAAACTAGTTATAATTTTGATTGACTTTTTTCAGAAAAAGATAAAAAAAATCAGTTATAAAGTATAGTTTAGTTCAAATTAAACTTAAATATAAAATGTAAGCCAAATTGGATTTTCACATTAAAGTGTTTAAAATAAATTCTAAACCCACTAAATTATGTGTAAAGTCAAGTCAAAAAATAAAAGGTGCGCTGAAACGATAGTTGCATTTCTAAAACACAGTCATATAATGTTGTGCGTTACCACCACAAGCTCATGCATAATCATTACTAAAACCCCGTTTGGTAAAACATCTTAAATTCAAATTTTTCATCTCAGTTTTTATCTTTTTCTAAAAATTCAATAAAAATTATAACTAGTTTTTAAAAAGCCAACCATCTCCAAACGTGACCCCAAATGGAGCCTAAGTCTTTTAAATTCACATTAAGGATGCATTTGGTGTTCGAGTTGAGTTTGAAATTAAATTAAATTTTAATGTTGTAGTTGGTTGATTTTTCAAAAACTAGTTATAATTTTGGCTGACTTTTTTCAGAAAAAGATAAAAAAATCAGTTATAAAGTATAGTTTAGTTCAAATTAAACTTAAATGTGAAATGTAAGCCAAATTGGATTTTCACATTAAAGTGTTTAAAATAAATTCTGAACCCACTAAATTATGTGTAAAGTCAAGTCAAAAAATAAAAGGTGTGCTGAAACGATAGTTGCATTTCTAAAACACAGTCATACAATGTTGTGCGTTACCACCACAAGCTCTTGCATAATCATTACTAAAACTCCGTTTGGTAAAACATCTTAAACTCAAATTTTTCATCTCAGTTTTTATCTTTTTCTAAAAATTCAATAAAAATTATAACTAGTTTTTAAAAAGCCAACCAACTCAAACTTAAAATTTTCAACTCAAACCGTTTCACCAAACGGTATCTAAGAGAAATTAAATAAGAAAATAACAATAATAGTAATAAGAGAGGAGAAGAGAACCCTAGGATATTTAATATAAATGTGCTTATAAAAATAGATGAAGAATAAATAATTAATTAATAAAGAACATTATTAATAAGATCACATATAAATATAAATTATAATCTACACAATTTGAATATATTATTTAATATTTATAGATCTATTAAAATCTAACACTTCTTTTAAATTACAATAATTATAAATAAAAAATTCCTTAATAAAGAATATTACAAACAAAACAATAACTTTCTCAAATATAAATAGTAACTTTTCTAATAATTACAATGACCAACTTGTTGGATACCAACTATTTTGAGGGACTAAGTCATGTTTAGGCGTTACAACAAAGTGAATATAATTAAAAATTTACGAGACTTTAAATTACAATTCTACCCACCGTGCTTTTCCTATCTCGCCCTAAATGTCCGCTTTTTCATCAGGCATAATATTTTTATGGATAAATTACATTTTTTCTCTCCAATATTAGGCCTTGTCACAAAATATTTTACAAACTTTAATTTGTAACCTTCTTTTCTCTTAAACTTTAGAAAAGTTTACAAATTTTCCTATTCAATTATTTTCTTGATGAAAAAATACACATAACACTTGTTTCAAATATAAATTACGAATATTAAATGTGAAACACTTATAATTAAATTGAAAAACTAAACATTTAGTATTAATTGTCATTTTTTTTCTCAAATTTCTCTCTTATATATAACTTTATTATTTTACATTTAATAAGAATAACAGGTATCAGGAGTACTTTTAGTGTATACCATTTCATAATTCTATATTTAACACTCCCAACTGATGCTTCCAACTACCGTTAAATGTATTTTTTTAGTAAACAATCTAATTGAATGGAGAAATTCGTAAACTTTCCCAAAGTTTAAAGAGAAAAAATGTTATAAATTGAAGTTCATAAGCACATTTTTTTGATAAAAACCTAAGGTTCAGAGTAAAAAATATATAATTTATCCTATTTTTATTCCTCAAATTTTACCGTTTTAGTTTTGATCCAATTAACTACTTTTTTTTTTCCGTGTTACTTTTCAGTCAATTCAAAACCGGATTCAACCAGTTTCAAAAAGATGACAAATATCATTTTACCAGACGCGTATAAGGGTCCGTTTGGTGAATGAGTTTAAGTTAAAAATTTTAAATTTGAGTTGAAATTTTTTTTTTAATTTTTCAGAAAAGACAAAAACTCTTTCAGAAAAAGACAAAAACTGATATGAAAAAGTACAGTTTGAGTTTAGACGTCAAACGATGTCTAAATCTTTGATAGTGAAAGTTTCCCCTCAAATTTTTGAGTGGGGATCATTAAAAAAGCCATAAAAAGAAATGAAATATGTGAAAATTTAAGAAAATCTGGAGAAATTAAATAGGACATAAGAAAATACGGAGAGTACTGACCTTTGATCTCCTCAGCAGAGCATGAGAGCTAGGTGGGCTGTGATGCACAACATTATTGCCGCGCCCTTAATTATTGCCACTATATTATTATTCAAAATTGTGAGCAAAAAAAATTATTTTTTATTCAAAAATAATTGTTTTCGCTCCTTCACAATTCCGCATGCGTAATTAGAAACTTTAAAAAACCAAACGTGATTTCAGAAAAACAAAAAAACAAAACAAAACAAAACGTTAAAAATCACTGTTCTTCATATACTCCCAGCACGGCCACTGTCTTGAGCGGTCTTTATTCTCCCTTCTCTCTCTAATTTTGTATCTGTTTCCTTCCTTTTCTCTCTCTTACTTTCTCTCTCTAACTTTGTGCCTGTCTCCTTCCCCTTCTTTCCTACCTCTGAAAATGCCATTATTCTCTCATGTACGCCTAGCTCTCTTGCTCCAGATTGCTGCTGAAGAAATCAAAGGTCAGTGCTCTATAGATTTTCTTAGATTTTCTCTTGTTATATTTATAGGGTGTTTGGTGTGTTGTTTAAGGGTTTGTTTGAAAATAAGTTCATTTTAAACTAAATTGTATTCTTTCTATCATTATTTTTGTCTTTTTTTGATAATTTTTTTTATTTTTTTTAAAAAATTATTATTGAAATTTAAAATCTTAAATTAAATTCATTTATCAAATCTTAAATTAAGTTTGAGAAATTTAAGTTTTAATAATAAATTTTTTTTGAATTTTCAAAAAAGATAAAAAAATTTTTTAAGAAAAATACAAAAAAATTTTCAGAAAAATTTATCTTTTCTGAAAATTCAAAAAATTTTTAAGAAAAAGATAAAAATTTTTTTAAGAAAAATACAAAAAAAAAATTTGAGTTCAATTGTTCGAGTTAATGCACCAAACACCCCTTTAATTTCTCATGATTTTCTCATATTTCATTTTTTTATAAGACTTTTTTCATTTCATTTAATTACTACTTTACTCCTCCTCTGAAAATGCCATTGTTCTCTCTCACCTCTTGAACCCCATTTTCCACTCTCAACTGCAGAAATCAAAAGTCCAGATGCCTATTTGATTGAAAAAAAAAAAAATCAAAATCAAAATCAAAAACAAAAAACCAGCATCCTGTTTTTTTGTCAGTGTTTTTCTTATAAAAAAAAAATTGCTAAAAAGGAAAATGGTTAGTGTTGAAATTATCATATTTTTCGTTTGATCTTCTTTTGTTCGTTTTTCTTTTACTTTTCTTGATATGGGTCTGTTTTTACTTGTGTTTCACGACGGAGGCATGTGAACCTAGATCTCGATGCTCCTCACGAAGGAGGCGGGTGGATTTATTTATTTATTTATTTATTTTGAGTAATCAGGTGGATTAAATTGATGCTTGATAAGTTTTGGATTTTTTTTTTTCTCCGGGTTTTTGTTTTGGTAAGTAATTATCAGAAAAATAATGAGATAAATATTCATTTTTCCGGTATATATGCAGTCCTTTCCCGGTTTTTCTGGTTTGGTGAGTAATTTAGTGCAATGGAGTTATTGTAGCAAGAGGGTTATTATAAATATGGGTTGTGTTTGCTGGTCGCCTTTAGTTTTCATTCCATTTTCAAATTAGTAATAGATTCTATTTAAAAATTAAAAAAAATTACTATTGTAATAACATTTTAATAATTTATGGGCATTCCCTTTTGTAGTTTAAATGATTATAAACTATTAAAAACGTTGCTACATTTGTTTTTTTCGTTAATTTTTTTAATGGACTTTGAAATTAATGTCATTTTTTAACTAAATTATTAACAAATTTCGTTAAAAAATTAACGAAAATGATTATTATAGCAATATTTTAAAAATTTAGAAGCATTCTAACAAAAAAAGATTTAGGAATTAAATTTGCATAATATTAAGAATTTAGGAACTAAACGAGTAATTTATTCAAAAATAAAAATAAAAAGAGTTTTTTGTAGGCTATTAAGTCCTGGCTAGTCATGTCAAACACTTCTTCCACCACATTTTCACCTTGCTAATTCCTCAAGGCAACACTCTGTCCAAAAATAACAATAACTATAAAAGCTCGAAGTAATTGCACGTTTTGCTTACTAATTGGGATATGAGCAAGCAAACCAACTGAACTATGAATGAAAAAAAGGGTCCGAGAACTCGAGATACCTCGAGGTGTCCGTCGAAAAGGAAGCGGCACAACGGAGATGGGCGAAACAATCTAGCTCGGGCTTGTGCGACCATCGGCACTCGACATTGGCTGAGAGATCACATTTGCTGGAGGTGTGGAGCACTAGAGGTCTGAAGCCGATTTACGGGGATTTGGTGGCTGGTATGGTTGGTTGCCACTGGAAAGATGAAGGTTGGTGGGGTGGCTGAAGATTTTGGTCTAACGTTGCGGTCCGGTTGCTGTCCGATGGTCAAAACTCATAACCGCAAACCCCCGCTAGGAGATGTCTCGGTGCGGTTAACCGCCCGACAATGTCAGTGATGATGTGTCACGACCATTCGGGCAGTTGTCTTCGGCCCCCTGCTTAGAGTAGCAAAAAATATGATTTGAAAGGGGAAAAAAGGCAATAAACATGCGTTTTAAGGTAGCTGAAAAGAGGCATCTATGTTCCCATATTTGAACCCACAACAACCTCTTGCATGAGGGATGAATTTGAGCATGCCCTCGAGGCCACTCCACCTTCTCGGATTTCAGCAATTTAATTGCAAAAAAATTTATATAAAAATTAGTGAATTTTATCTAAATACCAGCTCAGTTAAATTGAACCGAGGTATTCCACCAAAAAAACAAAAAAAAAAAAATCCCGAACCTCAACGTTAAAATCGAAAGAATTCTTATTATCAAAAAATCAAAAGAATCCTCGATCAAAATCAAACCTAAACATTTCCCTGCTTTCCCGTTTTCCCTCCCATTTTCCCACTGCTCTTCATACGCTCTCATCTCGTTCACTTTTTTGTTGGAAAATTCTCGTGCGTAAGAAGCCTGTCGCAGTCAGTTCTAGTTTCTTCTCAATCTTTTGAATTCTTGGAATATAAATAATGACTTTATTTAGAATTTGACTATTTGGTTGACTCACTTCTAATATATATATTCTGTTAATTTAAATTATTACTGTTGGAATTTTGGCTCTTATTTATGGTGACAATTACATGTCTCGTGATTAGGGATATTTGTGATTTTTTGCTTATTTCAATGGTAGGAAATGTTACTAGATTTAATCTGATACATTTTTTTTTTTTTGGAATTAGTTGGATTGTGTTCTTGGTTTTTGGTTCACACGACCTACTGCGGCAAATGCTTGTCCAAAAGCTTTTGTAACTAATTGCATTGAAGATTTTGGTTTATTATTAGGAATTTTAGGTTTTTATAGGATAATGGGTAGTTTAGAATTTCGGGATTTGTTTGAAATATGCAATAACTTGGTTTCTAATAATGAAGTTAAAGTTTTATTTGCTATTTTGTGTGCCTTTCTAATATTTGCTAGCGTAATTGCTAAATCTATCCAATTTCCCCTTCATATATGGTTACCCGATGCTTAAGAATACTCGCCCCCAATTCAACATGTTTAAGAGTACTCCATCCAATAGGCATTGGAGTAGTATCCTTATTAAGCATTTGCCATGCGAGTTGGGGAACCGCCAGAAAAGAGGTAAATTATTGTTAGTTGAAACGGAATTTAACACTTGTAAATAAAACAAGAATACTTGTAATGGGCTTGAGAGCCCTTTTAAACTAATTGGATTCTCTTTGGATGTGTGTTTCACCACAGATGACAAAAGATATGCCACAGCCGCCGGCCCCCATGCGGCGTCGTTTATTGTTTGAATATCTAACAAAAAATGGGAGATAAATGGAGCTAAAACAATGAAGGGGTATATCCGAAAATAGGAAAGGAGATACAAAATGAAGCCCAACATAATACCAAAATTCCTTAATATCCTCTATTACATTTTCAGATACATGTTCAAAGTGTTGTTTTAACCAGTATGCTTTTATCCTACGGCCTATCAAACCCCAAGAGAAGGACTTCTGCACGTGTAACTGGCCGGCCGGCCATCAATTGGCACTGCAGTTACAGACAGAACATCTTCCTATACTGAAGATTGTCGTGGACCTGTGGAGGAAACTAGAGTTATTTCTGACAAAACTGTGACAAATGGTAGTTATTAGGCAAAAAATATATGCCTTTTGAGTTGTTATGATCAATCTGAAGGAAAGGTTTGAAAACAGTTTTCATCACTGTTTTTCGAACCCTTTGATCGACATTCCACTTGCGCAGTGCATTAAAGCGTTGTCCTGTCTTTGTCTACAAATAAAAACAGAGATTAGATTATGATTTCAAATGCAACAAATATAATTAAATATTAAGAACGTGGATAAAAAATTATAAAAAAAAAAAAAAGGACATTAATTACTCACTATGTGTTTTTTCACAGCCATAGGTGATGAATTCGCAGAGTTAGATGACGAATTTGCCAAACCCCTGTAAGTTTGATCAATTGTACGTTCATTTTGATATAAAAAGGTTTATAGATGGAGTTAAAAATTTTGTTTAACATATCCAACTGCATTCCTTGATCTAATTTATTGAAGAAATGAATTTCTATAATTGCACTAGCAAATATTACAAAAGCACACAAAGTTGTGTATAAAAGATTAGCCTCATTATTAGAAACTAAATTATTGTATATTTTAAACAAATCCCAAAATTCCAAATTGCTTGTTATCAAATAAAAACCTAAAATCCCTAATAATAAACCAAAATCTCCGACACGAAGTTATTTTATCGTTATCAAATAGCTTCAGAGTGTTACGTATGACTTTTGCTGATCGCATTGGACAATTGAAAGTGGCACAATACCGGTTGATGTGATGTCGGCAATATTATAGCCAACTGCGCTAGAGAAATTACTATACATGTTTGGAACCTTATTAGAGAAGCAGTTCTCCCAATGGGCATTTCCCCTCTAAACAAATTTTCTGACTTCGCCCCAGCTTCCCTCAGTGGAGACCATCGTGCAATGTCCGCAACATGGGCATGTACCCCTCTAAACAAATTTTCTGACTTCGTCCCAGCTCCCCGCAGTGGAGACCATGGTGCAATGTTGGAGACCACGACGCAACATCAACCATTACGGTGCGATGTTGGTGATGCCGAAAATGCGTTATCATATTCGGAAAAATATTTAATTAGTGAAAAATTGGTGCCTGTTAAGTACACCGGTTGTAATCCTAAAAAACTCAACTTGGATGGTTTTTTGGCATTTGGTGCAACGATTCAACTCCAACCACTGAACAGTGTTTCCAATAACTTTTTTTTTTTTTTGGGAAGCTGTGTTCCCAATAACTTTTACTGTGTGAAGTATTTATTGTTGTTTTTTTTTTTTCCAAAAAAATAATGTATAAACCCTATTTTGTTAGCAACAATTATTTTTCTTTGTTAACTTACGGACAGGTAAACAAATTTTCAATTTCTTTTTTTTTTTTTTTTTGTATCAATTGACATAATTTACAATGTTAATTTCTTTATATAAAAATAATTAAATTTCAGCTTGCCATAAAATTTATATAAAAAAAAGAATATTAATCAATTTCAGGACACATTCTAATAAAGCTACAATCTCATTTATCCAACCAAACACTCAACTCAAATCTAATTTTTTTCAACTCAAATTATTCATCCAAATGCATTACTCAACTCATTTCAAATCAAAACTCAAAATTTTCAACTCCAATTTATGTACCAAACACTATGACAAGAATTTGAATTTTTTGCTACCAAAAATTTGGTAGCCGATTGTCTTGTTTTTGGTAGGAAAAGGTTTTTGCTACCCATTTTTTTTTGTAACAAAATATATTTAGTAGTGGAATGTATGAGATTTGGTAATCAAATATTCGATAACAAAATATATTTGGTAGCAAAAAATATGAGATTTAAGAGACCAAAATTTTGATAGCAAAATATATTTAATAGTGAAAAGTACGAGATTTAGTGATCAAATATTCGATAACAAAAAAGTATTTGGTAACGAAGAGTATGAGATTTAGGGACTAAATATTTTGGTAGCAAAACATATTTGACAGCAAAATGTACCTGCTTAGAGATATTTTATTCAAATTCAAAAACTAATGATTTATATGGTTGGAAATTATGATACGTCGAGCCATCAAAATCAAGTCATGATTTACCAAGATAATTTTTTTTAAAAAGACCAAAATATATATATATTTTTTGAAAGAACAGAACTAGAGATTTTTATATTTAGAGTCCGTTTGAGGGGACTTTTAGAGACAATTAGCCTGTTTAGTAAATCTATTCAAACCATTCAACTCAAACTTTTTTTTGTTTTTTTCCCAAAAAGTTTTTATCTTTTTCTAAAAAGTTTTTTGTTTTTTCTGAAAATTCAAAAAAATTGATTATTGAAACTTAAAAATCCCAACTTAAACTATTCCACCAAACGGGCTAATAATTAGTTTTTAAAATGTTTTGTTTAGAGTTGAAATGGATTTTGAAAATGTGAATTTAGAATAAACACTTTTGAAAAAAAAAAAAAGTTTGGATAAAAGCACCGTTGGAAAAGATGGTGAATTAGTATATTTTTAAAAAATAGATTTAAAAATTAAATCCACCTCAAACACAATGCTGGAAAAGAGACGTAAAACTTCGTCTCCAATGGTTACCCTCAAACAGCTCCTTGGAAAAGTGACATCACACTCTTTTTGGTCGAGCACATGGAGGGTTTTCTGTACAGAATTGAGTATGATTGGACGACGTAAGTGGACAAGGCTGGCTTTTTTTCGGTACACTCGCACACTACGAAAATAATATATTTCATTTCTTTAGGAAGCTATGAAAAAGGTCACAACACAACAAATTTTATGCAGCTGTTACGGTACAAAAAATCAAGACACCGTTTGAATCGTGTGTCTATTTTTAAGAATAAAAATTTTCTTATTTTAAATAAAAAAATTTCTTATTTTATGAATAAGATGGTGTTTGAATATATAAAAATATTTTTTTTTAAAACAACAAATTATTTAGAATGAAAAGAAATGATATTAGAAATAATATACTGTGAGAAGATTTAAAAAAAAAAATTTTCTTTTTCAAAAGGGCATTATACAAAATTTTAAAATGATATAGTTTTCATTTTTTCATAAAGAGAAAATGAGAAAAATTTGGAAAAAAACATTCTTATAAAAATTTTTCAATTTTCGAAATTGGAGATACCATCCAAACAAAGAATGATTCTTCATTGTTATATTGATTTTCGGTTAAGAGTGAAGGTAAGATCTTTGTTTCTGTTTTTGATTTGTTTTTTGTTTTTTGTTTTTTTTGTTTTTAGGAGATATATATTAGAATTGAATTTCAAACTAATATATTAGTAAAATAAATATTGAAAACCTAAAATAGTGTATTTTTTTCATTGTCTCTTTCTTTTTTATTTTTTAATCAAATATAGACCACAAATATGACTGAGCTTAAATTTTTTTTTTTTAGTTTAAATCCAATAAATAAATAATATATTCAAGCAATATTGTATGTTTTTTTTTTTTGGTAAATAAGTAATATTATAGTTGTACTTTAGTTTATTTGACTTTATAAATGGGATAGGTAAATGATCATTTTTTGAAATTTTTTTAAAGGGCCGACGATTTCTAAAAGTCAAAAAATGACCATTTTGATAAAATAATAAATTAATTTATCAAATTAACCAATCAAGGTCAATAAATGATTGACCGACATCAACATTGATCAATCACTTATTGACAATGACCAATCCCTAATTGGCCATGTAGGTCAATCAACATTAAACATTTTAATGGTCATTGGTTTTTTTTTTTTTTTTTTTTTTGAAAAAGAGAAAAAAGGAAAAAAGAGAGAGAGAGAGAGAGAAAGAAGGAGAGAGACTATAGTTATTCTTTTAAATAAGTGTAGAAAAGCTGGCTATTTTCCTAATTTTTTCCTTTTAAAATTTAAAACAATGCAGTATAAAAATAAACGTAAAATGCCAAGAAATATAGCAAATCCTACCATCTCTGCAGGGAAAGCAAGTAAAAATAGAGAAATACTACTCCAAGAGGTTTCAAATTGTCAAGGTATTATAGATAGTTGGGAAGTACTATCATGGTAAACGTCTTGAAATTTTGGTAGGAAGTCGAATAACCACCAACAGTTCATCACGGAAGAAAGGACTCACTGAACCGAGATGACTAACTAATATAATAGAAAATGCTAATATAATAGAAAAGAACTGTCTTTTCTGTATACTTTCCCCGGTTCCGTTGCTGCCGCGGGCTTTACGCAATCGATCGAATCAT
>CM046382.1:7676698-7733171 GCA_025413485.1 Ficus microcarpa | reverse complement strand
GGATTTTCCTTGGGAGGTATCGGGAAGGAATTGGGATGTAATAATATCATTTTGGTGGGAAGTCGAATAACCACCATTAATTAACTGATGATAGTACTATAAAATTCAAGCCACACATTGGAAGGATCCTTAACGATTACTGACTACCATTAATTTAAGTCCCACTATAAGCATTGTGCCATTAATTTAATAATTGACAAACTAGTTCTAAAATTTCGCAGAGATAACCACAAAATCACAGTAATAGAAAGTTTTACAAAAATAGTTACATTGAATTTAAAAAGTCTGTTCGATGTTGTTAAAAACCCGTAAAACCTACAAATTTTGCAGTTAATCTAACTAATTCTTTAACAATTGTATTAAAGTCAAATTGACACAATGTTTATAATTCAGGGACTAATAGTAAATGCTTCTCCAGTGAATTCTGTTTCCACCGCATTAACATTTCAAAGTAGAAGGTGATCAAACTCGCTCAATCCACTTTGTGTAACAAGCAGTAAAAAGTAGAAATGATGTTGATGAAAAATACAGTAACACGCGTAATTCCCAGCAATAAATCTTTTGTCATTGTTTTAGAGCTGGTTAAATGGAGGCCATTGAATGTATTTGGAAATAATCATGAGCAATCGAGGATTTTTCCAATTCAAACCGGAAATCTGAACCAATAATAATTTACCATTCCTAAACTTCCCTTGCCCCTTTTTCGAAATTCTATCTGAAATAATTAATTTAAAGCAAGGACAAAAAGTTCAATTATTAATTGGTACTACCTCAAGATAAAACGTTGTCATCAGGGTTGCCCAGAGCTCTTGGCTGGAATTATGTTGAGAGCCTTCATTAGGAAAGCCAATGTGAAGGCATCTTCTTGGAGCTTCTCAAATCTGAACCAAAAATAGAAAGAAACAACAATTGCATTACTAAGACCGTCAATGGTACAGGACTTCTTTTAAGCAGGCGTTAACAGTGAATCCAGAAACGAAAGTGTCAACATGTACAATATCTTCAACGGCAGTAGGTGATTGAAGAGAACCATTGTTAAATTAGATGCCCTCCTAACTTTGTCAGGAGGAACTAAAGTTTGTTCCCCTTTTTCCCACTGTTCTTGTTATGTCTCTGCGTGTGTAAAACTTCAGAAGTATATAAATATGGGTACAACTAGTTGCATGGCATGCGCGAAAAGCAAAGCAAAGCAAAAGCAAAAAAAAAAAAAAAATGATTAAAAAAAATCCACATGGCGATGATGTGGCCACCATGTGGAGATGGCGTGGCGACCACATGGCTGTCACGTGGCAAGCAAGGAAGCCATCTAAATATAGGTTAGAGATTGCTGAATGACTTTACCTTCCTGACTTCGAAAAATGGCCAGCGCCCATTTCACATTTAAACACTAGGATGTTGCCATCAGTCTTCAGTTCCCTTAGTTTCGCCACAAACTTGGCAGGTTCCGAATACAAAACTCGTGGATCTGTTATCAAAAAACCAAACAGAGCTCAGACTCAACACTAGAAGGCTGGCGTGCATCAGATATAGACTAACTTCCAAACATATGCTCCTCCTAATTTAAGCATGGAATCAACAAAACAACAAATAAAACAATGATAAAAAAAAAATGACCAAAGATAGAGCTCCCTGGCAAAACTAGATCATCTCGTAATGAAGAAATTATTGTGACAAGTGTTAAGCCTGTATTCATACCATTCAGACCAGCTGTAACAAGAATGTGTGGATAGTTTTGAGCATTAACCTGTAGAAAATAAAGTTCAAGCTCCAATCATTGATAAATAAGTTCCAGTTATCACAACTATACAATCATTTTAGCCTAATAGCAGTTCCGATTTCCGTTGTACTCACATTATCAACAGGAGAATATGACTTCATATAGAAGTAGAACTCTTCCTTCCTTGGGTCACCCCATTCCTGCCGCAACATTAACAAACAAATTGGCAATAACATTAGTTACTTCCATATTCGGAATAAAGTACCACCAAGCTCATCCACGTGAGCTTTGAAGTAAATAATAGATTACAATACGCAGGAACGTGAGATGGTAAAAAACCACATATCAACTAAGGAACATATAACGACAAAATTCAAACATAAAGTTCCAATACAACCAGAGATGAAAGAACAATGCAGCATTCAACAACTGAGGTAACCTCAAACTTAGAAACAACTTTGTGCACAATGATGTTATCGTATATGTCTTTATAATTTAATTTCGTGAGCGAAGAAGTACCTCCCACTCTGAAGTTGTGAGGGGTATAGTTGGATCAAGCATTGTAGTCAGAACATCTACAAAAGGTACTCCAGCAACAGCAGCTTTGAACAAATCAGGCCTCATGTTGAGAACAGCACCAATAAGCAACCCTCCAGCACTTCTTCCCTCAATACAGAGTTTTTCTTTTGAGCAGTACTTTTCTCTGATTAAATACTCAGCAGAAGCTATGAAATCGGTGAATGTATTTTTCTTCTTCAAGAACTTCCCATTCTCATACCACTGCCTACCCATCTCACCACCCCCACGAATGTGAGCTATAGCATAAATAAAGCCCCGGTCTAGCAAAGACAGCCTTGAGGTTTTGAAACTGGGATCTACGCATGCCTGTTCAAGTAACAAGATTATGAATTTTGAGAGATCAAAATGACTTCAGTGAAAAAGAAATAAAATTGGCGCATGCTTATTAGACTAACAAGTACTAATGAAAGTATTATGCCACCTAACTTCCAGTTAAATTACCATGATATTGTCTTGACCATTAGATTCAAAAAAAAAAAAAAAAAAGAAAACCGTGTGCACGCACACACACACACACGCTCTAAAAATCATTGTGTTAGGAACCCAATAGGTAGAACTCACCCTTACAAAACCAGCTTGCAAGAGAAGGGAAAACCAAGGGCATATAACTATTTATCTTATGATCTTTCCATGTGAGACATTTGGCATTTAACACATTGACTGCCTACAAGCGAGTGTTTTATGGAAAAGTGGCCCAAAATGTTGCCCCATGTACACAGCTAGTGACTATGAAAATCAAGCTCTAATTTTTACTGGCCTGTAAACAATGTACCAACGGCACTAAAAAGAAACATAAAAACAAAAATTCGCAGCCAACTTCAGAACACCAGAAAGAATTATCAAGACGTAATTGCTATGTGTTGAGCATGATAACTTTGACCAACTAGTTGAACACAACAATACTTCATGCATCAAGACCCAGTCACACAAAGGAAAAATAACATCAAAACTACACTTTAAAAAATAGAACAAAACTCTTGCTGAACCTATCAGTCGAACTACCACTTACTCGCATAATCCCAACCTGGACTTCTCTTAGAATTGCCATCACTAAGCTACACTTGAAGTGCCTTGGGGAAGCTCCTATTTGTAAGTACTAAAAAATACTGATTGTTGACACTTGAAAACTATCCATTCTATACATTAGCATCATAACATACATTAGCATTATGGTATTATTTATAGCACATAAAACATAAGAGCTTCCACTGAGTGTAATAAGAATGTGTGGGAGAAGCTTCACAGAAATAGGCCACACTCACAAAGTGGCATGGATTTTTTCCAAGTGCTTTCAATCAGCCCTTCTTTTTGTGCTTATGAATAAGCACTCCTCCAAGAAGACATTTGTGCACAGCTACTTGAGGCAGTCAGAGAGTAGTGAGGTGTGAGATCATGTTGTGTCTGTGTGAAGAGTTGAGAAAGTGCGACAGGTTTGGTCATTCGTCGAATTGTGCGCTGCCGTATAGTGATTTCTATAGCTATTAGAACTATTTTGTCCAGTTGCAATAATGATGGCTTTATTAAGTTCAGATTGTTTTGCTCGTATCCTTTTCTCAAGCAAGTACTTTTTCACACTTGTACAACTTCTAGCATTCTAAGCCCTTTTGCATTGTGTTGTTGTTCAACATGAAAAGCCAAGAAAACTAAGGATCAATTTTTGAGCATAATATTCAACATAAAGCACCAAGATGGCCTCATGCAACAAGAAAATCTCTCAGAAGCAAAATATATTCAAATATAACCAGAAAGAATTTTTTTAAAAACAAACGAAAATTTTCGTTGTTTATGCCAGTACCCAATCAACATGTAAATGCTTCCTTACCTCATAAGAACCATAGCCATAGAGCAGTAATGGATCAGACCCATCAAGTTTGACAAAGTCTTTTCTATAGACAATAGATAACGGAATCTGTACACCATCTGGAGCACTAGCCCATTTCCTCTCAGTCACGTAGTTCGACGAATCAAAACCTCCCAAAACCTTAAGAAAGTAACAAACAAAATAATGCAAGTGAATTGTGACATACAATTTCAATCTAATAAAGCAGAGGGAAGAAAAAGAAAATAGTCAATCAAATTGCAAAAGCAATACGGAAGTAATTGAAACTATTTCAAATTGTACTGCACAATCATGTAAATTGAAGAAGAAAATCTTTCTGAATTGGTGACATTACCAGTTAAATCGGCAATTTTTCATCAGACGGGTCACTTATCTCAAGTACTCAAGGAACATGACGTTCTATGAGTACCCATTACAACTCAGAAATGCAAATATACATTATTCACTGCATGCTTCATCCATATAAGAACTAAAGAAGGAAAAGTTGGGCAACAAAATAATTCTAAAAAATAAAAATAAAAAAGACAAAAGTCAAATGTTGGAAATAAGAAGTTATAACAGATCAACTTAAATCCCAAATGCATCAGGTAGAGTCTTAAATGAGTAGAACCTACCAGTTGCTGTTTTTCACCCAAGACATAACAACAAATTAACTTAAGAAGAAACGTGATATGATATAGTGTTTTAGTAAAATCAGAACACTCCTTAAATTTCAGATGCAGGACACATTCCCATAAAACTGGAATTTGAAAACTGTCATGCTGCTGTGAAAACCAGCCTGCGCTCTTTGGACTTTTAAAACTTAGCAAACTGAAACATCTGAGTAGCTGAAGGAAGGGAAACCAACCGAGACCCCGTTACTAGCGATGGACTGATCCTTGCCTGGAAGTGGTCAAAATAGGAGGCAAGACCCAGAAATTGTTCTTAATTTCATAAGGTCATAATGGATAGAATATATCACTTAATGTCTTAATCAATGGTATATGGATGTTTCTTCATAAGGAAAATTTATAGGCATTCTTAAAAGGATGAAGAAAGTTAATGTTATAGGTTTTGCTATTACTGTCAAAATGGTTCCACTTTTTTTACACCAACTTTATCACAGAACAACAAATGCAACACAAATCAATCAATAGGACATAGAGTTTCTTTCTTCTAGGGATTTTTTTCTTCATGAGAATATGACACGTAGTTTCGAAATAGATGTTTTTAAGTATTTAGTTAAAAAAATATCTTTTCCCATCCAAGTAGCACAGAAAGATTAATTCTCTTAAACTTTAACAGAAGCTTCTTTTGTCAAAAGGTAGTTGATATTTTTGGGGGCAAAAAGAATTTCTTTAGAGAACCCATCAGTGATACATCAAGATATTTCTAGTTTGCTTCTTATAACTTGTCAAAATTCAAAAAATAAATAAAATAGTTTAGTTTGAGATTCCACTCGGAAACTTTGAATAGCACGAGAGTTCAAACTCTCTGTACCAGGATTGTCCTTCACAATTTAGGGGAGAAAGAGAGAGAGGTAAATAAATAAGGTATTTCTAGACAAAGGTAAAGAAAAGGTATTTCAATTACCAAAGAAGGGGGGGTGTGGTTTGGAAACAAACAAACAAACAACAACGACAAAAAAACCCTCCACACAACGAAAAAATCATTTCTACTTGATCAGGAGTTAAATGCCTTATCAAAGATACAACTAAACCGTGCAGTGTGCAATGCAGGGGGAACTCCATAAATTCTTATGTCTGTCTTTGTAAGTGAGTGACCCACATGACCGAATCAACTATGTTCTTTCTGATTCTTTAACCCATTTCTCTTTTCTTAACAAAGATTTCGAAAGAGACAATAGGACCAGATTCATACAAGACAGACAATAGTAAATTTCGAAACTTTTTAAGATACTCACAGTTTCAATCTTCTTCAACACTGAAATTCCTGACTTCATATCATAATCATAGACAGATCGAGGCGTCTTCAATGAGCTATAGGAGAATCTTAAAATGCCAGAAGAAAATTCTGATTCTGAGGGAGCCACAGAGTATATAGGATCCAAAAACTCCACAGCCTGACCACCCTGAAGTCCTTTAAGTGGTTCTTCAACATCTGGAAGGCCATAAATAGTTATTTTTTGTAGACCATCTTCACGCTCATATGCAACAAGGTGATCACTATAGAGGTTTATGTCCTGAATTTTAACACTGAAAAGAAAAACGCAAAATATAACCAGCTTTAAATAATAGACAAGAAAATAATTAAAGGAATATCAAGTGATGGTGATCAAAAAACATATATAGCTAACACGATCATACAAAATTATAAGCAGAAAATTGCATTTGACGGAGGAGAGTAAGCAATACAAGAGTGGAATTTGTTCATGTACAGTTGAAGGTGTAGAGAAAGAAAGAGAGATTTCTATATTATCTTGGTAGCATATCATTGCAGAAGAGGTTAGAAACTTAATATCCTACAGAGATTTAAGGCCTGACAAGTGTCCCAATCATAGAATATGGGAACCCCTTGTAGGGCCTCTGAGCTTTAATCAACTATGTTAAAGCAACTAAATAACACAAGACAATGCTAGCCGGGTTGTAAACTCCACTAATTTCAACACTTTCCTCTTACCATCCTTCTAGTTGATTAAGGCTGATTGGCTTTCTTGCCTGGAATGACTTCCCAAAGGAAAGGACTTGGCGCTTGAAACTCCTAGCTCAACTAGCACTTCGCCTCTTCTTATGCCTCTCGGAGGCAGATTCTTGCAGGATGCCTCCTGCTAACAAGAATTCAAAGTCTGTGGCAGACAGGTCGCAATGGGGAAAGTAAAAGTACTCGCAGCCTCTAGATTGCTTCTTTTATTTTTACATAAGGTGAAACGAAACCAGTTGTTCATGCTTGTAGCTTGCATGTCTGAGATCCGTCTTCTGTTCGTGATTGAAACCCCCACTTACTTTATTACGTTACTTATTTTTTTTATCGAGGCAGAATTCTATGATAAAAAAGAAAGCAGCTTTTGAGATAGTCTTTATGGTTATAGTGGCAAGTGGAGAACAGATCAATCAGCTTTTAGCGCTAAGAGAAAGAATTCTCTTCTTCTGCTTGTGCTGGCACCTTGGATGAAATCCTTGTTCTTTCTTTGTTCCAGTTTCTTTGCGGGCAGGCCGAGATTCAAAAGAATTAGGTGAAGTGTTTGTTCCTGAATGACGGAAGTGGAAAGACACTAAGGGAGAGGGATATACTCCTTTATTTTTGTAATCGCCGAAATTGTACGACGAACCTTTTTGTTCCAAGCGTACTACCTAGATACGTTAATGTTTTTTTTGCCGGCCCGGTTTATAAATAAAGTTATAATAGTATAAATAAAAAAAGAAAGAGAAAAGCTAAGATTCAGGAAAGGAGGCTTTATGGGAGAAAGAAAGAAAAGTATGTATGTATCTGGCAGGGGGAAGGAATTGGCAGACGTTAAGTACCAGCAACTATAAGGTTATACCCCGTGCACCCTCACTCTAACTTCGCTAATATGCCTGGTGAGGCTCGATCGATTAGAAAGGAAGAATGGGAAGTGTTAATCATTGTTACCATGCATGCACGGGGAAGAAGCTCTAGTGGCTTTCAAGGTGAAAAGTCGGTTCTTTCAAAGCTAGCTATTTGTTGCCATCACATTAAATAGAAGAGGGTTTTTTTACCCTTCCTGCGAAGTACTGAAGCGAACTCCCTCTTAGTGAACTACAAGGGAAATTCTTTCACAACTGACACATGGGAAAGATCAAAAAAGGGCAATGCGTCTTGTATGAGAGTCCTCTTTCTGAATGGGTTTAGTTTGGCTTTCATTTTTAGGAGTGAAGAGGAAAGCATACAATCTTCATTGCCTAAAAACAATTAGATACTATTGTCATAGATACAGGAATTCCTAAAAATGAGTCCCCCAACACCCCCCCCCCCCCCCTCTTGTTTTCCATTAGAGATCAAAAAACAAATTGGCATATTGCATTTAACGTCACAGGAATCCATGCATTAATATAAGGTCATAAATCGGATCATAAATGTAGTTTTTCAAAATAATAATAATAATAAATAAATAAAAATAAAGTAAAAAAATAAAAAACATAAATGTAGTTTTTCAAATAAAAAATAAAAAATAAAAATAAAGTAAAAAATTAAAAAATTAAAAACTGAAAGAAAACAAAAATTAAAAAATAAAAATAAAAGGTCAAGTTTTTACCTCTCCCTATGGGGAATTAGTAATGTTGTATCAGATACATTATCCAGAGGACAAGCAACTAATTCAGAATTGAACAACTCCTCACTCCGCCTTGTAATGAAAAAATGATTGCCACGATGGCTAACGGCTGTATCGATTCCATCCACACGAGGTGTCAGAACCACCAGTCCATCTTCAGGCTTAGAAACATCAAGATAAAAGTTGAACCTTGTCATTTTACTTTCAGATGCAACAAACAAAAACTTCTTGCTCTCAGAAGCTTCAAGATCAACCGAGAACATATCATCCTTTTCATGATAAAGGCACTTGTCACTTGACTGTTCTGTTCCCAACTTATGCAACCACACCTGATAGAAAACGAAAAACATGTTGATGACACTTACGGATATGCCTCACGAACCAGGGGACGTCTTACTTTGCTCCTAAGTTTCAGTTTTTGCACCCCCGAGTCCCTAGACTTAAAAGTTTTTAGTCAATAGAACATTCTGGAAACAAAATCTATGTCTACTGAACAGGATTCATCTTCCTTTGCTCCTCAATTTCAATTTGTTCAACCATGAGCCCCGAAAATCACAAATTTCCTTGTTAACACCTTATGTCGAATCTCATCTCATCTAAATAGCATTCTGTTAATTTCACAGTTAAGCCCGAAAAAATGACAAAATGTGACAAAACGGCAATGAGGTAAGCAATATAAAATCAAAGAAAGTCTCAAAACTGTAAAAGCTTTTGCTAATCTGCTCGACAACTAACCTTGTCAGGTCGCAGAGTTTCATCCATGGTGATATAAACCAGATGCGAACTCCCGGCCCACTCGAGATACGACGTCGTACCGGACAGAGTCTTCCCTATGGCGGCTCCGGTATCGGCATCAATCACGCGAACATTATAAATCTCATCTCCCTTGGTATCTTCTGCATAAGCGACCAATTCATGATTCGGACTAACCTCGAAAGCGCCAATGGAGTAATAAGCGTGGCTTTGAGCCATCACGTTCTCGTCCAACATGACGCGTTCCTCCGGAGCGCCGTCGTCGACCGGCATCGAGTCGTTGACGGACGGCGGAAGCCGAGCCTGCGACTGCGGAAGAGGCCGGCGACAGTGCTGAACGTACTCCTTCCCTTGCAACGTCCTCGTGTAGTAGTAGAAACCTCCTTTCCGCAATGGCGCCGAGACGTCGTCTTCCTTGATCCGAGCCCTAATTTCCGCGAACAGCTCTTCCTCGAATTTCTTCGTATCTAATCAATCAATGAAAGAACCAAAAACGTCCATTAAAGTTCAATCCTCAAATGCTGAGATTACGATTGAAGATAATTCGTTCGAAACGTACCGGACATGATCGAATCGGTGTAAGCGTTCTCTTGGTTGAGATAGGAGAGGACTTCGGGATTGGAGCGGGAGTCGTCGCGGAGCCAGTAGTAGTTGTCGATTCTGACGTCGCCGAACAGCTCCATGACGTGCTTGACTTTCTTCGCCACCGGCGGAGACGGCGGCTGAGGCTTCGCCGGTTCGGACGCCATGGATGATCCGAAAATATTGGCTCCGGCTACGGGACGAAATGAGGAAGAGGAGGAGGAGAGTGAAGAGAGTAGAAGTGGGAAGTGAAGAAGACCAACAATGCCCATACGGCGAGTGAAACGCATTGTCGTTGAAATCAACATCTATTTTTCCTTTTATATTTTCTTTTTTAAGGAAAAAGAAAGAAAAGGAAATTTGGTTTAGTATTTTGGTATAATTATCATCGTCTACTCAGGATGTTCTGTTGTATGAACATGAATCTTGGGGGTGATTTGCATGTGCAGATCTTTGCTTGTGTTCTACTTACAAGAACATTTTTGTTTTTGTTTTTGTTTTTGTTTTTGTTTTTGTTCTTCCAAGAGCCATGAAAGTTGTTTGAATGAATGTGTGGAAAGAAATGGAATGAAAGGGATGTGTATGTTATCCAATTCAACGTATAGTTTTGTAGCATGCAGCCAAAAATAATGGTATGATTTTAAATTCGGTGGGGTATATATTAATTTCTTTTTTGAATTTATGTCACTATTAGTCTATTTTCAAGTAACGTTAGGTAACAATATATACAGCACATTACATTTTAAAATTTTTGCTACAAATGACATGTCATGAATTTATACCGCGCAGCATCAGTCTTGATATTATATTTAACAAACTGTACAACTGTCGGATTTAAAACATTTTGTGTTTTTAATATATATTAAGGTAATATTGATGTATGATCTCATCAATTATCAACATCTTCATCTTAATCTTATATTATCTTAATATATACTTACATACATAATTTTGTATTATTCAGCAATTTACCTATTTCTTTCTCAATAACAAAAGTGAGAAGTTTTTTTTGGAATTTCGTAAAATACTTTAATCTCTTACCCCTATATCCTGATTATACTAAAAGAGCAAGTTTTACTTGCACTAATTCACATTCAGGTCGTCCAAAACGTTTTTCTTAGACTGTCGTTTTTTACTTTTTCCCTTGCAAGATTCTAGTCCTAGACAGAGGTGGTCTAATTGATGGAAAACCACTCCGAGGATGAGGGTTTGCATCCAACCGACGACATTTTTTGCTCAAGTACCTTTTTTTTTTTTTTTTTTCACCCTTTTTTTTCCTTCTCTAAAACAATGTTTTACAAAAAATTTTCCACTTTCTCTCTCCGTTCTTAACTTGCCCCGTCCCCAACCTAGTATTCTAATACTTTATTCACCTTTTACCTAATTAAACTCACATTTCTCATATACATTTTGGAAAAATTTTTATTATGTCTCGATGAAAATTATTTAAAAAATATTTTTTGATTATAATCTTCTAATACTTTATTTTTCTCCTTTATTTTAGTTTACACAAGTTTAATACCCGTGTGATGCACGGGAAATGAAGAAAAAAATAAATAAATAACTAAATATTATATGATAAAAACAGTTGGTTAAGATAAATATTATAATTATAATCAATATAATTTTTCTCAAGATCTCTTCCAATAATAAAAATGCAAAATCAAAATAACTATAGAACTAACAATAATAAAATGAAAACAAAAGCAAAAAAGGAAAAAAAAAATCTTCTGTAGTTATAATCATTTAAAGAAAAATAAAGCAGAAAACAAAAAAAAAGAAAAAAAATCTTTAAACTCAAAAGAATCGAAAAAAACTAACGCTAACATAAACATTATAATAAAATAAAATATATAACTCATTTTCTTCTTTTTTTACTGTTTTAAAAAAATAAAAAAAATTTTATCAGGTTATATACATGCAAAAACTAAAAAAAAATGATTTTTAAAATATAAAACAAAACAAACAAAAAAGAAAAAAAATTGCATGCAGAATCCTTAAAAAAATAGAACAAAAGAAACAAAAAAACTACACAAAAAAAATCCGAAATAAAGATAAAAAATTTAAAGTAAAAAAATTGTTAAAAAAAAAAAGATAAAGTGAGCAAAAACATAATACAACAATAGATCAGAATCTAATGTCTAAAATTTCGTGAAAAAAAAGGTAAAATATGTGAGAACAAATCTGTCATTCCACTGTAGATAAGCCAAAATCAGTACATAGGATATGGCAAAATTGACAGTTTAATATAAGAAAAGCAACTACTGTGCATTACTGTAGGAAAAAAGAACCGTACAGCAAAAGTAACAAAATAAAAAAAAAAACAAAAACAAAAATCACTGTTTATTAAACAATGAAATATTACATTTTTTTACTGTAGCAAAACAGTAAAAATAAAAAAAAAACTATAGCAAAATAATAAAAGTAAAAAAGAAAATTATTTATTAAACAATAAAGCAAAACAACAAAAGTAAAAAAAAAAAAAAAACGTAACAAAGCACCAAAAGTTAAAAAAAAAAAATAACAGAAGTAAAAAAAAATACAACAACAACAAAAGTAAAAAAAAAAAATCAGCAAACGTAAAAAAAAAAAAAAAAAAAAAAAAAAAAAAAAAAAGCACATGTGTAAAAAAAAAAGCCAACAAAAAAAAAAAAGAAAAGAAAAGGCAGCAGAAAAGAAAGAAAAAAAAAAGAGGCAGCAACAAACGGAAAAAAAAATTGTGTAAAAAAAAAAAGCCAACAAAAAAAAAAAAAAGAAAAGGCAGCAAAAAAAAAACTATTCAATGAACAGTGACGAAACAGTGCAGTCTGGCAGTACAGTAGGGGCAAAATGGTCCGTTCACTGTTCGGGCCCAAAAAAGAAGAAGAAACAGAGGGGCAAGAGCGTTATTTCACTGTTTTGCACTGTTTTACTGTGCGGTACTGTGCATTACTGTAGCTATAACGCGAAAAACAAAAAAAAAAACCGAAAACCATTGTAGATTACTGTTCTTTGAACAGTAAAAGTAGGCTTTCCTTTAGTATATGTATATAATATAATATAATATAATTTGTACAATCACATTTTTTCTTTTTGTTTTTTTGGCCTCTTCCCCTATAATCGTATTTTTCGAATCCCTAACAAAAGCGCATATAAATGTGTTAAATACGTTTCTATTTCAATTTGTCATTTTCAAAATTGTTGTTTCAAAAACGTTCTTACGTAAATATTTTTACTTTAATCTTCCAATATTTAGTATGTCAAAGTGATAATTATGAAAACGGTTTATTAATTGTGAAGTAATTCTTAACAATTATAAAAGATTAATAATGATTAAATTAAAAATTAAAATTAATTAAATTTTATTTGTTTTCATTATATATTCAGTTTTTTTTTTGTTGCACATAAATGTTATAGAAAAATCATCAAATTATAGTACTAAACGTGCGTGTGCATGTAACTACTTCTTTTCTCTTTCTTTTAAAGGATGCATACTCGGTTTAAATAGTTTATATGGTTGCAACTATTCATTTAAATATTCTATTGTAACATATCATGTACATGATAGTAAATTCTCTCTAAAAATTGTGTCTATTAAATGAAAGGTTTTAATGATTCAAAAATTATTAATCTTTCAATTACATCTGTCCAATGTAACTCTTTAATACTTTTACAACACTTATAAATGTGTTTGTGTATTATTCAGCTCTCAATCATTCATAACAACTATAGGATAATCAAATTTTTACTTATAAATGTCTCTTCGTCTTTTCTTTCTTTCTTTCTTTCTTTAATCTCAAATTATAGGTCTTCTTGTAAACTTTCTTTCTCTAATCTCAAAATCAAAGTGGATGGTGAACTCAATTTGGCTGAAGGACAAAATAGACTTCCAACACGTAACCATCCCAAGAAAAAGGAAGAAAATGATAATGAATTTGATGATGCAATGAACCATTAGATGAAGACGACAATTTTGTTTTGAATATATAAATTTCTACTAATATAAACCTTAGATTTGACATATCTCCCGCTCAATTTATGCTTTTGTTACAAGACTTATAATTTTTTTGAATATACTAGAAGATATCTCATTCTTTAAACAAAATAAATAAATATTGACAAATTTTATTTTGTTTTCTATATAATTCATATCACAAACATATTCATATCACAGAGATTGATGTTTCAAATAGGTTATATAATAAACCTTCATAATATTATGGATAGTTAATGTTACTTTTCATATGTAATCATATTTTCATATATTAGTATGATAGATATGTTGTCTATTGTAGCGATTTTAGTATACTGTTTTATTATTATTTATGAAGTTATTATTACTTTTTAATCTTGTAGGATTTAGAAATAAATATAATCTTAGTCTGTTACCAAAATAAATATTTTCTTAATATAACATAAATGGCCATCTCTCTCGACATTATTAGACTAGATATTTTTTTAAGAAATAAAAAATATTTAATAAATATTACTTTTTTGAACTTTTAGATTCATACATATATACTCAACTAAGGACATCTGAGAGCTTTTATCAACCTATGTTAAATATAAATTTACACTATTATTTATTATAATATATATAAAATACGTGCAATGCATGTGTACAAACTAGTATACTTAAAAGAGTCATTGGCTCTTCTAATCATGGCTTTTTTACTTATCACGTGACAGTCACGTGTTCGTCATATTATCATCACGTGGATTTTTTTTATTATTTGCTTTGTTTTGCTTGTTTATTTTTCACATAACTAGTGTGCATATATATATGAACCAAAGAATGCTCTCTCGTCCTTCTGTAACTTTTTTTTTAATGGTTTTGTCTTTTTTTTTTTTCTCCTCGTTTTTCCGTCCTTTTCCTTTCCCATATATATATATATATATATATCTATATATATACATATTTTTGTATCTATTTATTGAGTAATTTTCCTATTTGTTCTCTTTAATAAAAGTGAAATACAAGCTTCTTTAACCTTATTAAATACCTTATTACGTTTTTTTTTTTTTTTGAGTTTGGTTAAAAAAAATTTCGTCCTCAAATTTTAAGCTTATTAAAAAGAATTTTGTGCAAGTTTTCTGTCTTTTTTTTTTTTTTGTTTGGAGTTTCGAGTTTTTTTTTTTTTTAAGGTAGAACTGCGGTAAAGCTCTTTTTATATACCATATCCATAGAGTTCATTTTTAATCCGTTCAAATGTAATTAAACGACTGAAATGTTACTTGTGTACGGTAATTATCATATATTTTATCTTATAGTAGTATTTGACTAATAAATTAAAAAAATAATAAAATTAATAATTAAAAAAAATCCAACCTCCTTCCCCAACGTTAGCGTCAGACCCTGCAACCCCCCGCATCGATGTCAACCCAGTCCCCCCCCCCTCCCCCCCCCCCGAGGCCGGCAACAAACCCCCATTCCTCCCAACGCCGACCAACCCAGTCCCCCCCCCCCCCAACCAACTAGCCCAAGAGCCCCCCCTCCCAGACGCCAATGACCTCCCCCCGCTGTGCTCAAACCTAATAATTTCCATACACAAACAATATCTCAGCTATTCGATTGCATATGAACGGTTTAAAAATAAGATCTATTGATATAATATATTAAGAAGATTTTACTACAGTTTTGCAGAAAAGACAAAAAATTTTTGGGAAAAAGACTTTTGGGGAAAAAGACAAAAAAAAGTTTGAGTTGAGTTGGTTGAGTTGGTGAAGCAAAGAGGCCAGTTTTGCTTTTTTTTTTCATTTAAATATCGTAATTGACTTTCCATCTTTTTTTTTTCTCTTTTTTTAATCTTTTTTTTATTTTGTCGTTTTGTGCTTTTTCTTTTTCTTTTTACTTTCTTTTTAAATTCTTCACTAATATATTCAAAAGAGGGAGAGAGAGAGAGAGTAATGCATTGAGCGTCGCTTGATGATGTCTCTATTACACACTTTAATGCACGCTTGAGTAAATATCTTTTATTCTATTGGTTACCTTTTTCTTCTCACGTTAATACACTCGTGCAAGGGGTGGGTATTTGGATTACCCAAGAATTACACCTTTAAAAGAGTCACATATAAAGAGTCACCAAGAAATTATACCTTTAAAAGAAAAACAAAAAAGAAAAAGAAAAAGACTGTGAGTGAGTGTATTTCCCCACGTGGAGATCATCCGTCTAATCGAAAAATTATTAAGGGGATGTTTAGTTCACCCACTCAAACTCAAATTTTTCAACTCAATTTTTGTCTTTTTCTGAAAATTTTTTTTGTCTTTTCTGAAAAAGTCAACAAAAATTACTATTGAAACTTAAAAATCTTAACTCAAACTCAAACACCAAACACGCTCTTAATAGTTTATTATACTGCCCCAACCCCTTACGCTAGCATGCAAACAAAAAGAGGCCCCCATCATTCAACAGAAGATGGTAAAGATTACTTCTTGCAATGAAAAATCTTCTAATGTGAAATTAGCAATAACATGAAAATGGAAAAAGGGTTTTATAAGTTTTAAGCATAAGAAGCCTTTAGAAATGGAAAAACAACAAGAAGAGAACTAAGCAAAAATAAGGAAAGGATTGGAAAAACAATCCAAGAAAAAAATATATATATTTGTTAAAAACTTTCATTATGAGTTCAAAGTTGATAATTAGATGATTTTTTTTTAGCTCAATGTTACAAATTTTTCATCAATATATTTAATATGTAATGTTTCCCAAAAGCATGACACAACAATTTGCTTCTTTTTTTTTTTTTTTTTTGAAATAATGATACAGTTTAAAACAAAAAATGTTTACTAAAAAATGAGTTATTTATGACAAAATATCATTCTGAAGGTAAAACTTTTAAATGTTAAAACTAATCAAAATCATATTACAATGAAAAGAAAATATGTATACAAAATTAATAGAATAGAATATAAATATGATGGTCGAAACAAATTGTCAGCATTTCTTCTAAATACTAATTGTCATTTCTAGATGTGGCGACTTAAAATCGGAATGTTCTAAATATCAAGTATTAGGAAAGTTAGTCCCTAATTAACATTAAGAAGAGTTTTTTTTTTTTTTTAATGTAATTATCTTTATTAGAAACTTTTAATTTATTTGTAATTAATTGTAATTTAGAATAAGTATTGATTTTATAGATTATTAGTATTAGCAACTTATCCGATTTTGTATTTATAAACTTGTATTTATATAAAAGCTCATTTATGGTACTCTTGAGTAATGAATTTTTTTTTTTTTTTAGTCCGTGGACATAAATACATTTGTGTTAAATATAATTGTGTTCTTCTTCGTTTCTATCCTATTACTTTTATTATTTTCTTATTTAACTTTTATGTTTAGTACATGTTTAAATCATAGTATTAAATGCACAATTCTAATGGTAATTCAAATTTTTTTTATGAAAACAAAACACTATAAAATTTTTTGTTGAAAAATAAGTTTTAAATGAGATGTTTAACGAGAGCTAAGATCTGACCACAAGGTGTTGAATCGGAAATGACAGGTGGGTTTTTTAAAGACAGGCTCTTGTTAAGAAAGGTCATAAAATATCATACGAATTGCTTGGAGTCGATCCTCATTCCTACAACAGAAGCCCCTGGCCAAAAGGGTTGATTCTTTTTTTTTAGCCATTTTAAACTAGGGCTGAATTTATTTTATTAAAAAAAAAAAAAGGACTCAACCGAATTAATCGAATCCAAAGATGAAACATTTTCAATGATATTATCCAAATGCCTGAACAATAATTCCATTGAGAGCCTTCATTACCAAAGCATATGTGAAGGCACCCTCATAGAGATCTTCAAATCTGCATTTTTAATGTTTAATCGTTTTGTGCTTTTTCTTTCTCGTTTTATGTGAAGGTGCATCTTCACGGAGATCCTCAAATCCACATTTTCAATGTTTTATCGTTTTGTGCTTTTTCTTTCTCTTTTCTTTTTTGACTTTCTCTTTTGATTTTTATATCATTTAAATTAAACAATGTATTATTTACACGTTCAGCTTGTGTTTCAACTACCATATCTTAAAGAAAGTGGAAAAGAGGGAGAGAGAGTAATGCATTGAGCTCTACTTTGTTTATGTCTCTATCACAAACACGCTTGGCTATCAATTTATGACTCTTATCTTCTATTAGGTACCTGTTTGACTGTTTCTTCTCACTTTTAATACACTGACGCAATGGTTGGATTTTTTTTATTTTTTATTTTTTATTTTTTGGTGATTTAAATGATTGGATATTTGGACTACCCTTTAAAACAATAAATATATATATATATATATATATATATATAAGAAAAAGAAAGTGAGTGTATTTCCCCACGTGGGGATGGGATCATACACTGCCCTTATCCCTAGCATATACAAACAGAAAGGGAGGGCCACTATCATTCAACAGAAGATGGTAAAGATTACTTCAGCAATAAAAACTATTTATATAAATTAGCAAAAAAAAAAAAAAAAAACTTATTAATAAGATAATAGGAAAAGGGTCATACAAGGATTAAGATTCTTTATTAACCTTATTTATTTGTTGCTCTCACCACTATTTTACATTGCTCTTCATTATTTTCTACCTGAATTTCAAAGAGAAAAGCACCTGAATTACACAATATATAGATCATTCTAATTTGTATCCCATTTTTTTTTCAAATCCCTAACGAAAGCATATATAAATGTGTTAAATACGTTTCTATTTCAATTTGTCATTTTCAAAATTGTTGTTTCAATACGTTCTTACGTAAATATTCCTACTTTAATCTTCCAATATTTATTACGTTAAAGTGATTATTATGAAAACGGTTTATTATTTGTGACGTAATCCTTGACAATTAGAAAAGATTAATAATGATTAAATTAAAAAAATAAAATTTAATTAAATTTTATTTGATTTATTTATATATTCAGTTTGTTTGCTGCACATAATTATTATTAAAAAAAATCATCAAATTATAACACTAAACGTGCTTTTGCATGTAACTACTTCTTTTAAAGGATACATACTCGGCTTAAATAGTTTAAATGGTTGCAACTATTCATTTAAATGTCAAATTGTAACATATCAAGTATTATTATTGTAAATTCTCACTAAAAATTATGTCTATTAAATGAAAGATTTCAATCATTCAAAAACTACTCATCTTTTGATTACATCTGTCTAAAGCAACTCTTGAATATTTTTACAACACTTATAAATATGTTCGTGCATTATTCAATTCTCAATCATTCATAATAACTGTGGGAGAATCAATTTTTGATTGTGAAATTCTTATGCTTGTAAGTAACTAGAATTCTTCACATAACCCCTCTCTCAAATAATCGGTATGTATTAATCTCTCTTAACCCTAACAAACTCAAAGAACATGTTTTCTCCTTTACACTGTTACACTACAAGAAATTGAACTTACAGCGACCAGATTTTCCGCGATCAAAAAAAATTTGGTCTCTGAAGAGCATTTTCGGCAACTAAAAATTTGGTCCCAGAAGATAAGAAGTTTCAGCGACCAAAATTTGGTCCCGGTAGGTCACCTTCCGGGACCAAATTAATTTGGCCTCCAAAAATGGCATCCGGATACACAAAAGCGCGATAAAAAATCATTTGGTGGCGGAAAAGAGTTTTCAGGGACCAAAATTTGGTCCCGATAGATCACCTTCCGAGATCAAATTAATTTGGTCCCCGAAAATGGCTTTCTCATACATAAAAGTGAGACCAAAATTTATTTGGTGGCCAGAAAGGGCTTTCAGGGACCAAACTTTTGGTCAATGTAGGTCACCTTCCGAGACCAAACTAATTTGGTCTCCGAAAATGGCCTCCGATACACAAAAGCGCGACTAAATTTTTTTTTGTCCCTGAAAAGGGCTTTCGGGGACCAAAATTTTGGTCCCAGTAGAACACCTTCCAAGACCAAATTAATTTGATATCTGAAAATGGCCTCGGATACACAAAAGCGCGACCAATTTTTTTTTGGTCCCTGAAAAGGACTTTCGGGGACCAAAATTTTGGTCCCGGTAGAGCACTTGCTGGGACCAAATTTATTTGGTCCCCGAAAATGGCCTTCTCATACACAAAAGCGCGACCAAATTTTATTTGGTTTCTGAAAATGGCTTTCGGGGACCAAAATTTTGGTCTCGGTAGATCATCTTCTGGGACCAAATTTATTTGGTCTCTGAAAATGGCCTTCTCATACACAAAAGCGCGACCAAATTTTATTTGGTCCCTGAAAAGGGCTTTCGGGGACCAAAATTTTGGTCCCGGTAGAACACCTTCCGAGACCAAATTAATTTGGTCTTTGAAAATGGGCTCGGATACATAAAAGCGCGACCAAATTTTTTTGTAGTCCCTGAAAAGGGCTTTCGGGGACCAAAATTTTGGTCCCGGTAGAGCACCTTCCGAGACCAAATTTATTTGATCCCCGAAAATGGCCTTCTCATATATAAAAGCACAACCAAATTCTATTTGGTCCCTGAAAAGAGCTTTCGGGAACCAAAATTTTGGTCTCGGTAGAACACCTTCTGAGACTAAATTAATTTGGTCTCTGAAAATAGCCTTGGATACACAAAAGCGCGACCAAATTTTATTTGGTCCCTGAAAAGGGCTTTCGGGGACCAAGATTTTGATCCCAGTAGAGCACCTTCCGGGACCAAATTTATTTGGTCCCCGAAAACGGCCTTCTCATACACAAAAGCGCGACCAAATTTTATTTGGTCCCTGAAAAAGGCTTTTGGGGACCAAAATTTTGGTCTCGGTAGCTACTCTTATTTTTGAAAAAAAAAAAAAAAATGTTACTCATTCTAAACCGCTTTGTCGTTCTCTGTTTAAAAAATCTCTTTTATTTGTTATGTCGTAGGTTCTCCATGTCCATTACATTGGAGAGGATCTTGCCTGAACAATTTTGATGGCAAGAGAAAATCAAATTTTCATTGAAAATTTGAAACCCGCGCGCCTATCTCAGAAACATTACATTCCCCCAATTTCTTGCGCCCAAATCTCAGATACCCAAATCTCACTTTCTCTCACTCTCTCCGCCCAAAATTTCTCTCACTTTCCTCTCTCTTACTTTCCTTAGATATATCCCCAAATCTCTTCATCATCTGCCTATCTCTCACTCTCTCACTTTCCCCAAATCTGAAGGCCCATCCCGTCGCCCCCCTCTCGAATTCCTCCTGCCACGCCTGAAGCAGCCGTCGTCGCCGCCGCCGCCACCGCCACACTTGCTTTCTCTCTGCCCTTTCCTATGATGCCCCAAATCCCGTCAGTTTCTCACTTTTCTCCGCGCTTGCTTGCTCTTCACTTTTCTCTCACTCTCTCACTCTCTCACTTTCCCCAAATCTCTCACGCCCATCCCGTCGCCCCCCTCTCGAATTCCTCCGCCCACGCCTGAAGCCGCCGCCGCACGTGCTTTCCTCCACCCCTGCCTAAAGCTCACCACGTGACTTAAAGTAAGATCTACGGTTGACTATGTTCTTCCATTGTTGATAACTATTATGCTTGTTCTAGTTAGTTTCTTTTTATAAGCTTCCTCTAGTGTTAATGATGTAAAGATGGTAGATATACAATTGGGATAGAGAAATAGAACCACTACAAATCAAGGGGGGACCTACGGATGGCATCTTACTCAGACAAATAAACAAAAGTCATGTTCTGAAATTTCATTATATAATCAACATTTACAAAGTCTATTACATCAATTTAGTGGTGCAAGAAACAAAACCAACTATAATCTCTTTACACAGTTTTCCAATAATGATATCTAAACCCAATTGAAAAACCACCAAATGTTTGAACCCAAGTAGGAAAGGGCAAGGTTAGAAGAAAGTAGAAAACTCGTCATGACCAGCTTGACAAAAATTCAGCATGTACTCCAACTTCTAAAACCTCCAAAGTTCCTGAAATTAGAAGACATACCAAATGGCATAAACATACTGCGATAACAAGTTTGTATAGCTATCAATCATTAGAAGATATTCAACTTATATTTTTACTAGCAGTAAATACTATAGACTAGGGAATCATATAAAAGAAATGATCAATCATATTGAAACTAGAAAAGAAATGTTTAGTTAGTGCGTGAACCCCTAGTACACATAGATCTCTTTCAAAAATTTCCAATTTCAATTTAGCACTCAACAATGCATAGATTGGCTACTGTCATGCAAATATTTAGAAGAAAAAAGGTAGAACCACACATTCAAAAGATTAGACACGTGCATAGACAATGAGATATTGGCCTCTCACTTAGTTGAGTTCCAGAGGTCAAATAAACAAATGTAATAAGATTTACAACAAGTGAGAATCTTACATTGAGATAATTGGGGATGGAGTCATATTGGATTATTTGAGCCAAAACCACGATGATTAGTTGTTTCCCCAAGATTAATTGTTTGCCAGCAACATATCCTCTGTTATTGGTATTGTGTCCTCTGTCAACACCCAAGGCAATTCCTGAAAGTAGAAATTGAACATATACAAATGAATTAACTAAAAGGTGCCTATGTTGAGAGATCGTCCGAATAAATATGAAAATAAAATGAGAACGTAGAAAAGTAAACATAGAAAGATGAATCATATTCTTCATCTAGCCCTACTCACTTTGTTTTCTCAATTTATTTGTGCATTTCTGTTCTCTTTCCATCCCAAGGCAACCTGTAATTGTATAGGTCAATTTTGTTGTAGTTTCAATTATTATAGGATCCTTATTCACACGATTTGTCCCATTTTGTAGACAATAAATAACAAGTTGAATCCTCTTTCACACGATTTGGCCCATTTTGCAAACAACAAATGACAAGGTACTAATGACTCAAACTTTTACCTCCATTGGAAATGCAACATGCTGAGTTTGGAACTCTGGAAAAGCTAAATCAAATTGATAACTTATTCATAGTTTCACATGATTGCCGAGTCTCAAAAAAGATATATATATATATATATATATAGAATAAGATGGGAGAATAAATTTACCATATACGATTGCAGATTTGGAACTTGGCTTGAGGGAGTTAACAATTTGGGGTTGGGATCTTTAATACTTGCAGTTTCATATCCATCAGAAATATTGAGATTTGAGAGAAAAAGGACAGTGAATAGTTGAATAGGGGAGATAAGGTCGTGGGTTGGGTAAGCGGTTGTTTCCTTTTTTTTTTTTTTTTCGTTTTTTAACTTTTCAGAATTTTTTCTTTAACTTTGGGCGGGCCTGCCCTTTTTTTTTTTTTTTTTTTTAAATCAGAATTGGGCGAGCCTTCTTTTCCCACTCAAAAACGTTTCTTCCACCTTTTAATGGTAACAAATTTTGAAACACGCTATCGTCACATGCTATAAAAGACTATTATTCTTGTAGTATAGTCTGTTGGATACTTGTTTGCTTCATTTATCTAACCTATGTGATTATGAAACATTATTTCCTGTTAATGCCAACAGACCATGGTGATGAGATACTCGGCAACTGTGCCAAGAATGTTGACTTTAATTCTGAACTACTCAATTGTCAAGCGACTATTCATGTTCGTGAACTTGATTGGATGAGTTCATGGCCTCCTAGGATTTGCATTGAAGACTCCACTAATTGCAATAGGTAATATTTTATTTGTAATCTACTTTTTTTTTTTCCTCCTCCCTTCAATCGGTCATGAGTTAACATGTAATATTTTGAGAATCACATTGTTTTCATATTTTTCATTGGAAAAACATAAGTTGCTTGATTTGCCGGCATTACTTAGGTACTCTTGGACCTCCTTGGAAGTTGAAGAAGCAAAGGAAGCTTCTTTGTTTGTAGCTGCAGATGTAATTTATAGTGATGACCTCACAGATACATTTTTCAGTACTGTAGAAAGATTAATGTCTCGTGGGTCAGAAAAGGTACATACCAATGCATTAGAACAGCTCATACAGTAATGGTTGCGAGTATTATGTCTGGCCTTAAACACAAGACTTAAACAGCCAAATAGCCAATCAGCAAATTGTTGTTTGAAATAGAGTTTGAACATGGATAGTTTTGTGCATGAGAGTAGGACATACATTCCCATGTTGGGCCAATAATGGTTATCACTATGTTAATTAGGTGTTATACTTGGCATTAGAAAAGCGCTACAACTTCAGCCTTCACGATCTTGATGTTGTTGCAAACGGTTATTCTCATTTCCTAAGCTATCTGCAAGATGACGAAGGTAACCATGTCCTTGTATGGTTGTTTCCTTCATGAGTATTTACCATCTTTAACCTTCTGGCTTTTAATTTGGCTTTGGAATGGCTGGTTGTAGAGTGTGAAGACGCCGAAGTCTGCTCAACGCGCTGCTTTGTGGGCAAGTGCATTGATGTTGCACAGATTCCTCAATATGTGAGGGAGTATGACAGAGGAAATGACGTGGAGATTTGGCAGATCAAGTACAGCAAAAGAAAACTTTAATTTAAGGTTCCTATAACAGCAGGATTTTACATGTAACGATCCTTCTGTTTATGAAGTGCATCAGAATTTGTTGTTTCCAGAACTCAAACTATCAGGCTGGAAAGTGAATATTGGTTAATGGACCACCTGCCTCGCCCAACTTATGCAGCCTAAGTTAGCTTTTGTTTTGATTATACTTTACTTTCGTTTGATACCTATTATAGTTAAACATTTGGTAGTAAAAAAATCTCGGATAAACAGGCTGTAAATGATTACTGTGACTATTACTGTTGAGAATATGTAACTATTCTCAACAAGCTGTAATTATTACTGTTATCAAAAAATTTTGGTCGCTCAAACTTTCAGTAACAAAAATATTTGATAGCTAAAAAATTTTGCAAAATACGTTTTGCTAACAAATAAATTTAAATTTTTTCAGAGAGCAATGGAGACCAAATTTTTTTGGTCTTGGATTTTTTTTTAGACCAACGGAGACCAAATTTTTTTGGTCTCAGATTTTTTTTTGAGACCAACGGAGACCAAATAATTTTGGTCTCGAATTCTTCTGTGACCAATGGAGACCAAATTTTTTTGGTCTCGGATTGTTCTGTGACCAACGGAGACCAATTTTTTTTGGTCTCGGATTCTTCTATGACCAACGGAGACCAAATTTTCTTGGTCGCGGTTTTTGACCAACGGATACCAAATTTTTTTGGTCTCGGATTCTTCTATGATCAACCAAGACCAAATTTTCTTGGTCACGGATTTTGACCTACAGAGACCAAATTTTTTTTGGTCGCCACCGATACCTAGTGCGACCACCTTTTGGGGACCAAATGGCGACCAAAAATTTTTGGTCGCGGAAGGCAACGGCGACCAAAAAATAGACCTACTGGGACCAATTTTTTGGTCTCCGAAAGTGAAAATTCTTGTAGTGTTAATAGAGGTCATCCAAAACAATTGCTTTGGATTGTCTTTTTTTTTTTTTTTTTGAATTTTTGGTTTCACAATATTGATTGCCTTTTTTCTTTTCTGATGATTGAAATTATAGATTTTATATTGGAGTTATATCAGCTTCCTGTGCTATTTTTTTCGCTTTTATTTTATTTTATTCCTCTCTCCTTTCTTTCTTTCTTTCTTTAATCTCAAATTATAGTCAAATAATAGGTCTTCTTGTAAACTTTCTTTCTCTAATCTCAAAATCAAAGTGGATGGTGAACTCAATTTGGCCGAAAAACAAAATGGACTTCCAACACGTAACCATCCCAAGAAAAATGAAAAAAAAAAAAAATGACAATGAATTTGATGATGGAATGAACCATTAGATGAAGGCAACAAATTTGTTTTGAATATATAAATTTCTACTTATAGAAACCTTAGATTTGACGTATCTCCCGCTCCATTTATGCTTTTGTTATAAGACTACTAATTTTTTTGAATACACTAGAAGATATCTCATTCTTTAAAAAAATAAATAAATAAATATTGACATATTTTATTTTGTTTTCTATATAATCATATCACAAACATTGATGTTTCAAATAGTTTATATAATAAACCTCCATAATATTATGGATAGTTAATGTTACTTTTCATATGTAATCATATTTTCATATCTAAGTATTATAGATATGTTGTTTATTATAGCGAGATTTTAGTATAATGTTTTATTATTATTTATAGTTAGTATTATTTTTTTAATCTTATAGGATTCAGAAACAGAATATAATCTTACTCTGTTACCAAAATAAATATTTTCTTAAGATAACATAAATGGCCATCTCTCTCTTGACATTATTAGACTAGATATTTTTTAAGAAATAAAAAAATATTTAATAAAGACTACTTTTTTTTAGCTTTTAGATTCTTACATATATACACAACTAAAGACATTTGAGAGCTTTTATCAACCTCTATTAAATATAAATTTACACTATTATTTATTATAATATATATATATATATAATACATTCAATGCACGTATATAAACTAGTATACTTAAAAGAGTCATTGGCTCTTCTAGTTATGACTTCCTTGCTTACCACGTGACAATCATCTGTTTGTCACATCATTACCACGTAGTGACTACATTATTACCATGTAGATTTTTTTTTTATTTACTTTGCTTTACTTGTCTATTTTGCACCTAAGTACTATATATATATATATATGAACCAAAGAATGCTCTCTCGTCCTTCTATCACTTGTTTTCTTTTTATTTTTTCTAATGGTTTTGTCTTTTTTTTCTCTCTTTTTTTCATCCTTTAATTTTCCCATATATATCTTTATCGTTAAAAAAAATTTCGTACTCAAATTTTAACCTTATTAAAAAGAATTTTGTCTAAGTTTTCTTTTTTTTTTTTTTTTGGAGTTTCTAGTTTTTTCTTTTTTTTTTTTTTCAGGATAGAACTACGATAAAGCCCTTTTTATATACCCTATCGATAGAGTTTATTTTTAAACCGTTCAGATATAATCAAACGGTTGAGATGCTGCTTGTGTATAGTAATTATTATACACTTTAACCTTATAGTAGTGTTTGATCAATAAATTAAAATAATAATTTTAAAAAAAAAATCCAACCTCCTTCCCGACGCCGGTGACTTCCCGCCGACCTGGCGATGGACCCCACCACCCCCCGTGTCAGCATCGAGCCAGTCCCTCCCCCCAACGCCAACAACGGACCCCCGCTCCCCCGCCGATGCTAACCAACCCAGTCCCCCCCAACCGACCAACCCAAGAGCCCCCCTCCCGCCAATGCCAACGACCCCCCCCCCTCGCGAGCTCGAGCCGAGGCGCCCCTATCCCCCGGATGTTGGCCACGCTCCCCCCACCAAATCTGCTCCCCTCCTGACACAACTAGCCCACTCCCTCCTTCCTTGTCGACCTCGAAGGCGAAACCTCCCCTACCCTCTTCCCCCCAACTTCCACCACTGGTGGATTTTTTTTTTTAATTTTTTTATTTTTTTATTTTTTAGTTAAATACTACTATAAAGTAAAGTGTATGATAATTATCATATATAAATAACATCTCAACCATTCGATTATATACATCTATCAATATAATATATTAAAGAGGTTTTACTATAGTTTTACTCTTTTTTTTAATTTAAATTTCGTAATAGACTTTCCATCTTTTTTTTCTCTCTCTTTTTTCTCTTTTCTTTATTTTATCGTTTTGTGCTGTTTTCTTTTGTTTTTTTTTTTTTTTAATTCTTAACTAATATATTCAAAAGAGGGAGAAAAAGAGGGAGAGAGGAAGAAATGCATTGAGCATTGCTTGTTTATTTCTCTATCAATAAATATCTTTTATTCTATTATTGGTTACCTTTTTCTTCTCACTTTAATACACTTGTGCACGGGGTGGGTATTTGGATTACCCTCGGAAACAATTAAGAGTCACCAAGAAATTATACCTTTTAAAAAAAAAAAAACAAAAACAAAAAGACGGTGAGTGAGTGTATTTCCCCACGTGGAGATCATCCGTCTAACCGAAAAAATATCAACAATTTATTATACTGCCCATACCCCTAACGCTAGCATGCAAACAAAAAGAGGCCACTCTCATTCAACAGAAGATGGTAAATATTACTTCTGCAATGAAAAATCTTCTAATGTGAATTAGCAACAACTTATTAACAAGAAAGTGGAAAAAGGGTCTTCTAAGTTTTAAGCATAAGAAGCCTTTAGAAATGGAAAAACAACAAGAAGAGAACTAAGCAAAAATAAGGAAAGGATTGGAAAAACAATCCAAGAAAAAAATATATATATTTGTTAAAAACTTTCATTATGAGTTCAAAGTTGATAATTAGATTTTTTTTTTTAACTCAATGTTACAAAATTTTCATCAATATATTTAATATGTCATGTTTCCCAAAAGCATGACACAACAATTTGCTTCTTCTTCTTTTTTTTTTTTTTTTTTTTGAAATAATGATACGGTAAACATTATTATACGGAAAAAGGGTCTTATAAGTTTTAAGCATAATGATATATTTAGTAAACATTTTCTTCTTCTTTTCTATCCTATTACTTTTATTATTTTCTTATTTAACTTTTTTGTTTAGAACATGTTTAAATCATAGTATTAAGTGCACAATTCTAATGGTAATTCAAATTTTTTTATGAAACAAAACACTATAAAATTTTTTGTTGAAAAATAAGTTTTAAATGAGATGTTTAACGAGAGCTAAGATCTGACCACAAGGTGTTGAATCGGAAATGACAGGTGGGTTTTTTAAAGACAGGCTCTTGTTAAGAAAGGTCATAAAATATCATACAAATTGCTTGGAGTCGATCCTCATTCCTACAACAGAAGCCCCTGCCCAAAAGGGTTGATTCTTGTTTTTTAGCCATTTTAAACTAGGGCTGAATTTATTTTATTAAAAAAAAAAAAAAGGACTCAACCGAATTAATCGAATCCAAAGATGAAACATTTTCAATGATATTATCCAAATGCCTGAACAATAATTCCATTGAGAGCCTTCGTTATCAAAGCATATGTGAAGGCATCTTCATGGAGATCCTCAAATTTACATTTTTAATGTTTTATCGTTTTGTGCTTTTTCTTTCTCGTTTTATGTGAAGATGCATCTTCATGGAGATCCTCAAATCTACATTTTCAATGTTTTATCGTTTTGTGCTTTTTCTTTTTCTTTTCTTTTTTCACTTTCTCTTTTGATTTTTATATCATTTAAATAATGTATTATTTTACACGTTCAGCTTGTGTTTCAACTACCATATCTTAAAGAAAGTATAAAAGAGGGGGAGAGAGCAATGCATTGAGCTCTACTTTGTTCATGTCTCTATCACAAACACTTTAATTCACGCTTGGCTATCAATTTATGACTCTTATCTTCTATTGGGTACCTGTTTGACTGTTTCTTCTCACTTTTAATGCACTGACGCGATGGTAGGATTTTTTTTTTTTTTTTTTTTGGTGATTTAAATGATTGGATATTTGGACTACCCTTTAAAACAATAATATATATATATATATATATAAAAGAAAAGGAATGTGAGTGTATATCCCCACGTGGGGATGGGATCATATGCTGCCCTTTTCCCTTTTCCCTAGCATATACAAACAGAAGGGGAGGGCCACTATCATTCAACAGAAGATGGTAAAGATTACTTCAGCAATAAAAACTATTTATATAAATTAGCAAAAAAAAAAAAAAAACTTAATGATAAGAGAATAGAAAAAGGGTCTTATAAGGATTAAGCATAAAAATCCTTAGAAAAGAAAAAACAACATAAAGAGAAGTAAGCAAAAATAAGAAAAGGATCAGAAAAACAATCCAAGAAAAAAAAATTTTCTGAAACTTTCATTATGAGTTCTAAGTTTAGATGATTTTTAATTTTAGGCTCAATGTTCAATTTTTTACGTCAAAATATTCAAGGGAGAAAGAAGTAAATAGTAAGCTTTTAGGATGTTTGTAGTAAATAGCAAGTTTATCAAGTAATCTCAGGCAATAATAATCTTCACGCTGCATCACGGTAGTAGTTATCTGTCCCGACGTTGACGAACATCTCCATGGCGTGCTCCACCTTCCCTACCGCCGGCGGCAACAGATTCGCCGGTGCCGAGTCCATCTTCGTCAGCGACGAGGAGTAGGAATAAGAGTGTTAATGCTGCTAAGTAGTGAAGAAAAAGAAGACAGGCAATGCTTATGCCACGACGTGATTTCAATCTCGTTGTCGGAATCAATATTTAGATACGCTTATTAACCTTATTTGTTTGTTGCTCTCACCACTATTTTACATTGCTCTTCACTATTTTCTCCCTGAATTTCAAAGAGAAAAGCACCTGAATTACACAATATAAAGATCATTCTAATTTGTATACCATTTAATTTTGAATGATAATTTCTCCTTTCTAAAAAAAGTACAGTTTTTTTTTTTTTTTTGCTTAAAAAGAAAGTACAGTTAAACACATTCTCTACTGCTTCCTATTGTCGAATTACATTTTAATGGCGACAAATATAAATGCAAGCATTTTAATATTGTATGGTGCAGTACTTTAACTTGAACACTTGTAGATTGGAAGTTAAAATTTTAATCCATCTGTTAAAAAGACTTCCTTTACCGACATTATAAAAATGAAATTTCTTGTCATAAATTTCTCCTTATGTTTAAGATGCTAAATTATGCAATGAACGTCTGCAACTTAAGAGCCATTTGCTTCGCATATTTAGTCATCTCATTTGAAAAATGAAATGAAAATGACATTTGCCTGAACTTAGACTTCGTTTGGCGTCCGGGTTTAACTCCAACTAAACTATACTTTTTCATCTCAATTTTTATCTTTTTCTAAAAAGTCAACAAAGTTTATAATTAATTTTTAAAAAGTCAACTCAATTCAAACTTAAAAATTTTATTTCAACTCAAACTCAACTCATTCACCAAACGGACCCTTAATGTTTTTCTCATTTCAGAAATGAGATAGAAAAAAATATCCCTTTTTTTTTTTTGGTTAAAATCAACTCTTGCACTCATTTTCATTTCAAATCTATTTTGCACAACATATTTAAAAATTTCTCTTATTTGCTTTAAGCTTAAAAATTCCCTAACTTTTGTTATTTTATCTTCCATCTATATTTTTTTTTCTTTCAATCTGTTCATAATTAATAAAGGACTAAATCTACATCTATGCCTATTTAAAGTCTGATAATATTTTATAGATTTGTTAAAAAAACTAATTTTGAACAATTTTTCTAGTATCTATCGAAATACAATTTCTTACATTTCACCTTTTTCAGAGTTCAAAAGAGAAAATGGCACATCCAAACGCTCTTTAGAAAAACAAAGAAAAGAAAAAGAAAAGAAAAGAGTGACTCGTCATTCTAGAACAAGAAAACTTTTCGTTTCTAAAGCAGACATACGAACCAAACTAACCGTTAGGTATCCCAAACTTGAGGCTTGTGCCAAATTTGAACGAAAGAAAACAGAGAAATTCCCATACAAACTAGAATTCAAGAGCTAATTTTAAGATTATTGCTTAAGTTTCCATTATTATCATCACCAAAACATAGTTCGATACAAGCAATGCCATGCAGAGATGCACTGATAAAATGTACCCAATAAACAAAGCCCACGTTATTAATATATTCTGCCTATAGCAGAATTCACGAATTAGAGCGAATAATCAGAAGAAAAGGAAACAAATTGGTGGCTGTTTCACTCTCCAATTTGGACACAAAAATTCCATTTTAGTTTTTTTTTTTTTTTTTTTTTCCTTATAAGTCAACAAAATTTTTTAACTATTTAACTAGTGAAAAATCAACCAACACCACTCTAAAAATTTCATTCTAAATCAGTACACCAAACACAAGTTAAAACTCCAAAACGCCGACAGAAGCTGGCATTTACAACTTGAAAATCAAATGCAACAAGCACAAAAATCAGGCAATTCAACTGTGTAAAAGATATTAAACTGGGTATAATGTTAAAGAGTTGTGGGAACAAAGGAATCGAGCCAGTTTCAGAGACGTAAAACATAATGGAACAAAACAGCCATAAATTGATAATCGAATGACAAACTTTGGAGAAAAAAAATATAATTCGGAGTCCACAGATTTAAAAAAAGGCAACCTAAACAAAGGAAAAAAAATCTCCGGACTGTGTAAGAAAAGGTCCACCAACGAATTGCAATGACCTATAGCGAGAGTTGAATCAATAATTATACAGGTTATGCAGGCTATCTTGGAAATGACTACAAGAAATACGGAACTCCTGTCCTAGGTCCTCTCATCTGGTTGTTCTCCTCCGTCTCCGTGAAAAACTTCACTTCTCTCTCCTGCAATAATAAGTACAAAAAAACAGCTTCATCAAGAGGAACAGCACACTTGACCGAGGTTACTTGCATCGTGACCGAGGTTACTTGCATCGTGACCAGAATTAGATTTACACAACTAGCAAATGGTGTCAACGCTTGAATCAACCTCAAGCCCAAATTTTATCTTTGTAACAATAGTAAACTAGGCAACAGTTATCCATTGTTTGACAGTAATGAATTGTTTGGTATCAAGATCTAAACCAACTATAGCCTTGTGCCAAAATCTAGATTTTACTGTTTCTTAGTAAAAAAGAAGCACCACCAATATGGTATAACGCTTGTTTAAATCACAGGTTTTGTAGGTCAAGAAACATGATAATGTCACGCATCTATTTCAACACCAAGACATAGCAATTTGGATTACCATGTTGTCATTAAAACTCAATATAGAAGCTACATTCCCACAACGATAACAGTAATTTGGCGCAGACCAAACCTGAAAAGATCAAAAGAACCAAACTCCTCAAAAAACATGTTAAAAAGAGAAAAATTAAACCACTGATATCGTACAATAAGTAAATAGTCTCACCGTAACAAGCCCCTTGTCTTGGAACATGTACTTAAGGCCTTCTTGTACAAGCTGGTGTGCTCGACAGACCAAATCGAGGTTGTTTATGTGGTTAAACTGCAGCGGAAAAAAATAATCCTTAATTTTTCATTTTCAGTGTTCTGCAATACATCTATAAATTTCCAGGGAAGAACTCTCCATGTATTGAGATCAGATGATCACCTCAGAAGTGACCCTGGACCCAAAAAGCCAACCTGCTCCACGTGGACTGACTGCCCATGTTTCAATATCTTCGGGATCACTCCACATAAGATCACAAAAGGGCCCCTCATGTGGAATTTCACAATTTCGTTCGATGACCCTTATCTGTCAAAGGAAAAGTTCATATGCTTATGAGTAATAATGGTGACATGAAAACAGTGATGGTGATAATGATGAAATGCAAAAGTCGTCTATATAATGCCATAACAGGGTTTCAATGCTTAAAAGGAGAAATATGAAGATTAACATAAATTGTCTAGAAAAATAATATTTTCCATGCTATGCAAGCACGATTGGATCTCAGTTGTAGGTATTGAATAGAAAGGATAACCTAGATTGCAAAAATTAACCGTGAGAGAAGATGATATGAAAAAGGCTGGTCATAGGAACAAGCATCGTCCAAATGTAATTATGCACAAAGTATAGAACAGTTTTCAACATGCAAACTATGAATCAGACCGGTGTAACGATAATAATACATGAAGTCCATGCATGAACGAGCAGATGGTTAACTCAGAAAACATACATCCAGAAGTCATTTACCAAAAAGTAAATTACAGAAATTTATCCAGGTGGTTCAGACTACAATTAAGAAGAAGAACCTGATCAATCGTTCGAATATCAGGAGAAAGACCACCATGAACACAAAGCACCTGGACAACAAAGCAAATAAATGCTATTTGTTAACAAAAAGCACTGACGCACAATTGCGTCAAAGAACACATGATGTGCAGGAACATTTGTAACCATGCACACAAGCAGTGATAAACAAGCGTATCCATCCACGTTTGTGCCCGTGTCTTGCATATTTAAAGCAAGGGAAAGAGGTTTACAGTGCCGTCTATGATTGCCGAGAGCGTCAAATAATCAAAAACGTCTGTACAATAGCGCCATGCATTGGCATTTCCATACTTCCTCTGGCACTCATCGTAAAACCCATAAACCTAGCAAGATGGAATTATCCAATATATAAAAGATTAATGATAATATCAACAATTTCTAGAATTGGTATTCGTAAGCATTAAAATTTCATTCAAAATAACAAAACTATGGGAGTTGAAAGTTTACGGTTAAGGTGTGGAAAATAACAAAATCCCTGCCATTCATCAAAACCCGATGACAAAATCAATATTTTGCCTTTGTAAGGACATGCTCCTTGAAAAATTAAGCTGACCTTGACCCCATGCATTAGAGACTGGGAGAAAGATTAACGGATACATTGTATTATATATATATTTTTTAGGAAATTTAAAAATTTAAAAAAAATTTAAAAAAAAAAAGGTAAGGAAAACGAAGAAAAACTTCCACCCCATAAGAAATAGAACCCTTCTTCATACCTTAATAAAGTAAACCAATAACCACATTCAATTATAAAAGGAGGAATGCTATAATGGTTGCTAAAAGAACACTACAGCTGAAGGTTTTGCACTATGATAACAATTTGAGAGAAACGGATAACAAATAGAAAATACATAAACATGTTCTCAATACAAATATGTACATATGAATATACGTGTTCTTCAAAATTTCTTCGTATCCTGATCTATAATTATTTTAAAGTAATAAAAGATATTAATGTGCAAACTCTTTAAACATTTATGCATCAAATACTTGGCTACATCCCCTTCAAACCCTATCATTTCGCAGTAAGGTGTGTTCCACAATGTCCAATATTTCATCTCAATGATTGACCAATCACATTAACAAACCACCACTTTAACTCATTATAACACCGATTAAAGGAATTTTTTGAGGGAAAAAAGAAAAGCTAAGGACTTGAACCCGAAAAATCCAATAATGACTAGCTTTAACCAGACAATGCTCATAAAGAAGAAAAATGCAACTGGAAGATTTAGATAATAATAGATTTAACCAGTCAAGAGTATGAAAATGCAAACAAAAGTAAGTACGGAAAGTAATGCCGCATGAAAACTGAACTTAAAAGAAGTTAAATCATGCTTTATCGTTTTATTTCATACCATTACCAAAACAAGCAAAGACGCATGCACAAACACACACACACACACACACACACACACACACAGAGTATTTGCTACCTGAGTCAGTTGCCTGCTCTCATGATTTCCACGCAAAAGGGTTATGTTAGCTGGGTATCTGTAATTATACAAAACACAACAACAACTATTAGCTTCTAAAAGGTATGAAAAAACTATAAACACATGAAATCAGAAACAGAGCATATAAAAAGGGCCCACTTGGGGGCTCATTTGATATCTGGTTTCCAGATTTTTTTTTTTTTTTTTTTTTGGGTCTTTTTCTTCAACTCAAAATTACTTTTCACTATTCATGTCTCCAAATATCTACACATAAACTCAAACTTTAAAAGTCCATAACTTTGTTGTTTCAAGTTAAAATGAGTTTTTTTTTTTTTTTTTTTTTTAATGAGATAGAATTTCGAGAAGAACTAACCAAAGATCCAATTGATTTTTTTTTAGAACATATTTTAAGATTTTACACTTTTTCACTCCAAACAGTTTTTTTTTTTTTTTTTTTTTAAACTAAATGCACATAAGCTACATCTCATTTTCAATCCAAAACTACATCTCCAAAACCTCCCCAAACGGGCCCTAAAGTAATTGCAGAAAAAATTATATTTGCATTTCTTACCAAGGTTTTAAAAAGCACCAAAGGAGTATACCTTGATGCACACTCCATGACGAGGCACATAGAGATGATTTCAAAGCTTATGCTTTGATGGCCACAATATGAGGCTTACGCCTCACCCTCGTGAGGTGTGAGCCTCTGAGCATACAAGGCTTTTGCCTCTTGTAAATGAGGCAGCCGGGCTACATTTGTCATGTTTCGAACATAGAAAGTCTAGCCCAGACTATATTTTAGGCCCAATTTATTTGGGTTCTAAAATTAGAAGAAAACTTTATTTAGAAGCTGGAAACTAAAATAACAGTAGAAAAAGTTTGTGCCCGAACCCCTATCTCAAGAACACAACCCTGTCCTCCATTCATTGACCGGCAGCCAGTAACCTAGTACTGAACCTAACTTTTATCTTTGGAATGACTTTTTAAGGATTTGTCTTGGCTAATGACTAGTTAAGTTTATCTCCACTAATCATGCTTTAATGAGCACAACTATGACATCCTAATTACTATCATTTTCTAGTTTTTTACAAGCACCCTTTGCATTGCATGCTTCCAAGTGCCTTCAGACGGCCTCATCTCACATAGGCAACACACTCAAAACCCCATTGGAGTTTTTTAAGCATTGCTACAAAGAAAAATGGGGGCAACAGGTTCTCTTTTCACAGGTTAATGAGTCTTAACAAAAAGAGTGAAAGTTCCCTTTAAATTTACATACTAGAAATGCAAGTAATAATGATTTTTTTTTCCTTTTTTATTTCAGTGTCTAAAGGAACAAAAAACTAGGGTCCATGAGAAAAAAAAACAATTAAATGCATCATTCATGAAATTGAATCATTTAACAACTGCCCTTGGTTAAGAAAAATTCTATTTAAAACAAAAAAAAAAAAAAAAAAAGGAAATGTGAATCTAGAACATAGGAGTCCTTAAAACTATATGCTATAAACAGTGGAATAAAGAAATCAACATCCTTGTTCCTAAGAAAAAAGTCAGAGACAAACTTGTGTACAAAAAGGAAATAGAAACATACCTTGCTTTGAGAAGCAAAAGAATTGTGAAAACTTCAAGACTATTGTAACCTCGATCAACAAAATCCCCCTGCCAAACGTTAAGGAACATTAAGCACCCAGGAAAACATGTAAATATTTTGATGGCAATGTTATAAGCAGTATATATGTATATATATATATATTCACACACTCACACACACACATAGATCATACCATAAATATGTAATTTGTCTCTGGTACATGACCTCCTGTTTGGAAAAGTTTCATTAGATCATGGAACTGGCCATGAATATCACCACAAACAGTGACTGGACTATTTACAGGCTGCACATTGGACTCCTCAATAAGAATATCTTTAACCTACAAAAGATTGCACAAATTGATGAAGGATCCATAAACCGCCATAGTTTCTTAAAATAAAAGGCATATTTGAGTATTTCTTTTGTCCGTCAAAAAGCTAGTCTCCCCGCCTTCTCGGGTCCTTGTCTCTCGTCAAGATAATAGTCCAGGCAAAAAAACCAAACTATCTTAAAAAATTGAAGAAATAATATCGCATAATATCATATGGATTATTTACTAGTTAATAGTTAATACAGCTCAGAAATTTTTCTAATCATTGCCTTCCATGGGTTCACAGAACATATGTAAGTGCGAAAATCAAAGAACTCCAAATTAATTAAAATTGAGTGTTTTACCCAATAGGATACCATTTCACAAGTTATCAAGTAGGAAATTGTAAAAGCACTTCAAGAAAGCATGTGACTTCAGACAGTGATGTGAATATTATGTAAAAATCTCTCATTAACCCTGTAAAATTTACAAACCAATTCAAGTAGAGTACTAAGTCTTAAGAACTTGGACTTGACTTGGCGGTTCTTCATGCGCATCCTTCATCGGTTTTCTCATGATTTCTTGAGAGTAATGTCTAAGAATTAGAGAAATGGCCATGTCATGTCAACACTTGCTAACTATTTCTTTGGAAAAAAAAAAATGGAATAACTCCCACACTTGAACAGGAAAAAAAGTCTTCGCTCAAAATCGGGAGCCGGGGCTTGCCAAGCCAGACTTGAGGATCACCTTCGTTCAGTTACATTCCATCCCGGCTAGAGGCAAGAACGCTTTCCTTCACGGAGAACTCAACGAAATTATATATGTCTATAGATTTAACATATATAATATATCTCCTATTGCCTACTTTACTTTCCAGAAATACCCAATTAATCCTGAAATTTTCCAAAGATCCCAAAAACCAACAATGACTATGAGGAAATATAGCACCTAACAGAAATTTCTAGTCAGAAATCCAATCAAACTACTATATCTCGTAGTTTTCTCGTATACCACCATGGAATTGCAAACAAATACTACTTAAACTACACTGAAACTAAGTTATTCAAATTCAAATCTCCGATAGTAATCACAAATTCGAACAATAAATCGAAATCCAGTCGCTAATTTAAAGAGGAAATCATTATCTTTTCGGATTTTAAAATTCCTAATTGAGCCCATTTTCCAGATCTCCCGCAACAATACAAGTACCATAACGGCGAATCGATTTCGGAATTTTCTTGGCAAGCAAACAGAAACGAATAAAAACAAGAAAACCGAGATCAATCTTGGAGAGAGAGAGAGACAGAGAGAAACAGATCGCGAAACCCTAACTAGAGAGAGAAAAGAGGAAAAAAAAAGAGGAGAGAGAAAATCCGGACATATTCGCAGAGAAGTTGAAGCTCATCCTCCAAGAGATGCTGGCCGTCCTTGACCTTTGAGATCCACTGGTCCAAATCCATCTTCGTTCTTCGTTCTTCGTTCTTCTTCTTCTTCTTCTTCGTTCTTCTTCGTTCTTCTTCTTTGTTTGCTTGTTTCTTCCTTTAACCTTGTCTGAGTTTTCTTTCTTTGTTTCTAGGGTTTTCAGTTGATGAGATGAGAACGAGAAGAGAAGAGAAAAATATCCATAAATTATTATTTACTTTTACTTCATGTATGTGCGACTATCTTAAAAGCGAAATTAGCAAAATAACGTTATCTCATTTTAAAGAACATTTGACGTTAAACTTGAGTTCGAAATAAAATGAAAACTTTTAATTATAATCGATTGATTTTTTAAAAATTAAATATAATTTTTATTAATTTTTAAAAAAATTAAAAATTAATTATAAAATATATTTTAATTTAAAATAAAATGAAACATTGAAATATAATCTTAGAACAAGAATAATATAATCTTATGTTTTGTTTGTTGAGTCAATTTGAACTCAAGACATTTGGTGTCTAAGTTTGGTTTCAACTATGAGTTGGACCGTTGCACAGTAAACTAACCGTTGCACAATAAACCAAACTTGCGCCCAACCTCCCTTGCGCCCATTCGCTGACGGACCGTTGACCGCGTTCTCGATCATCGACCACTCACCCCATGTCGCCCACTGCCCAAATTGCTACCTCGCGTCAACACCATCGCCTTGGAGTTCGTTCCCAACAATAAGAACTCGCGAGCCACTCACTGCCGAATCGTGAGCTCGCCGGCCTCACGAGCCAACCACTATCCAATTGCGACAAGAAGCTCGATGCTGGGCATGGAGGAGAGCAAATTTTCGACGGCGAGGGGAGGCCAATGAGTGGGATTTCTCTTTGAATTAACAGGTCCAATGGTTGAGATTTCCTTCAAAAATGTTAAATAAAAGGAAAAAGAAATGGAGAGACAGAGAGAGTGGGAAACCAAGAGAGATGGAGGGGAAAGAGGGGGATAGAGAGAGAAAGAGAAAAGAGTGAGAAATGGGAGAGACGGCACAAGGGTTGGGGGCATGATTGTGTCGTCATGTTTGGGGGGGGAGGGGGCGGCAGTGGCGACACAACCCAGATCTGGGTTTGTGTTGGGGGTTGCGAGAGGGAGGGAGAGAGAGGGGGCGTCGGGGTATGGGGTGCGAGCATGACCGTGTTGGCGGAGATGGTGGGGGCGACGGTAGTGTAACCGAGAGCTGGGTTTGTGGCGGGGGGTTGCTTAAGGGATGGAGCAAGAGGGAGGGGGAGGGGATAGGGATGGGGATGGGGATGGGGGAGAGGGGGAGGGAGGGGGCAAAAAAGGCAAAATGAAAAAAAAAAAAAAGGAAAAATTTAAAGGAAAAATTATTTAAATCTCAAAGTCAAACAACTAACAAATGTCAAATATTTTTTTGTGGACTATAATCACATTATTCCACACATAGAGACTAAATTAAGATGTAAAAAAAATTACTAATTTCCAATATATAATACAATTCTAATAATTTCTCAATATAATAAACTTTTTACATTTAAACACTCAACTCAAATTAAATTTTTTAACTTAAACTTTTTTACCAACCACTCAACTCAAGTTAAACTCTTTAACTTAACTTTTTACTAAACACTCAATTATAACTCTCAACTTAACTTATCTTTAACTCAATTTAAAAATCTTAACTCAAACTGTTTCACCAAATGAACTCTTAAAATAAGAATTTCTGTAATCGTTTTTTATTATTCAAGGTCATTTTATTAATTAAATTTTCTAATAACTTTTAAAAAAAATTATTAAATCATTTTATAAATTACCCCCATTTACTTTCTATACAATTTATTAGCATTGGTCTAACACCACTCTGAATATTTTAAACCGGCCACCATATTTAGGCCCTGCACACCAGCTTAAGCTGGTATTTTCTTTTTGGGACTAAGGAGTTTTTCACTCCCAACCCGCCATTGACTTTGCTTTCTCATTTCCTTTATTTTTTTCTTTTTCTTGTGTTTTTCATTTTTTTTAATTATTTTTGTGTATATTTTGGATTTTCCTTTTAGTTTTTTCTTAGGAAAATTTTTGCTAAAATTTTTAGACTACTACTCAATTTGTCAAATACTCGCTATTATTTTTTTTTTTTTTTTCATAGAAAATATGTTGGTATTTTTAGTGGGAATAAAAATTCATTTACGTAATTACAAATATAGTTTAACACCCATTTTACACATTAATTCATCATGAGATGTAAAGTTTGAATCTTCTGTACTCAAGTTCGGAAAAAAAAAAACTTAAAACAAGAAAATTAAGATGGAATTAACGCAATTTTTCATGGAATGGTGTTTTTTTTTTTTTTTTTAAGAGGATGTAGTAGGCAAGTTTAGGCTAAGAGAGAAAACAAATACAAACAATTGAATAATGGACGATGTTTTACATAGTAGTCTTTTTATTATTAACAATGCTTTTAGAGTCAAGGGAGATTTAGATGGTTAGTTTAGCGCTTCCTAAATTTAGGCATACAATATTTAATGCTAGTTTTCTAATATCTGTCTGTGTGAGATCTTCAAAAGAAAAACATGTGTGTACTTGTGTTGCTACATACAGATGGATAATATAATCTACTTTCAATAAGAGTATATGCTTATAGAGTAATACGTATATAAATATTTATATATATCTCTCAACAATATATATTAATATTTATCTAGTGTTTATGATTCTCATTTATTAAAAATTAAGTTGAAAAACACTTTTATGACTTTTAAACTTGAAAACACATGAACAGGTAACATGTTTGTTACTGAGGTGTTGGAGATTAGCAATAAACAAATAAACAATTATCATGTTGGGTCCGTAGTTAAATGTTTGAGTGCTTGAGGGTCTTTAGTGGAGTGTATTTACTTAAACGTAAAACTTGGAGTAGGCATGAAATCAGAACAAGTTGGTATTCCCACACCTTACACCCAAAGATAAAATTATCTCAAATAATCACATATTTTTTTCATCTATTAACCAATACAACACAAACTCCGCCATCTTGACCAACATAACACAAATTTTAGTTTACTTTAGTTTGGTTTTGTATCATATTGGTCTAATGTTATTTTTTTTATTATATTAGTACAATAATCTTTAAATTATGCGTCATTTAGGTACTTTCTTTTATTCAAAATGAATATACAAGAGGCTGAATGAGGTTTTTTTTTTTTTTTTTAGTGTAAATTAGAGTCAAAATTAGCTATTTACTTGGTTATATGATTTAGAATCGACAATCAATAGGAATATCATTCGTGCATCTATTTAAATCCAAAATAAATAAATAAATAATTGGTTAGATATCTACATGTATATGCCTTCGTAATTATGCTTTCAAAAATTTTTAAAAACTTAATTTGCAAATTGATTATCATACTGTGAATCATAACTTAAACTGATGGTTATAATATTAAGATATTAAAACAATAAATATAATTTGTGTGATTTTTTATTTTAAAAAATTGAAAAAGTGTAAAAACTTGAAATTAAATAAATTAAATAAATAAAGTGTAAAAAATTGAATACATATTATTTTATTACAGAATTAAAAATTATTTTTTGTTGATTCTGAACAAAATTACTAATTATTTATTCTTAGCAAAATTAATAATAATTAGAATAACTTTATAATATTAGGTATATAATAATTAATATAGGTTGTTATTATTTCTTTTTTACTATTAGGAATAAATATTTTACTGTCCATTATTCTCATAATATAATTCTAAACTTTATCTCCTAAATTTTTAAAACTCTTATTTTGTCCTACGAGTTTTGAATTTATCACACTTAATTCCTGTATTATTAGAATTTTGATTTTATTAGTTAAGGGGCAAAATTAGGAGTTTCAAAATTTCAAAAGGCAAAGTATGAAAGATCTTAAAGTTTAGTAGGGCATATAGGATATTTTTCCTCTTGAACTTTGAATATGTCCAACTGAATCCATGTAACTAGAATTTTGGTTAAAAACAAACGGAAAAATACGAGTATCAATCTTACTAAACTTTATTCTATTAGGATTTTCATTATAAACAAACGGAAAAAGGACTACAATGACTACACTTTTTTCCATCTGTTTTTTAAATTCTAATAGAAGGCATTAAGTGTGGGCTAATTAAAAGTTAAACTTACATTTGATATTTAAGTTTATTTTAAACTAAAACGGTACTTTACGCTGGTTTTTTGAAAATCAATAAAAATTATAATTAATTTTTGAAAAGTCTCAACCAACTTCAACTTAGAAAATTCTATTTCATTTCAAACTCAATTCAAACACCAAACACATCCTAAGTGAGCTAAAAGGGAAGTTTTTAAAATTCAAGAAGCAAATTGTGAATGATCTTAAAATTCAGTTGACATGTATGATATTTTGCCACTAAAATTTTAAATTTATCCCACTTAATCCTTGTTACTAGAATTTTGGTTTAAAACCTATGAAAAAATATGGGTGTTTATCTTATTAAATCTATTTTATTTAGGATTTTTATTAAAAAAAACGGAAAAATACCATTTGACTACACTTAATTCACTTTTTTCCATCTATTTTTAATTGAAATTCTAATAGAAGGTGTTTAGTGTGGGCTAATTCAAACTTAAGAGCTCAAAGGGTAATTTTTAAAGTTCAAAAAGTAAGGTGTGAATGATCCAAAAGTTTATTGACCATAGAGGAAAATAATCCTATTTTATAACTAAAACAAAGGTAAATAAGTAACTATATATATACCAAGCTTGGGAGCTATAATCTCAAATTGACGCAGGCTCACTGTTCCCACTCAGAAGAAAAATGAATAAGTAAATAAGCATCCGTTTGTTTCATCATCTCATTTCAACTCAAATTATATTTTTTTTGTCTTTTTCTTAAGGTAAAATAGAAATTATATGTCTTTTTCTCAACCAAGTTTTTATCTTTTCTGGAGCTACAACTTCAAAAAAATTGATACCATTACAACGAAAATATTTCAACTCAAACTAACGAGCCAAACGGACCCTAAGTGATTAATCATTTGATCCTCATTCCATTTTTTTTTTTTTTTTTAAAGAGACCTCATTATGGGAGGTTTTGGTGCTAAAGATTTAGATTATAGAATTTGGGTTTGAATTGAATTGTGTGTTTGGTTTAGGTGTTTGAATTGCTAGGAATTAAAAAGTGTAAAAACTTGAAATGTATTCGGAAAAAAAAAAATATGGAGTTGTTTCGTTCATTTTAAAATTCTATGTAATTTATAAAAAAATCTCATTTGGATTTATATATGGAAAGTTGTGGACTTTTAAAATTTGAGTTAGAAAACTATAAATAGTGAAACTTGAGAGAGAAAAAAACAAAATTTGGAAATTGTAATTTTAGAGTTTAAACCCATGCACCAAAGATCTCAATAAATTATTAGTACAAGTAAAAACGCTATAAATCTGAAGACTTATTTTTATACGCCTTCATGCATCGTTACCATTAGCACATTTAAGAAGATTGACATGCTCATCATCAAGCAGCAAGGCCTTTAGTGAATATTAATGTTAGCGTCATAAGAAATCTACCTTTAGTAACGTCTAGACTTTTAACTTGTTTAGTGTTATAATCAAAACCCTATTATTACCATCTAATTTTTATTTTTTTTTCTCAGCTTCACAATTTACATAATTTTGTAATTTAAACTTTAAAAGTCTATAACTTTACATAGGCAAGTCCAAATGAAATGATTTTTTCTATATAAATTGCATATAATTTTGAGACGAACGAAACAGGTTCCATATTGATATATATTTTTTTAACACATTTCAAGTTTTCACACTTTTTAACTTCAGCAATTCAAGTATGTCAATAAACATATAATCAATTCAAACTCAAATACTACGATCCAAATCTTAACACCAAATACATGCTTTGATTCTTTAGTAAATAATATAATAATTTGCAAATTTTATATTTATATTTGATAATTGAAACAGTTCCATAATTATTTATGCCTATAAACTTTTCACTCATTGAAAAAAAAAATTTAAATACGATAATTGAAAGGTAAAAAGAGGGAAATAAGCAAAAACACCTCTAGTAATAAAATAAATGACAGAAAACTTTTTGTCTGATGACAAATATCATATGTACATAACTATAAAACATATTCGCTATAAAAATTATCTTAAATAGCAACAAAATTTTCTTAAATAAAGTACTGTTAATAAATAGTAGCAAACATTTTGAGTGATGGTGAATAACGTTCATATACGATAAATAATGTATTTATGAAATATAATCACGACAAAAGATTATCTTAAAAATATTGTCATAAATAATATGTATGCGATAAATATAATATCTATGACAAACAATTTATTTGCAAAACATTTACAAAGAAATTACCTTTTAATAAATAAACAAATTTACTATAAATATGTTACCTCCGATGTTTTTATAATACACTATTTATTTTAAATATTTTAAAATATTTTCAATTTACTATAATTTATCCAAGTAAAAAAAAAAAAAAAACAATTCCTATCAATAATGTTACTATTTCACCTCAATTCCTTGAAAAAAAAAAAAAAAAAAAGGAATATTACACCTCATTCACTATTAAAAAAAAAAAAAAAAACCTCTATCTACCTCACTTATTTTTTTAGGACAAATTTCATTTTTTCCCCTTAAATTTTAAATCTTATCATAAAATATCCCTGAACTTCAATTTATAATATTTGTTTCTCCTAAACTTTGAAACTTTTGAGAATTTCCCCTTAGTGAAGTTTTTAATGGAAAATAAGGCATATCACTCATTCACAATCGGAGTTGGGTTGTGAATGGGTTGTGAATGTACAATTACTAAATTATCTCTTTAGCATGCGTTTGGTGTTAAGATTTAGATTGTAAAATTTAAGTTTGAATTAATTGTGCATTTATTAAGACGTTTAAATTACTTGAGTTAAAAAGTGTAAAAACTTGAAATGTGTTTGGAAAAAAAATCAATATAAAGCTCATTTTATTCGTCTCAAAATTTTATACAATTTAAAAAATAAAATCATTTCATTTGGACTTATCTATGTAAAGTTATGAATTTTTAAAGTTTGAGTTATAAAATTATGTGAATTTGTAAAGCTGAAAGGAAAAAAACAAAAATTAGAGGGTAGAAGTAGGGTTTAGATTGGAGGTTTAAACACTAGCGTCTTAAAATACCCTTAAATTTATCAGCAAGTGCATTGCGCATGTCATTTTCCATTGAAAACTTAGCTGATTGGGGAAATTTGCAAAATTTTTAAAATTCTAGGTAACATATGTTATAAATTGAAGTTCCAGGCTATTTTGTGACAATACCTAAATTTTGAGGGGGGGAATGAAATTTGAAATTTGTTTTTCTGAGTTATTTTTTATTTTTTATTTATTTTTTTTCGTAATTTAAATTTAAATTTTTATATTATAGCACCACACTAGAGTTCAGAGGAAAATTTTGGAAATTTCTTTCATTTTTCTGGGGCGGCGAGACGGTGGTGTTTAACAAATCAATCCCTACGGCCACCACAGCGGCTGGCTAGTTTATTGCGTTGTCCATTCAATTCGAAAGAGGAACGATCGCAAGAATTGGAGCTTAGGGTTTCTTTTGCATCCTCGGAAGAGGAACGATTCGCTTGTGTGCCGCAGATCACCGAGCAGGTTCGCTTTTCCATCTTCTTCTTTTTTTTTTTTTTTTTTTTTTTTTGAGGATAGAATTTGTTAAAACAATTCCTAATTTCGAGTTTGAGCTAAAAATCATGTTCTAATCATACCGTAATACGATGAATTATGTTGAAAGATTGATAATTTATATAGTAAGATGAGCTCTGCAAATATTCTGTAATTAGGGATTTGAATAATGTTAGCAATTAGGTTTCTTGTTCATGTTATTAAATTTAGTTTCATCTTTTGTGCTTTAGAACCTAGATTTTGGTTTAGGGCTCTTTTGTTTTCTTTGTAGACTTGAAATTTTCTGTTAATTTGATTGAATGAACAGATTGTTGAAAATTTTCCTGTCCTAATTTGAAATTTAGTTTGGTTTGATCATTTTGGTTTAGGAGTAATAATGGAAAAACAATTGGAGGGTTCCAGTGGCTCCGCGACAGGGATCGACTCTTCTAATATCGGTTTTAAGGTGTTTTTTTCTCGAATTTCTTTTGTCTTTTTTTCTTATTTCTTCAAGCTTTAATATTACAATTCGGATTTCTTCGCTAAAGGTTTATCTTGGTTTGATCAAGTAATTAGATTTGCTTTTTGGGTTTTGTAGCTTCTGAAGAAACAAGGTTGGAAAGAAGGAACTGGTCTTGGGATTTCTGAGCAGGTGGGCATTCTACTTTTCCCTGTTTACCTTTTTTAAGGTTTTTTTTATTGTATTTTTAGCTGGTAGTCTATGAGGTGAAAATCATGAAATGCTGTCTTTGTAAATTTACATTTTAGAGATAGTAGGCTTGACCTGAATTCCGGACTCTTGATTTGTTGGTGTTACCAAGTTGGATCGAAAGTTTTACGTTTCTTACTAACAATGGTTTGAATGCTTGTTTTCTGCAATTGGTATATGATATGGCTCATTATATATTATTGGAAATTGTTACCTAAAGTCTCTCCAAGTCTTTTCCAAGAAATTTTGAGTTGAAACATAGTTGCCTCCTAGTCAATATGCTTGAAAGCTAAGGTCTCTGACCTTGGAATTTGAACGGCAATAGCAAGTGCAAGATGGTTGGGTATTTGTTTTAAGAACCTGCAATCAAACCTTAAAAGTGTCATGATTGGTACGGTGGACTGACTGGCATATGAACAAGGTTACATGGTGGTGCCAAATATTAACTGACAATTTTGTTTTGTTTATCTTTTTCTCTGCCTTTATTTATTTATTTTTTTGGTTTTGAGGGTAATGGTTTTGTTTTTTGAACAGGGTAGATTGGAGCCGGTGGAAGCATATTTGAAGAATAACAAGCGGGGCTTGGGAGCTGACAAAGTTAAGAAGAAGGTCCTTACGCCTCTTGATACTAAAAGCACCACCACATCGGATGGGAAAAATAAACAGGTAATTTTTAATTATCATAGGCTCTCAACTTAACTCCATTTTTTTTTCTCCTTTATTTTAATAAATGACTGCACTGGTAAATGATTATATAATTAATACATATGTTATCGGGACTGTGAAGAAGAAGTAAGACACCACATTAAGTAATGAAAAATTGAGAGGTGGATAATCCTTGAAGGTTATTGTATGAAGTAAGAACTAGGAAAATCTTGTAAATATTATTGTAACCAGTAGAACTCGTCATATTCAAACAGATTGTGAAAGAAATGCGTTTGTTGATCTAAGTAAAAGATTGCACTTTGGAAGAATTAAGAATGAACACGAGTGGATTAATGCGATTTGGATCATGAAGAGATTTAACATATTGATCCAACCATTCCAACTGGGCAACCTTTATTGGGAAGCTAGTTATTTGCTTAGTTTGTTATTTTCTTCTGATTTCTTTCGAGTTAATTTAAGCTATGGAACAAGAAAACATTGGTTTTCTCTTTTTAAATTTTATTTTGGGGTCGTTGCGCTGTGCGTTTTCCAGTGCGTTTGTACTAATGTCATGTTGATTTAGGAACCACCATCAAAAAAATCTAAGCCACTCACTAAAAAGATGAGGAGGATGCAAGAGCTTGAAAGACGATTGCAGGAGAAGGAATTTGAGCGGGCATTTTTCAGGGAGTTCTGGCCAGATAATGTTTAGTGGATGATCTATATTTTTTATTTGCATGATCTTTGCCCCTCTTTTTCATCTTCTGGGGATCTTGATTTTGTATAGATCTTCTTTCTCCGATTCTAGCTCGCTCAGCAACGCCATGTTTTGTGGTTGATGTTGTAAAATAGGCTAAAAAGCAGTTGACATTCTGTGTTCTGTGTACATACATAGACCAATTAATTTTGAGATAATTACAGAAATTCCCTTTTAAATTTATTCCGAATAGAAGGTGTTTCACGACTAAAATAAAAAATTAACTATGCAAAAAGATTGCCTGGTATAGAAGAAACTATCTATGCTTTTAATTCAAGGACAATAACTTTTTTCTGCTTTAAATTTAAAAAAAAAAAAAAAAAAAAAAAAAGCGGATAATTTTTAGATGTCGTAGAAGTTGAAGATTTAAGCAAAAAATTATTATTATTATTATTATTATTATTTTATATATACACACACTAGGAAAGAAATGCACGTGCATTAATGTTAACTATTAGTACATGTTTGGAAACCCAATTCAAACTATTAGTTTGAATTAAAATTTTTGTCTTTTTCTCACAAAGTTTTTTGTCTTTTCTAAAAAAGTTTTTTGTCTTTTCTAAAAAGTCAACAAAAATTACTATTAAAACTTAAAATTTTCAACTCAAACTGGTGAACCAAACGGATCTTAATTAAAATAAATATTATTTATTTGAAACTTACTTAGTACGTATATTTTAATATTTATCCTCTTTTCTTGCGAAATATGTGTGTGTGTGTGTGTTTTTAAACTGTTAATCGTATTTTGACAAATAAGATTAACATTGGCACTCCTAACATATATCAATATACATTACTAAATTTTATTATAATGACACCCCTTTAATTTTTAACTTTATTATGTTGGCTGCCCAACAAAAATTAATGTATCACTTTTTTTAGAGATCAAAATTTCTTTAATTGCATAAATTATCCTCAGAACATTATCAGATAAATTTACTCCGGTAAAATATTTATAGAATGCACTTTTTGCACTCAAGTATCATACAACCCGCATATGTTGAAGGAAATTTCATTTTTTTTTTAAATGTGAATTAACATTTTGATTGTTTGAGTAATTTCAAATTTCACTTAAAATTTTTTTCAAGAAAACTCCGCTCTTAGCTAGATTGGGGTTTTGTTCAATAAAAGTATATGATGTATAGTTTTTTTTAATAAAACAAAAGAAATATAAAGTATTACGGAATTATTATTCTTGCTAATCTTTCCTTTTGATTTTTTTAGTTTTGATTTTTTTATTTGTTGTGAATTTGTAAGTAAACCTTTTCAATTCACTACATTACCTACAGAAGATTTATTTTTTACTTGCAACTGCATTGAAACGGTTAATAATCTTCTGTGGTCTCTAAAAAAAAGAGGGCTACTATTTGGCCTGACTTGTAGGATTTATGATCCAAGTGCCTTACTCTTAGTATACGGTTGGTGTTAAGGTTTAGATTGTAGAATTTAGGTCTGAATTGATTATACATTTATTGAAATATTTAAATTACTGGAGTTTAAAAAGTGTAAAACCTTAAAATTTGTTTTAAAAAAATTAATATGGAAATTATTTTGTTCGTCTTGAAATTGTATGTAATTTAAAAAAATCATCTCGTTTGTACTTTTTTATGCCAAGTTATGAACCTTTAAAGTTTAAGTTACAAAATTGTGTGAATTGTAAAGTTGAGGAAAAAAAGACAAAAATTAAATTGTAATTGTAAGGTTTAGATTGTACATCCGAACAAGCCCTTACTGTGCCATATGCTTTGTTTGGTGTAATGGAAAATAAGAAGGAATAAAGTGGGTGGAGGAAAAATTGAATAGAAAATGAAAATGAGTTTGTTTGGGAGGAATGAAGAAATGATTGAAAGGAAAATATGGTGGAAAAAGAAAAAATCTAGTGAAGCCTACCAAATTTCATCTCTTCAACATTAGGTGGAAAATAAAAATTCACTTCTTGTTAATTAAAATTACAATTCTATCTTTATTTTTAAATTAAAATAATACGAATAAGTGGATATAATAGTAATTGTACAATTCTTTTTATTTTCTTTCCTCTTTTTTTACTAAATAATATAAAGGAAAATTTAAAAAAAAATTTCTCTCTCTTATATTTTCTTTCATTTGCATTTTTTATTTCCCTCTCGTTTTCTTTCCTTCCTGCATCCACTCTCCATTTTAAAATTTCCATTCCCAAGACACCAACTTTGCAGACCATTTACCCACAAAAAAAGAAACTTTGCAAATTATTGTTTAATTAAGTGTTGGAAAGGTATATGTCTTAGATATGTCAAACCTGTTTTTTCACACAGGAGAGCGAATTTTCTGGAGAAAAAAGGAGAGAAAATTTTAGAGAGAGAGAGGAATAGGAGGAGAAGGGAGGGGGAGGGGAATAATCAAACTTGTCTTTTTGGTCCATTATCCACCGGAGTAGCAAATTATCTCGCCGTCTGGCAAGATGATAAAGTAATCACCATTAATGAACTATCTAGAAAAGATTTGAAACTTAAAAAAATCATGGAGAAATTTAACGATTGTCTCATTATCCCATTCAATAGATATTTTGGATTTTATTTTATTTTTTTTCTTTTCTCTTTTGAGAAATATAGACTTGATTTTAACTTTATTGTTTCTAAAATTTCTTAGATATTTACAAAGACTTAGTCGTCACTGAGCACCTCGTCGAGCCGTCGCTGGTCGCGCCGCCGCCAGCCTTCATCAGTTGTGAGTGAAGGATCTCGCACCATCATTCGCCCGTCGTCGTCATGTCGTCTGCCTGTTGCCGTCGTAGCCCATCAGTCCGTGTCCGTCGTCGTTCACCTAGCAGTCAAGTTCGTATTTCGCATTCGTCGGCATCGTTGACCAACGATTCAGATTCTGCTCTCCTTGGCCAACTCTCTCCGGCCATTTTTGAAAAGCAGTTATGGAGTAAAGAAATAACAGGACTCCAGCAGAAAACAAAAACATTTTTGATTCTTGAATTACGAGTAAAGAAGTTAAAGTATATGTTGGACCCAATTGGTGAATACACCCAGCTTTAAGATAGAAATGACAAGAGATCGAAAGATAAGCATGTGGTATTTAGAAAAAATAGAGGGTAAAAATGGGAAGAGAAATATTGACAAAAAGTGCGCAAAGGCATTTAGGCTTTGTTTGCCTCATCATCTCATTTCAACTTAAACTGTACATTTTTTATCTTTTTCCCAAAAAAATTTTTCTTTTTCTCAAAGAGTTTTTTGTCTTTTCTAAAAATTCAAAAAAATTTACTATTACAACTAAAATATTTCAACTCAAACTAACCAACCAAACACCCTCTTAGTATCATATAATAGATGTATAGAAATGATGTTTTATTTTATGGTACTCGATGACGTGACTTTCAGTTATTAGAAATATGAATTAATGTAGATGAAAAATAAAAATTAAGGTTATAATTCATATTTATTTTAGTTATATTTTATTTTACATGAATTTATATTCCTAAAAACTGAAGTTCGTATTTATAAGAACTGAAGTTCATATTATCGGATACTGTTAGATGCTGGATTTAAGACTTTGTGTATATGTATAAGATCGAACAATGATATATTCAAGGAACCTTTTAAACTTTTGATTGGAGAATTGTGTCCACTTTTCCATACGTTAATATTTTTTATCATCAAAAGCAGTCCTTAAAAACGTTAAGAGTCTCGTAGCATTAAAAAACTGAAGCCAGATAAAAAAGCAATAGAACAACCCTGTCCGTTGCTGCATTTAAATAAAAAAAAAGAACAGAAAAGAACAGAAAATTAAAAGTCATCCTAAAAACATTAGTGTTGTAGCTGCTGTTGCGCAGTTGAGGCAACATATGCGCGTATAGTTTGCATAAATCTATGATCTGGAAAGCGGGACATAGGACCTCGAAGGCTAGAAAGGTTCAACTAATTTTAGTGCCTGTTTGGTGAGTCAATTTGGACTCAATTTTTTAAGTTCGAACTGAACTCAACCCATTTGGTTCATAAGTTTGGTCCCAACTATGCTTTGGACCGTTGCACAGTAAACCAAACTTGGTTTACTGTGCGCCCATCCGCTGCTTCACAATGGCTCCGTTGACGGCGTTCTCGATTGTTGACCACCCACCCCATGTCGCCCACTGCCCGAATTGCTACCTCGCGTCAACGCCGTCGTCTTGGAGTTCGTTCCCGATGATTAGAACTCGTGTTAGCCACTTCACCGCCGAATTGTGAGCTCGCCGGCCTCACGAGCTAACCACTGTCCAATCTCGACAAGAAGCTCGATGTTGGGCATGGATGAGAGCGAATTTTCGTCGGCGAGGGGAGGCCGATGAGTGGGATTTCCTCTTTGAATTCACAGGTCCAATGGTTGGGATTTCCTTCGAAAATGTTAAATGAAAGGAAAAAGAAAAAGAGAGACAGAGAGAGTGTGAAACCGAGAGAGATGGAGGGGAGAGAGGGGGATAGAGAGAGAAAGAAAAAAGATAGAGAGATGGAAGAGAGGGCACAAGGGTGGGGGGCATGATTGTGTCGTCATGTTGGGGGGGGGTGGCGGTGGCGACACAACCCAGATTTGGGTTTGTCGGGTTGTGAGAGGGAGGGAGAAGGAGGGGAGAGAGGGGGCAGGGCGTCGGGCTATTGGGTTGGGGGGTGCGACTGCATTGGCAGAGAATGTGGGGCGACAGCAGTGTAACCCAGAGCAGGGTTTGTGCCGGGGGCTTGCTAAAGGGATGGAGCGAGAGGGACGGGGAGGGGGGGAGAGAGAGAGAGGGAGGGAGAGGGTATTTCCGGTTTATTTGTTCCTTTATTTCTCTATTGTTGTGAGCATAAAAATATTAAAAACAACAAATAAAAAAAAAAAAGAGAGAAAGCAAAAAAGGCAAAATGAAAAAAAAAGAAAGAAATAATTTAAAGGAAAAATTATTTCAATTTCAAAGCAAAACAACTAATAAATCCCAAATATTTTTTTATGGACTATAGTCACAATTATTCTATACATAGGAACCAAACCAAATTAAAATGTAAACAAAAATTATTAATTTCCAATACATAATGCAATTCTAATAAATTACATTTATCAATACAATAAACTTTTTACATCCAAACACTCAATTCAAGTTAAACTTTTTACATCCAAACACTCAATTCAAGTTAAACTTTTCAACTCAAACTTTTTACCAAAGACTCAACTCTAACACTCAACTTAACTTATCTTTAACTCAACTTAAAAATCTTAACTCAAACCGTTTCACCAAATGGAGGCTTAGCCTTTTGTGTTCACTGCTTTGAAAAACAAAAAAAAAAAAAAAAGAACTCACGTATTTTAAGTCACGGTAACTTTTGACCAAGCTGATAACAAATATTCAATAGACATCGATATAAAATTGGCCTTAGAAAATTTAAATAATTACTCTAATGGTATGTTTGGTAAAACAGTTTGAGTTAAAATTTTTAAGTTTGAGTTGGTTGATTTTTTAAAAATTAATTATAATTTTTGTTGACTTTTCAGAAAAAAGATAAAAATTGAGATGAAAAATTTGAGTTTAAGATGGTGAGGCAAACAGAAGGTAATATTTATTTACTGATAGTTATCATTATTTTAATCATTTGATGTAAATCAAAACAATTGTAATAAATTAGGTAGCTGATCAACAATTATTTATGATAATTAATGATCATTGAACTCAGAAATCTCATCAAATGCAATTTGGATTCGTAACTTATTGTAACTTGATACCATGGCTTTTTTTAAGTATTTTTTTCCTTTAAAAAAAAAAATCTAAGTTAAAGATTCATTCCTCATTTTAAATCTCATTCATGATTTCATCTATTCTAATTTTTTTTTATTGGCTGTTATTTTTCTTTTTTCCCCTTTAATAAAGTAATTTTTTTGTAACTAAAAAAATTATCGAACAAGTTTCCAATATTATGGGTGTGGTTTCAATATTTACTCTAATATTTACCCATTCATAGTTAATGTTATTTTAGCCATATGATAAATATCAAATGGTTGTAATAAATTAGGTAGTTAGTCAAATTTAGGACAATTAGTGAATATTGAAATTGGAGATCTTATTAATGTGATTTTAAATAGACAACTTATTCTTAACCTACTAACATGAATTTTTAAACACTTTTTTTTCCTCATTCAAATGGAATTTAAATAAATATTTTTTTCCTATGTTTTAATCTCACTCTTGATATTCATTTATATTTTTTTTCAATTTATTTAGAAAAGGTTACATTGTCCAATACTCTTATAATTATATATTTTGATCAACCTCAAACAATGTTTTTTTTTTTTAAACTTATTCTCTCTCTCTCTCTCTCTCTCTCATATTTTTCTCCTTCGAAGTCCAAATCACAATGCTGCTTCTTTTTTTTTTTTTTTTTTTTATTTTATTATATATATATTTATTTATTTAAATCCTGCAAATGCTCACTTTCCTCCATTATTTCACTGTACCTCTATCCATTCTATGTTAGTTCTCAAAACTTGTTTTGTTGACAATTTTTTTAACTATTCCCGTTAAAATTCTACAGTTCAGGAAATCCAAATAAGAGAATATTTTTCTATTTACTAAAAAAATAAGAGAATGTTTGGTGTCATAATTCAAAGTTTAAAATTACAATTACAATTTTTTCTTTTTCCCTAAACTTCACTATTTACACAATTTTATAATACAAACTTTAAAAGTCCATAACTCTGTATAGACAAGTCCAAATGGGATATTTTTTTTTAATTACATAGAATTTCAAGACGCAATAAACAAGTTTCATATTGATTTTTTTTTTTTTCCAAATACACTTTAAGTTTTTATACTTTTTAACTCCAGTAATTCAAATATTTCGACAAATGCATAATTTATTCAAATCCAAATTATACAATCCAAACCTTAGTATCAAACGCATGACTTATTTTTTTTTATAGGAAACATGTGGTGTGGCGATAATCTAATTAAATTTTTCAACATTTTACTAATATGCTAAAGTAAAGGGGATTTTCACTGTTATTTCTATAGTGTTCTGAACGGTTTTGCCCCTCCACCCATGTGGAATTGCGGTTGCTACAGTGGAAGGACGGTTCTACCCTCCCTTCCTTCTTTGCCAGTTGGGTTGTCCCCAGTGAATAGAAGGTTTTGTCCTTCCATCACTGTGAGGAAAATTTTGCCCTCATTGCTTAGCCTACCCATCACCTCTCCACAGTGGGTCGACTTTTTTGCCCTCTAAACCCTAATGTCTCATTCTCTTTCTTGCTTCTGCCGCCCATAATGCACTCTCATTTTCTCTCTCTACTATTGATGTTCTAGCTCTCTCTGTCTCTTTCTCTCTACCGCTCTCTCGCTCTTTTCTTATTCTTCAAATTTTTGGCTTTCAAACCCTAATTTTCTCTCCTCTTTTTTGCTTCTGCTGCTCATATTTCTCTTCCATTTTGTATGTTTATTGTTGATGTTCTAACTCTCTCTCTCTCTTTGCCAATCTCTCTCTGTTTCTTCTTATTTTTTAGATTTTTGGTCTTCAAACCCTAGAATTTTATTCCCCCCCCTTTTTTTTGATATTGTTGGGTTTTTGTATTGAATGTTTAGATTTTCACATTTGTTATGTTGTTTTGTTTTTCATTACTATATCTAGTTTTTTTTTTTTTCCTTTCTCTCTCTGGTTCTGTTCGAACCCTTTTTTTTTTTTTTTTTTTTTTCGTTTTTTGTGTTGATATTGATCTCTATTGTTGATGTTTTAACTCTCTCTATCTTTTTCTTCCAGTCTCTCTCTCTCTCTCTCTTTCTCTCTTTTTTCATTTTTTTGGATTTTTCGCTTTCAAACCCTAGGAATTTTTTTTTTTAATATTGTTGGGTTTTTGTATTGAATGTTTAGATTCTCGCATTTGTTATGTTGTTTTATTTTTTGTTACTGTATCCGGTTTTTTTTCCCCTCTCTTTCTCTGGTTTTGTCCGAACTCTAATTTTTTTTTGGTCCATTTTTTTGTGTTGATGTTAATCTCTATTATTGATGATCTGAGTTTTTTTCTCTGTTTCTGTCTCTCTCTCTCCTTATTTTTTGGATTTTTGGCCTTGAAACCCGATATTTTTTTCGCCTTTTTTGATGTTGTTGGGTTTTTGTGTTGAAAGTTTAGATGGATTTTTGTGTTGAAGGTTTAGATTTTAATATTTGTTATGTTTCTTTTTTTTTTTTTTTAATTATTGTATCCGGTTTCCCTCACCCTTCCCCTCGGTTCTGTCCGAACCCTAAATTTTTTTTTTTGGTTCATTTTTTTTGTGTTGATGTTGTTGAGTTTTTATGTTGAAATTTTAAATCGGTTTTTATCTTGAAGATTTAGATTTAGATTTTTGTTGTTTGGATTTTTGGCCTCCAAATCCTAAATTTTTTTTTTTTTTTTTAATGTTGTTGGGTTTTTATGTTAAAGGTTTAGATGTCTTTTGTCGGAATGATAAGTTTTGATTTTGAGTTTTTTTTTTTTTTTTGGTTGTGTTCGAACCCTACATTTTGATTTTTGATCTTTTTTTTGGTCGATTTTTTTATTAACATTTTACATTGTTATTATTGTTCTGTCTTTTTTTATTTATTTGTTTTATTTTACGTTTCTTTTTTCCTTTTTTTTTTCTTTTGTTATTTTTTAACACATTGTACATTGTTTCTCTTCGGTTTTCTCTCCTC
>CM046382.1:7569817-7676598 GCA_025413485.1 Ficus microcarpa | reverse complement strand
TTTTACTATAAAAGTTAAGCTAAAATAGGCTTATAGGTTGGAAAATGGTCTACGTCAATCCATGATTTTTAATTTTACATGTCACATCATTTCAAATTTTTTTCTACCATAAAATGACTTCTATATCGGTATTTGAATTAAAAAAATGAACATAAATTAAACACGTTTAGATCACATGAACTTTAATAAGACTAAAATCTTAATTAAATATTTTTAGAGGGAAACTATACAATAGAGTAGCTTTATAATGGGACATATCTTTGATTAAAATACCATTTGTGCTATAAAAGATTTATTAAAGTACAATTTGCTTACAAAATAAATATGCTTTAAGTTACAATTTTCTTCAAAAAGATATTTATAGTTGTTACTTACCTATAAATAGAAGCTTAGTGATTAGAATATGTTCAATTCATGTCTAATTTTTTAAAAGAATATTGACGAGGGATGGTTGACATGACAGTAGAAAAGTTTATGAGAAAGTGAGGCACAAATTCAAAAGTTATGAGCCAACTTGAAAAACATGATGTAAAATTACGATCATTTGTAAAATCAATCTTTTTTTTTTTTTTGTTTTTGGTTATTTACATTTTTATATCATGTATTTTTTTTTGTTTAGAAAGTTTACATGTATTTAAAATTTTATATTTTCATACTATCAGACTATATTAAACATACAAATCTATACTTTTTGTCAATTAGTATATAATTTTGACTTAAAAATATCCAAAATATCATTTAAAAGAAGAACTACAATATTTGATTATTTACCTTTTCATATCATGCAATTTGTTTTTATTCAGAAAGTATATCATGCATTCAAGTCATACATTGTATATCAATTAAATCTATATTTTTTTTCTCAATCACATAATTATTTTGACTTGAAGATACCTAAATTTCCCTTAAAAGAAAAATTATAAAACGATAAACCTTTCATTTTCTCAACAAAAAATTTAGAATTCTTAAACCAACTATGATAACACCTAGCCATTTTTCACTCTGCTGCACATACCTTTTCTGACCCTCTCAGCCCCTTTTTTAGCGTTTAATTTGGATTAGAATTTCCAATTATTTTTTATTTTTAATATCAATGGTATGTTGGTATTTTAATATTAAAATTAAGTGTTGATCGAAATATATAATATATATATTACTAAATGTCATCTAATAATCTAATAGTATAAGATGTAGACTTAAATGCACAACATATTTTTTAAATAAAAACAAAATGTATGGTATAAAAGTATAAATAATATTAGTTTTTAGTTTTTCTTTTAATGTTAATTTGGGCATTTGAAGATCAAAAGTAAATGTTGATTGAGGAATGATATAAATTTGTATGCTAAATGTAATTTGATATTATAAAATTGTAAAATTTTAAAACAAATGGTATACTTTCTAATTAAAATTTAATACATGACATAAAATTGTAAATATCTTCTTTTTTTTTTTTAACTTTAGTTTTTGATCTAATTTTTGTTTGTTAAAATGGATAAATTTCAGTTTTGCTATGTGAATTTTGGTGCTCTTTTAACTTTATTCTCTGACTTTTGAAAATTGGTAGAAATGCTCCATAAACTATAAAATGATATCATGTTTGCTTCTTCGACTTGAACTTTAATATTCTTATAACTTTACCCACTGAAACTTTGAAAACTGTTGTTCATATCTCTCAAACTTTAAGTAGTTAGTAAAAATGTCTCTAATACTTTAAACCGTTAACAAAAATATCCCTTATTTCATACTTTGGCACTATTATAATAAAAAGTTAATTTAAATTGAAATCTTTATAACTACATAAATAGCCTTAAAAAAAATTCAAGGGATTTAAATATACAAGTATCTTTTTTTTTTTTTTTTTTTTTAAGTAATTGGTCTAAATGGTCTATGAATTCTTTCGAAGGTAACGATTTGGTCCATATTTTTTTAATTATGACTGAGAAGACCTTAAACTCTCTAAATGTTGGTAATTTTAGTCCTTTTCGTCTAATTCCATTAAGTGTTTAATGAAATCTTGCGTAAATGATCACTTTTGTAGTAAAAAGACCAAAATACCCTCCAATTCTCTCTTTCTCCTAAACTCTCCCAAAAATCCCAATTCCTCTCTCTCTCTTTGTAACGACCCGACTTTTCAGACCATTAACTAGCTTACTTATTCTTATTTAATTTAGTCTTAACACTTATTTTTGTTCGGTTCTAAAAAAAGTACATAAAATTTTAAAATAATATCCATACTATAAAAGTTAGAATTACTAAAAATTTTTAATTGAGAAAATTAAAAACCTCTAGCAAATAATTATTCTATTCAAATTCGTATTTAGATAATAATTAAAAAGCTATAACTTCATGTTGATTAAAACGAAAGAGTCTAAAGTCTTTTTCTCGTAAAGTACTCATACTAATTTAGTAGTACCAAAACACTAGAATATAACTATAAATATAGTCGTTACAAAATAATTTAGGAAGTCTAAATGCGGAAATTAAATTCGTAGTGGTATCCCACTCCTTTCCTTCACTGCCTCCGCACAACTTCGTCTGTCCATGAGAACATCTAAGTAATTGGCTGCTTACCCACGTTACCTACAGCACGAACACACATATGTATGAGCTTTCGCTCAACAAGTACAAACAATGTGACGCCCCGATCTACGCAGGATCGTTATCTTACATACTTGTACTAGTTCTTGATTTTTATAACTTAAACATACTTGAAAATTCGAGAATAATTTTTTTTTTGAACATATACATAAACATATGTAGATAGTTTAATTTACATAGCAAGCTTGCCATGCATACATACAATACTAAGATATATCCAAGTCCTCGACACTATATAACATAACTTGTTTTTGAAATATATACATATATACATATCAACTTAAAAGAGGTTGCGGAAAATTTTGTGTAGTAGTATCCCACACCGCCCTTCACTCGCCGCATCGTCCACATAGCCCATCAATTAAGCTGCAGGCTTCTTACCTACAGTATGAAATATACTGATGAGCTTTTGTCCAATAAGCACAAACATAACACATGTAGTGCACTTATACATGAACCAATTATGTTCAATTATGAATCTTTTTATGATCCATTATTGACTTGAACTTATTATCTTGTTTTAACATGTGAGCCCCTTGTGTGTACATATCGAATGCGCGCTCTCCAGAGAAAGTTAGGGTTTGCAAGGTCCCTAACAATTCTGGGAATCATAAACTTGAACATGAATAATCCTCCACTTGGCGGGAGATTGGTACGACACCTTACTTGTATGTTCTTATCATGTGGTTTAACATTAGTGAACATGCCTCATGATACCACTATATCATAGCATATATAAACACATGGCATAACCACAAATCATGGCATAAATTGATGTGTCATAGCTTAATATGACCTTAACATGGCATACTTGTAAGCTTGGCATACTTGAAAACATGGCATTCTTATAAACATGGTATTTTTGTAAACACGGCACTCTTGTAAACATGGCACTTTTGTAAACATGGCATACATAACATAGCATACTTGAAAATAGTATTTACTATTTTCATACTGTAGGTGAGGTTTGTACTTACCTCGTGTGCTAAGTCCTGAGTGTTGCTGATTTACGTCAGGTTGCAACAGCAGGTTATTTCCTGCTATTTAAAATAGCATAGGATAAGGATCCTATAAAAAATGTTGGTGACCTAACCAACATACATACATAGCCTTAGTTATATGTCCCCTAAACACATGATATCTTACTGTGTTACAATCAGTAACCCTTTTGTTTAAGACATGGATCATGACTTAGTTGGTTACATCGGGTAACCCTATGAGCTAAACCTATATACATACTGGTAGGGTTAGGTTGTTATCCTAACCTTGGGCCTATGCCTTAACCTTCTTAATTCATAACCCATTGGGTTATCTTGAGTAACCCATTGAGATGGTCAACCTAAGTCAACCCAAGTCAACATTTTGGTCAACTAAGGTCAATATACCATGAGTCAAACTTGGGTTTTGGGCTTAGCCCAGTAACTCGAGTATCCTTCCCGGTTACCATCCGTCATCGTTTTCTTATCAAACTTTAAAACCATTTGAGCCAAAAATCCATTTTTTCTTATCTTGGAAAAACTTGACTATTTAAATCTTTTTCATACCAAAAATCCTTTGTTTAATCTTAAAAACATTTGTAACATTTAGAGTGGGACTTATAAAAATTATTAAGAGCTGAAAACTGTCATTGGAACAGTTTTTACAGTTAAAACATTGGGGTTGGTGAAAAATACAGTTTTCCTACATTGTTTTTAGAAAATCTTGTGCAGGAATTTCCTGTTCCTTGCACAGTTTTTAGAAATCAGTTTCTGTTTAAAAATATAGATTGAATTTACAAAAGTTGTCTTCACAAAAGTTTTAGCTTTCGAAAAATCCTACAACTTTTGTGTTTTGAGAAAAACCCAGTTCGGACTTTAACATGTTCTTATTTTCGTTTGAACTCACTTGGCCGTGCATAAATCCTGGACACGGTCAGGCTCGGGTTTTCATAAAAACCGAGGCTATTGGAGCCTTATTTTGGAAAACTGTCTGTGTTGTCCCCTAGGAAAACCCTTTTCTACAACTTTTATGTTTTACGTTTTTCTCAATTCGGCCTCTAAAGGTCTCAAATTTCACTTTTCAGAAAACTGGTCAGTTTGTACTCGAACTGGCAGTTTTTGTTTTTAAATTCGTTTTACGTCCTATTTTGCACAATCTAACTCAACCAAACATGCGGGAGCCTAGAGAGCAGGCATGCAGCATTTTCTAACGTCCCACTTCAATATTCATGCGGCCCAAACTTGTCCATGCAAACCATAACCCAAATTGCCTTAACCTAGGGTTTGCATGGTTCTAGGTTGCATCACATCATTCCATTCATTCAAACCTTATTCTAGCAACCTATCATGCCATTCTAAAACATGCTTGAACATATTTAGGGGACATACAATTCATCAAACATCTAACATGCGACCCTAATGATCAAATAAGCATAAGCATAAATCAAATCAAACTCATAAATCAAACCACCCTTATTACCTAATCAAGCACCACACCTAAGCTAATCTAGAGCAATGAAATAACTTGAGCTTATGCTCTTACAATTCTCAACTTGAAATATATATAAATTTTAAATTGAAACTTAATTGAAGAGGTTAGGGTTATGGAGGAGTTACCTTGATCAAGGCAAGGCTAGGCTTAGGGTTTGGGTCCAAAATCCTCTCCCCCCCCCCTTTGGTCTCCTTTCAATCCGGTTTTCACCCTCCAAAGGGTACAAAAAATTTTTGGTCACTTGATGTTTGATCCTAGCAAATCTGGCCACTTTCCACACTTTCCCTCTTCACTTTTCTCTTCCCCTTTCTTGCTCTCCCCACAACCGGCCATTTGGCCAAAATGGGTTCCAAAAATTTTCAAACTTTTTCCTTGGCTTCCTAGTTGAAATCCGACCACCCCCTTTGATTTTCCCCCTTGAATTTTTGTTTTTCTTTCTTCCCTCTTCTCTTCCTAAGGCTCGGCTTTTTGAGAGAAAAATTGGCCAAAGTTTGGCTATCTTTCACAATTTTTGTGAACAAAAAGTCCACCACCTCACACCTATTTATAGGTGTGGGAAACTCTTTAAAAATTGTTAAAAAGTCCTTCAAGAAGCACAAAATTGCACAAAAGGGGGTGTAGGTGGCCGGCCAACACATCATCTAGAGGCTTCCATATTTCTTTCCAACCTTATTTAATTAATTATGATGTTATAATTTGAGAATAAGGTGATGTCATACTCATTAAGGCTTGTTTGGCTTTTTCTTCAATATACAGTCCACTTTTGAGCCAACACAGATATTTTTAATACTATGCTCACTTATACACAGTATTTTTATACTGTACTGCAGTCCAAAATTTACTTGTGTAAAAATGAACAGTATAATTTTTTTCTTATTTCTTTAAGCCCTTTTGCCCTTTAATCCTACTTGATGTGCTTGATTTTTCTATGGTGGTTTTGAATCTTAATCTTGCTATCTTGTCTGTAATGACGGTTTTTCGCAGTATATTTTTCATACTGTTTATCATATAACTGTACTGTCATACCTTTGACCTCTATGGTCAACCTTTGACTTTTTAGTCAACTTTGACTTTTTCCAGTCAAACTTTGACCAACATGAAATCATGAATTTTGGTAAGTCCTTTTCCATAAAAGGCTTCATGTATGACTAACAATTACTTATTGAGTCTCATAGCCAATTGAATGAGAACTCAAACATTTACTGATAAAATTATGAATTTCACATTGATATTCATAATTTTCATGAAATATTCTATAAACACATAATACGAACTTAGATTTCTCATGTATAAAGAAATCACGAGTCCATAGAAATTTTTGGTTATTACAAACAATATCTCACAAAACATTTTATAAAGTCATATCATCACACGTAACATCAAGAATGTTCGAAAGTGCATGTGATCATGTGTGTTCATTTATACTTTATTATATACACGTCTTGTCTACTTAAAGACCCCTATGTCGTACTCATATATGCGCAACCAATGGGGAGTTAGGGGAGCGACCGTCCAACAGCCTCCAAGGTCATGTCTTATAACTTTCGTTCTTATCATATCCTCTCACTAATTGGAGGTTAGTACGACACTTAATATTTCTTTTATTTATCTCATTCTTATTAATTGTGACAATGTGTAGATTTACATGTCACTATGCATATATCATTATGATATAAATATCTGTGAGGCATACCGATCATGTTAATGCAAGAGAAATTATGAACATCAAATACTTAATCAAAGCGATACGTATGATTCATATACTCATCACATCATCAAGTCAAGTAATTGCAAACGTAGAGCATCAACAAAGAAAAACATTTTGTTCTATACTGTAGGTGAGGTTTGTACTTACTTGTCTTATGTGCTTAAACTTCCGGAGTTGTATTTCCTACTATATAAATTTGAGAAATTATCCTGATTTAACAATATCTCATTATTAGATAGAATTATAATTATATTACTTTATTCAATTATTCATTTATTTTATAAATTATAGTGAACTTAATTTACTTATATCATAATTAACCTTAACAATTAATTCTTATTAATTATTAAGTGTTAAAATAAATTTTTACTAATTATTATTTAATTTAATTAATTAATTATTTGATTAATTAATTAATTAACTAATTAATTAAGTAATAGTTAATTATTACTTTAATTAATTGAGTAATTATAATTAAATTATATAATTTTAATTGACTTATTAATAATTATCTTGTTAATAATTTAATTATGTTACTTAAATATTCTTTCTCATATAATAATTAATGTTTGATTAATCTCTAGTTAATCATCCCTAATTATTTTAATGATTATATTAATAATTAATGATTAATTAATCTTTAATTAATCATGTATTATAATTACGTAGTTATTCAACATAATAATCTTGATTATTATCTATTAACTCTTATAATTAATTAATTAATTATTAATCAATTAATTTACTAATTACTTTATTAATCACATTTGGTTATGTATTTATTATTTAAGTAATTAATTAATAAATCAATCAAGGTGACAAAGAGTCACTTAAGGGTATACTTCTCTTTTATTATTGGGCTAGTCCAATTCCTTTCGTTATTTCATTTAGTGGGGCTAAGGTAATCTCTTGGTATATGCCCAGTAACACTCTAATATACTTTATCTTAGCCCATTAAAACTTGTCATTTAATTTATGAAATTAGGGTTTTTCACATTATTTGGTCATATACTTAAAATCAATTCATTTAATAACTAGATATATTCATATGTTATGACTTACCTTTATGTCACATTTTAATGTTTAATCGTTTTATCGATGTAGGATTTTAACTTGTAAGATTTATTTAGATTTGAGTATAATTCCGTTTTGGACACTTGATGAATTGTTGGAAAGCTTGAATCATTTAGTTTCTGTTTTTATAATTTATTTTTCAAGATTTTAAGTATTTCAAACATTAATGTGAACATTTTTCTAAGTGTCTTATGGTAAAATCTCGGATTACCAGATTACAATACAATCTTAAGGGATTTATTAAAATTTTTATACATATCCATTTTAAACACATGATATCTCATTTTAAAGTTTAAGATGTCTACTTTACAGTGGTAAAGTTATTTTCTTTAGTACTTGAACATTTCACACCATAAACAGTTTTATAAAAAGTTAAGGTTTACTAACTTAAAAAATACAAAACTCATGGCTAGTATAGAGTTCCAGCAAGGATTTTTGGTTTGTAGCTCAAACTTTTAAAATTCACAAAAAATTGCATATTTATCCGTTTAAGGCGTATGATACCTTATTGAAAAGCTTAAAGAATCTATTTTTTAGTTCTCTAACTTATAATCTAAAATTTTGAGTCTAGAGGGTTCGGAGTACAATAAACCCGTGGTTGGTTCATACTCCAGAGATCCATTTTCTCCCTAGTTTTGTGTCACAACTTCAAATGCACATAACTTTAGACATATTAAAGCAAACCAAGTGATTCCAAAGCTTAGAATGAAGCTTATCCTCTGTAGAAATTTATTTTTTTATACCAAAGTTTTTAATACATGCTATATCACCACAACAACTACAAATTCTAACAAGGTTCTTATATCTTACCGAAATACTCCGTGGATTTTTTAAGATCTCGGATCTCTAAAGTTCTTCCTAAAACTTTTTTTTTTCTAAGTAATAAGAAGTCTAATATTAAGATCATAACTAAACATCATACTTTAGTTCTCAAAAAATGACTAAAACGTGAAGAATACCACTAGGTTACCTCTAGTAAAACGTCATCTAACTCCGTTTCTCACTTCTTCGATCTTGGTGACGGGGTTCCTTAGAGCTTGAAAATGGAGGGAGGAGGGTGCTTGAGGGGTGTTGGAGATAGAGAATAGTGTTGGTGGTTCTTCTTTTTGTTTTGAGCTTGGTGGTGGCTAGAGAGTTATGATTTTTGAGCTTAACTTGTGTGAGAGCAAAATGAAGTGTTAGGGGCTTATTTTCAGCCGACTTTTACCTTAAGGGGAGCTATTTTTTGAGGGGTAAAATTGAAAATTTTTGGCTGAATCAACCCTTGCATTGCCGCTATTTTTGGCAAGGGTTTGGAGTGAGAATTTTGTTCAACAAAGTTGAGACAAGGTGTCACATTCACTTGTCTCTTATTTGGGTCAACTTGCCAAAATAAACCATGTTATTTCTTACAAAAGGTTGCATGCATGTACCACTTCCTTCTTTTTCTCATTTGCCTAACTTTCTTCTTGTTTCTTGAACCAAAATCCGGATTCTCCCTAGGTTTTTCTCATTTTTATTTTGTTTTTCTTTCTTCCAATTTCCATTCTTAATCCAAGGTTGTCATCCTTATTCTCATCCATTGGATCTTCCATCACACCAATCCTTACCTTAAGCTCTCATTAATTACTTTTCATCCAAAGTTTGACCATTGATTTGCCTAGGATCCCTTAACATAAAATCTTCACAATTGATTTCAAATCAAGCATAATTTTTTATCAATCTTCCACCTTTGAATTTCTAAAGTGTAAATACTACTTATTCATCTTCTATCTATATGACACATTAATTTCCCAATCACCCTCTCAAAACTTGACTATTGGTATGATCAAAATAAATACTAAGATCATTAAATTGATCTACTAATAAAAATCGGGGTTCTTCCCAAAAATTATCGTTATCTTCCCTAATACGAGATAATAAATTTTTCGTATAAATTTATATGACGTTCAACTCATCTTTTATGTATTTAAAATTTCTCATTTAAATAAAGGAACTCGACGTTGTTATATCATCGACATCATCACACTGATGATACATATGCAATCATTCATGATCTTGAAATTTAATATTCATTAAAATAATTTATTAGAAGTATATTAATGAAGGAAATCCACAATAATAGTTCATGAATCAAGTTTATGAATTTCTAGGGCATCACACTCTTTCTTTCTTTCTACCTCTGGCGATAGCCTCCAGCTCTGGCGACGCTAGGCCCCCCCTTTCTCTTTTCCATTGCCAAGATCACCCCTCCACCCCCACAATCACCCCCAGTCGCATGATGAACTCCGTCTCCTTTCCGATTTAGGTTGGCCACCCCCACCGTCGAAACAGAGGCTCCATCCTTTTCCCCCCTTGTTTTTGATTTGGGTTTGCCCCCCCCCCCCCCAATCAAAACTGAGCTCCACCTCCCCCCTCCCAAGTTTTTGATGTGGGTTCGAAACAGAGGCCAAACTGCCCCACTCCCTGCTGAGCCTTCCAAATCGAGGTTCCACCCCTCCCTCTTGTTTGCGATCTGGGTCCCCTCCTCCCTCGTTTTCGATCTGAGTTTGCCACCTTCACCTGCTCTCATTTTTGATATGAGTTTGCCCCCTGGTGATCTTGGTTTCCAACTTTAGATCTCAGTTTGCTGCTTTAAAGAGAGAGAGAGATATTGAGAGAGAGAAAAAGGGGGGGAGGGGGGAGAGAGAAGAAATTAGGGTTTCTTTTATGAGTTTTCTTTTTTAATTTTTGTTAAATTAAATTTATTATTAAATTATTAAAATACTCTCTCAAATGTTAGAAACTTAATGAAATTGGATGGAAAGGACTAAGATTGTCAATATTTAGAGAGTTTAGGATCATTTGGGTCAAAATTAAAAATATGGGGATCAAATTGTCATATTGTAAAGAGTTCAGGGACCATTTAAGTTAATTACTTGGTTTTTTTTTTTTTTTTGTAATGACTTCAATTTTATAAAATAAATTGACTTTTTTTAAAAATATTATTTTCATTCTGGAAAGTAAATTTATAAAAAAATTTTAAGACTATTTTTGTAATGCAAGAAACCCTTTCATGAATTAGTGGCAGGCTCAGATACTTTCCCAAGTTCTTTGTGACAAGTATCTCTAAAATTAACTTGATTTAACACTATAAGATTCTAATTTAAAGTAACTTTTCATTATAATAGTGCCAAAATATGAAACGTGAGATATTTTTATTAACGGTTTAAACTTTGAGAAATATTCTTACTAACCACTTAAAATTTTAAGGGATATGAACAACTATTTTCAAAGTTTCGGGGGACAAAAATTACAAGAATATTAAATTAAGGGCTAATTCCATCAACTAAACTGACGGAAGAAGCAAACATGACTACGTTTCATAATTCATGGAGCATTTCTACCAGTTTTCAAAGTTCAATAAGCAAAGTTAAAATAGCACCAAAGTTTAGGGAGAAAAAATGAAATTTCTCCAAAAAAGAAAGTTTTATTGATGTGCTTTTGGTAACATATATGGTTCCTTTCTTCATGTCCTCTTCATGTTCCTTCAATAATATTATGATATGTCAATTAAAAATATATATTTACTTATAATATCACATCATATTAATTAAAAAATCATAATAGTTACATACAAGTCATATTATAATTGAAAAGACATGAATGCAACCACAAATAAAATGACAAATATGTGTGAGGTCTATAAAATCGACTATGACAGTAATTGATATTCAAGTCTTAAAAAGTGATATTAAAAAAATATGTTGTTATTGAAATTAATCCAATATTTGAAAACCCTAGAGTATGATAACAAATTTTTTTATCATACTTTATTTGAAGCTATTCAATAATAAACTACTAATAAATATATTGAATTACTTCTAATTCTAAAAAAAAAAATCAATACATTGAATTATATTGTGGGGTGCACGACTAATTTCCTAGTTTTAAAGAAATAACATAACGTCAAAAAATTCCTCAAAAGAAATATATTGTATAAAAATATTAATTAAAAGAAGAGCTATCAGTGTGCACCCAATAATTAAAAGATGGGTCACACCTTATAAGACTGAACACAAAAAAATAAAAAAAAATAAAAATAAAATCTCTCCCTTTTTTTTTTCCAAACAAAATCCTCCCATAACTCATGGAGAAAGTACCTCCATTATCGCCAGCAAGTTATTCATCGACGACAGTGAAAATCCATGGCATGCAGCGAGACGGCGACAAAGCCAAGGAGTCAATGGAGGATCGGCAGTGTAGAAGGATGTTAAGAGTAATTAGTTAATTGTTAGTTAGACAGTTAATGGTTGTTAGAAGGTCATTAACTCTTGTACAGATGTCATCATGGCATTGGATGTATAACCATGTTAGTTAGGTTGTTAGAAAAGTGAAATTGCTATTTATAGTCTGTAAATAGTTGGTTTTCATTTCTAATGAAATAATTCTCTTTTACGCAGATATCTCTCTTTTCAGTTTCTTTCTTTCTTTGAGTTTCTTTACATGGTATCAGAGCGGTGACGGCCTGTATCGGAGATCTCGCCAAAGTTTCTGCCGGAAAACGCCATGGATGTTTCTTCATCGACTTCTCACTTTGTCCCCGTTTCTTTCACACATCCGATTGCTTTAAAATTGGATAATGACAATTTTCTCATTTAGCGAAAACAAGTTCTCGCTACCATTCGAGGTTTTTGTCTTCAACATTTTCTTTCTGGTTCAACAGTTTCGCCATTACTGTACAGATCTCATGACAATGAAGCAAATGGAATCATTAATCCAGAGTATCTGGACTGGGAACAACAAGATCAACTCATCATGTCTTGGCTTCTTGCTTCAATGTCAAATGCAGTTCTTTCTCGGATGGTTAACTGCGAAACCTTTTCTCAGATCTAGAACACGTTGGAGGTCTACTTTGCTCAGCAGGTTCGGGCAAATGTCAAGCAGTATAAAGATCAACTTCAAAATGTTCGTAAGGGCTCTCTTTCCATCAATGATTTCCTACTTAAAATTAGGGGAATTGTTGATATGTTATGGTTAGTCGGTCATTCTGTTTCAACTAAGGATCACATTGATGCAATCTTGGATGGTTTGCCCTCTGAGTATGAAACATTTACAGTTTCTGTAAACACAAGATCTGATCCGTATTCTGTTGATGAGATTGAATCTCTTCTTCTTGCTCAAGAGGCTTGAATTGAAAGGATCAATAAACCTCTAGAACTAGATGCTCAAAGTATGGCTCATCTAGCTCAGTTTAAGAAAAGATCGTTTCCTCCCAACAACAACTCAAGTGGTGGTTTTCCAGTTGGTTTTTCTGGTGTCTACAACAACTTCAGGGGTTTTCCAAACAGAGGTCGTGGTGCTTTCAAGTCACGAGGTGGTTTCTCTAATAGTTTTTCTAATTGAGGACGAGGTTTTGGAAACTTTTCTCAGTTTTTCAAAAATCCTGTGGGGGCTAATACAAGAAGACTAGTATGTCAATTGTGCAACAAATTTGGGCATGAAGCTTTATAGTGCTATTATCGTTTTGATGCCTCGTTCACTGGACCTTCTCAGTTGCAGGGACAGGTTCCAATCCAAGGCAATCTTCATGAGTTCAACATTGATAAAGGAAGGTGTCAATCTGATTCATTTGCTTATGGATTTTGAAGGAAATTGGCAAAGCACTCAATTGGCTTCAATGCTGGCTACACCAGAATGTGTTCATGACTCAAATTGGTATCCAGATTCTGGTGCTACCAATCATCTCACAGCTGATCCAGCCAATTTAATGCATAAGGCAGATTATTTTGGGCCAAAACAAGTGCATATCGGAAATGTTAAGGGTTTACAAATAAAAAGTGTTGGTCACTCAGTTTTCCATTCTCCCTTTACTCCAAAACTGTTGTCTCTTAAGTCAACTTTTACATGTTCCAAGCATCACTAAAAATCTTATGTCTGTTTCAAAATTTGCCAATGATAATTGTGTTTATTTTGAATTTCACCCCAAATACTGTTTTGTCAAGGATCAGCATTCCCACAAGACTCTACTGGAAGGGAAACTTAAAGGAGACTTCTATGTCTTTGACAACACTCAAATCAATCTCCTCAAATCTGGTTTTGAAACTTCTTGTCATTTGTCCACTAGCAGTGACTCATCATTAAGTCCTATTATAGTCAATACTGTCACTACTACTAGTGTTACTCCTTTTGAAAAATCTAGAAATTCATTGTACACTCTATGGCATAATAGATTAGGACATCCTTCTGAGAAAATGGTTTCTTGTGTTCTCAAAAGTTGTAATCTTGAGCATGTCAATAAAGATGCCTTTTCTGTTTATCAAGCATGTTGTATGGGTAAACTTCATAAATTCCCCTTTTCTAGATCAACCACAGTTTATAATGAGCCTTTACAACTTGTTCATTCTGACTTATGGGGTGCTTCTCCTGTTCTTTCAGCCCATGGTTACAAATATTACATTCACTTTGTTGACCAATACTCTAGATTTACCTGGATGTACGTGTTAAGACAAAAATCTGATGCTTTTGCTGCCTTTCTCAATTTCAAAACACATGTTGAGTTACAGTCAGGATTCAAGTTGAAAAGAATACAAACTGATTGCGGAGGTGAGTTTAGAGCATTCATTGATTTTCTCTTCTCAAATGGTGTTACACATAGAACTTCTTGTCCACACACACATGAACAAAATGGAATGGCTGAGAGGAAACATAGACACATTGTTGAAATTGGTTTGACTTTATTAGCTCAATCTTCTATACCATTCAAGTATTGGGATGAAGCATTTAGAACCTTTATCTTCCTTATCAACCATCTTCCTACACCTTTGCTAAATCATAAAACTCCCTTAGAAATGCTTTTTCGCAAACAACCTGATTATTCTCAACTTAGGGTGTTTGGTTGTGCTTGTTATCCAAATATTCGTCCCTATAACAACCATAAGTTTCAATTTAAATCCAAACCCTGCACTTTTTTAGGTTATAGTTTAAATCACAAGGGGTACAAGTGTCTTGATCCATTGGGAGAATCTTTATATCCAGGGATGTTATATTTGATGAGTTTCATTTCCCTTTCACCAAAACTAATGCAGGGCTCTTGTCTTCTCCTTCTTCTTTTTGCACACCAAATAATTGTCTGTCTAATCCATCACAGGTAACTGTTCTTCCTAACACTCAAATCTATCCAACTTCTTCACATTTATCCAAGTCCACTCCCTTATCTTCAGAGTCAAACACTTCTCCTATTGTAAGACCAGATCCCACTGATCTTGCCACTTCTCTTGTCACTGATGACTAATTACTTTCATCTGTAAATCCTACTAATACTTCCACTGCTAATGTTCAAAACTCTAATAATTTGTCTAGTCTGCAGGTACAAAATGGTCATTCTATGATCACACATGCCAAGAATGGAATAAGGAAACCGAAGGTGTTTCTTGCAACCTCTGAACCTACCACTGTTGATGAGGCTTTGAAAAGTGAGTGTTGGAGACAGGCTATGAATGATGAGTATCAAGCTCCAATGAAGAATGGAACCTGGAGTCTTGCCTCTCTCCCACCTGGCAGGAAAGCTATAGGCTGTAAATGGGTGTTTTGAGTCAAGGAGAATGCTGATGGAACCATCAACAAGTATAAGGCTAGGTTGGTTGCTAAAGGTTTTCACCAGGTTGCTGGCTATGATTTTTTAGAAACATTTAGTCCAGTAGTTAAACCTACAACTATAAGAACTGTTCTAACCATAGCTTTGAGCAAGCAATGGTCAATAATGCAATTAGATATCAATAATGCCTTTCTAAATGGAATTCTGCAAGAAGAGGTTTATATGGAGCAGCCAATTGGTTTTCAAGAAGATGCTACCAACTCACAGCTTGTGTGCAAACTGCATAAGTCCTTGTATGGACTTAAACAAGCTCCACGAGCTTGGTTTGAAAAACTTCATTTAGCCCTTGCAAGTCTTGGTTTCACTTCAGCCAAAACAGATCAGTCTTTGTTTATTCAAGTCACAGAAAAATTTTCTGTTTTTATATTGGTCTATGTAGATGATATTATAATCACTGTTGTTCAAAGTATTATTGAAAAGCTGAATCATGAGTTTACACTCAAAGACTTGGGGGAGCTTGACTATTTTCTTGGACTACAAGTTAAGAAAACTGTTGTTGGAGGTCTTCATCTATCTCAGACAAAGTATGTTATAGATTTACTCTGCAAAGCCAAAATGCAGCTTGCAAAAAGTGTCTCTACTCCAATGACAATAGGAGAAAAGCTAATTAATCATGGGAGTGAACCAGTCAGAGATGCTAGGTTGTACATGAGTGTTGTTGGTGCACTTCAGTATGTCACCATCACAAGACCAGAACTAGCTTTTTCTGTCAACAAAGTTTGTTAGTTCATGCAAGATCCTTTGGAGCTTCACTGGAAGGCTGTAAAAAGGATTCTCAGATACTTGTCAGGCACTCTTGATTTTGGTTTAGAAGTTAAAGCTGTACCAGTTGAAGACTTGAGTCTTGTTGGCTTCAGTGATGCAGACTGGGCATCGGATCCAAATGATAAAAGGTCAACATCTGGGTTTTGTGTTTACTTTGGCAATAATTTGGTTTCTTGGAGCTCAAAAAAACAACACACTGTGTTTAGATCATCAACAGAAGCTGAGTATCGAAGTCTAGCTGCTTTAGTTGCTAAAATCACCTGGATCAAGTCATTACTATCCAAATTACAGGTTCCCATTCTTAAAACACCAATTATTTGGTGTGACAACCTTAGCACAGTAATGATCTCTGCAAACCCAGTTTTACATGCAAGGACTAAACACATAGAGATCGATTTGTACTTTGTCAAAGAGAAAGTTTTACAGAAACAGATTGAAGTCAAACATGTGCCAACAGTGGATCAGATTGCAGATATTTTTACTAAGGCCAACTCCAGTTCAAGGTTTACTTTTATGCGAAGCAAACTCAAAGTAGAAAGTTTTTCTACTATGAATTTGAGGGAGGCTATTAAGAGTAATTAGTTAATTGTTAGTTAGCCAGTTAATGGTTGTTAGAAGGTCATTCACTCTTGTACAGATGTCATCATGGCATTGGATGTATAACCATGTTAGTTAGGTTGTTAGAAAAGTCAAATTGCTATTTATAGTCTGTAAATAGTTAGTTTTCATTTCTAATGAAATAATTCTCTTTTACACAAATCTCTCTCTTTTCAGTTTCTTTCTTTCTTTGAGTTTCTTTACAAAGGAAAGACGGATCCAACCCAGTGGTGTGACCCAAACATCCACAGATTGTGATTTAACCCATCGGCGTGATGTTTGGAACTGATTGTGACCCACGTCAAGTTGCCAGCGAACCCCCCATCTCCACCGCCAGAGTTGCAACACTCGCAAACTACCAGCAAGACAGCATCAACTGTATTTTTTTTTCTTTTCTGAATAGCGTCAAAGGCTCGTAGCAACAAAGCGACCCAACCATACAAAATCATGAAAACATAATTGCCAGAAATGATCATAGAAGGTTGTAGGAATATTAATCAAACACATGAACTACAAGGAGATGATCTGTAATTAATGTATGGGTCTACCATTTCCAAAATTATTCAAAAGTTTCAAACAAATTAAAACAAAGAGGAACCATCAATAAATTGTAATAACAAAAACAAAAAAAATCATCAATATCTACAAAAATTCTCTTTGAAAATAGTGGGTGGTGGAAAAATTATTTGAGTGTAAAGAAACGAAATAGAAAGAGAGAGAAAATTCAAAGGGTTTTAGGTGTTGGAATTACTGTCCTTAAGATTGTATTTGCCCCCATTATGAACAATTTGTTATCGGATATTGTGGTAAATTACCTCTAAGATACAACAAACTCACAAATTTAATAAATAGTAATCTTATTAAATTCCAGAACGAAATATGAAACTGTCATCCAAAACTAGAGTTTTATAGTCTTTGATTTGTTTGCTCATGAAGAGTTGCAACAATATAACAAACATGCCTTTTAAATTAAAAGATGACTTTTCATTTAAGAAACGTACTTATTTCAATAGACATGTCCGTTGGTCAACAGAATTTAATTATGAAATCATTCAAATCCGACCATTAGATCATGCCTGATTAAATCAACAGTTCAGATTTAATCTGGAAAAGCACCACATTCAACAAGAGAGTGCTCCTTGAATCCAATTCGACTATTAGATTGTGCCCGATCAAATTAATAGTCCAGATTTAATCTAAAAAAACACCGCATTCAAAAAGAGACTACTCCTTGGATCCTTGTGACGATGCATACATGTAAAGTGCAAAGTGCAAAATGTGCCCTAATAAGCACCCAAAAGCGCTCTAATCGCTCTCGCTCACGCACGTATGATGGTGCCTAGTAATAACATAGTCCCTACTATTCAGTAGTAATCCTTATACTTCACTTGTTTCAATTTATATAACTATGCTTCCCTGTGCTTTTCTAATGTGAGTGTAACGACCCGACTTTTCAAACCGTTAACTAGCTTACTTATTTTTATTTAATTTAGTTTTAACATTTATTTATGTTTACTTTTAAAAATACAGAAAGTTTTTTTTTTAAATAATATTTGTATTACAAAAGTTAGAATTACTAAAATTTTTAACTAAGCAAATTGAAATAATTTAAGAAGTCTAAATGTGAAAATTAAACTCGTGGTAGTATCCCATTCCATTCCTTCATCGTCTCTGCACAGTTTTGCCAGTCTATAAAATATCTAAGTAGCGGGCTGCTTACACGTGTTACCTATAGTATGAACATACACATATGAACTTTCGCTCAACAAGTACAAATAATATCTCACAAAATATTTTTAGAAAATCATATCATCACATGTAATATCATGAATATTCAAGAATGCATGTGATTTATGTATGTTCAATTATGCTTCATTATATACATATCTTATCTACATTAGGGTCCCTATATCGTACCTATATATGTGCAACCAATGAGGAGTTGGAGGAGTGACCTTAACCTCCAATAGCCTCTAAGGTCATATCTTATAACTTTTGTTCTTCTCATATCCTTTCACTAATTAGAGGTTAGTACGACACTTAATCCTATATTTCGTTAGTCTCATTCTTATTATTTGTGACAATGTGTAGATTTACATGTCACTATACATCTATTATTATGGCATACATATCTGTGAGGCATATTGATCATATCAGTGCAAGAGAAATTATGCACGTTAAATGTTTAATCAATGCAATATATATGGCTCATAGACTCATCACTTTATCAAGGCAAATTATAGAGAACGTAGAACATCAATAACGAAAAATATTTTGTTCTATGATGTAGGTGAGGTTTGTACTTATCTTATATGCTTAAACTTCTGAAGTTGTATCTCCTACTATGCAAATTTGAGAAATTGTCCTAATTTAATAATATCTCATTATTAGATAAAATCATAATTATATTACTTTATTCATTCATTTATTTACTATAAACTATAGTGAACTTAATTTACTTATATCATAATTAACCTTAACAATTAATTCATATTAATTATTAAGTATTAAAACAAATTTCTACTAATTATTATTTAATTAATTTAATTTAATTTAATTTAAATTTAATTAATTAATTAAAATAATTAACTAATTAATTAATTAATAGTTAATTATTATTTTATTTAATTAAGTAATTATAATTAAATTATATAATTTTAATTGACTTAATAATAATTATATTGTTAATAATTTAATTATGTTACTTAAATATTCTTTATCATATAATAATTCATAATTATTAATTCTAATATTAATAATTAATAATTTGATTAATCTAATAATTAATGTTTGATTTATCTCTAGTTAATCATCTATAGTTATTTTGATGATTATATTAATGATTAATTAATATCTAATTAATCATGTATTATAATTATGTAGTTATTCAACATAATAATTTTAATTATTACGTACTAACTCTTATAATTAATTATTAATCAATCAATTAATTAATTACTTTATTAATTACATTTGGTTATGCGTTTGTTATTTAATTAATTAATTTATCAATCAATGTGATAAGGAGTCACCTAAGTGTATACTTCTCATCTCAAACTAAAGATGTCAATGTGTCTTAATTTACTGACTTGTTATGGGGGCTGTGATTTAATTTTGCCATGATTAGATGTTTAAGGAGTCTCTTGGATTAGTTTAACATTACTGTTTTCATTTTGTGACTTTGGTGAATTTCAATTGTCATCTGATGTAATCTTCTCTCTTCCTTTCATATTTATCAATAAAAAGTTTTGTTCTTTCTAAGATGGACAACATAATTTCCCGCAGATGTTTAGTTGCTAAAGAAGATGAAAGAGGATAGGAACTGCAAGCCCGACATCGTTGACTATGGTACTGCTATTGATGGTTTCTCAAGGACAAACTAGTTACCACATTCTTTTTTATTAATAAATAATTAATAAAAGGGTGACTGTAGATGCTGGGAATCTACCGTCAAGATTTTAACAAAAGTTAGTAAAAATGGATAAAATAAATAATCGATTGGGCCCTTAGAAATCGTTTATGAAATTCATGAAACATTATAATTGTAAAATAATTAAGATAAACAGAAAGAGAATTATCAACACCAAGATTTAAAGAGGTTCACCCAATGTATGCTACGTCCTTTATGAGTATAGTCTCTTCACTGTATATGATTATTCTTGGATACAAATGATTATAGTTTCTGGATGGATTTTCACAAAGTAATAGTAAGTTGGAGTTCGAGAAAAAGCAGTCCCTTTTTCTAAAGGGGTCTTCCTCTATTTATAGAGAAAAAATGATGGGATTGAACCCGAAGATTGTGGTGAGCGGTTTTTGCTCCATGTCTGCTGGGACACGTGTAAGAATGTAAGTTATGCTTATGGACTTAGCGGTTATCATACTAAATTTGGTTACAGATCGTGGGCTTAGCAGTTTTGTAACATCATTGTAACGACCCGCCTAGCACAGGCCGTTATTGTACATACATACATACTTAACATGGCGTACTTACTTATTTAGCAGAAATAGCGGAAAATTTTTTTTATACGGCGTGTACGAGCGAATACTGATAATTAAATAAAGATGTTCGAATACCAAATAATATACATAAAAAGACAAAACGCGTAGCGGCTATCATTCCCACATTTCACAGCTCGCCTTACCACGCTTCACCATCTTGTATCAAAGGCTACTCGTAGGTTGCTTACCTATAGCATAGACGTAAGACAATGAGTTTTCGCTCAGCAAGTACAACTACTATATACCGCGACAATACAAACATAACGTAACATATCATGCCTTAACATATCATAACATATCATGCCTTAACTTAACATACAATAGCATAATATATGCATGAACCAATTATGCTCTTATTATGCTTTCTTATTTATTCTTAATTTCTTTCATAACTTATCTTACTTATGGGCCTCTTATCATAAGTGTCCGTACCGGGCGGTCAACTATGGAGTGGTTGGGACGGCCAGTCCATTTCCAACTCAAACCATAGTCCAACCCGACCTACGAGCGGGTCGGTACGACACGGGTAACTTGCTTGCCTTCTTAGTTGCCTTTCATCATGTCATTCTTGATCTTGTTCTTATCATAAAAATTAGTGAGCATGTCTCATGATGTCACTCATACATAAATCATGTCTTAGTCATACCATCATCTTAACATAACTTACATCATAAACTTAACATATTTTAAATCATATCCTAGCTTCACATAGTTCTAGCATATATCACAGCACACATTATAGCATACTTCATAACACACATCAAACATACTTCATAGCATACATTGAACATACTTAGGTCAGTATCACAACAAAAGCCTATGCTGTAGACGGAGTTGTACTTATCTTGCCTACTATGTCCGGGGTTATGCTGCTCCACGTCCGGATATAGCAGCAGGCTACCTCCTGCTTGAATGAAGGACATAGGTAAGGGTCTATAGTCCGTAAAATGTTGGTGACCTAACCAACATGCATACATAGTCTTAGTTATATGTCCCCCATATAAGCACATGATATCTTACTTGGTTACAACAAGTAACCCTATTGTTCAAGGCTAACTAAATATGGATTGTAACTTATGAGGTTACATTTGGTAACCTTAGGTACTAAGCCCACATACATACAAGTAGGGTTAGGTTACCATCCTAACTTTGGGCATATGCCTTAACATTCTTAGTCCATAATCCATTGGGTTATTACAAATAACCCAAGGTCTTAGCCCATTATTGATCTTAGTATCGTACAGGGTTATATTGGGTAACCCTTGAGGTGGTCAAACCTAGTCAACTAAAGTCAACATTCTATGGGTCAAACTTGGGCTTTGGGCCAAGCCTAGTAACTCGAGTATCCTTCCCGGTTACCGTCCGTCGTCGTCTTGTTGCTAAACTTTGGCTTTAAAAATCCAATTTCCATTATCTTGGAAAATTTGGTAAATTAAATCCAAAAATCCTTCAATTAACTTATAAAAATTCGTGGTCCTTAAAGTGGGACTTTATAAAAATTCTTAAGGGCTGAAAACTGCCATTGAAACAGTTTTCACAGTCAAATCGTTAAAAATACTCTTTTTCTGCGTTGTTTTAGAGAATCCTGTGCAGGAATTTCCTGATTTCTGCACAGTTTTTTAGAAATCCGTTTCTATTTAAAAATCTGGATTGAATTAGAAAAAATTTTCTTCACAAAAGTTTTAGATCTCAAAAAATCCTACAACTTTCATGTTTTTATAGAAAACCCAGTTTGGATTCTAACGTGCTCTTATTCCCTGTTGAACCCATCTGGCCGTGTATGAAGTCTGGGCACGGTCAGGCTCGGATTTTCATAAAAACCGAGGCTGTTGGAGTCTTATTTTGGAAAACGGTTCACGATGGCCCCTAAGAAAAACCCTTCTCTACAACTTTTATGTTTTACGTTTTTCCCAATTCGGTCTCTAAAGGCCTCAAATTTCACTTTCCAGAAAACTAGCCAGTTTTCACCCGAACTGGCAGTTTTCGTTCTTAAGTTCGTTTTATATCCTATTTCGCGCAATCTAACTTAACCGATCACGCGGGAGCCTAGAAAGCAGACATGCAGCGTTTTCTAACGTACCAACCCAACATTCATGTGACCCGATCATATCCATGCAAACCATTAACGAAATTGCATCACTTAAGGTTTGCATGGTTTCTAGGTTGAATCAAACCATTCCAACATTCAAGCTTCTATTCTAGCAACCTAACATGCCATTCTAAATCATACTTAAGCATATTTGGGGACATACAACTTATCAAACATCTAGCATACAAACCCTAATAATCAAACAAGCATAAGCTTATAACCATGCAAAGCTCATAAATCAAAACCACCATTGAACCTAATCAAGCACAAAACCTAAAATCTAATCTAGGGCAATAAAAATAAATTAAGCTTATGCTCTTACAAATTCAACTTGAATACACTTAAATTTCAAATTGAAGCTCAATTTAAAAGTTTAGGGCCAAGGGAGATTTACCTTGATCAACACTAGAAGTTGGTTAGGGTTTGGTCCAAAATTTCTCTCCCCCCTTGGTCTCCTCCAACAACTGGCCTTCACCCTCGAATGGGTACTAAAATTTTTTGGTCACTTGGTGGTTGTTCCTATAAAGTCCGGCCAATCCTCCCAACACTTCCTCTCTTCACTTTTTCCTTTTTTTCCTTCTTCCTCCCTACAACCGGCCTCCTAGCCTAATGGGCACCAAATTTTTTTTCAAACTTTTGCTTGGGTGCTAGCTCAAATCCGACCACCACTCTAAGGTTTCCCCTTTGGGTTTTTAATTTTTCTCTCTTCTTTGTGTTCGGATTTTTGAGAGGAAATTTTGGCAAAGTTTAGCTAACTTTTCCAATTTTTGTGAACAAAATGGTTCACACCCTCCACCTATTTATAGGTGATGGAGAATTCTTTAATATTGCTCATTAGTCCTTGAAGAAGCAATATTTTGCATAAAAATTTGCACATTAGCCCTCCATGTGGCCAGCCATTAGGGGTAGTCTTGGAGGCCAAGTTTTGATTTCTTTCCACATTTTTCTTTAATTCAATAAATGATGTCATAATTTGGTGATAAGGTGATGTCATCCTCCTAAGGCCTTGTTTGGCTTTTTTCTTCAAATACAGTTCATTTTTATGCTAACACAGATATTTCCAATACTGTGCTCACTAATACACAATATTATTATACTGTACTACAATCCAAAATTCATCTGTGTAAAAATGGACTGTATAAAATTTTTCTTATTTCTTAAAGTCCTTTTGCCCTTTATTTCTTACTTGGTGTGCTTGATTTTTCTATGGTGGTTTTAAATCCTATTCATGCTATCTTGTCCGTAAAGACGGTTTTCGCAGTATATTTTCCATACTGCTCATCATAATACTGCACAGTCATCTCTTTGACCGTTCTAGTCAAACTTTGACTTTCTTGGTCAATTTTGACTTTTTCGGTCAAACTTTGACTAACATGAAATCATAGAATTTTTCTTCCCTTTTGGCTCAAAAGGTCACATGCTTGTCTAAGCAATCATTTTTGAGTTTTATAAAATCATAAGAACTCAAAAAACTTAATAAAAACTCTTAATCGAGCTTTTTCATAAATACCTTCATGGTACACATTAAATTCCTTTAGAAGGAAATAGTAATATCGAAAAACTAGGTATTACAATCATTGTCAATCATGGGCTTGTCAGTTATTTTACAACGGTCTGATGATGACTCTATGACATTAGAGTTATCCATTGCTTTTCTAGTTCAAATTTGCTTACCCAAGAGCACTTTTTATTATTTTTCTTTGTGTTTTGTTTTGGATTTTTTTTTTAAAGTTTTACTTTTGCTGTGGTCAACTTCTGTAATTATGCTCTTCTTGAACTGAATTGAAGGATCATAGAGCAAAATGAGGGCCAAAGCGTTAAAGTGCTGGTGGTGTGTTTTTCGGGTAAATGCTATAACTATGCTGTAGCCTTTCTGGCGAAATTCTGGGCATCGCTGGCAGGTTTTGCTGACATCAGACCATTATGTGGAGAGACCATGTGGGATGAATGAGCTGGACATTTGTGGTCAGCTGGTCCCCCACAATTTTTTGCCACATATGTACCATTGTTGCCCTAGCCTAAGAAGAAAACAAAAAGAAAGGAAAGGGTGCTGCCAGAGAGAGACACCAATTTGGGGATCAAAGGAAAAAAAAAAAAAAAAACGGAAGAGGAGAAAGAGAGAGAGGCTAGTACCCATTTTTGCTTTTGAAAAAACCAGAGAGTACAGCTGAGAGAAGGAAAGCGTGAGCAAGGAGCAACAAGAGAGCGAAAGGAAGCTTCCAAACTTGGCTGAATTCTTTTCTCCCTCTTGTTAGATTAATCTTTTTGTATTCTGCTCATGGATTTGTTCATGGATTATTGTTGGTTTATGGAACTTGATTTCTTGATTATGAACTAAATTGTTTAGCTAGGACCCTAATGGAACCAAGGTTATAGGAATGTTATGTTGATGTTGGATTGCTAGATAATGTTCTACTCTTGTTCATTCATGTGTGTGTTATGTTTATTTCCATTTTTTTGACTGGCCATCAACTATTGGAAATCAGATTTGGATTAATACCGGAAGGGTTAATTTAAGTTGGAAATAACATGGATGATGCAAGTTCAATATGCTTGTCTAGGTTTATTGATTTGTGAATGGTATAGGAATATATTGTTCATCTTGCATAACCCACAAGACCCGAGCATTAAAATTGCATTCTAAGAGCTGGATTCACATAGGAATATGTTGAAAAAGGTCTGAGGAATTAGCCATAATAATTTGGAAGATTTTATGCATCAAAACAGAGGTTTGGTTAACAGGCGCAGAGCATGCTATAGCATTCTAGTAGCATTCGTGTAGCAGACCTGCAACGAAGGTGAAATTAGGTGTCCTAGCTTGTTTAATCCATTGGTTTCCCAAACTCAACTACAATCCCGTTCTTTTCATTAGTTTTGTTTGCTTTTGCTTTGCTTTGAATTGCTACATAATTTTTAGTGAATTTCCAATTCAGCTTTATTTTATTTCATACCTTGTTTGGTGTTAAAATAGCTTTCACTTGATATTTTTGGTGATTTAATCCTCGAGGGACGATATCCGTACAATTGTGTACACTTTATTACTTGTACAACTCGTATACTTGCGAGTGTTCAATTGAGCAACATCTGACATGTCATGATTGATCATGAGCTTGTCAGTTATGGGGAGCATCCCTTGTAATTTTTGTTAAGCACAAACAACGAACGTTGATTAGGTAACGAGACCAATTTCTCGCGAACGTGCCATTCATGACTTGTATTAGATTCAATATACGCTCGTTTCTCGTTTGAAATGATAGGTTCGACGTTCGAGTGCGAACAATCATTGTTCGTAATAAAACGAGTTGAGATCATAAATTGGGTCCGGCTCATGTTTATGAGAATATTAAGTATATTTGGATCCGAAATTCATCATTCATTTACTTAAACGGTCGAAGACTAACGGTGTTATAAGAAAATGAAGTTTAACCCCAACAATGACAACTCTCTGAAACACATTTAGTGACTCTGTTGCTTTTATGGTGTTCTGTAATATGTGGATCACCCTTTCCACTATTTTTCTCCGAATTTCAAAGAGGTATCTGGTCGTATGCATGTGGAGTTTCACGGATTAAATTTTATATTTCGTATAATACATTAAAATAATTCGAAATGGAGTATTTTTCTTTTTCGTTGCTCAGAAATCGTATGAACAGGATCAGCAGCGTTTTTGAGCTTTGATTTTTGTTTTGCTTTGTTTTGTTTTGTTTTGTTTTTTTTCATTTTTGAATTTCCTTGGTTTTGTGGGTGTGTCACTGGTCTTTTGATAATTGCATGCTTGAACTGAGTACTCTATGAGTTGGATTTAGATTTTCATTGCTTTCAATGGGTATGGAATGTCATGAAAATTTGCTCTATTTAACTAGAATCTGAACCATCAATTTTATGCACGAAGTTATCTGACAAATGAGGTTTGGTAGCTGAGTTGTGATTAGTTGCTTTGATGTTGGATATTAGAATGTTCGTTCACGTCGAGAAGTTGTCTTTTTTCTCAAAAGTAAACTCAGTTTCACTATTCATATTTTTAACTTTCTCTTAAAAACTTAAACTTTAAAAGTCTAGAACTTTGTTATTTCAAATCAAAATGAGCTGATTTTTTTTTTAAATTGCATAGAATTTTGAGAGATTAAGGGTCCGTTTCGTGAATGAGTTTGGGTTGAAAAAGTACAGTTTGAGATGAAAATTTTTGTTAACTTTTCAGAAAAGACAAACTTTTTTAGAAAAAAAAAAACTTTTTCAGAAAAAGACAAAAACTGAAATGAAAAAGAACAGTTTGAACTTATTTACCAAACAAGGCTTAAAACAAGATTCATATATTTTTTTTTTCTGAACACATTTCAAGATTTTACATTTTTTAACTCCAAAAGGTTTATTTTCAACCAAACGCACAATAAGAAAATTCAATTCAACTCCAATCAATATAATTCCAAAACTCCAACTCAAGCAAACCAACCAAACACGGGCTAAATATTAATTGATGATGATAATTCGTGGCTAGACAAGGACACCAACGATTTGCAATCTGTTCAAATTATGCCCGAGGAAGTTCACGTTTTGTTTTATAAGCTTAAACATTGAGATTATGCATGAGAATAAGTAAGTTTATGATAAGATGTAGTCTATGATGATTTAATGATGGTATGACATCCACATGTGCTCGATTAGGTGTGGTATAGGCCAAAATTTGGGAAAAACGTGAATTAAAACCATGTTTAGCGGTCTAGTGCGGCGCCGAAAAAGCCCTTTGTTGTGGCTCAACGCCACACACCCATAGCTTGGTGCCATAGCTCTAAGCGTCTGCATAGTCCCTCAGAAAATAGGGACGTAGCATCGCGGTGTGAAATGCTCAGCGCCGCAGCACTGAGCCCCTTTCCTTGATACACAATCAGGCCAGTGCACCAGCATTGCGGCGCTAAGAAAGTAACGTTTCCAAAATTATAACCACCCTAGACCTATTCTAGACCCTTGGATGACTGTCGAACCTTAAATCCTAGCCCTTAGATGATTGTGAACAAAATATAAAGGCTAGAATTATAAAGTAAACCCATCAGTAAACTCTTTTTTTTTTTTTTTTTTTAATTATAAATTATCGTTCTTTATCTCTCCACACCTCCATACTCAGCCGCCGTGATAATCTTACTTTTCGTTTATAGCCATTAATTTCAATGGAGATCAATACACTTTAATTTTATAAGTTTAGGGAATTAGGGTTTCGGAGATTTTTTAAGAATGGATTCAATTGTGATATCGGGTGATAGAATATACGATCTAGAATAATTATTCTACTGCATTACCAAAATAGTCTACTAAAACATTCCGATGACCCACACGGACGAAATATGCATCGAGCTAATAACCATCACTCTAGTATATTTTTCTGCAAGCAAAAAACACTTAATCTTGTCCAGTTATTGTATTCACAACGGCTTTTTACTCCACCGTATTGTTGTTTCCAACCCACTACATTAAACTCATAACAAATTAAAAATAAACTATAAATACTTTGCAATTACGTTGAAGCCCCCAATAAACTGTTATATTTTTAATGTCTTAGTCATGTACAATGCTGCAAAACTTATTATATCCTGTTTGCGTTAATCAAGGCATTTGAATTGTTGGAGTTAAAAAGTATAAAAACTTGAAATGGGTTCGGAAAAAAATCAATATAGAGCTTGTTTTGTTTGTCTCGAAATTCTTTGTAATTTAAAAAAAAAAAACTTATTTGGACTTGTCCATGCAAAATTATGGAATTTTAAAGCCTGAGTTACAAAACTATGTAAATAGTGAAACAGAGGGAAAAAAAAAAAAACACAAATAATAAATTGTAATTATAGGGTTTTGATTGTAATACCTCAAGTTTTAAGTTGTCCTTTATATATACCGTGTATACTATATATTTAAGCCAACCTAATCCATAGACGAGCGCATGTTTTACATATTTTCAACAATGGTGTTTCATGTCAGTCATGTAGTTTCTACTCTCTTTTTGCTCTTTGTTGCAACAATGTTGCATTTTCTTGAGGTTCAGTCCTCAAATAAGAGGAACAGTTATATCGTTCACATGAACAAATCCCACATGCCAATGCCCTTTATCAGTCCTAAGAGCTGGTACTCTTCCATAATCACATCGCTGAAGCCTCCGAAGCACACCTCATTCAACGACGTACCTTCGCCTATACACACATACGATGATGCAATTCATGGCTTTAGTGCCTCCCTCACTCAAGAAGAACTCTTGAGCATACCAGCCGGGGTTTTTTATTTGCCTACAAAGGCACGTCGTTTCAAGCTTGAAACGACGTACACATCAGAGTTCCTCTCCCTTGGTCCCTCCACATCTGCCCTGTTAACTTCTGCAAAGTTTGGTGAGGACGTCGGCATCGGTGTGATCGACACTGGAATATGGCCCGAGATGCAAAGCTTCAGTGATGACGAAGTGCCTAGGAGAACACCACAGAGTTGGAAGGGAAAGTGTGAAGGTGGACAAGATTTCAAAGCATCCATGTGCAACTTCAAACTCATCGGTGCTAGATACTTCGGCGAAGGTTTTAAAAAAATAGCTCCCAGCCTTAGACTCAAATATAAGCCACCTGCGAGAGACGATGACGGCCACGGAACAGCTGTCGCGTCCATTGTTGCTCGCTATTACGTGAAGAACGCATCTTACTTTGGCTACGCTTCGGGAATGGCAAGGGGTATTTCACCAGAGGCGAGAATCGCTATTTACAAGGTCAGTTGGATGGGAATAGGTTATTCTGATGATATCCTAGCAGGTATTGACCGGGCTATAGCTGATGGTGTTAACATAATTTCTGTCTCTTTTAAGTTCTATTGAAAATGAAACGACCAAAAATGAGATATTAAAAGGTTCTTTTTCTGCTATGAAGAAAGGAATTTTTTTTACAGTATGTGCTAGAAACTACGGTCCAGACCCTAGTACGATCATCAACGAAGTCCCATGGGCCTTAACCGTTATGGCAGGCTCTGTCGAATGTTGGTTTTCCGGGACACTGCGATTGGGAAATGGGGTAATATCGACAGTTGGATGGTCAATGTACCCAGAAAAGGCCTCGGTGGAGAACATGCCATTGTTGTTTGATGATGCAGGTATGTCAAAATGTGATTCTACAATGGAAGATAAAACCATCCATGCGATTGTTATTTGTCAGCATGGATATGTTCATACCACGCGTGATTGAGCAATTGGAAATTGATTGTCCTTGTGTTGTCATCAAGAAAAGTGCTTATTGTTTGGTCGTGGATTATGTGAAATCAACTCATTTACCTACTGCAACCATTACATTTAAAGAAACCACTCTCAAAGTGAAGCCGGCACCTCTTGTGGCAAATTATGCAAGTCGAGGCCCTTCGCGCTGCATTCCAAAAATCTTGAAGCCTGATGTTATGGCACCAGGAACACAAGTCTTGACTGCTTGGCCAGCACAAAAACCGATTCCAATCGGACGTTCTCATCTCTTTAGTCGTTTTAGAATGCTTTTCGGAACATATATCTCTACCCCTCGTGCTGCTGGAGTCGCCGCGCTACTCAAAGGCGCACACCCAAAATGGAGTCCCGCAGTTATTAGATCTGCTATCATGACAACCGCAGATGAATTAGACAATATTTTTAACCCATCAACCAGAGTGGATCAGAGAATCTTGAAGCTGCTTCACCTCTAGCCATGGGAGCTGATCACATCAATCCAAACAGAGCACTTGATCCGGGACTTATCTATGATGCAGCACCGAAAGACTGTCTAAGATTCTTGTGCTCTATGTTTACGACCAAAGAAGTATCTATTATCACTACATCAAAATGGGTAATTTGCTGAAAATCGTCACCAGACCTTAATTATCCCTCTTTTATCGTCTTTTATTGTGATACCACGACATCAAGAAGCCAAACATTTGAAAGGACTGTATAAGTACCGAAAGGTTCTGATGTTACGATCTCACCGCACAAATGGAGATACCGAAACGTGAACGAGAAGCAATCCTCCACCTTGACTATAAACTACCAAGGGAAGGACAGGGATGAGGTTTCGTTTGGTTGGCTTGTTTGGGAGGAAGAAATGGCGAATCACAGTGTAAGAAGTCCTATTGTGGTGGCGCCGGGGTTGAATCTTCCTGGAATTTGTTAGAACTTAAATATATTATACATCACATGTACGTAGCTAAAATAACACAGCACTAGTTTTGGTGTTTTGTTTTTTTTGTTTTTTTTTTGTTAAACCTTAACTATAGGACGGTTTTTATTTTAATTTTAATTTTTTTATTACTATTACTGTTACTGTTATTGTTATTGTTGTTAAAGCAACAACGGTTGTATTAAAACAAATGGTAAGAAGTCCAATAAATAATTATCTTAAAAATATAGCAAAACAATAGACTTGAATATGCTAAATAATTATCTTTAAAATATAGCAAAACAATAGACTTGAATATGCTGCCAAAAAGTAGAGCTAAAAGAAGATTTCTTTACAAGTTTTGCAACAAAAACTACTTTTCAGGACTGACTACCTCAATGACGAATAAATTCTGTTCATGTTTGTTAAAATGAAAAATACACCAGAATACTTGTCCTGACCATAGATATTGCAACCTCTTTTACAAATTTTGCTTATACAGATTCATATGATTTCATCCCATATGCCTTATTTGATACAAGAATAGACAAATGAAAGTGAGAATCTCCATTCAAAAATTTAACTGAGATTCTATAAAATTTAACACTCATATCCCCTAAACTTATCACTCTTTAATAACTTGCCCTCTAAATTTTTAATTATGACAAGTTGTTCCCTAAACTTGCTAAATTCATTATAATGCACTCCTTTTAATTAATTTTTATATCGAGGTCCATCTACGGCTTACTTACGTATCTATTATGACGAGAATACTGTTTGGTCTAGTGGATTAGCCCATAAAAGGGTGGCGGTGGAGGTGGGCCAAAGGGTGCGAAAATGAAATCTATGATATGTTTTCATGGCATAGAAAGGTCAAAGGAGTGGAAGAGGTAAGTGATCCCATCGAAACTTATTCATCCAACATTAGGGTGTTCTACCCTTCCACTTAAACTTTAAAAGTGATATACTTTTAAAATGCTATCATTCTGTCATGGTAATTTCACCATAACACTCTATTTGATAAGAATGAAAGAAAATACGAGGAAAAGAAAAAAATTATGACGCACAGAAAATTGTAAGGAAAACAATTTTAGTTTTCCCTTTAATTATTTGGTGTAAGAAAATGATTGTAGCTTCTCTTATTTGATATTGTACGAAGGAAAAAGTTATGATTATGCATTACTGTTTTATTTTTAATATTATTACAAATATCCAAATAGAAAATGGATAATAGATATGAAGTACAATTGCAGAATTTTACTTTTCTATGTTGGTCTCAAACTTCTCACAAAATCCTTCTACATTTTGGAAGACATGCTTTTTTGGGACCTGCTTTGCAAGAATTCCCTCGATTTTTCCTTTCCATCCAAATTTATATCCTACCAAACAACCCTAATAATCATTTTCTATCTTAAAATCTCTCTAATGTTTTCTTTTCTTTTACTTTTCACTCATACCAAACATAGCATAAGGGTACTTTCAAAACAAGTTTAAATGGTGATTGTATTCCAAATCAAGAAAATACAAATATTAATGATTGGAATGACCTCATAATACAAAGAAACTTAACCATATTTACAGATCAGTTCCACCAGTAAGTTTTAATTAAGCACAAAAGGGGGTGAAACATATACCGGATTCCAACAATGAGAAATCAAAAAGGTACACCAATTATCAAGCACACATATGGCTCTTTCAACAACACCATTACAATCAATTAAGACCAACCTATAGTAAAAAGGTCACTACCTACACCGCATATAAATAACTCTAGCAAATTAGACATACATCTAATACAAGAGTGTACGGAGACTACCTCCGTTATTATAAAATAAAAACAAAAGCATAACAAAAAACTGCAACACCTACATGACGTAAACATCATCACCTTTATTTCAAACAAACAACTATCACAAATAGGAGAAAAAAACCCCAATTCCATGGACAATAACTCAAGTGGCAAGCCAAACTACATGATCAAAGAGATCAAAATGCATCCCCTCCGACTACAAAGTCATCTTGCCATCAAAACTATCATTGTAGAGTCCAAAAGTATCTTTCTAGGGTCAGGAGTCTTGTGGCCAACCAAAAGACGATGCTAGACTCTGACTCTACTCTAAAAAAGAAATATGAACGGTGCAAATCCTAACCATAGAGAGAGGGAGAGGGAGAGGGAGAGAGAGAAGATGCCTAATAGAGAGAGGGAGAGGGAGAGTGAGTAAAAACTTAGTATGAAGGTTAATCTTTTTTTTTTTTTTAACCAAACAAGGGAGAAAAGAACCATTCTCCGTCCTAGCTGTACCCACAACTTCGGCGAGTTTAACTAGGTATCCTGGCAGGGAAGGAAAGGAAACAAATCAAAAAAGAAAAGAAAAAGAAAAAGCAAAAAAAAAAAAAAAGGATAAATTAACTTCACAATTTATGATAGAGTACGGGGAGAGGAAGGCAAATAGGCCAAAAAGAATAAGTGCTTGTTTGGTTCGTCAACTCGAACTTAAAATTTTTATATCAATTTTTATCTTTTTTTGAAAAAATTTTTTATTTTTTCTGAGAAAGTTTTTTGTGTTTTCTGAAAAGTCAACAAAAATTATTATTGAAATTTAAAATTTTCAACTCAAACTGGTGAACCAAACGGAACCTAAAGAGTGAAAAAATGGCATAAAAGTTTTATCCCCGTCTTTCTCTTCTTCTCTCTCTCCTCCAGCAGTCGAGTTCCTTTCCTTTCTCTCTCTCCTTCATCTCTGTTTCTCCCTCTTTTTCTCTCCCTCCTCCAGTAGCCTAGTTCCCTTCCTTTCTCTCTCTCCTACATCTCACTTTCTTTCTGTTCTCTCTCTCCTCCAGCAGTCCAGGGTATCGAGCTTCAAACTAGGTGATCTCCCGATCTCGCAACTCAATGACAACACAGTTGTAGTTCCTCGCCGTCGCCGATGCCGTCCTGACCACCAACGAAGAAGATCGCAAGTCCGAGCCTCACGACCTATAGAATAGCCACGTTCAACGAAACTCTTCGCTCGTCGTCAGCAGTCTCATCACATCGTCTTCTCTGTCAACATCTCCAGCAAGAGTTATATCTAGATCTTTTTAAAAACTTTGACTGAAAATTTTACAATAATTTACTATGTTAATTTTGAGTTTACTACGTGATGTACTGTAAACTCAGAATTTATGGTTTAAAATTTACTCTCTGTTTTACATAGATTTTGGTTACTATGTTACGTTCTTCGTTTGCACTGTAAATTCTGAATTTATAATACGTAACGGATTCAGTGCTTGTAAATTTAAAATTCACAATTTAAACACAAAAATTACTTTGTAAAATAAAATCTCGTTGATACCTCGGGGAAAAATTTACACTAACTTTGAAATTACAGTAAACAACATAATATAGTAAACTCAAAATTTACAAGGTATAAATCCAAAATTTACAACGCAATTCCAAAATCAACTCCAAATCTTCAATCTAGCCCTAACCCCCATATCTCCCTTCCCCAACCGCAACCGCTGGAAAACACATACCATTAGGATCCCATTACCGAAGAACATCGGCGCCTAACATGAGGATTGTTAGAGAAGAAAATCCGGTTGTGGCGGTGAGTGCCCATGGGATTGCGGTCTAAATTTCGTGATTTTCACAGCGAGACAGGGGGCCTTGCGATTCTCGCTGCCGCTTTTAAGGATGCCGTCATCGGAGAAGACAACAAGTTTGAATGTGAGGGTAGCCTCGCAATGGTGATGAGACGACGATCAACATTTTTATACCACCATGTTACATTTAATATATAAATTTATACTATTTTTTTATCAACATATAATTTTTGACCTTGAAATGTCGAAATTACCCTTAAAAAGAAAAACTAAAATTAAGTATTTTTTACATTAATTTTATACTCTAAATTTAGTTTTTGAATAAAAACTATACTGTATTTTTTAAAGTTCTATGTTTTTGTATTTTTAGATTACATTTAATACATAAATATAAATATATATATTCTCGATCAACAGTTAATTTTGACATTTAAAATACTCAAAATGCTCGTGAAATTAAAATAAAAAATACTTGAAGAAATTCTAATTTAACTGAAAGCTAAATAAGGGGGCTGAGGCGGTAGTCGGAAGGGCTGCATAGTGGCGAAGTGGGAAATGGTTAGGTGGTTATGATGATGGGGTTGAGAAATCTAATTTTTTTATTGAGAAAATTAAATTTATCATTCATTTTTTAAAATTAAATTCTTGATTACTAAACCCACCTTTGTGGGAAAATAAATGAGGAGAAAGCAAAGAAAAATAATGAGAAGAGAGAAAGTACGAAGAGGATATGACATTAAGCTCCATTTGAGAGAAACATTTGGATGAAACATTTATAATGAAGACATTTGGGATAAAAGCATTTAGCATTATAGAAAAACATTCAAATGACCAAAATGTTGCCCCCAAATTGCAAATGACAACATTTTGAATTTTTAGTACAATTTTAAATGTTTCTTCCCAGCATCCATTTAAAATGTTGGGAAATGAAAACACTTGAAATGTTGGGAAATGGTCTCATAAGCAAAGGGTGAATTTTTAAATTGAGTTTCTAAATTGAGTTAGTTATAACTTATATTCACTACAAGATTTTTTATTTGAAAATTGTTTAGTTCAAGATAGAAACTGATTTTTTAAAAAAAGTGTTTAAAAAAGGGGATATAATGGGGATAAATGCAAAATGATCACAATTTACGAAAACTAATTAGAAAAAAGAACTTAATTATAAAATTGAAGTTAATATGACTTTCTTATTTTTCTTTTTGAAATCAAGGATTTGCTTTTGCTAAATAAAGGAAATTATAGCAAACAACTTATTTAATAAGTACTTTTTAAAGTTTACAATATTTTTTTAAAAGATGATTAATTTTAACATATATATACAAGTAAATCATTAAATTTTCCAGTAATTTTTAATTACAGATTTATGGACACAATTATATGTTAGAGGGAGAAGGAAACAGAAGGAGGAAGAAGGACGGTTTTTTTTTTCTTTTAATATTAGTTGTAGACACATGCTACGCACGTGTTTAATCAATTTTTTAAATAAAAAAATTAATTAAGAGGTATTATGAAAAAAAATACAGTTGAGAAAACATTAAGAAGGAAAATATATGACTACATTTTAAGAATAATTTTATGTTAGAGAATAAAATTTGAAAAAAAAAATTTAAGAAGTAACAAATTATAGAGAAGTTACCAAATCACATAAATAATAATAATAATAATAACTATGTGATGCTATGAAAAAATAGTTGAGAACACCAAAAAAAAAGTTTGAATTATGATACATTTAATATATATTGTTTCAATAGGAAAAAAAGAAGAATAAAAAATAAAATTGAAACAAAAATGAAAGAAGGAAAACAAAAAAGAGACTCAAATGTCAGACGTAATTGAAGAATAATATCATTTTAAAGGGGTAAAAAGAAATTAAAAAAAAAAAAGAAAGAAAGAAAAAAAGCCAAATGAAAAAAAAAAAAACAAAATTTTAAAAAGAAAAAAAAAAGGAGGGACACATGACAAAAGATGAAGTCATAAATTCTTTTTTTTTTTTTTCTTTTTTCACGCACAAATACCATGCACAAAAAAGTAATTGAGAGAGTAAAAAAAAAAAAGTTAGGAACGGCAAGCCTAACATAGTTTCCTACAACACAGTTAAATGACAGCCTTTGCAAAAGGATAGGCGTTATTCCAAATGTTGTTACTTATAACTGTAACGCCCCGACCATCCACGTATGACCGACCACGTAAATGTGGACCGTTACTTTACTTAATTAACTTACTTATTGATTCATATACTTTAAACTTACCCCATATTCTAGAGTAAAAAATTTTTTTTTTAAAACATACATACATAAAACATAAAATTTTAACTTAAACTTAAACATAAACTTTAACTTATTCTCATACATAAAACTTAACTTCTTCATATGTATTCACTCGAGTATCGAGCTTTCACACCTTATTCGAAAGCTATCATACTTAATCCGTGGACTAAACCCGACTTAGTGCGGATCGGTACAACACGAGGTAACTTGCTTGCCATACATACCTGAACTTTGCCATACATACTTAAAACATAATATAAACACCTTTTTCATTACAAACATATTTTATAAAACATATTTTCCAAAACCCGTGGCGGTGTCCATCCCACATTTCACAGTTCGCAGCGCCATTCTCCACAGTCTCGCATCAAGTACTGCCGGTAGATTGCTTCCCTACAGCATAGACGTAAAACGTGAGCTTTCGCTCAGCAAGTACAACTGTTACATCCGCGACACAAAACATATCATCATGCATGAACCAATTATGATTTCTTATTAATCAATTATGGTATCATAATTTAACTTAGTTCTGTTCCCTTACATTTCATACGTGCACGTACCGTGGTACATAGTCATGGAGTGGTTAAAGGCAGCCTGTCCGTTCCAACTCAAACCATGAAACATACTGTTTAAACTCGCCCTCGTGGCAAGTCAGTATGACACAACATCTTAACTTGTCTTATTTCATATCTTAAGATCTTGATCTTATTATGTGATTCAATATCAGTGAATATGCTTCATGATGTCACGACAATTAAAAACATATATTATAACATAACATCATAACATAATACATCGTAACATAACATACTACGTTGTATCATAACATACTATATCATACCATAACATACTACATCGTAATATAATATACTACATCGTATCATAATATTGTAGCATAAAACATCATAACATAGCATAAAACATATTAGGCAAGTAACACAACAAAAAGCCTATGCTGTAGGCGGAGTTGTACTAACCTGTCATCCTACGCTCTTGGTTTATCGTTATAACATGGCATGAGAACAGTTCATACTCCTGTTTCCGAACAGGGTGTAAGATAAGAGTGTTGGGATCTATATGTGCCCTAAGGATAGAAAATCAATATTAGGGATTTTCTGTAAATATGACATTTTGATATTAATAAGAGGAAATTATTCATATTTAATAAGTTGTGTCCTATTTACTTTCATTTGTTGATTGTATAATTATTTTGAGCAAACATAAAATACTCCTAGGCTGTTGGTAATATATCGAATTACCATATGTATACGGGGTATGCATAGAAGACGTGGTAATTTGATAACAGTCCAAATAAATAGTCCGCAATCAACGGAATAAGATTTGGGGATCTTATTCATGATAAGATTGTAAAGGTTGTCTACTTCCTTGGAGGGATGGTTTGTCTTGACTATCGGATAGGTTCCGAGTAGAAACTTTAATGTATACCAGTATTGAGGTATGACATTGGACTGGACCTAAAGTGTTAATTGATTCGGTTTAATAATTTTGTTTATAAGAATCAATGATACTTTGATTATCATCCTGCATTAATTTTAATCCTGAAATGATTACTTGAGTTCGCATCCATGACTTATGTACTTTGATGCACTAAAGGTGAGACACTGTTAATTCATGGTCAACATACTTGTGTTTTGGGTGCATGACTTATGGATGGAGAAATCAAGATTCATAGATACGGAATCCATAGCTATCTTAACGATAGTAAATGTTATCTACTTAAAGGCATTATTCGGGGATTAAAAGATAGTATAACAAGATCTTGGCCATTGGTTTACTTTGTGTTCTCTGATGGTTTACCAATTGTATGGTTTTACAATTGGTGGTTCTTTCAATGGAGAATAATGGAACTTTAAGTTAAAATGATTGAAAAGGTAAAATGAAAAAAGTCCTTAATTCAATCATGGATAACATATGGGGATTAAGCAAGCGATGAATAAATCATGGAAGAAGCACTACGTGGAGAGCTTTCGTAATACGGTATGTAAACAGGAGTTCAGCTTCAAACTTTTAGTGGAATAGTTTTGAAGTTGATAATTGATGGATAATTAATCTGGGATTAATTTTTCACAATTATAGGAGCCTCTTTACATATTTCCATCGGGTCCCTCTATTAGCTCATATAATTCCACGAACCGTCTCGGGATTTGTTCCTAATGAGATCGGTAAATTGCAAATGGAATTTTGTAATGTCTATTAAGACATGGTACTCTCTAACATGCAATCCAGAAAGAATTGGACATGTGAAATTTGTAGACAAATGATTTGTTAACATGTGATTGGTTAATTTGAATTTTGAAAATAAGATTGTGTTTGAATTTTGGAAAACAAAATTTTTCTCTCCTAATTAAAAGTGGTGCACGTTTTTTAATTGTATGGAGGGAAGAAAATTTTGTTTCAAAATTATTTAAATATATTCCTAACATTTAATTATTAATTGGTTTAAGTAATGGAGATTATTTCATGAATTTTTCTTTCCTAATTAAAGAGGTGCATGGTTTTTGTGAGGAAAGAAAATTTGAAATATTTTATTAATTTAAATTAATTAATATGGATAATGTTTATGAAAAATATTTATTCAAATATGTGAATCCTATTTAAATTCGAAAAGGTTTAAAAGAAGTTTGAATCTAGATAGGACTAGCATCTTTTGACTAGTCTAGATTCTTAATTTAAAATTTAAACCACCAATCAAGATTTCTCTCACTTTGTGGCCAAATTTTTAAAGGGGATTTCCTCTTGAAAATTATTTTTATGTTCAATGAATCTAGCCCTAAAGTTGTATGATCTTTTGATTCAAGATTTATCTGGAAAAATAATTATTGATTATTTTTCAAGAATGAGATAAATTTTGAAAATGATTGGAATACTATATAAAGGTTAGGAGTTCTTGAAAAACCTAATTTTTGATTTTCTTAAAGGGGAAAAATGTTTTTTAATAACAAAAATTTTTTTTTTTCTTCCATATCAAAAATTCGGCTTTCTTGTGAGAGAGAAAAAGAAAGAAAATTCCATTAAATCAAAACTGCGAGGAAGGTTAAACCGAATGATAATTTTCATAGGAGGTTAACCGGTTCTTGTTTTGTAGTTTTGAAGAAAGAAGTTGGATCAAATTCTCAACGAGGATCATCAGAATTGAGAAGGAGGGATCTAGACTTCGGAAAGAAATACTGGTCGCTTGGATTCATAGAACGTGTGCCCACACACACTCTGAGACGTGGAACTCGAGAATAGTAGAGAAGACACGTTGGTCAAACGCTCTAGCAATTCCGGAATCCAAGAAATAAGGTATGCTTGATCATGAATTAATTTATTGTTATATGCATCATGAGCTTCTTTTCCGGAAACGACATAAAATTTTTAAAATTTCCGCTGCGTCGTAACTCCAATACCGGATCCGGTTTTTACAACAAAGAGTTATTTACATTCTATCTTATCATAAATCATATACATTAAATGTTGGTATCCTAACCAACATCCATGAATAACCCTAGTTATATGTCCCCCATAATCTACTAAAGAGAACTCGGTCGGTTACTAGCCATAACCTTAGGGCTCATGGCCCAACCAGACATAAACAGTAACTCGTTAGGTTACTATCTTACTAAAGCCTTATCACTTTTAGAGTAACACCCTACTAGGTTACTATCGGTAACCATAGGGTAAGGCCTAACCCAATAACTTGGGTATCCTAACCGGTTACTATAAGTTATCCCTTATAAACACCGTATTTTTAATACAACCATAACTTATAAGCAAAGACAGTTAAAAACTGTCAGACTCTGAAAACCATCCTTAAAAACAATTTCTTAATTAAAGTATTAGTGTATGTGCAAGGATTTCCTGCTTTTGCATTGTTTTCTGAAAATTCTGTGCAGGAATTTCTTATTACTTGCACAGTTCCGGAAAATCAGGTTGTACTTAAAAATTTGCTTTGAATCTGGGAAAACTTTCTTCATGAAAGTTTGAGATCTTGAAAAATACTACAATTTTGGTTCTTTACACAAAACCCAGTTCTGTCATTAACTTAGTCATATTTCCGTTTGAAACCTGCTGGCCGTGTACACTGGGTCTGGGCAGACCAGGCTTGGTTTTTCATAAAAACAGAGGCTATTGGAGCCTTATTTTTGAATACTGTCTACGTTGTCCACTAGGAAAATCCTTTCTCTATAACTTTGTAGTTTTAACTTTCATCAAATTCGGCCTCTAAGGGCCTCAAATCCGGCTTTCCAGAAAGCTGGCCAGTTTTACCTTAACTGGTAGTTTTCTTGCTTAAGTTCATTTTACATCCTAATTCGCGTATTCTAACTCAACTAGTCACACCGGGAGCCTATAAGCAGACATGCAGTGTTTCTAACGTAAAATCTCATCATACATAAGCGTACATCAATCTTAAACGTATTGGGACATATAACAAACATATGGTGAGCATACACCCATAGCACATAATTCCAGAGCATAAAATCATAAACATACACAACCACATAATCAGCTCACTAAACCGTAATTACCAAAATAATCAAGCACATACTTGTAGATGCTGGGAATCTACGGTCAAAAATTTAACAGACGTTAATGATAGTAAATAACATAAACAGCAGGTTGGGTCCTTGGCAATCGTTGATAAAATTCATAAGGCATGTAATTACGAAAATAATCAAGAAAGATGAACAGAAAGTAAAATAATCAACACCAAGATATAAAGAGGTTCGCCCAATTGATGCTACGTCCTCTGTGAGTGGTTTGTTTACTGTATAAGAAGGTTGAATAGTACAATGAATTACAAGCCTTCTGAAAGAAATTTGGCAGCGTAAGAGTAAGAATTCAGACCAAAAGGGATCCTTTTCTGAAGGGGGGTCTTCCTCTATTTATAGAGGAAGAATCGTGGGTATGGACCCGAAATATGTGGTGAGGGGTTATTGCTCCTGTCTGCTGGGACACGTGTAAGAGGGTTAGTGTGCAGTTGTCATGGCGGTTGTCAGAATGAATGTAATTATAGATCGTGGGCTCAACGGTTATGTTTTAATATTCATGGGATTGCCAGTTACTGCAATGGATCTGGCACATCACCTTTGAACATGAACCTGACAATTGTAGGGAATGTCCCTATTAATTTGTTGTTGAGATCGAGCAACGAACGATAATTGGGAGATAAGGCTTAGATATTGCCAAATCACCGTTCGTTATTTATGTTCGATGTTCGTTTGTTCGCATTCGATTTGATGGATTCGGTGTTCAAATGTAAACAATAATAATTACAAATGAAGCAAATATAGATTGTAATTTGGGTCCGGCCCAATAAACGAATGATTATTGCTCATAATCGAACACATTAATTTATAACTTGGGGCCGGCCCAAAGGTAGATTAGACTCAGGAGCCCGATGTTCGTTTGATAAACAGTCAATGGCTAACAATATGATGGGAAGACGAAGTCTAACCCCAACAATACTAAACTTACTTAAACCATTGCATGAAAAGGAGAAAATTATGAGCATATGCTCTTCCATCCAATGCTTGAAATACACTTAAAAATCTTGCTCCAAACTTAATAAAATACTTAAGGGATTTATAGGGTTTACCTCTAAAACTTGGAGATGATTTTCAAGCTTGGATCCAACAATTTCTTCTTGCTCTTCTTCTCCAAAATCCGATCGACTTGTTCCTCTTTTGCTCTCCACCACAACCGGCCTCTCCTTGGCTAGATGGAGTTCCAAATTTTCGGCCACCTTCTTGGTGTTTCACCAAAATCCGGTCATCACCCTTCACATCTTTTCTTCTCTCTTTTTTTTCTAGCTTTCTTTTCAAGAAAACCGACCACCACTTTATGTTCTTCACTCACTTAGGGTTCGGTTCTATGGGAGAGAAAAGAGAAGAGAAAGACTTGAAATTGAACTAAACTTTTGGGACGTTCACTTCCAACCCAATTTATAGTGGAAAAATTATAATTTCCATAATTATTTCTAGCTCCATAATTCTTCTTGAATTTGCATAAGAGTCCTTAATGAACAGAATAACTTTGCTCTTGGATCCCCCTAGGTGACCGGCCATGCCATAGTGTGAGCCAAAGATGGCTTGTTCAACAAGCTTACTTGTTCACCAAGTAACCCATGCTTACCTCACCTTGATGACATCATCTTGATTACATCATCTTGCTTGCATCACTTGCTTACATCACTTTTTCCAAAAATTACACTTTAGCCTCTAAGGACAAAATATTTGCATAAAAGTCCCCGTGAGGTGGCGGCTAAGGTGGAGCCACTTGGCTTCTAATTCATACATAATGGTCCACTTAATTCCCAAAAATCCCTAAATATAGAGATGCAGTCCATTTCCTTACTAACTTAATCAATACTAATACTGTTTTTTCACTAAAACAGTACTATTATACTGGACTACAGTCCAGAATTCCTCTGTATAAAATTGGACTGCGTATAAGATTTTCTTAAGACTTGAAACCATTTAGTCCTTCATGTCCTAAATATTGTGCTTAATTTTTCTCTTAGGTTGTCTCAAACCTTATTCTTGCTTAATCGTTCGTAACAACAGTTTTCTGCAGTATAGTTTCCACACCGATAATTACACTGCAGTACCAACTCAATCAAACCTAAAGTCAACCCGGTCAAACTTTCACCGTAATAAAAATTAAAATTCCTATTTTGCCTTTTTTCTCCAAAAGGGTCTCATACTTGCTTAAGCAAACTATTATTGAGTCTCGTAGCTAATTTACCAAGAACTCAAACATATACTGATATTCAATTTAGATCATAAGCTTCATATCGTCATACATAATTCAAATATTAGATTTTCCTTGTCTCAAAGGAAATCATAAGTTCATCGTAATTTCGGGTTCTTACAATAACTCCTTAATTCATTTGTGGAGCTTTCCTGCTAGGCGAAACGAATGAATCAATGAGAGGTTCGAATTTTAAATGGCTTGGTGGACATGTATTGCAAAGAGAGGATGGTTACAGACGGACGGTGTGTGGTGGATATTATGGTACCGAGGTGAATCGAACCTGATGTGGTGGTATCTTGTAATTCACGAGTGGTTGTTGCTTGCGAGGAGAAATAAATGAGGCAAGGAAAGTATTTGATAGTATGTTCACTGCGGGTTGTGAAACTAACCTGCATAGTCATAATATTTTGATCAACGGGTATTGCAATGATGAGAGAATGGATGATGCCCTTAGACCATTTTGAAGAAATGCCATCTTACAACTCTCTTATGGGAGGCTTTTGTAAAGCCGGGAGAACTTGGGCGGCTTGGAAACTGCCTTCCAAGATGCAAGATCACGGGCAGTAAGCAAATATGCAAAGATATGCTATTCTACTCGATGGCTTATGTTAAAAATAAAAATAAAAAAAAAAAAAAAAAAAGAACTTGACGAGGCAATGGCATTATTATCAGTGGAATTCTGGGCGGAGACCTCATTGATGAAGCCACAGACTTGCACAGACAAATGGAAGAGAATAGGAGCCCTCCAAACAATTGCTCTTATAATTTAATGATTCGAAGATTTATTACTAATTGTGAGATCTCATATGTTTTGTTGTACAAGTTTCATTTAGAGTGAAGTTGCTGATTGTAGTGGGAAAAATTAACAGGGGTTAGTATGTTAAGATTTTCTTTATCTTTTCCTTTTTCATAGAATTTGTGGAAGAAGTTTCAGTTGCTATGATCTCTTAGTGTTGCTCTGTTATGAGAAAACTGCATGAATCGTATATTTAAATGAAAAGTAGTTCTTTTTTTCTTTTTTTTTTTTTTATATTCTCAACTTTGTCGGAGAATTCTTATTCTTCTGAGAACTTGTTGGGAGTTTGATGGTTTCGTTCTGCGTGAGTATGGCGAGAGTTTCTCATACTGTTTTCGATAGTTTCATGCTTGAACTGAGTTATGAGTTGGCTTCAGATTTTCATTGCTTTAAATGAGTTTAGAATGAAATGAAATCTTGCTCCATATGGCTAGAGAGGATTTCCTGAACAGTCAATTTATCCAGGAAGTTATGAAAAATTTGGGTTTTTCAAATGCGTGGAACTTTGTCTTGTCTGAAATTGAAATTATCATGTGAAATGCAGTCAAGCTACCTCCGAAGTAGAACGGATAATAGCAAGGTTAACCTTCAGTTTGGAGAAAGAAGAAAGGATAAGAAAATATAAAGGATAATCTAAATGTGGCCTCCACCTGTCAACCACTTGGGAAAGAAAAACAAGTTGTTGCATTTGTGTATCCTGCATTTTCTTAGCTTCCATTTGATGCATGTTTTAAACTCACTTTTCAAACTGTTTTCTTCGGCATTTTCTCTCACAAAAATCTGAATTTAATTTGAATTGTGGATTTGAACCTATGATCCCAATGGAGTCTTAGTTGTAGTTGGTCATTTTTAGCTGAATGGCGTCGGATTAAAATGGCTATTTGATATGTACGGGTGGCAAAGTTTAAGGGTGTAACACCATATCCTATAAGCATCCAGTTTTGGCATCTGGAAAGTGGATCTTGTTGTATGAAAATCGTTGCTAAAGTGTTACTACATGAATGTTTGAGTCCTCTACTTGGGTCTATTTCTTTTGTGTTGTAGAAACTTGAAAACAAAAAGGTATTTCAGTTTACAAGGCCAATACAAATGCTTAGAATATGAAAAGCATTCTATAAATTAATTGAAGTCTTGGAATTCACTTGGATAGTCAATTGATTTTAAGATCCTTAGGAATGCGGCATTTACATATGTTGATGAGGATTGCTCATGACAGGAAAAGGAGACCAACAATTTGCAGTCTGATCAAATTTCGTTCTAGATACTTGGCTCCCATTTGGTACTCTGTTTTAAACTCACTTTTCAAACTTGTTTTTTCTGCACTGTTTTTCTCACAAAAGTTTGAATTTACTATTTGAGTTGTAAGTTTGAACCTACGATCAAAGCCCCGCTGTAACTAGTGTTGCTGCAAAATTGTTCTTACAAGACATTTTTATGTAAAATGGAGCTGCCTTTGCAATGATGAAATCAAAACTGGATTCTTTTCTTAATTGGGTCCTTGCAAGGTCCTCAAATATTGTTGTGATCTTGGATATTAGTGATTATATATAGTAGGATTGTTATGTGTAGTATTGATATTGACTTGCTAAAAAAAGATGATACTATACATATAAGTTAACACAAAGGAAGGAGTCGATATATAATGCACTGCAATGAATAATTCGGATTAATCAGAAAAGGAGCAAAAAACACGTCCTTTATAGTACAGACTCTCTTAGACTCTCATTTAAAGAGTAAAACTAACTCTACAAGATTACATTCAAATAGGAATCTAATTAGTTTACATAAGTTACAAATATATTGAGCCTAATACGTCAACACTCCCCCTCAAGCTGGACTGTACAAATTGAACATTCTCGGCTTGTTTATTAACTTTTCAAATGCTCGTTTGAAGAGACCCTTAGTCAAAACATCTGCTGCTTGTTCCCGAGTTGGTACATATCATGCAGATAATACCACTTTCAATCTTTTCCTTGATAAAGTGGCGATCTACCTCCACATGCTTGGTCCTATCACGATGCATGGGATTGGGGGAGATATTGATTGCCGCTTTGTTGTCGCAATAGATCTTCAACGGTGCCTTTACCACCATCTTCAATTCTTCTAACAAGATTCTTAGCCATGAGGCTTCACAAAATCCGTGACCGTTTGTTTTTTGCTCCACCACGTCACTAAGTTTCCCCAAACAGATGAACAATACCGCAAGGTAGATCTTTTATCACTAATTGAGCCAGCCCAATAAGCATCTGAAAAACTTCCACACTTCTATCATCCGTTTTCCTAAAGAATAACCCCCTACCTGGCGTTCCCTTTAAATATCTCAAGATTTGAAGAACAGCTTCCATATGATCCTCTGATGGAGGATGTATAAATTGACTCACACAGCTAACTGCAAAAGCAATATCAGGTATATTATGAGACAAGTAAATTAACTTGCCCGCTAATCATTAATACCTGCCTCGTTCAACTAGATTGCTTGTTGAATTGATCTCCAATTTCTGATTTGGATCTAATGGAGTATCCATTGGTTTGCATCCATGCCAGTTTCCTTGAGAAGATCCAACACATACTTTCTCTGTGAAACTGAAATTGCTGTGTGATTCCTTGCTACTTTTATTCCAAGAAAATACTGAAGATTTCCCAAGTCTTTAATTTCAAAGTCCTCGATAATTTTCTCCTCAGTCTCTCCATTTCATCTTCATCATCCCCAGTTAGAATAATATCGCCGATGTAGACAATTAAGATGGTTATTTTTCCATCTTTATGCCTATAAAATCAGGTATGATCTGACTGAGCCTGCTTGTATTCTTGCTTCTTGATTGCCCGCAAAAATCTATCAAACCATACTCTTGGAGATTGCTTCAACACTACAAGAATTTGAACTTTTAGCGACCAGACTTTTCGCGACCAAAAAAAAATTAGTCTCTGAAAAGAAGTTTCGGAGACCAAAATTTGGACCCAGAAAGTCAGAATGTTCAGTGACCAAAATTTGGTCCCAGAAAGTCAGAATATTTAGTGACCAAAATTTGGTCCCGGTAAGTCACCGTTCGGGACCAAATTAATTTGGTCCCCGAAAACTCTTTCCCGGAGACACCAAACCGCGACCAAAAATATTTGGTGGCAGAAAAGAGCTTTCGGGGACCAAAATTTGGTCCCGGTAAGTCTCCTTCCGGGACCAAATTAATTTGGTCCCTGAAATTCGCTTTCGGAGACACCAAACCGCGACCAAAAATCATTTAGTGGCGGAAAAGAGTTTTCGGGGACCAAAATTTGGTCTCCGTAGGTCTCCTTCCGGGACCAAATTAATTTGGTCCCCGAAAATTGTTTCCCAGAGACACCAAACGGCAACCAAAAATATTTGATGGCGGAAAAGAGTTTTCAGGAACCAAAATTTAGTCCCGGTAGGACTCCTTCTAGGACCAAATTAATTTAGTCCGCAAAACTCTTTCTCGGAGATACCAAACCGCGGCCAAAAATATTTGGTGGCGGAAAAGAGCTTTCGGGGACCAAAATTTGGTCCCGGTAGGTCTTCTTCCGGGACCAAATTAATCTGGTCTCCGAAAACTCTTTCCCGGAGACACCAAACCTCGACCAAAAATATTTGGTGGCGGAAAAGAGTGGTTTCTTCAAACGAGACACCTTGCTGTTTTCACTTTCTTAGTTGATTCCGGGAGGTAGCTCCATATATACTTTTTCTTCCAAATCACGATTCAGGAATGCATTCTTCACATCAAGTTGTTGAAGCAGCCAATCTTTATTAATTAGCTGCCAATGGAAGAAATACTCAAACAGTATTGATTTTTGCTACTGGCACTAAAGTCTCTTGGTAATCGATTCCATATGTCTGAGTGTATCCCTTGGCTACTAATCTTGCCTTGTAATGTTCAATTGACCCATCTGCCTTGTATTTTACTGCGAAAACCCACTTACAACCAACTAGGATCTTTCCTTTGGGTTTTTGAACTACTTCCCACGTTCTAGTCTTCTCTAGTGCTCTCATCTCTTCTAATATGGCTTCCCTCCAACGAGAGTCTTTCCATGCTTCTTGAATTGAGTTTGGCACACTGACACCTGCTAAATTCGTTACTAGAGACTGAACCGAATTAGACAGATGATCATAAGATATAAAATTGGATAAGGGATGCTTGGTACATGATCGGGTTCCTTTTCTTAATGCAATAGGAACTTCAATATCTGCCAACCTTTTATCTTTAATTACCAGATTCCGGGTTGGATTCCTGACTGTTAGGTTCTTTCTGAATTTCCACACTTTTTCATTTTTTCTTCCGTGTAAAGGTTAAGTTAAACGGCTGAGACGAACTCCTCTCTCCTTGATCCTTTCTTTTTTGTTTTTTTTTTTTTTTGGTTTTTAGGCAGGATATCCGAACCTCCAATATTTTCAGTATTTTTTGAGTTTTGAATGGAAATGGGATCATGACTAGATTCAGTTGAACTTCTGAGAGCTGATTTGAATTTAAAACATTTGTCGGAATTGGAACAAGAGACTCGGCTAGTGGAGAGGAACTAGGAAGGCTAAGATTCGTATCCAAATTTGAATTTGACCCTAAATTATTGGTGTTTTTAGATACTGGAAGTGGAAGATTAGAATCTAAATTCAAATTTGAATTTGGTTGTTATGGAAGAACCAGTAGTGAAGAATCAAATACAATCGGTTGCAAAGAAATGGAATTTCGAGAATCTGGTTCCAGAAGATTTTGCGAAGAGAGGGATGAATCTGGACACTGATGTGGGGAGGGAGATGGATCTGGACGTGGTTGTGATGAAAGAGATGAATATGGACGCTGGCTTGGAGGGGAAAAATCCCAGAAATATTCCCAGTCACCAAAATTTGAATTCAAATTCATGTGGTAGTGAGAGGAATTCGAACTTGGATCCTACCAGAAATTATCTACACGCCTAAAACTCTCCTCCCGAAGATCATTTGTGGTAAAAAAGAAAAGATTTGATTTTTTAAAAAAAGTGACATATTGGGAGACATACTATCAACATTTTTCTGGAGAATAGTATCTATACCCTTTCTGAGTGGCGGAATACCCTAAGAAAACACATTTAACAGAACAAGGATCGAATTTTCCCTGATGTGGATCATTAACATGAATAAACGCTGAACAACCAAAGAAGCACAGATCTAACTCAGAAAATGACCTGGAAGTGGGAAACAATTTTCGAAGTGACTCTAATTTTGAAACTTAAGAACTCAAGAGGACATGCGATTGATTAGATAACAAGCAATGAGAATGGCGTCTCCCCAAACTGCCTTCAGAACATTTGAAGTAAATAACAAATAACGGTTTTTCATTCAGAAATTCCGTTTTGTTGAGGTGTATTAACACAAGAACTTTGTTGAATTAAAAAATTTTGCAAAAGAAAATCACCAAGAACATAATTAAAATATTCAGTTCCATTGTCAGTACATAAAATTTTAAACATTCTCATTGTACTGAGTTTTAATCATGGAATGAAAATTTTTGAAAAATTTGTGCAGTTTCGGATTTTTCTTTTACAAGATACACCCAACAAACTTGAGTATGATCATCAGCAAAAGTAACAAACCATTTTTTATTAGAAATGCTCTTAATACGAGACAAACCCCAAATATCACTATAAATCGAAGCGAAAGGTTTCAACGTTCTATAAGGCTATGAAGGAAAAAACACTCGTCGATGTTTGGCGAGTTGACAATCTTCACATTGAAATGAATTAGAATTACGAAACAAAGAAGGGAATAATTGTTTCAAATAAAAGAAATTCGGATGGCCTAGCCTACAATGCCAAAGCATTATTTTTTTAGTGCGAGAACAACTGTCACAACAAGACTAACAAGGAAGATGTCTTCTCAAAGTAGTAGAGTCCAGAATTATCACTGCTAATCCTCCTCCCCGAAGTCCGGTCCTGAAAGACACAGAGAAAAGATGAAAAGTTAACAACACAATCCAGGTCTTTTGTAATTTTGCTAATAGACAAAAGATTATAGGACAGTTTAGGCACATGAAGGACAATCTTAAGCGTAATATTTGGACTAATATCAGTTGAACCAATTCCGGCTACCACTGAATAGGAACCGTTGGCAATTTTCACCCTTTGATTGCCCGCACAAGGAGAGTAATACAATAACATTTTTTCACAGCTAGTCATATGATCTGATGCACCCAAGTCAATAATCCAAAGCTCACCTTTGTCAATCAGGCCACTAAATGATGTCAATATGGTACCTTTTTGTGCCATAAGAGAGGAATTAGAAGTTAAAGTGCCCGAGAAAAGCTTGCTAAAGTGCTTCATTTGCTCCTTGGAGAAAGGAATGGGTGGGATTGGCTTCTCCTTATCAACATTATTTAAAGCTTGAAAACCCTGGCTGTCACGACCACAAGATTTCAGAGTCCAATTTGCAGGTTTTCCATGACGCTTCCAACATGTGTCCCTAGTGTGATATGGTTTTTGATAGTGATCACACCATGCCTGACCTTTCTTATTAGGCCATGAGTGGCAGCCATGGCGGATGAATCAGCACCAGAAGTAAGAGAATCTCGACGATTGCCTAGCATGACCCACTTGCGACTTTCCTCACAACGAACTTCAACAAAAGCCTCATCAATGGAAGGCACGGGTTTGAGACCCGAGAGTCGACCATGGACCCCATCCAAATCTTTATTGAGACCAGCCAAAAAATTGTAGACATGGTCTCTGGCTAACATCTGATTGTACATGACGCCATCCTCGGGATCTGTCCAAGCATGATTATTGAACAAATTGAGTTCCTGCCACAGTTTCTTCAACGAATTGAAGTATTGAGTGACAGTTTGATTCCCCTGCATGAAATCCCATGCCCGAATATGCAACTCAAACACTTGTGAGAAATCTTGTAAATTCGAATAAGCAAGAGTGACAGCATCCCAGATTTCCTTAGCAGTGGCGTAGAGAGAAAAGTATCACCGATGGAATCATTGATAGAGTGAATAAGCCACACAATAACCATGGAGTTTTAAATCTCCCAAGCCGAGTAGGAAGAGTCTGTAGACGCTGGTTTGGGAAGAAAGCCATCTGAATAGCAAATTTTCCCTTTGCCACGATTCACCATCTGAACCAAACGAGACCACCAAAGGAAATTTTTCCCATTCAGTTTGTGAGTCGTTATCCGGAGGGAAACAGGATCTGAATTTGCAGTGGAAGCAATTTTAGAGGTAGGTAGAGAAGTCTCATAAGAAACCTCCGAACCATTGCCTCTGCTTGCTCCTGTTTGATCCATCGTCTCCCTCAACCTTGTGTTAGATGGATTGCTCTGATACCATATAAGTTATGTTTAATTATCATTCCAATTATCTCACCAATCTAATGCTGTCTATATCAACCAAAGAGTGACAACCAATAAGCTCTTACTTCATGATAAGATCTAAATCTGGAATCTAGATTTGCATTTTTTCTTGATTCTCATATAAACTTATACTAATCAGTTTTTATTTTGTAAATATGACAAAAGATGATATATCTTTTTCATCTTTAAAATGTTTTTTTTTTTTTGGTCTCATTTATTGCTCCAAACTGTTTAATTAACCATGTATTAAGTCGTGTTTTGTCATTTAATGAGTCTATCATAGATTCTGATTTTTAAAGATACAGTTTCAACTAAATCCTCTAGTGTCAAAATCTGCTATGCTCTGTTTTCCATATGCATTTATTTTTTAGTTGCTTTTCCTTTTGTTGTTAGTTTATGCCATGATGAATTGAAGCTATCATTATTTTTCTTTATTTTTAATAAAATGTTGATGAGGGTGTGCAAATTTAGTTGAGATATCCCAGTGCATCTACTAAATTATGTCATCAAGAACCTTATTAAAGAAAGTTTTGTTTTCCCAACTCACTGTTTAGCTTAACTTGTTATTTGGATAGAAATAGACATCTTATAGTTGAAAATTTTCGTTCATTAATTGTATCTTTCATATATTTCCATATTTCTCTCAAAAAATAAAAGAAAAAAATAAAAGAAAAGAAAGAAAGAACAACGTGTTTTTTTATTAAAAGAAATTCCTTTTTATGGGGGAACAAATAGGGAGAGTTTTGTAATGGAGTCTCTTTTAGAGATATTACCCGCGATTATCATTTTTAGATCATCCATATTTAATCAATCGGCTGAGATACTGAGGATGCATAATAAATAAAGTAAGCACTGATGCATGAGATTGTTGTCTAAAAAAAAAATCCCTAGAACTCCTATCTTCATGGTTACGGGCCCCACACCCTCTGAAACTAATCGCACTGTTAACACTTCCATTTTCAAACTTCTTCACAAAATTCTTATTATGCAAAGTGGCAACTATTTCACAGTATCAACAAAATCCATAATTTCCTTCATCAAACCAAATATTACGCCCAAAATTGCTAATCACGATTAAAACAAATAATAATGCATATATATATATATATATATATATATATAAAAGCTTAAACTGAATTTTGATGGTGGCCAAGTTCTACTAACACAGCCATAACCGGCGGTTTCGCTGTAATGTGGTCTGCTTGAGAAGCTTCTGCATGTCCCTCCCCTTGGTGCTCCGCCCTCCCAAGTCGACTCGCTTACAGTTCGATGGATCGACGGAGATACAATCGGATTTTCTGGCAGCGCCGCGTGACGATGACGAAGATCTGGAGTGAGCTTCCTAGTCTGGCTGCTTCTCCCGCCGATGTCTTGCCGCCGCCACCTGATCTTGCCATTCGAAGGTCGCCATCGTCTTCGCCATTTTTTCCGTTGGGGTGTTCGAAGGTTGATAGAAGCGACTTCCTAAAAGGATCGGAGCGGCCCGTCTACCAGGACTTGAAGTCGACTTCAGGAGCCATCCAAGACCACCGAACGAGGCCATCGGAGATCGATCGGAATTAGAAGAATCCACCGGAATCAGAACCGGCATGGTTTTCCTCTTCGAAGCAGGAGGGGACAAAGCTGGCGAGCTCGGAGTAACCCATGTTGACGGAGAAGAGACGCTTCTCAACGAAGATGGCCGCCATTGAAGGAAAATTGTAACTCTTCCTACCAAAAATTCGGAAGTTAAACAAAAAGAAAAGGAACAAGAAAAAAGGGAAGAACAAATCTGCTAACTCAAATAAAAAACTCCATCTCACTGTCCATCTCAAGTAGACACTAATTAACAGTCATCAGATAAATAACTACAGGTAGCGTCTTTAGTCGCTATCATATACTTTTCCTTTTCCCTTTAAATAAAGGGTAGAACTTATGGACATAACTTATTTTAAAACCGTTAATATATAATTAAATGGTTAAAATATTACTTATGTATGATAATTATCACATACTTTACATTGCAATAGTATTTGACTAAAAAATTAAAAAATAATAAAAAATAATTTCTAAAAAATCCAACCTCCTTCCCTATTGACGCCGACAGTGAATCCCGCTGACCCCATGGCGTCAATGTCGACGCAGTCCCTCCCCCCTGACCAACCCAGGCACCCCCCAACTAGCCCGCTTGAACCCATGTGCCCCCCCTCCCTGACGCCGACGACACCCCCCTTAGGAGCTCAAGCCTAGGCACCCCCCTTCTGCACCCCCCCAATGCCGAAGATGTTTCCCCCCAACCAAATTTACCCCCCTCTCCTGATGCCGACTAGCCCACTCCCTCCCTCCTTCCCAATCCTGGCGACAGAAACCTCCCCTCCCCCCGCCCCAAACTTCCACCACCAATAGATTCTTTTAATTTTTTTATTTTTTTAATTTATTAGTCAAATGTTACTGTAGAGTAAAATATATGATAATTATCGTATAAAAATATGGTTAATTTCATTAATAACACCTGTGGGATAAATTTTATTAAAAACAACACAACTTTTTTCCCTTTATTTCTAACATTGCCACATCGTCAATCCATCTAATATGTGGAGCCCAGCCATTTAATGTATGTAAAATTTCAGATTTACCCTCATCTCTCAATCGCCCAAAAGTCACCGTCGCTCGCATGCCCTAAAAAAATTTCAAACCAACTTCTAAAGTATTTCAGAAAGAGAAATTGAATTCTAGAGAGAGAAAGAATTGCAACTGGTAGGAATCGCTCCATAACCACTCGAAATCCATCCAAAACCACCACAAAAGCCCTTTATAAACTGTTTAGAAGTCTGTGAATGTTGGTGAATCTTCAAAAACTACCCATGTCGAAACCCACGAAAAATTCTGAGAAAAACATAACTCTCGAAAGGAGGTTAGTCCGAGTAATAGCTTCGGCATATAAAAGCCCATCGGCCGAGGAAAGTTCAAAAAAACCGGCACCAGAGATCGAGAGAATGGTGTACGATGAAAGGTTGAAGAGAAAGCAGGGAGAAATCGAAGTAAAGGATTCAAAGAAGTTGAAAAATGCCGTAGAAGAGAAAATATCGAAAGCTAAAAAGGTAAAAAAGTTTATTTCTGTTTTTATGTTTATAAAATTTACATTTTTAATATTTTTCAGTAAGAATGTGCATTGTACTTGAGGTGGTTTGCGGTTTTTATTGATTATGTAAAAAAAAAAAAAAAAAATTTCATTTTTGTATGTGTTTTTGATGAAATTCCACATTTATAATTAATTTGTTGAAAAAAAATTTGCTTCAGACACATAAAATTTATATTTTTATCTGTTTTTGTAACATAAACCATCCATTTGTAAAATTTAGTGTTTTGGTTTATATAAATATTTGAGTTTTCGTTGATGTTTGTTTAATTGTAGGTGATATCGGTGGTTGGTTTTGTGATCAACCTGTAATTTTTGTAATAGTCATTTTTGTAATGACTCTCTGGTCTTAATAATAAATACTCAGTTTTATGTTATTTTCGAATGGTCATTTTTATTATGACTTGTTGGTCACAATAATAATTACTCAGTTTTATGCTATTTTCGGATAGTCATTTTCATAATAACTTGTTGGTCATAATAAAAATTATTCAACTCAATTTTATTTTATTTTCGGATGATCATTTTCATTATGACTTGTAGTCATAATAATAATTATTCAGTTTTATGCTAGTTTCGGATGGTCATTTTCATTATTACTTGTTGGTCATAATAATTACTCAGTTTTTGATGACTTGTTGGTCACAATAATAATTACTCAGTTTTATGCTATTTTCGGATGGTCATTTTCATTATGACTTGTTGGTCACAATAATAATTACTTAGTTTTAAGCTATTTTTGGATGATCATTTTCATCATTACTTGTTGGTCACAATCATAATTACTTAGTTTTATTTTATTTTTGGATAGTCATTTTCATTATGACTCGTTGATCATTTTCATGTTGACTTGGTGGTTATTAATTAATTAATTTTCAAATTTCTGTGATTTTATGCCAGATAATTTGTATGATTTCTTCACGGTCATAAAAATAATTACTCTTTTATGTTACCATTATTACCGCAGGTTCAATATATTCGACGCATACCAGACAATGAAATTACCCGGGCGAAAATAAATACTTTCATTAACATTACAGAGACATGTAATAAATTGAGACAGTGGCTGTCTCCCCGACAGTATGAGGCCGTCATCCATCAGCCATGCATTCAACAGTTTTTAAATATAAATACTCTTGGTTAAACTGGGCAAGTCTTCCATAACATTGTAATGCGACTGACGGATCACTCAGGAATAGGTGATGCTCTATTCTTTTAGGATGGTGAAGACTTGGGCAGATTTTCCATCAACGAGTTCTGCCTAATAACCGGTATAAAAGGTGTAAGGTCTACTCATCTCCCACCAGTAGTCAAAAACCAATTAATTACAAGATAATTGAGAGGTGTGTCGAGAGAAAATTTGGAGCTGTAGATGTCTAATGCAAACTTTGACAATGACGACGATAGTGTCAAGCTTAGCCTACTATACATGATTTTTTGCATTCCTTTATCAAATGCAAACTCCGTTAAGATGGACCCGAAGTTTTTTACCTTGGCCGATAACTTGGATGATTTCAATGATTTTCCTTGGGGCGTGCTCTCATGGGAGGCAACCCAAGCTACAATCTGTAATACAGTTGAGAACAAGATGTCTTCAAAGAGAAGACCGTTAAAAAAGTCAAACAAAGTTTATTACAGTATTGCGAGCTTTTCGCATGCCTTACTCGTTTTGACATATGAGACCCTCCCATCGATTGTAGCCAAATTCACCACCAAGTATGATCAGGCCATTCTGCGTATGTTGTCGTGGACCACCACGAACAATGTAAAGTTTGATGATGTTATGTCTGCTTTTACCGCGGTTGGCGAAAATTAGATAATTTATATACTTTCTAAATATTTATGTAAATAGTGTCAATTATAATTGTTAGTCATTAACATAATGACCGGGTGGTCATTTTTACATTGATCATGCCGTTGTTAACATACCCTATTGACCATATCTTTGTTTGCGTAAAATACCAGTGTGGGTCAACTACATAATGACCGGGTGGTCATAACAGGAATGACCATATTTGTTGTCTAACACGCGTCTTGGTCATCTCCATAATAACCGGGTGGTCATTTTTGAAGTGACCATATCTGTTGGTAATTATTATCAATGTCGATCATATACATAATAACCGGGTAGTCATTCCTATAATGACCATACCCCTACTACAGTGACTATGGGTGTTGGTCATTTACATAATTACCGGATGGTCATTCCTGTATTGACCATTCATTTGCAAGTCTGAATACCATTGTTGGTCATCGTAATAGTGCGCGGGTGGTCATTTCTTTATTTACCATACTTTCTTAATATTCGTATATGTTGGTCATTAACATATTGACCATATGTTAATATTAAATGTGTATAGCCTAAGTGTTTTGTGATCATGCCAATTGAAGAAAAGTTGAAGGACTCATGGGTTGCACCGCTATATTTGAAGAACTCAAAGGTTGTACCTCAATTACCTCCTAAGACTTCTATCCCTCAACCGAGCACCGATACAAACTCCAAGTGGCGGGAGTTTCAAAAAGAGATCCAAGGACAGGTGGACTTAATGAACAAAAAGTTAGAGGATCTTAAAAAGGGACAGAAGAAGTCCACCAAACTCTTGAGAAGGGTTCTCAAATTGTTGTCCGACAACATGAATGAAAATGGACAGGGAAAGGCACACACGGCGTACCATGTCAGCAGAAGGCAAAAGATTAATGTTCAAATGGATGGGTCGGATGCCCTAAAAACTACCTCGAATGACCTCGGCACCAGCTCGCAAGATGATGTATTCATCAACTCTAACATTGGTGCCATTGCAAATATGGGTATGTAAGCAGCCATGGAGTTTCTTACTACTGATAAGGTGATTGTTTCACAGGAAAATGTAAAGGATGAGAAGAATAAGGTAATCTTGTAAATGTGTGTTGATTATATCATATATGAAGATGATCATAACAGTCTTCCACATATACAAAGTTATATTTATTATGACATGTTGTGAAACCACACAAGAAAAATTTAAAGAACATGTAGAAGGAAATGATGGAGAAGCGAAGGTCAAATCTGATTCATTTGTAGAAATAAAAGAGGAGAACATGCTTGACCCAGAGAAGGAAAAAGAAGAGGAAAAAGATGATAAAGAAGACATGAACAAACATGAGGTTTTAAAGCTTGAAGAGGTAGCCAATGAGGAGAGCATCAGTGACCTGGTTGTTACGAATATCTGTAACTGACAAACATATTCATACGAGCTATACTTCATTTTAACTCGTTTCACATGTGTCATTTATAGATCCCTAAAAAGAAGAGGGCCAGACTATCAAGGCTTGGCCAATGGCGATCCGGACCTATGATTGAGGTTGGCTCACCGTTGCATGCTCCAAGTAAGTTTATTTATGCCCTCCCACTGGGTTTCGCAGATGAACCTCCAAAAGAGAAGCTAGAGGAGTTCAGGAGTGGATCAATAAAGGATTATTGAAGAGGACTCCTCCAGAGTAATTTGTTTATAACAAATAATTGTCCTTTCAATTTTAACATATAATATATTAATAATAATGTCATCATGAATTAAAATATTTTTATATTTAGTAAACGGCCTCCTCGATACAATATCAAGCATGACACATTAGCCAAACCCCATGATCTCGGATTCATGGCGGTAGATAAAAAAAGTTGGTTTTATGAATTAAGAACCTCTCTTGTTTGACTATGGGATGAAGTAAGTAATGTTCTCGATTTTTTTATAATCCATCTTTTATAATTTTAGTTAATCTTAACGTGAAAAAGGTACATTGTTTGATGACCTGTAATTTTTACAATACATTTACTTTTGTTTTGTTTATTTAACACATTAATGTTGCTTTTTACTACTTGAGGAAGAAGATCAAGCAATTCCCTGAATTGGTACAACAAAAGGTAATAATGGTAGACACGTTTTTTAGTGCAAAGGTTGGTGCATTGTGGCGTGTCTACCAGAAATCACTAGATACGTTCGATTGGGGATCGTGTGATTCTATACTCAAGATCATAATTGGCGTGTGCGTTCGGAGTGGGATGTCATGGTTTAAAGTGAACACTTTGCTAATACCAATATACTTGGTTGATCTGAAACATTGGACATTAGTAAAGTTCAATCTGACGAATTGGACTATTGAGGTGTATGAATTTCTTCAGCATGAAGGTCCTCACAATTTTAAGGTCTGAGAAGAAGTGGAATGTATATCAAAGTTCATTGCATTGCTAGCTGATAGAATCAGTTTGTTTGAATTCAAACCAAGACAACCTCCTAGAATTTACCTAATATTGGTCACCATCATGAAAGATATCCCTCAACAAGCCAATTGGTTAGTTAGTTAAAGTATTGAAAATGTTTTCAGATGACAATATTAACTGTAATGCTTATGTGAATTTTTTTTGTTTCTCATTCGTGCAACAGGGATGACTGTGGAATGTTTACAATTAAATATACTGAATGTTTGATAGAAGGGAGAGATGTCTGTTATTGGATAATTCATGGACGCATGCAAGTCTTTCGGGAGTGACTAACATGTTACCTGTGGTGCCATACCAAGCACAAGATTGAACAAACATATATAAGTGATGATGATGAGAATATGGACTTGTAACATTGTAACTAACATAATTTTTTTTTTTTTTTCTGTTCTAAACTATAAATAGTCCCATTTTTTTATTCATAGTATACCATATTTTTTTAGGTATATGATATATTATTGTAAACTATAAAAGTTTATATGGCAAATTAACTGTAGACAAAGCGATAACAAATAAAATGATCAGGTGGTCATAACAGGATTAACCTTTACTCTAAAATGCCTAAAATTGCAAAATTAAGTTTTTTTTTTTTTTGTTAACTCCAAATTTAAATAACGTGTTATGTCATCCGTGTGTGCTTTAAAATACAATACGATCCCGAATGGAAGCCTAAATCCTATCTGTTTCACTATAGGGATATAGGTCATAACTGTTATGACCAGGTGGTCATAACTATTATGACCTCTACTCTAAAATGTCCAAAATGTAAGATTCAGTTTTTTTTTTTAAATAAATTTTTAACTCTAATTTTTTACTACGTGTTATATCATCCCTGTGCATTTTAAAATATAGGTTGATCCCGAAAGCAATCCTAAATTTTATCTGTTTCACCACATGTACACATGGTCATAACTGTTATGACCACCGGGTCATAACTGGATTGACCTTTACTCTAAAATGTCTAAAAATGCAGGAAATTCCATGTTTCTAGAGCATTAACATTATGTCTGACACCTAATTCCATAAACGCACATTATACGTTCTTAGAATAAAATATATAAATATTTAATGTCAATTGTCTAAAATGCTCCACAATATAAAAGTAAAATGACTGATAAAATCATCACATAGTTGAACTGGGAGTTGTAAACGATGTCTGGGACCCTGTTGTCAGATGTATGCGTAAGGGTACTGAGTTAATACAGGTTTGTAGGTTGTGTCCATAACCATTACATTTACCATACCAAATAGTTTCATGTTCTTCACCTTAGAATAAAATCTTACGAACCTGTCGCCTTCCGGGACCACGCTTTGTATTGCGAGGATTGACAATTTGCGATCTGACTTCGTCAGAAACATCGCAGCCCTCTGCGCTGCCAATCGGATGGACTACATGTGCATAGCATGCATAAAGATAATCTTTCGTATAGTAATTAGAGCAACAATTGTATGGATCAATTCGTCGGTGGTTACAGACGGCAATTGCATGAGGGCAAAGAATTTGATGCACCTGAAATCGTCTGCAGGTATAAGTCCTTACGCTCATATCGACAATCCAGATTTGGGCAGTATTGTTAGTTACGAAGTGCTCAAACTGGTCAGCTACCCGCGGCTATAATAAAGATAAGTGTAATATATTAGTTTATTCGAACAAATTTCTAACATTAGGGCAATGTTGGTTATAAAATTACCGATTATAACAAAAATTTGCGAATATTGTACGTCATGATGTGGTCATTATCACATACCATTACTGTTAGTCCCAATAAGAAGTTTGTACGAATCAGTTTCTCTGCATTGAGGGCCAGTTTCGATATTATTTTCAGGGTCTCCTAATGTATCTTGACAAACCATTTTTGTAGTAGTTCCCTCAACCATTCCACTAAGAATCCAACTAACATTAACCTGGCTTTCTGATCTACACTGTTCAATGACTCTATAATGTTGGTTGTCATGATCGCATACCTACGTCTGTTGAAGTATGCTCGCGACCACTTTGTAGGATTGGCCTACACAAGGTATCGGTGTATGTCGGGGTTACGACTACGGATGGATTCCATATGACGCTGGTGCTCACTTGGAAGATACGATCTCTTTGCACCGTCAAAATAGGTCTTCAAAGGGCCTTTGAAATCTTTGTACTTAGTCTTCAAGTTTGTAGCCAAGTGTTGGACGCATATCCCGAAGGCAGCATCCGAATACACAATGTTGGTTGTATATTCGATACCCTTATGCCTATCAACCACAATAGCAAGAGACTCTCACGTGCCAATTGAATCCCTTAGCTTCTCGAAGAACCATTTCCATGATTCATTGCTTTCCGACGGAACGATACCAAATACAAATGGAAATATGGAGCCATTTGCGTCATGACTGCATGCTGCAAGCAGCATGCCTTCAAACCCGGCCTTTAGTGTTGATCTATCAACCACAATTACTGAATGACAATAAGGCCAGCCGTGCTTTAAAGCAGCTAAGCATATGTAGAAGTATTTTAAACAATTTTCTAAGCCTGTCTCAATGTGAATGTCAGATGCAGGATTTTTCCTCTTAACCATTTCAGCCCATAGGGGTAGAACTGTAATTATTAAATAATAATTAACATGTTGTAAATATATAAGTTATAATGCCAGTCATGAACATATAACCGAATAAGAGAAATTACCTTTATATGACTCTGCATCATCGTCCCTTAGGCTGGTTAGTACAGCTTCTTTTCCTTGTTATGCTCTAAGATAATTGAAAGACACTCCAAATTCGTCCTACATGTCTCGCATAATTTCTCAAGATCTATATGAAATATTAGTTGGATCCAAGTATTTTGTTTTAACACACTCCCCAATCATCCAACTCTTGGCTTGACAATGATGCCCTTGAACGATTTCAATTGAACAAGTATGGACGTCATCGTATCTCTTTACAACAAACAATTCACTACCTCTTATCCTACTAGCACGGAATTGCATGGACATCCCTCATTATCTATACATATCACGTGTAATAGAGTAGAGTTCGACCTCTTCACCTTGAATTGGTAGTGTTTACTCATGGCATTGTAATGAAGATGGTATTGCAATAACTTTTTGTTCTCAAAAATACAATTTATGCGCAATGTGACAGGTGTAAAATCAGCAACAACTACTAAGCCAGATAAACTTTCACTACTAGGTACATTAACAGATTGAGTTCTAGTAGTATTGACAATAGAATGGGCTCCAATACTCTTCCCGTTTGAATAAGGAGCAGCATCTGCAACATTCAATTCCCCGATATTACAATCATCATGGTTCATGCATAAGTCATTGTTTAATAATTGATATTGCTTTTCAATTCCATCTTTAGTGTGCAAATCCAAACCTAATATGGAAAAAGGGGTATGAGGAGGACGAGGAGGAAGGATGATCAGATTACTATCATTTACAGGTTGTATGGCTTCATCACTCTGTCCACCCTCCCTAGAAGGCTGAACGTATATGTGGTTGCTTTCCCCTACCTCCGGTAGCATGGCTTCGGCTGCAAACTCATTCAATACATCAATGCTAATTGGAAATTTGCTAAGCACATGAACCTTCTTCTTCCTCAATTGTATATAGAATTTAACATCAGCATTACACTATATCCTCACATGAGGCATTCCAGGTTCAACAACGTATCTTATGACTATAGTCTTCTCTAGGTCTCTAATTCCAATAACACTTTTGACCAATTCAATAAGACCAACATATGTTGCGGTAATGGGCACCAATATTCCCTTCATTTCGTCACCAACATATCTCAATGTGACATCCCATTGACCATTATACTTGACGAAAACACAAACCTCATCCATTCTTGAATGAAACAGCAATAAGTTAGTCAATATTATATTTATGTTACAAAGGAAGGGAAAATGATGACATATATAGAGAGAAGTGAATTATATCTCAAAATTGGTCACAATGAGAATGACCGGTTGGTCATTATAAAAATAACCGGTTTTGAGATGATCTCAAATGATAGGCGAAGCAAAAGTTAGACAAATTCATGTAATTTCCCCATTATACACAACGTATGACAACTCAAATTTATGTTTTAAAACCCCTGTTGTTTCATCAATTTCTATAGATTTTCTATTTGCACATAAGTCATAATAAAATTGATCTCTTAGTCATTATAGAAATGACCAGTTTCGTTCAACTCTCAAATGTGATCAAAACTTCAATTTGTCGTTTAGAACCCTGGTTTTTACTCCTGTTAGTGATTATGACAGGATGACATAATCCATTTAATTTTCCTATTATACACAATGAGAATAACCAGATGATCACAATGATCACAATGAGAATGACCGGTTGTTCATTATAAAAATGACTAATTTTGAGATAATCTCAAATGATAGGCGAAGCAAAAGTTGGACAAATCCATGTAATTTCCCCATTATACACAACGTATGACAACTCAAATTTATGTTTTAAAATCCTTGTTGTTTCATCAATTTCTATAGATTTTATATTCGCACATATATCATAATAAAATTGACCTCTTGGTCATTATAGAAATGACCAGTTTCATTCAATTCCCAAATGTGATCAAAACTTCAATTTGTCGTTTAGAACTCCGATTTTTACCCCTGTTAGTGATTAGGATAGGATGACATAATCCATGTAATTTTCCCATTATACACAATGAGAATAACTGAATGGTCACAATGATCAAAATGAGAATGACCGATTGGTCATTATGAAAATGACCAGTTTTGAGATAATCTCAAATGATAAGCGAAGTAAAAATTAGGCAAATCCATGCAATTTCCTGATTATATACAACGTATGACTACTTAAATTTCTGTTTTAAAACCTCTGTTGTTTCATCAATTTATATAGATTTTCCATTCACACATAGGTCATAATAAAATTGACCTTTTGGTCATTATGGAAATGACCAGTTTCGTTCAACTCTCAAATGTGATCAAAACTTCAATTTGTTATTTAGAACCCTAGTCGTTACTCCTGTTAGTGATTATGACAATGACCATTTGAGTTACACTATCAAATGAAATGCAAATATTTTTTTTTTCTCATTATGATCAAAATCATTATTCCATTTGGTAAAAATATTATTGACCAACTTGGTCATCAGTATGATAACCAAATGATCATTATGTTGTTTACAATTATTAGTTCAAGAATTTTTTGGTAACGAGAAATATTACAATAAAATACCACAAAATACAGGAAATCTATCTTACTACTCACAGGTGCTACAGGAGACCGATAACTTACCCTCAAAAGTTTAACAAAAAATCATTTTTTATAATATAATTCAAAACGTAAACCCATTTTAAGCATATGGTAACGAATAAAATCAAATAACAAACAGCATTACCTAAGATTTGCTGATTGGAAGTGGGAAGAGCTCTACTCAAATGGACTAGAAGCAGATATGGCAACTTCAGCTCAACTGTGACGAGGATAAAAGGGGTCAGTTTAACACAGGGAATGAAGATGGGGAGAGATTTGTTGGACTTATAATGAGCTTAGATCGGTGGATAATGGTGCAGAGACAGTTTGTGAGGTTTCAGTGTGAGAAAAACAAGGAAAGAAAAAAATTGAAATTAAAACTACTATGACTTATACGTTGCAGCCGGTGGAGGAAAGGGCGAGAAAGTGAGAAAAACATCAGTTTAGGATTGGCTGAAAGCATATATGTTTTTGTACATCTACCAAAAAAGATATTGATGGCATGACAGTTTTAGAAATAAAGAAAAAAAAAATGATGCCATGTTTAATAAAATTTATCTCACAGATGCTATTAATAAAATTAATCTTATATAAATAATAGTTCAATCATTTGATTATATCCGAACAGTTTAAAAATGAGTTTTATTAACAGGCATATAAAAATGATTTTAGTGAAGTTTTACCCTTAGAATAAACAAAAACAAGAGAAATAAACAAAACGATAGAGAGCCGGGTAAACAAATTTGAGCAGTGTTAGGCGTGGTCGTTGTGGAGTGTTGAAGTTTGGACTGCGGAAAGGGGAAAATGAGCAGGAAGAAGAAAGATGCAGAAGGAGAAGTAGAGGAGCTTCTGAAAGCAGTGGAAGAGGACATGCTCCTCAACCTCTCTCTCAACTCTCACATGTCCCGCGTCTCCCCCAATTACCTCCGCTCCGATCTCGATCGCCGTTTCCGAGCCCTCAAATCCCCTTCACCTCCTCCTCCTCCTCCTCCTTCTTCTTCCTCTTCTACTCCACTTCCAAACCCTCCTCCTCCTCCTCCGCCGCCTTCCGCCGTCGATCCTCCGCATCCCGCCGATCCCGAACTCACGGCCGTCCTCGGCGACGACCTAGCCGCCAGATTCGCCGCTCTTAAGGCTTCCTTGCCTTCGTCGCAATCGCCGTCGATATCCGTTGGTGCGAAGACATCGGAGGAAAGTGCACCCGAGGATGAGAACGATGAAGTCGAGAGGCTGATTCGGTGGGCCAAGGACGCCGCTCGTCTCGATCCTTCTCCGCCGTCCGATGATGACGACGATGACGGCGACGATGCCGACGATGACGATGACGATGACGTTGACGAAGACGATCGTCGTCGCACGAAGTAATTTTGTACCAATTGCTTTTTTTTTTTTTTTTTTTTTTGGAATTGTATGATCGATAGAAGCGAGGACGACGATAATCGTCATCACATGTTTTTTTTTTTTTTTTTTTTTTTTTCTTTCGTGAGTGATGAAAATTAAACAAGATAAGTTGGTTTTTCTTAATGCTAAAATACATATATTTTTATTTTCGGTTGGTTTGTATTATTCGATTATTTTTGAACAATTAATACTCGAGATTGCTTGAAAGATATCAGCATAGAAAACACAATGATATAAGCTAGATTTTTATTTTATTTTATTTTTTATTAAGATATTGTCAAGTAATACTCACAGAAAGATTGCAATTGGAAGAAAAATCCACATCCAGAGTTATTCTCAGGAATTGTTGTGTCCACTTATGGTATAGTAAATGTCATAAAATTTGATTAAAAACTTTGCTTCTTTTTGTTTGTTGGTTAATATAGTTATTTTGTTTAGTAAGGAAATTTGAGAGTGTGGCATTCAAACTCTACCCAACCATAAATAAATGTAATTTTTGGGAACTTCCTTGTATTTCATGTGTAAATTTTTTATTGGATCAACTATAATACAATGTGCTTGGTTAAAATAGGTTTTATGGTTATAGGCTTAACCTAATTGTGATTTCATGAATTTCCACATCTGAAGCCGTTTTGCTGATTAAACAAATTAAGATTTTTTTAGGGAAGAAATGAAGAGTTAATCACCCAAAAAAGAAAAGCAATTAGGAGCTAAATGTATGAGATTTGAAGGGTACTGTATCTCAAGTTGCAATGCACCACTCTTACTCCAATCACCATCAGCATATTCATGTTAAGTCGACCAATTAATGATTTGTTTGGAACACTAATTGCATTTGGTAATTGGAATTTTGGATGTCACGTTTTTATATTAGGATGCACATATTTCAATAGAATGTGCTTTGGATATCAACGTTAGAATATTCCAATATTTGAATGCATGTAAAAATAAAGGTGTCTTAAAAGATGTGTATTGGAATCTATTTATTCAAATAATAAAAAGTACCTGTATTGAAATTTATTTAAAAAGTTGCATATTCAAGTGCAAAACACCAATAACCAAGCGAACTAAAACATTGTCCAAACACCCCATAAATTAAAGATAACAGAGGAAGGGGTGGGGGAAGAAAAAGAAAACGGGGACCAGTAAAATTGGATGCCTTGAAAACTACCATCCCACTTCGAACAGCTGATAATAATGTGTGTTTTATATGGTACATGTAAATATAATGATAAGACATATGAGAAACAAGAAGAGTTAGAAAAAACTATTCAGAAGTATTTTTGCAATAAGTAAATGTCCCTGATTCTCCTATTGGGGATTCACACCCTTGGACCAGGCAAAGGCTCATCTCTCTGTAGTTTGATGGAGAGCAACCACTGTCAGTACCAGCTGAATGTAAAAAGTAACGAAAAAGGCGAATAATTATGGCAGCCCGATGGAACTCACCATATTAAACCCTGTGTTGAAATCTTCAATGCCGATTCTATGTTGCAGAAAGAAAGTTGGAATCCTATGAATTGTCTAAGAAGCCTGCGGATTTGTGCAACCATTTAAGCACAAGAGGCAAGACATATAAACAAGGAAGACAAATAACAAAACAAGGTCGACCGGATTCTACCTAGAATAAAATTAACGGAACTCGTCATGGTACTCATAGTCCTCTTCATCATCGTTGAAAATGGCGCTGTAAAATACGTATGGGTTATCAATCATCTCCGCCAATGTCAGGCGCCCATCTTTGTCAGTATCTGCCTGCAATATATATCAACAAATTCTTTAGAAAAACAACTTCCAGGCTCTCGCAATTTAGTCATTGATCAGATGAAAAAGTTGCATTAACCGCTAACGAGACTAAAAGTTTATCAAATCAGAAGAGTGCAAGAAAACAATGCCTGTGATATTATGTAATCTGATTGTTGTTTTGCATAGTAATGTTCCGATGGATGAAGCTTGCCAATAACAGGTAGCAATTCTTCATCTGACAAGGATCTATGAAAGATAAAACAATAGGAAATTAATAATAGTACAAATGGAATCCTCGTGTGATAGTATTTCTACACCATAAAAGGATTGTTAATGAGTACCCGTCACCATCTGTGTCTAACTGAGAAAACAACACTTTAGCTGGGGCCTCCATTGAATCATCAGAATGATGCGAAAAATTGTGACTTTCGTCATCATAGTTTCTCACCAAATCAAATAGCCCATGGAAAAATTCTTTGAAGTTGACTTTTCCATCTTTATCTGTGTCTCTTTCTCTGAGGAAGACAAAGGGCAGATTTAACAGTTAGCAATGCTATATGGCATATTCTTAGAAACAAAACCAAACACGACCACAAATGAAATGGAAACAATGTGAAACCTACGGAACAATAACAAAAAGATTTTGGAGCAGTCACAAATATAAACAAGTAGAAAAAGAATTACTGGATGAAATGGGCACAAAGTGAAAACTTAAAACTGCCAACAGCTAAAGGATCCGCCACCACGATCATCAAACTCAGATTCAAAAGATTGCTCAGGTTCACAATTTAATTCAGATTTATAAGTTAAGTTGGAGAACATTACAATAACTTCATTAAAAATCTCTTGCTCTAGATATCTAAATGAAAAACTGGTCTTGCTTGCTAATGTCATGCCATAGACTTAAATCATCTACTAGTACACCACTAGACTTAGGCTTGGGAGTTGGACATAAGGAAATTAAAAGTTTTGTTCTGTATAATTGTTGGACTTGGATAACACTTTATAGCCTCTTATTTTATTATGTCATACTAGAACATCTACACTTGCTCTTGACATCACAGTGCAAAAGTATTATACAACTAGCTGACATGACCCCCCTAATGGAAGGAGAAAAAAGGCAATGCCAATTTGTAGCAAGAGCTGCAACATGCAGGTTGAGTATTGCTTAATCCACGAACTAAGCATGTTAAACGTCTCTGCTTCTAAGTATTTGATGGCACAAATAACGATAGAGTAGGGATTCGAAGGTAATCTAATCTAGGAATAAAAAGTAATGTTAGTTTACCAATTCTCCCAAAAGCTTAAGCTATTAGGAGTTGGACCAACAATAGTTTTATATTTCAACACTCCCCCTCACGTGCAGGCTAGACAATGGGCAAACGTGCAGACAAATATTAATTTGAAAGTCCAACACAAATTATAAGAAACCCGAAACATATTACAGGCCCAACACACAATGATAATAAATGGGGTTAAATAGTACAATTGCAGGGGTTCGAACTCAGGACCTCCTGCTCTGATACCATGTTAGTTTACCAATTCTCCCAAAAGCTTAAGCTATTAGGAGTTGGGCCAACAATAGTTTTATATTTCAACAAGTAACTTAAACCCTTTGAGGAGGAATATATATTATACTAGTAATTGATTTATTTGTGGGATCTTTTTCTTTCGACTATGGAAGATTCTGATTCATGACCTCCGGAAAAAGTCATTTTCATATAAGAACTGTCATAAGAGAGAAGCTAATGAAAATCATATCACCTTACTTCCTCCTTGCATAGCCAATGAAGTAACTTTGGGTTCTTGCTGTCGGCTGGGTGCAGAAAGCTAGAATATCATCAAGAGAAAACACACAGAATCATTAAAAACAGTATTACAAAGCAAATTTTAAAAAAAAAAAAAAAACAAGAAAGCATGCTAACAAGTAGAAGCTCACTCATTAAACTCCGTTATATTTAGAAAACCATCTCCATCTGCATCTGATGCATTAAAATGCTCTTCTTTCCACCAACCCATATCGTAGCCATGGGAACTATTATCTGTTAATATAACACACAAGTCAGCAGCCAAAAAATATCGGAAATACCTCAGATAGCCCATAAAATAAGCTTTCGCTTAAACAAATGTGAAAAAATTAAGTTTAGAGTGACAGAAGACTCCGGAAGACAAAACTAAAAACATTTAGGCCAGGTTCTAAACCAAAACTGCAATCAACTTATAATATAAATAAAGGGTAATGTTACTTTTCTCAGTTTTTATAAAGTTTACAGCGGGGAAGAAAACCCCCAGGTCTTCTTCAGAAAAGATGTAACCTTATTCTTACAACAGCAAACCTTAAGTGGTGACAAGTGCAAGGAAGAACAAGCAATGTTTAGGCATAATAGAGAAGATGAGCAGCAAAAAGGAAGTTTCATTTTCTGTAGTGTTTAAATGAGTATATTGAGAGAGAGAGAGAGAGAAGGGACAAATAAGTTAAAAACTTGGACCTCCAAAAAAGTTAGTTATATGCTATTACAGTAATAGTCACTTTTCTGGTAAAAAATCGTTTAGCAATGAGTTGCACCAATTCATATGCAATGAAGATTTAGAAATAACAAGCTAACAAGATGTACCGAAACAGAGCTGAGAAGTAGTTTACTAGTAGTCAGACAGTAAAGCAAATAGAGGCAGGGATTCTTAATGGACCAAAAACTATTGTTGGCTATGGATGATCACATTTCTCCAGTGCAAGACAGTTAAAGTCACTATACGCTTAAGTAATTTCATTTCAACCCAAGATAATCTACTCAAAGCTTAAGCAAGGAAGCGAATGGCTACAAGTTGATGAGAAATCTTTTACGTTGCAAAATCAAAATTAAACCATCTCACTTAAACAGAAGAATAATAAAAAACAAGAAGAAAATCAATAACAAATTTCAAACCACCATGTTAAAATAAACTTAAACAGCCACCGAGCAAGTATTTTTCTTGTCTGCTAGTTGGATCTCATTGTATACGTGGATTGCAGTTGCTATCAGTTTTGATGCAAAATGGCTGAGTCCTGACGTTCTACGTTGTAATTGGCTTCAAAATTCTGTGGTTACTATTTGTTTCCTTACAGAATCCAAAAGGAGGGAATCTTTGATTTGAGCGCTGCCGTTAGTAGAACATATTACAGAAGGACCGAACATCAGGTAGCCAATTGCAATGACGCATTTCCTCACAATTAACCATTATGATACTCTATCTGTCATTATTTGATACATTAATGCTGACCACTTAAATCATACAGCTTGCAATACAGCTTGCAAAATAGAGGAGAATCAAGAACAAAAATGCAATTCTTTCTCTACTCTCACTACAATCCATAACCAACTCAAGGAAAATAACATGACACAGAGGCAATTACAGCATCAACCATCACAAAGCATTATCAAATCAACCTTGCTGAGTTCGTATTTCCACTGAACGTGAGACTTTGACATTCCTCCTTAATGCAGCAAAGTGACAGGATTAAAGACAATGCTAGACAAAATGCTGACATAGAGAATGGCGTATCATGTAGAATCACAAGCACCATATTCTTATTGGTAAAAACTAGAAATAGCAACACAACATGCCTCTTTCTGAAAGTCATCAACTTGATCATAATCCTCATCATAAATCTCAAATAATTAATAGCTGCTCTATTTCACCTACCTACACATATTGCTATCGTACAAACTAGAATATGAAACATTACCAACAACATGGACTTCTTTTTCTAGCTACTTGTTTTGCAAAGTCAGAGTTTCAAGAAGCACATAAAGTTAAACTTTCTTTTTTGATTATCCGTTGCCCGAAATAGAAATTGATCATTTGAATCCAAAAGTTCAAAAAATAAAAGAAATCATAATCAAATTCGGCAACTAAGCCCATTTACTAAACAAGAGACACCAAAATCCCAAACCAAAACCTCCCCCAAACAATTCAAAATAAAAAATCAGCATCCTAAAACTACAAAAAGAACAATCACCAAAAACTTAAACAGCTACAGAACTAGCATTGAGAGCACAACTCAGGGCATCAAATTCATTCTAAGAATGCTTGCTTAGTTATAATTTTGTTTTCTGTTTTTGTCTTTTGACTACAAAGAACGGCAGAGATTCTATTAAATACTATACTGGGAAGATTTCCCTTCATTCCACTTTTAAAAACAAGAATATGAGAGCCTTGAAAAGCAAGGTCTAATCAAATTGACTAAGTCACAGACACCAAAAACAAATCAGTCTTGAAAATGGGTAGCAAAAAAGAAAGAAAAAAAAATTGAGTGGCAAAAGGGCAGATTAGATATCAACTAACCTGCATTGTTACCCCAACAAGGGGCATCAAAATCATTCCAAGAACAAGTCTTTACGTGTACAGCCTAGACTTAGTAACACATTATGTTTCTATTATTTATGTTTTTGTCAATGTCTAATACAATTGACTAAATCCACCAAAAACAAATCAATCTCGAAATGGGTAGCCAAAAAACCAAAAAAAAAAAAAAAAGACTGGCAAAAGGGCATATTAGATTCAACTAACCTGCATCGCTAGCCGCCCCAACTTGGGGCATCAAATTCATTCCAAGAAAAACTCTTTATGAATCAGTAATATTTTATTTTTCTATTTTTAATGTTTTTGTCAATTTCTAATCCCATTGACTAAATCACAGACACCAAAAACAAATCAATCTAGAGAGAGGGAAAAAAAAAAAGGAAGGAAGTAAGGAAGAAGAAGAAGACTGGCAAAAGGGCAGATTAGATATCGGCTTTCCAACATTGTTAGCCCAACAAGGGGCATCAAAATCACTCGAAGAACACGTCTTTACATGTAAAGCCTAAAATTAGAAATTTTATTTCTCTACTTTTGATGTCTTTGTCAATGTCTATTCCAAATTACTCAATCACACAAACTGAAAACAAATCAATCTCGAAAGGGGGTTAACCGAAAAGACTGGCAAAAAGGCAGATCAGTTATCAACTAACCAACATTGTTAGCCCAACTAGGGGCATCAAAATCATTCCAAGAACACGTCTTAACATGTATAGACTAGGACTTTATTTTTCTATTTCTATGTTTTTGTCAATGTCTAATCCAATTGACTAAATCACAGACACCAAAAACAAATCAATCTCGACAAGGGCAGATTAGATTTCAACTAACCTGTGCATTGTTTACCCAACTTGGGAAACCAAAATCATTCCAAGATTAAGCCTTTACATGTAAAGCCTCTAAATTAGTACCCCCACATTTTACTTTCTAATTTTCTATTTTTTGACAAGGTTTTCTCCGATCCAATTGCCTAAATCACAGAAACGAAAAAAAAATCAATCTCAAAAATGGGTAACCAAAAGATAAAAAAGGCCTGGCAAAAGGGCACGATTAGATATCAACTAACTAGGGGCATCAAAATCATTCCAAGAACACGTCTTTACTTCATTTCTCTAGTTTTTATGTTTTTGTCAATGTCTAATGCAATTGACTAACTCATGGACACCTAAAACAAATCAATCTGGAAAATGGGTAGCCAAAAAGACAGGCCAAAAAAGAGAAGAAGATCAGAAACCAACCAACCTGCATTGCGAGCCCAACTTGGTGGATCATACTCAGCGAAAGAAACAAGGCCATCATGGTTCTTGTCATGGGTCTCCATCTCCCTCTTGGTCCGGTGCAAGACCTCCGTCTGAGCTTGCCTGAGATTCCACTCCGTCAACTCAGGCTCGCTCACGAACCCATCGGCGGGGTCCACATCGACCTTGGGGAAGAGCACCACCAACCTGCCGGTGACATTGAACCGCTCCTCGTCGTTGAGGTAGTCCTCGGCGTCCATGTACTCCTCCCACTCCGGCTGCGCCTCCTCGCCCGGGGCCACCGAGAGCTCCGGGTGGGCGTGCTCGATGTACTGCTTCTCCCACTGCTTGTCCTCGCGCCGGCGCTCGATGTCGGCGACGAGAGGGTCGAAGGCTATCGGCGCGTGGTGGAGGGAAGGGGCGAAGGTGAAGTTGGAGCGGAGCTTGAGGCGGCGGTGGCGATGGTGGGCAGAGGGTTTCCTCGGCGACCGAGACACGAGGAGTAGCACCACCACCGCTATGGTTATGTAGATCACCAGAGACCCTTTGCCCATTTTCTTCTGGCGTGAGGGTTTGTGCGAGATTCGGAGGGAGAGAGAGAGAGAGAGAGAGAGAGAGAGATTTCTCTCTCAACTGAAAACCCAATATGGAAAGAAACAGAGAGAGATGGAGACGGCGAAAAGGGGTTTTACGGAGAGAGAAGGAAAGTTGACGATTTGGACTCACTAAAGAGCAGGAAGAGGAGAGAGAGAGATAGAGAGAGAGAGTGTTGTTGTTTAAGAAAGGTGGTGAGGTGCCGTGTGGAGTTGTTGATCTGTGAGTGGCTTTTCAGGAATGTGAAATCTTTAACAGAAATTGTAGCACAAAGGCATTATTATTAATCCTAAAACTTTTCAAAGTACAAATTGTAGATTTACGTTTACTGACAGTCTGGTTGGATTGGAGTTTTATAGATCGGAATTAAAATAATAATTTGATTGAAATCTCATTTGGAGATAATATAAAATATCAAAAATAATCTATAAATTGAAAATGTATTTGAAAAAAAATAAGGTGGATTTTGTTTTGTTCTTTTTGTATTTGTGTGCTATTTAAAAAATAAATATTTTCATTTTGATTTGAAATAACAAAATTATAAATTTTTAAAATTTGAGTTTTTTTAAAATAAAATATAAAAAAAATTATATGTAGATTTGAGAGTTTTGAAGTTAAGTAACAAAATTTCGTCTAAAAATGCTGTTCAAAAATGGCCCCCTAATAATAAATTTAAAGATCTTATTATAATTGTATCCGTTCAACATTAAAATTGATAATTATAGTATTATGAAATAGTAAAATTATCAATTTTAAGATTACAATGAGTATAAATAAAAAGATGTGTCAAATTTCTAGCATTCTTACGTATAATCCTAAAAAAATTCCTTATTTAGTCACTGATCATGGGCTAGTGAGGTGAGCCAACTGTCGCCTTCCATCCCATGTTGAAACTTGTGAGCTCACTTTTCCCATCACAGCCGTCACATGATGGGATTTAGTTAATATGTCTTTTTATTTATGCCTTTATTTATGTCTCTACAATAATAATATAACACAAGTAGAATTAATATAATTTTTTAATTACTGTGAAATGATATTATAATCAAATATATATTATTAATTAATATGTAATAATATTATTCGAGGATCGTGAATGGAACAAGATAAAAGGGACACATAAGTTAGACCCCACATAATCAACTGTCAGATAGATTTCAAGGTTTCAAATATGATGTTTAAAAGTTTGTTTGTTGTTTATATACATATATATATATTTTTTTAAAGTTTGAAATCGGATTTAAGATCTAGTTTTTTTTTTTTTTTAAATCGATCTACTATTAAAAAATCAAATTTCCTTTTTTTTTTTTTTCAGTAAAAGAGAAATCAAATTTAAAGTTTAAAAATTTTAAGGTTGTATTAACTATATGAATTTAGGGGGTTTTTTTTTTTTTGTGATTGTTTAATTCATGAGAGGATATTTCTTTGTCAAAGAAATACCATGTGAAATACCATGTAAAGGTATGTAAATCTCACATGCCGTTAAAAAAAACTGCAAAACTAAGGTGCTACAACCCTCATCCAAAAAAAAAAAAAAAAAGATTTGAATTAAATGACACGACTTTTTTTTTTTTTTTGGGTACAACTCCCCTTCAGAAAGTTCAAGCCACGGTACCTATTCAAACATAGGGAGAAAATAGTAAATAACTGTTTTCAGAAAATTATTAAAGTAAATAATATGTTTTTAAAATATTTGAAATAAATAACAGATTTATCAGATAAATAATTTATTTATATCACATTGACCAAGTAAATTATTTATTTATGTCTTATAAATATGTGATTTACCTCCCTAAATTTTTATTTTCTTAATAAATCTTGTAACAATTCCAAATATTTTAAAAGTCTACTATATATTTCAATTATTTTTATAAAAATACTATTGATTATAAATAGATATTGTAGACCGTCCCATTATATATATGCTTTTTTTTTTTTCATAAATAAAAGTCAGATAGGTATCGATTCTTAGTATCAACGACCGGTCCCCTATTTAACATATAAACTCATTAGTGCATCATCTTGTTGAATTGCAATGTATTTGAAAATTTTTATTTTAATAAGGCAAATTAAAAGAAAAAGTAATTCAATAAGACACATTTAATTATAAATAAAATTTTAACATTCAATAAAATAAAAGTATGAGGAACATATAGGAATTGAGTAGTATCCAGTGGAGTATAAAAATTGTGTTGGTCAATATAAGAGAAGAAAGTTACGGTACTATTTAGTGACTAATAAACATTTCTAGCTAATAGGGTATTTGGTGAATGAGTTGAGTTTGAGTTGAGTTGAAATTTTTAAATTTGAATAGTATTAACTTTTTAAAAAGTAGTCATAAATTTTATTGATTTTTCAGAAAGATAAAAATTGAGGTGAAAAAATACAATTTAGTTGGAGTTGAGATGTTAAACCAAACACGCCCTAAGTGATGTTTGGGTTTAAAGCGTTTTAGTTCATGTTTGATGTGACAGAAAAGAAAGGTGCTTGGGCGGGTATGAATCAAGAAAGTAAATCCAACATTCAGATAGAAGAATTCCTTCATTTTAAAGTAGATTCAAAATTATTTATTTATGTTGAAAAAAAATACCCACACACCGATTAACTTAACCAAAAGAAGAGGGTAACGAAAGAAAATTGTCTAGCTAAGGCTTTGATCATCTAGATGACAAAACTTTTAGTCTTTTAATATAGTTTTGTATGTCACTAAATATTGTAATTGTTACATTTAAATGTCATTGACTAAGTTTATCTCATGATAACCGTATCTAGTTTTCAGCACGAAAACCTTCATTATTGAGTTAATCATATACTTCACATGTTTCTAGCTATTCACGTGGCATCATCGAATGATGATACAAGTCTTGGAGGTGATCAATAGATCTATTTGAATTATGTTTCAAGTTTAGTTTTAGTCTTTGTCTTAGCATCCTAAACAAGTTACCAATAAGAATTTGGTAGGCTACCAGTGCTAACACGACAGGCTACTCTGGTAGTTAGTAATAAATGAAATACCACCACTTGTAGAGTAATCCGACATGTTACCACTCGTAAATCGACATGCTATCACTGGTGCTGGAGTAGTCCATCAGGTTACCATTCGTATGGACACTACAATTGACACCGAAGTTAAAGTAGGCCATCAGGTCACCACCAGCAACCTAATAGGCCAATGCCACTGTATCTCAAAAGAAATGTTTGGCATGAGAGCGACTCTAAACTAGAAGTTTGGGAAGTATTTACACAAAATGGTCATTGTAGAATACGTCTTTTAAAAAATGAGCATTATTCAACTTATTTGTAAATTTGAACAAATTTTAAATTGTTTTCTATTTCTCTGTCTTTTTTTTTACCCCAACACGTTTATGCTTGTGTGACCATTTATATATAGAGTTTTATTTTTTAGTTTTACATCTAAATTATAGGAAAGAATCTCGTTTATTAAGAAGAAGAAGCCGTTAATTAAACATATCATTTTACGAGAAGGTTGCTTCATCGCCATCATCGCTAAAAGCCACCATCTCTGTTCCTGGGTTTGTGGGTTCGTCAATTCTGGATGTGGGCTTGGTCATGGTTCAGGTGATGATGGATTCAACGCAGATCACTTCGATGAGATGGTGACCGTCGACATGCACTTAGTGTGATTTTCCATTAATGTTACTTTTTGAATAACGCCTTTTTTTTTTTTTTTTTTTTTTGCTTTTTCGATTTTAAAGATTAATGGAAAACGTTAACTAAACTTTTTACGAAGTTTAGAGTTTTGACTTTAAAGTCAAATGACTAACATTAGAGTTATGAAATAGTTTAGAGACGAGGATATAATTATAAATATTAGTTTTCGTAAGAAAATCATATTTCGTATTCTTGTGTGGTTTTGTTGTTGGAGTCTTCTTGAAACAGCAATTCCATCCAGCTACTAAAATTGGCCATGTAATATCACCATCCAGGTACACTTGTGTTGCTTTCAGCACTTTCGGTGCCTTCATAGCATTTTTTCAAAAGGAGAAAAGTTGAAAAGTATCAACTGTTTGTTTTCTCTTATAAAAGATTTGAATGTATTATTTGAATAGTAGATAAGTCTATGATTCAAATGGGTCTTTTATCTCCTTTTTGAATCCCAAACTTATAAATAAATATTATGGGGATGTTTGGTGAATGAGTTTAGTTTAAGATTTTTAAGTTTCAATAGTAATTTTTCAGAAAAGACAAAAAAACTTTTTCAGAAAAAGATAAAAAACTTTTTCAAAAAAAGACAAAAATCATAATAAAAAAAAAATAGTTTAGTTTAAACTAAATTTATGGCTAAAGGAACCTAATTTTGATTCATGAACCCAATTCATAATTTTGTTCAATTAAAGTATTCACTCAATACGATCCTTAAATATATAAAAGAGGCAACGTTGTTCTTTTTTAATTACAAAAAGTGTCAACACATGTTTTTTTTTTTTTTTTTTTTTTGTCTTTCCTTTTTTTATTTTTCCCTTTTTCTATTATCTTTATTTTATTTTATTTTATTTTATCCCACATCCCACGTATATAAAAAGCTCAATGTATGCTTCTTGTATGACTTACACGTGTCCCCAAGTTTTGTCCTAATTGAGAATCCTTTAAGAATTGACCCTTGTTATTTTTTTTTCTCTTTTTCTCTTAAAAGATGTAGTCCCTTTTTGCCATTTAAAATAAATCTAATAAGTAAATTAAAATTTTTAAGTAAAACACTTTATTCTAACTCAAAAAAGTTCAGAACCATTCAATTTGTTTACATAGGAGCTATGCATAATTCCCTTTAGTTCAACGTGCGGAGCACGTTTCAATAACTAGTGTTAAAAAATGAATGAAAAATGTCATGAATCGTTCATGTGATACTTTAATCATGTAGATGTTTAAAATAGTGTCACATTGCTTTTTTTAACATATTAGTATATTTTTTAAGATCTTATCATAGAGTACTTTGTTCAACAAAAACGAGAATTTGATTCTTTTTTTTTTTTTTTAATAACTTGACAAGGGACAAATTTCATATTTTCCCCTTAAACTTTGACCTTTGTATCAAAATACCCCGTGAACTTTGGAATTGTTTCAAATTTGCCTCTTCTGTTAATTCACTAACAATAAAAAGCACGAGTCAGTATCTCAGATGAGAACGTTAAAGTAAATGATGTTAAATGATAAATTTACCCCTTATATTAAGGATTAATCAAGAAACTAAAACAATTTAAAGGCTAATTTGGTAGTTAAGAAATAATATTTATAATAGTAATTTAAACGAAAAAGTTAAAATATTTTCCCCTCACTCCCTATATTTCTCTCTCTCTACTTTGAAAAATTGCAGAACTCTTGCTTCGAGGTTGAGGGTCTGGATGCTAGGCTGGAACAAATTGAGTTTTGAGTTATGTGTTTTGTTGTCTATGTTTTTAATTTATAATTTTCTTTTTGAATTTTTGGAGATACAAATTTGATGACACTCAAATTGTGTATCGATAAAGTGGTCAATTTTAGTACAATGAGGACAGTCGATCCTACAAGAAATTAATAAAAACAAAAAACAAGAAATATTAATAAAAAATAAATAATAGAGAGATAAGCTAATAAAGAAAATAATATATAAATGTTTTTGTGATTTTGGATAATGAAATGAAGTATAAATAAAAATAAGATGAAGAAAAGATAGGTAAGGAATCTTAAATGGTTTTGTTCAAACTCAATATTTCAAATCTATAACTCAACTACACATTTCACATTCCAAACATGCAGTCGGAAAATATGGATTTGAAAGAACAAATAATAGAAAAGGTATTTGATGAAATTAATATCCTCTCGTTAAAACAAGTACAACTATTCTTATACGTCATTCGAAAGCAATAAAATACCCCATGATAAAATACAGTAAGGGATGTTCTTATAAAAACAATTGAAAGAAAACCAAATGTCACTAGTGATTTAATGTATCGAATATAATAACAAGAACTACTTTCACTACAAAAATAATTATTATAAACACTAAACATAAGAGAATAAAATGAAACAAATTTATAAACGTTGAATAACAAATTAAATTCCAATAAAAAGAAGAACGCAAACAAATAAAATCCACTAAAGACTTAGCCTTCCACTAGAGGTGTCTCACTCACAAAAGGTGTGTCACTCACCTCATACTAATAGGAAAACTAAGGGAACAAGAATTGAAAATAAACTAAAACATATTAAATACTGAAACCTTAGAATTCTTGAATGAATATTACAATAAAGAGAGCCCTCAATTTATTGTGTTTTAGAGGCTCAACTAAAAAGTAAAACAAAATAATAAAAATGCGAAACTAAAACTAGAAAATAAAAATTAGGAAACTAAAAATAATATTACAATTAATTGGATAAATTAAATATTTGATTTGGGGGAGTAATCAGACTAATTTGATTCTCATTGAAGCACATATGGAGATCCTACTGAGTAAGAAATCTAGAAAGTGAAGGAATGCTACACGCACCCGCCACATGACATGAATGGAATGGCTGTTGCAGATAGTAGGTCACGTGGTTTTGTTCAATTTGCTTATTGGCTAGCGTGGGAGCAGATGTGACTTAGAGAAATGGATTCCATGGCTTTTTTGTATGGCTCTTTGTTTATGACTTTTGCACTTATTATAAATCTACAAATAAATAAGCTAAAACTAGACATTTTTCAATTAAATCATTTTGAATAAAAATAATGAAAATGTATAATTAAAACTTAAATAATTTAGCATTTACACAATAATAAACAGCAAAGAAAGTGCACTTTTGTATACTAACCACAACCCCCAACTAGCTTATTGCTAGTCCCTTGCAATTCAAGCGAAAGAAATATCTTGTCATGAACAAACCATTGAAATCTCAATCCGTAAAATCACCTAAATGTTCACAGAAAATGGTAGACAAATCAACAAATGCTATCAAAATATTTTCAATTATAACTCTAGAATTGTGTGTGTGCGCTAAGCCCTTTCCTTCTTACCACGGACAATAACACATTTAACTTTGAAAATCCAGCATGTAAAAAGCCTCAACTCCATCAAACCTCACAGGTATTTTCACAATTTTTAATACAAATGTAGTCACTCATGGAGTTGGAAAACCATAATCACTCAATGTGCGAAATGCAAAATTTAGAACAAGCACTCAGAGAAACATTGATCAAGAGTTACGAAAATCAACCAACAACTTAGAACTTCACCACCTTACCACAAACTAGCCTTCGGGATTCAAAGGATCAGAAAATAAATTACAATGATGAACACAAAGAGCCATAAAACTAACACTTTTTTTTTTTTTTTAAACAAGAGACAACATGTAATGAATGATACATATGTACAATGGTGTTCTTTTGATTAGCTGCTATATATGTAGCTCCAGATGTGATTACGCCCAGTCCACGCATACTTTTTATAAAATATTGCTCATGCTTTTCTTTCTTTTTTTTTTTTTCCTCATTTTTTGATTTTTTTTTTAACTTTCTGACAAAAATACTAAAAAGGCTCTTCTACATGATCTCATTTCTTTGTAATCCCAATAATCCTTCAAGCACATGCAACCAGCATACCACAAACAAAATCATGATGTTCTAAGAAGTGACTTAACCATTTCTCATTATCCATGACAGTTCAATAGCTGTTTCTCTCAACTTTCTCAACTCATGAAAAATAGAACACTTAAAACATGTGAATGTTTTCAATAAAATGCATCAACATCCATCTTACCCCAAGGCTCAAATCACGCTCAAGAAAATTCTGGAAGTTATTTCTTAGATAATAAAGGTAGCAAAAATCAACTTAATCTACACATTTTTCATCCACACCTAGATAATTTTGAAAAATTTCAATTCAAAATGATTCACATATGACAAAAATAAATCTTACAGCATAAATATGCTTACCACCCCCAACCAAAATCAGACAGTATCCTCAATGTCTAAAAATATGAAAAATGCAAAGAGTACAGGAAAAGAGAACACTTGAATGATGAGCATGCCATAGATGAATACAGTCAGATCAACTGTGAAAAAGAAAAAAAGAACAACACAACACAAAACAAACCAAAACAAAAGCAAAATCAAACAAAACACACCGAAATAAAATAAAATATAGTACAAATGGGTAGTTGAGTTGACTACTCAAGGCCGGTAGATAGGAGCCTCAAGGTCGTTTCCTCGAGCTGGTCTACACGCTCCATGTAGTTCTTCATTTGCTGGCCATTAACTTTAAGTATACTCCTATCGCTTAGGTCCTTGACCTCGACGGCACCGTTGGAAAAGACTATTTTCACCAAAAATTGTCTAGTCCATGTCGACCTTAGCTTGCCAGGATGGAGATGCATCACTGGGGCCCAAAAGTATGTGTTTCATGCCTTCAGTAGTATGATTAACTTTGTTTGTGCCTTCAGTAGCATGAGTTTCATGCCTTCAATAGCATGGGTTTTGTGCCTTCAGTAGCACGATTAGCTGTCTTTTGGGACAACCCCGGTGAATGGTTTTGACTTCTTTTTTTGTTTAAGCTCTTCAAAGCATAGTTTCCAACACTTGGTTCCTCTATTATGTTAGTCTTTGAAGATGATAGAAACGTTGTATAACTCAACAGGACCAAAACTCTTATATGTATGTATATATATGGGTATACATGGGAACGTATGGAAACAAATGAAAAAAAAAATAAAAAAAAAAGTTAAGAAAGGAAAAATAAAAAATAAAAAAAATAAACTGTCTAAGCCAAAAAAAATAATAATAACAATAAAATAAAAACAAAAGGTAAACAAACTGAAAACGTAAACAAAACAGAAAAAGAGGGGGAAAAAAAAGTAATTACAAATCGCTAAAAAAAAAATGAGGAAGCAAACAAACTAAACTAAAGACAATTTATATAAAAGAAAAGAAAATCAAAAGAAATCACTTACTCCCTTCCCGTTCAAACTTCCAAAAGCCAATCTTGTTCGTAACACCTCCCCAGAGCAACGGTATCAAAATTTGATTATGTCCAAATTGTGGATCGATAAAGTGGTCAATTGTAATATAATAAAGATGGTCGATCCTACAAGAATATGATAAAAATAATAAACAAGAAATATTAATAAAAAAAATAAATGTTAGAAAGATAAGCTAATAAAGAAAATAAAAGATAAATGTTTTTGGAATTTTTGATAATAAAATGAAATAATTAAAAACAAGATGAAGAAATGATAGGTGAGGAATCTTAAATACTTTTGTTTAAACACAATATTTCAACTCGATAACTCAACTACACATTTCACATCCCAATACATGCTGTCGAAAAATATAGATTTGAAAGAACAAATAATAGAAAAGGTATTTGATCATAATTAATCTCTTCTCGTTAAAGCAAGAACAACTATTCTTATACGTCATCCGAAAGCGACAAAATAACTTATGACAGAATGCAGTAAGGGATGTTCTTATAAAAACAATTGAAAGAAAACTACATGTCACTAGTGATTTAGTACAGTGAATATAACAACTATAACTACTGTCACTAAAAAATTAATTATTATAAATACTAAGCAAAAAATAATAAAATGAAACAAATGTATACACGTTGAGTAACAAATTGAATTCAGATAAAAAGAAGAATGCAAACAAATAAAATCCACTTCAGACTTAGCCTTCCACTAGTAGTGTCTCACTCACAAAATGTGTGTTATTCACCTCATACTAATAAGAAAACTAAGGAAACAAAAATTAAAAATAAATTAAAACATATTAAATACTAAAACATCACGATTCCTGAATGAATATTACAACAAACAGAGCCCTCTATTTATAGTGTTTTAGAGGCTCAACTAAAAAGTAAAACAAATAATAAAAATGGAAAACTAAAACTAGAAAATAAAAATTAGGAAACAAAAATAATATTGCAATTAATTGGATAAATTAACTATTTGATTTGGAGGAGAAATCGGGCTTATTTGATTCTTATTGAAGCACAAATAGAGATCCTACTGAGTAAGATATTCGGAAAGTGAAGGAATGCTAGACACATCTGTGATGTGGCACGAATGGAATGGTTGTTGCAGATAGTGGGTCACATGGTTTTCTTCAATTTGCTTCTTGGCTGGCTTGGAGCTGATATTTAAAGGAATGGATTCCATGACTCAATTGCATGGCTTTTTGTCCATGACTTTTGCATTTCTTATAAATCTGCAAATAAATAAGCTAAAACTATATATTTTCCAATTAAATCATTTTGAATAAAAATAATGAAAATGTATAATTAAAACTTAAATAATTTAGCATTTACCCAATAATAAAATAGTAAAGAAAGTGCACTTTTGTGTACTAATCACAACCCCCAACTTAAGTGGAAGAAATATCTTGTCACGAACAAACTATTGAAGTCATAATCCACAAAGTCACCTAAATGCTTGAAAGAAAATGGTAGACAAATCGACAAATGCTATCAAAATCATTGTCAATCTTAACTCCAGAATTGTGTGAGTGTGCTAAGCCCTTTCCTTCTTACCATGGACAATAACACATTTAACTTTGAAAATCCACCATGTAAAAGGCCTCAACTCCATCAAAACTCACACGTATTTTGACAATTTTTTGATACAAAAGTGGTCATTCATAGAGTTGGAAAACCATAATCGCTCAATGTGTGAAATGCAAAATTTAGGACAAGCACTCAGAGAAACATTGATCAAGAGTTAGGAAAACAAATAAACTTAGAACGCCACCATCTTTCCACAAACCAGCCTTCGAGATTCAAAGGATCAGAAAATAAATTACAATGATGAACACAAAGTTCCATAAAACAAACACTTTATTATTATTATTTTCAACAAGAGACAACATATAATGAATGATACATATGTAGAATGGTGTTCCTTTGATTAGCTGCTATGTAGCTTGATATGTAGAATGGTGTTCCTTTGAAGGATGAAATGTTGCCCATGCTTTTCTTTCATTCTTTTTTTTTTTTTTTCTTTTCATGTTCTGATTTATTTATTTATTTTTTTAACTTTCTAACAAAAATACTAAAAAGGTTATACTAAATGATATCATTTTTTTGTAATCCCAATCATCCTTCAAGCACATGCAACTAGCATGCCACAAACCATGTAATGATGTTTTAAAAAGTGACTTAACCAATTCTCATGATCAATAAAAGTTCAAAAGCTGTTTTTCTCAACTCTCTCAACTCACGATAAATAGAACGGTTAAAACACGGGAATTTTTTCAATAAAAATGCTTCAACATCCATCTTACTCCAAGGCTCAAATCATGCTCAAGAAAATTCTAGAAGTTATTTCGTAGATAATAAATATAGCAAAAATTGACTTAATTTAAACATTTATCAACCACATCTAGACAATTTCGAAAAATTTCGAATCAAAATGATTCACATATGACAAAAATAAATCTTACAGCATGAATATGCTTACCATCCCCAACTGAAATCAGACAGTATCCTCAATGTCTAAAAATATGAAAAATGCAAAGAATACAAGGAAAGAGAACACATAGATGATGAACAGGCCATAAATTAATATAGCCAAATCAACTGTGAAAAAGACAAAAAAACAAAAAACAAAAAACAAAAAACAAAAACAAAAAACAAAAAACAAAAACAAAAACAAATCAACACAAAACAAACCAAAAGAAAAACAAAACAAAACAAATCACATCGAGAGAAAATAAAATATATTACAGAGGGGTAGTTGAGTTGACCACTCAAGGCTGGTAGATAGGAGCCTCAAGGATGTCTCCTCGAACTAGTCTACACGCTACACGTAGTTCTTCATTTGCTAGCCTTTAATTTTAAATATCCTCCCATCACTTGGGTCCTTGACCTCGACGGCACCGTTGGAAAAGACTATTTTCACCGAAAATTGGCCAATCCACGTCGACCTCAGCTTGCTAGGATGGAGATGCATCACCAGGGCCCAAAAGTATGTGTTTCATGCCTTCAGTAGCATTATTAACTTTGTTTGTGCCTTCAGTAGTACGAGTTTCGTGCCTTCAGTAGCACGATTAGCCGTCTTTTGGGGCAACCTCGGTGAATGATTTTGACTTCTTTTTTCGTTTAAGTTCTTCAAAGCATAGTTGCCAAAACTTGATTCCTCTATTCTGTGAGTCTTTGAAGACGACAGAAATGTTGACTAACTCAACAGGACCAGAACTCTCATATTCAAAAATTTGAAGGAGGCTTTTAAGATTGCAATTGAACCTTCTCCTCAATGAGTGTGAAAATTACATGGGGCAAGATTTCACAAGGGATTATTACCCACTCTTTTTTTTATGTTTTCATTTTTTATTGAAAGAAACATCTAAATTTTAATCTAATTTTATTAAATTTCACTGAGTCAGTAGTCTAACAATCAAAACCTAAGTTAAAATATAATAATAATAATAATAATAATAATAATAAATGACAACCAACCAGAATTAGTAAATCTAAATTAAAATCCTGAAAGTCGATAAAAGGGGAAAAAAAATTACACAACTAAGAAAATCAACAATTAGAATAATTCTATAAAACTAAAAAGGAAACAAAATGAAAAAAAAATTAAAGGAAAAAAAAAAAGAAACAAAATAAATCCTAATCTCTAAAAAGGTAAAGAATAAAATTACCAAAAATAAAATCACATCAATTGACTATAAAAACTTAAAAGGAAATAAGAAAAATAGCTATATTAACAAAATTTCTAATATTTACACTCTAAATAAAAAAAAAATTAAAAGGGAAGATTTTATACGTATGAAAGGGGGAAAAAAATACTCAATACGTTCCTAAAAAAAACTGAACAAAAAGAAAGAAAAACACAACTATAAAGGGAAAATATATATGTATATATATTTATATATATGTATGTTTATATATGGGTATACATGGGAACGTATTGGAAAAAAATAAATAAATAAACGGTCTAAGCTAAATAATAATAATAATAATAATAATAATAATAATAATAATAATAAGATAAACAAACTGAAAACGTAAACAAAACAGAAAAAGAAAAAAAAAAGTATTTACAAAACGATAATATATATATATATATATATATATATGAAGAAGCAAACAAGCTAAACTAAAAGACATTTTATTTAAAAGAAAAAAAAATCAAAAGAAATCACTTACCTCCCTTCCCGTTCAAACTTCCAAAAACCAATATTGTTCGTAACACCACCCCAACAACGGCATGAAAATTTGATTATGCCTAAATTGTATATCGATAAAGCGGTTAATTGTAACACAATAAGAATAGTCGATCCTATAAGAAGATGATAAAAATAACAAATAAGAAAGATTAATAAAAACAAACGTTAGAGAGATAAGCTAATAAAGAAAATAAAAGATAAATATTTTTGGAATTTTTGATACTAAAATGAAATAAATATAAATAAGGTGAAAAAAGATAGGTGAGGAATCTTAAATGCTTTTGTTCAAAATCAATATTTCAATTCCATAACTCAACTATACAATTCACATCCTAAACATGCAGTCAGAAAATATGGATTTAAAAGAACAAATAGTAGAAAAAGTATTTGATCAAATTAATCTCTTCTCGTTAAAGCAAGCACAACAGTTCTTATATGTCATCCGAAAGCAACAAAATACCCCATGGCAGAATGCAGTAAGGGATTTTCTTAAAAAACAATTGAAAGAAAACCACCTGTCACTAGTGATTTAGTGTACCGAATATAATAACTAGAACTGCTGTCAATACAAAAATAATTATTATAAACATTAAGTAGAAGAGAATAAAATGAAACAAATTTATAAATGTTGAATAACAAATTGAATTCAAATAAAAAGAAGAACCCAAACAAATAAAATCCACTCAAGACTTTGCCTTTTACTAGTAGTGTCTCACTCACAAAAGGCGTGTCATTCACCTCACACTAATAAGAAAACTAAGGAAATAAAAATTGAAAATAAACTGAAGCATATTAAATACCTTACAATTCTTGAATGAATATTACAACAAGCAGAGCCCTCTATTTACAGTGTTTTAGAGGCTCAACTAAAAAGTGAAACAAAATAATAAAAATGGGAAACTAAAACTAGAAAACAAAAATTAGGAAACTAAAAATAATATTACAATTAATTGGATAAATTAAATATTTGATTTGGGGGAGAAATCAGGCTGATTTGAGTCTCTTTGAAGCACAAATAAAGATCCTACTAAATAAGAAATTCAGAAACTGAAGGAATATTACACACATCCGTCACGTAGTATGAATGGAATGGCTGTCGCAAATAGTGGGCCATGTATTTATCTTCAATTTGCTGTTTGACTGGCTTGGGAGATGATGTCACTTAAAGGAATGGATTACATAGCTCAATTGCATGTCATTTTGCCTGTGACTTTTACATTTCTTATAAATTTGTAAATAAATAAGCTAAAACTAGACATTTTCCAATTAAATCATTTTGAATAAACATAATGAAAATGTATGATAAAAATTTAAATAATTTAACTTTTACAAAAAAAAAAAAAAGAAAAAAAGAAAAAAAGAAAAAAAGAAAAAAAGCACAAAAGAAGGTGTACTTTTGTGCACTAATCAAAATTCTTGGTTAAATTTTCAGAATAGGACTAAAGCCTTCCTTGCCCATATTAATTATCTTCACTGGCATGCAATTGTGGATAAAGGGGTTGGAACATTCTAGTTCTAGAATTTGTTTTGTAACAGGAAATTGCATCCGAGGCACAGTAAAGGAGATCCGTTTGCACAACCTGAATCAGCTCTAACTAGGGGCGTTTGACAACACCATGAAAGGTGTATTGCCCTACAATTACACTGTCTAGAAAATCTACAAAGACTTCGCCAGGTTCACCTTCCCTCACCTGCAACACCACGGCTCGACCGCCGGTGGCGAGTTCAACGACAACAAGCAGCTCCACTCCTACATCAAGCCAAGCTCCAAGCCATTTTGCGAGATCCTAAGGTCGAAGCACAAGAAAAGTAGCTGATAAGAAGCTGGAGAAGTCGCTGTTGGCTGAGAGATCATCGTCGAACTTGATGAGACCTGTCCTAAGGATACACAATGCTTTTTTTCAGAAAAAAAAAAAAACATTTTATCTTTTTTTTTTTTTATCCTCAAAAAACCTAAAATACACCATGTTGAGAATTTTACTAAACTACCGTTGATTTTAACAGTTTGTGCATGACACGTGCACTTTTCTGTTAGTTAATTAACAAAGGGGGTAAATTTGAAATAATTTAAAAATTCGAAGGGAACAGATGTTATATTTTAAAGTTAATGAGACATTTTGATTCAAGAGTCAAAGTTCGGGAGGAAATTATGAAATTTGTCCTTAGGCCAGATGCAAACTTTACAAAAATGCAACAACTAAAATCGAAGATTTTTTTTTTTTTTTTAAAGAATATGAAGTACATGAATTTAAAATCTACATCATATAGTAAAATTAGATGTCGGTATGTTGATAAATTACACCTACAACCCAAATAATTAACGAACTTGAGTTACCTTTGATCAAAGGAGTTTATCAACGTTTTTTTCTTCTTTCTTTTTTACTTTTTTTCTTTTGGTACTAAAAAATAAGGCATATAATGTAATCATAAGGTTGACCATCCTTTTGCAAGCATTCAAACATGTCATGCTTGGAGCCAAAACAATAAAATATATAATTGCAAGTTGCAATTCTACCCACCCAAAAAAAAAAAAAAAATGCAAGTTGGAAGGGGAAAAAAAAAACAGATGGGCCACATTCACCTCTCTTCAGAGTTATCATGTGCTGCTGCTGCCCCCTGCTTTGCTTTTGCTCGTGAACTTTTTGGGTTTTCTTGACAAACTTTGCTAAATTATTATCATTGGTTCGCTTTCAAGCGTGGCAACTTGTTACCACGCTTTATGTCGTATAGGTTAAGATTAAAACACAAATTATTTAGTAGCATTTTAAAAATAATTTTGTTTTGGATATGATTTATTTTGGATATTGAAATGAAAATGATGCTCAAATCATCTCTAACATTATGTGATATTGATTTAAATATAAGAAAAAATAAAATTATGTTTGAATATGTTTCTGAAAATATGTTTTAAATTATTAATTTTAAGAGAGAAAAATGGAAAAAAGGTAAGACAACTTTCAGCCATTTTTTAGTTCTTAAACATATATTATTCTTACTTCTTTTTTTTTTTTTTTTTTAATTTCCATTTTCAAAGCATCTATGAATATATGAATATATAGAAGTGTCAAAAAGTACTATTTCACGAAAAAGTTTTATATTTATTTTTTGGTTTTCCAATTTTTTTTCCGGACCTATTTTATTTTATTTTTTGATTTTAGAATAGTATAAAATTTTTGACACTGAGAGGAAAATTTGGAAAAATTTAGAATAGGCTGAGAGGAAAGAAAAGGGGGGCTTGGGCTTCAAGGTGTTATATGTAATTTTAAGTTTCATACAATAGTATGAAATTGTGTATAGTTGAGGGGGCTTAAACTCTCCCTAGACTTTTATTGGCTTCAGTCCCCACTTCATATGTTATAAAATCATGTATAGTTGAGATCATACATGCAAACTCATAATTTAAAAAGTAAATTCAATTTCTTGTCTGAAAATGTTAGAAAAAATAAAGTTTAAAAAATGAAAATGCTATAAATGAGAGCTATATAATAATCATCCGTAAACTTTGTATAATGTCTCGATTATTCCTGTCAATGAAATTAAATTTGGAAGCCCCAGAGATATTTTTTTTTTTACAAGGATAAATTCCTTTTAATATTCTTTTAATTATTATTTAAATAAGTTTTTATGTATTTAACTGAATTTTTGACGACGAGGGTACTCTTTTGGACATTGCAAATTCAACAGTGTGGTACTAGAAGGTCACAGCTGCCACTAACTTTTTTGACCCCCATGTAAAGACCCTTTTTATTTTCTTTTATTCCTATGAGAGTATTTCCATTTACACCTGTAAGAAACACTGTGAACTCTTTTTATATTCTTTGGGTTTTTGATAAATAAATTTAGTTTAAGATTTTTAAATATTAATAGTAATTTTTCAAGAAAAATAAAAAATCTTTAAAAAAAAGATAAAAATTATAATTAAAAAAATACAGTCAAACTAACCTTGTCAATATAACTTATTTTATATATTATTTAATATATTTTAATGATTTAAATGTTATTCATGTACGATAATATCATATAATTTAACTCTTAATAGAATAAATTAAGAAATTAAAAAAAATCAAAACAAAAAAAAAGAAATTAAAGAAACCCCCAACCGTTCCATCGGAAACCGCCTCCGCTGACCGGCGCCCCACCCACGGAGACCCCGCAACCTTCCACCGGCGACCCAAGACCTGAGAAACCACCCCCACCTTGCCGACCTTCATGCCCCCCCCGCCCCCCCACGCCACTTGCGAAACCGAAACCTCCCGTGAACTCGCCCACCCTGGGCGGCTCCCCGACCTATGTGGTCTGGTCAAATCTCACCACCGCCTTTTTGCCATTTTTTCTGGTCGGGTGTTTGATGGTAATATCCCGCCTCTGTTCGGTGACGATGAAATCTACCCGCCCCCACCCTAAGTGTTCGGCAACGATGAACTTGCCCACCCCTGGCGGCGCCCCCGACCTGCGTGGTCTGTTTAGATCTTGCCATTAAGGTCGCCATCGCCTTTTTGGCGTTTTTTCCAGTCAGGAGTTCAAAGGTCAGACTCTGACACTGTTCGGCAACAGCAAAATGCCCCCCCCCCCCCGGCCCCTCGCATTCAGCAACGACGAACTCGCCCACCCCCGACAGCTCCCCGACCTACATGGTCTAGTCAGATCTCACCATTAAGGTCGCCATGGCCTTTCTGCCATTTTTTTGGGTCGGGTGTTCAAAGGTCAGACGAGGATTGGGGAGCGATAGCGAAGAAGAGAGAGAAAGAGGAGAGAGAGGATTTTTTTATCTTTCCTAAGGAAAAAAAAAGGGAGATTTAATAGAACCAATCTCAGTTTTACACAAAATTATAATCATATATTTTAAAGGCAAATTAATAATTGTTCTTTGATAGATAATTATTACATATTCTCCCTCTATATATATGTATTTTATTTTTGTTAATTTCTATTTTCTGAAAAATAGGTCCCCCACAATTTTTTGCATGACCAAAGATATCTCTACTGATCTATAAAGCCCATGAATTGATTAAATTCCCAGATCAGTTAACAAAGACCCAAGTCCAACAATTTCTCGGCATAGTTAATTATCTCTAAGATTTTGTTTCACGAATTTCTGAATATACAGTCCCCTGGAACAAATGTTCAAAAAGGAGCCACCTTTCTAGTCCTCAAAACATACCGAAACAGTCCAACACTTGAAAAGACAAATGCAGAACTTGTCATCTCTGAAGATTCCCTCAACAAGAAAAAGAATCCTCCAAACGAATGCTGGTCACAAAAATTGGAGAGCAGTCCTCAATGAAGAAGATAAAAAAGGGAAGAAGACAGATATGTAGATACAAAAGTAGTACTTTCAAAGATTCCCAACTCCACCATCATTGAACATTCAAAGAGCTCTTAGCTAGTAAGCTCTTAGAAACTGACTTTGCGGCTTCAAAAGAAATGCTCAAATTCAAACTAAACAAAACAGTAAATGCCCAGTTATTGAGATTAGCTGCATGGTTTTCACGGTACTTCTTTGATATTATCCATATTAAAGAAAAAGACAATATCATCCCTAATTTTTTTGTCTCGGCCAGCTATAAATCTCATTACCAGACGCATCCACAGCCCCATCCCACTCCTCTTCATGATCTCACACACACACATGGCTTCCTTTTCCTCCTTCTTCTACCAGAATCTCCCAGATACTTTTCCCAGATATGCCTTCAGTATCATTACCCATTCAGACCTTGTACATAGAACTATCAAAAGAGCCCTCAAAATGCAAACTCAACTCATCAAGAAAATGGGAAACCAAATTTTCCATGATCTTGGAATCCACCCGAATTATCCATTTGCCAAACTCCTCCCTTTCCATGATGCTCTCTTCATGCCAAAACAGTTATCAAACTTTTTTTGATATTTAGCGAGTTATTACACAATTGCTATTAAAGTCCCCACGGTTCCACTTCACACCACCATTCAGCTTTTCCAAGACAGCCCAGAATACAGATTAGCCTATGAAACACATATCAACACGCTTACCTAGTTCGCTCGCATCTCAAAATGGAAACAACTCCTGAATCAAGAATAGGAAAAAATCAAGGGTGACAGGCTAGCCTTTACAACCTTCCCAATCAGTCTCAATACTAACAATGCTTGTCCCCTGAAATGTTATACAGTTTTCCTGATTAGCCTCAACTGTGAACTCATAGGAATCACCCCATATTTTCATCCAAAAATTGAAGTGTTCACCTCAGGAGAATACCCCCTCAGAGAAGATAGCCCTGTGTATAGACATCTCCAAAAGCAACTGTTCCTACAAAACAGAATTATTTCAGGCGAAATCTGGCCCTCTCCGATCGAAAATGCTCCATGGAAACTTCTTCCGAACGAATACATGCTACAGCCCACAAGGGAATTCGACTACTATCATACCAATATCGCCCCAGTTATTCGTGATACTAGTCCATCTGCTAGTCCTAACCTTTCTCCCAATCTTCATTAGTTCTCACAGCTCACTATCATTGGTGATGAAGAAGAAACTCAACAATCAAAAAGCCCAGTGAGCCCATTAGAAGAGGATTTGCCAAGATTCTGTACTCAGCCAAGACCCAGTTGTAGCAGACTAACCCAAGACCCCAAAGATGAACAAGTATATTATGTATCAGAAGGATATGATTATTATGATCAATTTCATGATCCAAATCTCAGCCCATCTCACGAGCCCATCAATTTCAAACGGTGACATCAGCCCTTACATCACCCAACACCTGTTTGATAGTCAACTCACTAAAATTCTCAACAGCTCAACACAGCCTAAGACATCAGCCCTCATGTCAGTTCGCACTCATGCCCCATCAGCCCTAACAGGATAAGATTCTCAGTCCATCAGCTCAGCCCCTACGGTCCATAGAATTGAATATTTTCTTTTATTTTGTAAAAAGTAGATGCTCTCTTCTCCAAATCACTTTCCGCGTGTAATATTCTATAAAATAGGTTTGAATTCCGGATTTGAAATCTGAGAAGTAATGTACTCCCCTGCTTTATAAATAGATGTTTTCCCTTCCTCGAGAAGTAACCTTGAGAACTTGTAAGAAAAACTCTCTGAATAATATTTTTCAGTTTTTCCAAAACATGTCTTTCTAAACCCTCTTTTGATATACTTCAATGAGTCCCTGTATAATACTATTACAATCCTTTACAACGATCCAAATGAAACTCTGAATTCATACACTGATAAAGTTGACATGAATGTATCTTCTAGGTTTTGATATCTTAGCATATGATCGTCACTCGACTGAAAGTTTAAGAAGCTTTAAAGACCATACTTACTCACTCATCCATGGCAAGGAGTGCCTTTTTAAGATCTTGAGCTATTTTAGTTGCGAGTTTGTTGAACTTTGGTTTTTGAGAGACACCGATTGTGCTAGCATATTAATTTATCGAGGCTCTCTTTCTATCGACTATACTAGGTGTCCCCTAATTGATCCTCAATCCATAAGTACAGCCCCCGTGGTCCAAAGAATGGAATATTTTCTTTTTTTTTTTTTCTAAGGAAATCATCTTGGTTAAGAAGTTTTTTGAGCCATAAAACATGATCTTCTTTATGAGGGACCATTAGTAGTGGTTGTTCTTCTTTGGGAATGGTAGCAAACCGCCATGGGATTGTATTTGGTGGTGAGAATCCTGTTTGAGCTTGTGCCTGGAGAGCAGTTAACTGTATCTTTAGAGACTTCATTTCTGCTTCTTTTTCTACAAATAGTTTATTTAAGAAATAGCTGGTATTAGCAAGTCTCATGAGCTCCAGATGGGTTTTCTGAACTTTTGATTCAAGTTTTTCCAAGAAAGTCTGTGATTTCATCATTCCAATGTTAGAATGATCAATCTTAGATTCTACCTAGGAAATTTTTTGGTCGATCTTCTGAAGGACCTTATTCTAGGCAATAAGGTTCTCTGATTGCCAATTCAAAACTGCTTCTGCATGGCTAACCTTTTTAGTTGTGCCATCGGGTTCAACAGCTTTTGAGTTGTACACCTTTGGCTGTTGTGTCACCGTTCCATCAATGGAGGTAGTCGATTGGAGCAGAGGAAAGTCGTCATCATAAGAGACCAAGGACATCATGTAAACCTGAGGAATAGCCGTCAATGATACAATATTGCAGAAGATTGGAAACTGTTATCCCTATTTTTGTAGGTACTTTTAGGCCTGTTTGTAACAGGTTAAAACTGAAAAGAGTTGTTTGTAGAGACCTTTGAGGAGGAAGAAGCCTTCTTGGATGGTCATCCAACCAATGGGAATTATTGGTCCAGTAGTTCTTAAGGGTGGGATATATTTGACTATATAGTCAAATTTTCCCGAGAATTGTCCAAGAGCACCGATGTTCTTGTGGCCATCCTGTAGTTTGATTCGTCAGCCTAAGCTAATCTTGTCGGGACGAACTAGAGAGTTATCTCGCTGGGAATCCTTTATGCAGTCTGGGCAGAAGCATACATCCCAATAACAATAACCTATCCGAGATTTATGGGCATAATACGGTGTGCCATCATATCTGAAAGAGAGGATTTCTACCTACTTAGGGGTGATTAGAGTCGTCATGTACTAGGTAGGGAAGATGCTACTAGGAGTCTCTTCAGGTTTTTTGAAGGTGATCAAGGTTGATCCATTCTTTTGGGTAGTAAACGTTGCGTCAAAAGACTGGACTGCAACATGGGGTTGATGGAGCTTCTCATAGTTGGTCACTCATGAATCTGAAAGGAATTTCTTCAATTTTTTAGTGGGGATCTGTTTGGGGATCTAGGTACACATTAGAGCATTCTAGGTGCCTAGGAGCGTGAGATCCAGGGCATGATTTCGAACTCTATATACCATCTGGTAGTGGAAAGTTACAGAAATGGAGCTTAGATCCATGTCAATTCCTATGATTTGTAATTGAACTTTGAGGGTGTTCATAAGACGAGAATCATGGAGGGACATGCAGAAGTTATGGAAAATTGTCGTGATGATTGTCCCTGCATTTAGGGTAGTCTGTACGGTGGCGATAACAGTATCCCTATATCTTCTGTGTCTGGAGTCCAGTAGTGCAAGTCGAGTGCAAATTGGAAGTCCTTTTCTCTCATGAAAAAAGAGGGCTAGTCGAATAGCACCAAAGTGGAGGTGAGTAAAGCCTTGGGGGATGCGTGGTATGGTCGATAGAAAGATAGCCTCGATAGATTGATATTCTAACACATATGGTGTCTCTCAGAAACCAAAGTTCAACAAGCTCGTAACCAAAATAGCTTAAACTCTTAAAAAGGCACTCCTTGCCATGGATGAGTGAGCAAGTATAGTCTTTAAAGCTTCTTAAACTTTTGGTCAAGTGACAATCAGATGCTAAGATATTAAGAGCTAGAAGATACCTTCATATCAACTATACCAGTGTATGAATTCATATTATTCAAAGAGTTTTTCTTACAAGTTCTCGAGGTTACTTCTCGAGGAAAGGAAAACATCTATTTATAGAAGAGGAGATTACATTACTTCTCGGATTTCAAATTTGGAATTCAAACCTATTTTACAGAATATTACACCCGAAAAGTGATTCTGAAAAGAGAGCATCTACTTTTTACAAAAGAAAAGAAAATATTCGATTCTCTGGACCACGAGGGCTGAGCTAATGGACTGAGAATCTTATCCTGTTGGGGCTAATAGGGCATTAGTGCAAATTGACGTGAGGGCTGACATCTTAGGTTGTGCTGAGCTGTTGAGAATTTTGGTGAGCTAGCTGTCAAGCAGGTGCTGGGTAACGTAAGGGCTAACGTCACCATTTGAAATTGATGGGCTTGTGAGATGGGCTGAGATTTGGATCGTGGAATTGATCATAATAATCGTATCCTTCTAATCCATAATATGCTCGTTCATCTGTGGGATCTTGGGTTGGTCTTCTGCAACTGGGCCTTAGCTGAGTATAAAATCCTGGAAGATATTCTTTTAATGGGCTCACTAGGCTTTTTGGTTGTTGGGTTTCTTCTTCATTATCAGTGATGGTGAGTTGTGAGAACTGATGAAGATTGGGAGAAAGGTTGGGACTAGTAGATGGACTAGTGTCATTAATAACTGGGGCAATATTGGTATGATAGTAATCAAGTTCCTTTGTGAGTTGTAGCATGTATTCGTCTGGAAGAATTTTCCATGGAGCATTTTCGGTTGGAGAGGGCCAGATTTCATCTGGAATAATTCTATTTTATAGGAACAGTTGCTTTTAGAGACGTCTATACATAAGGCTGTCTTCTCCGAGGGGGTCTTCTCCTGAGGTGAACACTTCAATTTTTGGTTGAAAATCTGGGGTGGTTCCTATGAGTTCACAATTGAGGTCGATTAGGAAAACTGTGTAATATTTCAGGGGACAAGCATTGTTGGTATTGAGACTAATTAGGAAGGTTGTAAAGGCCGGTCTATCATCCTTGATTTTTTCTCATTCTTGATTAAGGAGCTGTTTCCATTTTGAGATGTGAGCGAACCAGGTGAGGGTGTTGATCTATGTTTCACAGGTTGATCTGTGTTTCACAGGCTGATCTATATCGAGGCTGTCTTGGAAAAGCTGAATGGTGGTGTAAAGTGGAACCGTGGGGACTTCAATAGCAATTGCGTAATAACTCACTAAATACCAGAAAAAGTTTGATAACTGTTTTAGCATGTGGAGAGCATCACGGAAAGGGAGGAGTTTGGCAAATAGATATTTCGGGTAGATTCCAAGATCATGGAAAATTTGGTTTCCCATTTTCTTGATGAGTTGAGTTTGCATTTTGAGAACTCTTTTGATAGTTCTATGTACAGGGTCTAGAGAGGTAACAATGCTTAGGGCATCTCTAGGAAAAGTATCTGAGAGATTGTGGTAAAAGAAAGAGGAAGAGGAAGCCATGTGTGTTTGTGAGATCATGAAGAGAAATGGGATAGGGTTGTAGATGTGTCTGACAATGAGATTTATAGCTGGCCGAGACAAAAAGTCAGGGATGATATTGTCCTTTCCTTTAACATGGTAATATCAAAGGAGTACTGTGAAAATTATGCAGCTAATCTCAATAATTGGGCATTTACCGCCTTGTTTGGTTTAAATTTGAGCATTCTTTTAGAGGCGGCAAAGTCAGTTTCTACCAGAAAGCGGTGTCGAATCAAGTGGAATTTGAACTTCAAGATCCCTAGTTTAATAGTTAAGAGCTCTTTGAATGTTGAATAATGATAGAATTGGGAATATTTGAAAGTACCACTTTTGTATCCACATATCTGTCTTCTTCCTTTTGTATCTTCTTCATTGAGAACTGCTCCCCAATGTCTATGACTGGTATCCATCTGGAGGATTCTTTTTCCTGTTGAAGGAATCTTCGAAGATGGCAAGTTCTACATTTGTCTTTTCAAGTGTTAGACGGCTTCGGTATGTTTTGAGTACTAGACAGGTAGTTCCTTTTTGAGCATTTGTTCCAAGGGGGTTGTATATTCATAAATTCGTGGAACAAAATCTCGGAGATAATTAACTATACTGAGAAATTGCTGGACTTGGGTCTTTGTTAACCGATCTAGGAATTTAATCAATTCATGGACTATATGGGGCTGGGCCTTATAATGTCCATTACTTAATTTCATTACCAAAAAATCAATTTTGGTTTGGCCAAGTAGCATTTTCTTTTCTGATAGCATTACACCATGCTGTCTGATAAGGGCTTCGAATTGGGTCAAGAGAGCTAAATGGGCTTCTTGTGATGGGGAAAAGAGGAGGATGTCGTCAATGTAAATAAGAGCCTGGTTAAGTATTGGACCATAAATACGGTCATAGCCTTCTAAAAAAGAGAATGAGCCGTTTTGGGGCCCAATGTCATGATAGTCCATTGAAAATGGTGATTGGGTATACAAAAAGCTATTTTGGACCGATCATGAGGTTTGATTCCCAATTGCCAGAATCCCACTTTCAAGTCAAATTTTGAAAATACTTTTGCATTAGAAAGACTTGAAAATATGATATGTCTGTTAGGTAAAGAGAATTTATCATTGGCAAGGAAGTGGTTGAGAGGTTGATAGTTGATTACTAACCTTTGCTTACCCATAGCTGTTTTGATCTCTTGTTCACATAAAATGCATGGCATGCCTATGGTGAATTTGTTGGCTCGATCAATCCCTGTTGTTGGAGTTCTAAACAATCATTAGTTGCCATCTACTGGTGTTCTGGGCTCATTCCTAGTTGGCTTGCTTACGTTGGATTGACATCTTCAGTTTGTTTGAAGGGTGGAGAGATGAAGAATGCTTCATTCTTCCATAAAGGCATACTGCACTTTTGTAAGAATTCAGAATAAGTGTTGGCACAAGAGTGTCGCACTAGCTTTTCTTAAATCTCTTGATAAGGATTCGAGCACAATTGGAAATAGCTTGGAACAGATTCCCATACAGTAAAATACTGCTTGTAGGCCAAACCATTAGGGAAGATTTTCAATCATGGCTTCTTCATGTACAAATCAAAACCTATGATTAAATCTTTTCGAGGTAATTTGGATCCTATACTCCGATGGACTATGAAACATCTTGGGAAAAATTGTAATTTAATAGGTTTACTGATTAGTTCTGTATAGAAAACTTCTTCGTTTGCAATGTGGAAGAACTGTTTCTTTTTCTGCCAGTGTGTTGGAGGGAGTATGTCTGGGTTCATGATGGAATACAAGGCACCTATGTCGAAGAAAGTAGCAACTTTGACGGGGTTGGCGTATTTGGAGGGGATAACCTTCATCTTGATGATTGGAGCTTTCTGGGCCATGTGGACAACATTCATTTGGAAGACTTATCCCGGTTTGTTGATTCAGAGTCAGAGTCTGATTGGCTAGCTTCAGTATCAGAGTCTGAGAGTTTGAGTGTACAGAGAGTCTGATCGTTGATCTCTTCATCAGCAGAGAATATGGATTCCACCGCATAATCTGAGAGTGAAATTCCAGTGACTTCTCTGATATGAGCAATCATCTACTGTGATTTGGATATGAGACAATTCTTTATCAAGTGGTTTTTACTACCGCAGATGAAGAACCAGGTTTTTTTTTTCTTTCCAAAGCTTCTTCTTTTGTGGATGAATTTCCATGATCCTTTCTTCTTGGAAAAGTTCTTGTTTCTCTTGAAACATTTCTTTTTTCTGAACTTCTTAGATTTATGCCGTGGTTTGACGGAACATAGAGCGCACATACATCTTGGAGTAGGATTGAGAGTACACTTGATGTAAAGTTCTTTATTGATGCAGATACCTACTAGGGCGGGTAGAAGCAAAAAATGACCCTTGAATTGAGAGCGGGCTCCAGGACAAGGTATGTACTTTCCATCACCGACCTCGGCTTGATAAATATAATTTTATTACCTTTAAAATATTCTAAGCCTTTAAAAAGTAAAAGCCTAGTTTCTTAATCCTATTTAAATTAAATCACAAAAAATAAATCAAATAAACTAAACCATCCTTATATCATCCTATCTCCTAAACGTACACACCTACAAACTAATCCTAAATAATTCAAATAATAATATCTAATATAATCCAATCCAATTCAAAACTTTTTTTAAGAGATATTTTTTTTTAAAGTTCCCATAAAAGATAATTGCATATATTCCCTCAAAAAAAAAAAAGATAAGATAATTGCATATAAATATAATAATAAAGTAAATAAACTAAACCATCCTAACAATCATCCTATCTCCTAAACGTACACACCGACAAACTAATCCTAAATAATTCAAATAATAATATCTAATATAATCCAATCCAATTCAAAACTTTTTTAAGAGATTTTTTTTTTTTTTTAAGTTCCCATAAAAGATAATTGCATATATTCCCTCAAAAAAAAAAAAGATAATTGCATATAAATATAATAATAAAGTAAATAACCTAAACCATCCTAACAATCATCCTATCTCCTAAACGTACACACCTACAAACTAATCCTAAATTATTCAAATTATAATATCTATAATCCCTATATGATCCCAATGATCAAATAATCATTAGTTATCCTTAAAGAACTTAAAACATCCTAAAGATAAAGGCCAAAATCCAAATAGCATAACGAATATGGACTCCAATTTTTTAAATTATGTGACTGCATCAAAATATTATAGACGTGAATGTATATATGCAAACACATAGATCCTAAAATTAAAAGAATACTATAAATAAAAAAAGGGGAGGGGGGAGGGGGACCAAAGAATGAACCAATATCATATTATAATTTAGGGATTTACCAAAATAGCATATATTTTTAAAAGGTGGAATATTATAACATATTTAATTTAACAAATTTCTAAAATTCCAATTTAATCACTTACCCATTCTCTCCAGCACCTCAGACTTCTGTGAAGTCCTCGCCGATGCCGGCTGGCGTCATTATCAACGGCAGAAGCACGTGCTGGTGACGGAGGTCCTCCTCGTCGTCGCCGACAGCTGGAAGCCAGATCTGACGATGAGAAGCACAGATCTGGGGAGAAAACGCAGATTGGAAAATCTCAGCGGCGAGAAACTCATGGAATTGGGACATGAGGAAAATCGCCAGAGATCGTGCAAAAAATCGTTGGAAATCACAGGAAAATGGAGGGAATATCGCAGGGAGATTGCCATCCGAAATCACAGCCACGGGTGCTTCCGGCGAGGTGAGACTTCATTGGCATTGGCGAGGACCCTCGGCGTCGCGAAAGTGGTATCGTGACCGCAATCAATCGCGTTCCATCCCGTGATTTCAAAATCGCGAACCGTCCCCACTAGATCTCATCGGCGGCGGCGAGGGATCCGAGCCGTCTCTATAGTTTTTGTTTTCAACTCGCCGAAATCATTGTCTTCTCCGGTGACGGACAGTTGTGTGGAAGCTAAGGATTAGGAATTGGGGGTAGTTTTAGGATTACTGACAATTTAGGGCTCGTTTCGAAAAATAGTGGAAAATTTGTAATAATTTAATGATAAAATGTTGTAAATAATAAAATTTAAAATAATAGTGTAAATAATAATAGTTATTGGTAATTACTAAATAAATTTGGGATTTATCTATATTTACATTGTTTTAAAAGGATATCAATTATCAAGTAACTCGTAATGTTTACTAGTATATTTGAGTAATTATCTATATTTATATCATTTAAAAATTGCAAATCAAATTTAACAATTTAATTCGGAAGTTTCAATAAGAGGATTTAGGTGTGCTTATTAACAAGGGACGACAAAGATTGATCCACATTATCAAGGTCAATTCAGATCAAGAAGATCAGTCATACAAAGCCATGCAACAGGCATGTGAATCAAGAAAGAGAAACTTAATAATATTCAGTTTCCTTTTTAATTATTGTTGAATATTGAGCCATCATCATCCTTTATTTTGTTAGCTCATTAGTCAACTTTCCTTTTCTATTTTTTGGCATGTACAGCTATTTAATTTTCAGATTGTTTTCCTTTTCCTATTTTAAGCAAGTAAGAGTTGTTATTACTAGATTTTAATAATTTAAGATGGCATGTGTGATATCCTAGAAATTCATAAGCTTGATTCATGTATTATTATTATGGATTTTCTTTATTAATATACTTCTAATGAATTATTTTGACGAATTTTACAAGTTTGGGCTATGAACCGAAAATCCTTATTGGAACCCTGTACTAGCCACGGGTTTTATAGATTTTGAGTTAGTAAATCATAACTTTTTATAAAACTGTTTTTATCATAGAAAATAGACATTATAAGCTTTCCAATAACATATTTTTTGTCTTATTTGGACTTGTAAGTAAATTGTTATGATTTTTCTAATCTTACCCATGAATCTGGACTTGTGGTACAAATGTGGGACCAACTGTGACAAAATCTAAGTTTGTGGTATGAAACACTCAAGTACTAAAGGAAATAACTTACCTCTGTAAAGTAGATATCTTAAGCTTTAAACTGAGATATCATGCGTTTAAAACGAATATGTACATAAATTTTAATAAATCTCTTAAGATTGTATTGTAATATAGTAATATGAGATTTTACCATAAGACACTTAAGAAAACGTTCACATTAATATTTAAAATGCTTGAAATCTTAGAAAACAAATTATAAAGACAGAAACTAGATATTTCAAGCTTTCCAACAAGTCATCAAGTGTCCAAAACGGAATTATACTCAAATCTAAATAAATCTTACAAGTTAAAATCCTACACCGATAAAATGATTAAACATTAAAATGTGAAATAAAGGTAAGTCATAACATATGAATATATCTAGTTATGAAATGAGTTGATTTTAAGTGTATGACTAAATAATGTAAAAAACCCTAATTTCATAAAATTAAATCACAAGTTTTAATGGGCTAAGATAAAGTATACTAGAGGGTTACTTGGCATATACCAAGAGATTACCTTAGTCTAATTAAATGAACATAATTAAGGGGATTGGACTAACTTAATATTAAAAGAGAAGTGTGCCCTTAGGTGACTCCTTATCACCTTGATTGATTTAGTAATTAATTAATTAATCAATTAATTAATACATAACCAAATGTAATTAATAAAATAATTAATTGATTAATTGATTAATAATTAATTAATTAATTAATTATAAGAGTTAATATATGATAATCAAGATTATTATGTTAAATAAATACATAATTATAATACATGATTAATTAGAGATTAATTAATCATTAATCATTGATATAATCATCAAAACAATTAGGGATGACTAGCTAAAGATTAGTCAAACATTAATTATTAAGTTAATCAAATTATTAATTATAACTATTAGAATTAATAATTATTAATTATTATATGATAAAAAAATATTTAAGTAACATAATTAAATTATTAACAAGATAATTATTAATAAGTCAATTAAAATTATATAATTTAATTATAATTACTCAATTAATTAAAGTAATAATTGACTATTACTTAATTAATTAGTTAATCAATTAATTAATCAATTGACTAATTAATAAATCAAAATAATTAATTTAAATTAATTAAATAATAATTAGTATAAATTTATTTTAACACTTAATAATTAATAAGAAGTAATTGTTAAGGTTAATTATGATATAAGTAAATTAAGTTCACTATAGTTTGTAAAATAAATGAATGATTGACTAAAGTAATATAACTATGATTTTATCTAATAATGAGATATTATTAAATCAGGACAATTTTTCAAATTTACATAGTAGGAGATACAACTCTGGAAGTTTAAGCACATAAGATAAGTAAGTACAAACCTCACCTACACATGGAACAAAATGTTTTTCTTTGTTAATACTCTACATTTGCTATGACTTGATTTAATGATGGGATGAGTATATGAATTATACGTATTGTTTTGATTAAGTATTTGATGTACATAATTTCTCTTGTATTGACATGATCGACATACCTCATAGGTAATTATGCCATAATGATAGATATATAGTCTACATATTGTCACAATTAATGAGAATAAGGCAAATAAAAAATAGGATTAAGTGTCGTACCAATCTCCAATTAGTGAGAGGATATAATAAGAACGAAAGTTATAAGATATGACCTTGGAGGCTGTTGGAGGGTCACTCCCCTAACTCCCCATTGGTTGCGCGCATATGGGTACGACATAGGGGCCCTTAAGTAGACAAGATATGTATATAATAAAGCATAAATGAATACACATGATCACATGCACTTTCGAACATTCTTGATGTTACGTGTGATGATATGACTTTATAAAATGTTTTGTGAGATATTGTTTGTATTTGCTAAGCAAAAGCTCATACATATATGTGTTCATACTGTAGGTAACGCGGGTAAGTAGCCCACTACTTAGATATTTCATGGACCGACAAAGCTGTACAAAGACAATGAATAAAGGGAGTGTGATACCACCACGAATTTAATTTCCACATTTAGACTCTTTCGTTTTAATCAACATGAAGTATTAGCTTTTTAATTATTATCTAAACACGAATTTGAATAGGATAATTATTTGCTAGAGGTTTTTAATTTCTTCGGTTAAAAATTTTTAGTAATTCTAACTTTTATAGTACGAATGTGATTTAAAAAAAATTATGTACTTTTTCATAACCGAATATAAATAAGTGTTAAGATTAAATTAAATAAGAATAAGTAAGCTAGTTAACGGTTCGAAAAGTCGGGTCATTACAGCATATAATTAAGTTATTATAGGAACTATTTTTTGTAATGATTCAGCCTATAAATAGGCAGCTATGGAGAAGAAAGAAGACAAGTAATTATTCAGTAATGTGAGGGTATTTTCTTTTTGGTTTTTTGACGAACTATTTGAACTTATCAGAATTTTTCGTGACGTTCACCATCAACTTATCAAACGGATTTTTACCCCCATCTGTGGCGTCTTTCTTATATTGAAGTTTTTGTTTCGCATTAAACAACGGGTTGAGGTCATATATACCAAGGTTCTTGATTTTGTTGAAACAATGGGTCGAGGTCTCCCATTCAAACTTGATCATAGAACGTTTTTGGATTCTTTTTTGTTGTCGGGCCTCGTTATTCTTGACGAGGTTTGCATCAGTTATCAATTATCAAGTAAATCATAATATTTACTAGTATATTTGAGTATTTATCTATATTTATATCGTTTTAAAAATTATCAATTTACAGTTCGAAAAAAATTATTAATTTATCAAGTAAATCAAATAATAATTATTAAATCTTAGTTTTTATCAATAAACTTGACATATTAACCAGTATTAACCAGTATTTAAGTCATTTTAAAAATTATCAATGTATCAAGTAAATCAAAAATATTTATAATATTTTCGTCATTTTAAATGTTGCCAATTTATCAATAAAATCAAGTCTTAATTAGGAAATCTGTTATCGATGAATAGCAACTAGTAAATCTTAATTACTAGTAAATCTTGATATTATTTTAAATAACAATATTTACTAGTAATTACTAGATAAATTTAGTATATATCAGTATTTACATTGCTTTAAAAGTTATCAGTCATCAAGTAAATCTTAATATTTACTCATTAATATTAATATTTACATCGTTTTAAATTTAGTATCTATCAGTATTTACATTGTTTTAAAAGTTATCAATTATTAAGTAAATCTAATATTTATTGGTAAATATTAGTAGTTACATATATTTACATTGTTTTAAAAATTGTCAATTTATTAAGTAAATCAAATATTAATTATTAAATCTTAGTTTTTACTAATAAACTGGATATTTACTAGTAAGTCTAATATTTACAAATATTTAACTCATTTTAAGAGTTATCAATGGATCAAGTAAATCAAAAATATTTATCAATAAATATTAGTATTTACCAAATTTACATCATTTTAAATATTGCAAATTTATCAAGTAAATCAAGTATTAATTAGCAAATCTTAATTACTAGTATTTTGATATTTATTAGTAAATTTAGTATTTATCAATATATAGATTGTTATAAAAATTATCAATTAATTAAGTAAATCAAAATATTTACTTGTAAATCTTAGTAAATCTTAATATTTATTAATAAATATATATTGATAAAGGTAGAAAATGCAACGCTTTACTAAGTATAAATCATATATTTACTTTATTTTTAGTTTTTTTTTTTTTTTTTTATGGTTACTTGACAAAAGTTATAATTTTTAATAAATCCAATTATTTTACCTTTTTTTAAAGACAATTATATTTACAAACTCCCACACAAAAAGTTTGTTATTACAGAAAAGGCCCAAAATCCCAAATCACCAAAACCCTAGCCCTAACCCAAACCTAGCGAGTTACCCACCTTCGTTGCGTCGTTGCCCACCCTTGCCTCTTAACAGAGCAACACCTACGACGAAGTCGCCCACCCTTGACAAAGAACCTGCAAAACAAAACCCAAAAGCATCTTGCAACAACAAAGACGACAAAAAACATCTCGCAACTTGTCGGAGAATGGAGAGAGAGAAAGTCATCGCTCACCATCTCGTCACCTTCGCAGCTCGCACTGGATCTTGACCTTGCCGGCAATAGAGAGACT
>CM046382.1:7550066-7569717 GCA_025413485.1 Ficus microcarpa | reverse complement strand
AGATAAACAGAGACTCGACGTAGCTTTAGCGGCAGAAAGCTATGCGGATAAACGTCGACGACCATTAGAGTTTCAAGTTGGGGATGCTGTCTTCATCAAAATTGCTCCTATGAAAGGAGTAATGCGGTTTGGCAAGAAAGGAAAGCTCAGTCCACGGTACACGAGACCGTTGAGATCCTTAAGAGGATTGGAAGAGTTGCGTATAAGCTCGCTTTACCGCCAGAATTAGCCTCAATGCACGACGTATTTCACGTTTCGATGCTCAAGAAGTATGTTCCAGTTCCTTCCCATACTCAGCCAAGAACCAGTAGAGTTCAGACAGATCTGACCTACGAAGAAAGGCGTTAGAATTCTCGACAGAGAGAATAAGGTCTTAAGAAATAGAATTATTCCATAGTCAAAGTACTGTGGCGAAACCACAAGGTGAAGGAGCAACGTGGGAACTTGAAGATGCGATGAGGAAAAACTACCCTAAGTTGTTTTAATTTCGAGGACGAAAATTTTTAAGGAGGGTAGATTGTGATATCTAGTTTTTCATGTTACTAGTTTTCTTTAAAGATTGAATATATGCAGTTCATGCAATTTCATGAAAAAGTTCAGTTCAGAGCTTTAAATGTGTTATGAGTTCTTATAAGCTTAATAAGACTCAAAAATGATGGTTCGGAGAAGCAAATAGCCTTTTCGGAAAAAAGGAATGAAATCTACACGATTTTAGAAAAGTCAAAATTTTGACAAAAAGTCAACCGTTGACCCGAAAAGTCAAAGTTTGACCAAAATGGTCAAAATTGCGACGGAGGAATTTTAAGATCTGCGGTTCGTGAAAAATACTGCGGAAACTTGTTTTCTATGACAGATAACAAAAATAAGAACTAAAACCACCGTAGAAAAATCAAGCACGCTAAGATAGGACATGGGGCAGAAAGGATTTGAGAAAATAAGAAAAATATTTTCGATCCAATTTTTTTTGACTGTAAGTATGAAAATCCAAACTGTAAAATAATAGTTACAGTATTGGAATTTAAATTTTTACGATCAAAGTTTCAAGGTTTTTATTTAAAACAAACATTAAATTATGATATCATAAAGAAATTATTTTTTTATACACATGTGTGGTGGACCAATCCTTTGATGACATGTGGACAAATGCAAGCTAAGCATGAGTTGTCTTCCACCCCCATTATGGCCGGCCACCTAGCACTCCACATGTGCAAAGTTTTGAAAATTTTGGGGCCAAAAGCTAATTTTTGAAAGCTCTAACTTGGCCTATAAATAGAGGTGGTCTTCTATTCATTTTAATGCAAAAACTTAGCCAAACTCTTGACTTTTTTCTGCACACAAAGCGAGAGAAGAGAGTAGAGAAATCAGAAAAATTTTCAAGCCAAACTCCATCAATCTTGCTTCGGGTAGCTTAGGATCCAAGGGGAAGAGAAAGAAAAATTTTCTGCAGCCATTTCCAGCCACTGCCGTGGTCAAGGTGCAGGGGAAAGGAAAGGGAAAACCAAAATTTTGAGGGAAAATTAGGGCTAGAAGTTCGGGTGAGTGAGCAAACCAAAAAGGAGAAGTTTGATCAAGTTTTGGACTTGATTCTCCATTGGAGCAGCCACGGGTTGGTTAGTAGAAGAGGAGAAAAAATTTCAGAATTGGGGCAAGCAGCCCTAGTGCAGCGAGCTTGGTGGGGAGAGATTGGAGACCAAAAATTTGATTTTTGGTGCACCAACAAGGAGCAGCCGAACCTTGGAGCAAGGAGGTGCATAGGGAGATTTTCGGAACCCTAACCCTAAGCCGAAAATCAACTCCAATTTGAGGTAAAATTTTAAAAGTTTTTACCAAGTTTTTAATTAAGTTTTGAGCCAATGATTTACGTGTATTTGTGCAAAAATTATGTAAGAGCATAAGCTCATATGTGTTAATTTCTGCCCATATGTGCATTTATGCCTAATGCTTGATTAGGTTAGTTCATAGGGTGGTTTGGTTTGATTGCATGCAATTTATTATGCTATGTTTTTGATTTGCTAGAATGGCATGTTAGGGTTTTGTATGAGGTAATATGTCCCCATTAGGTCAATTTAAATTATGCATGTATGTTATGAATTTTGTGAATCAAGAGATGCATGAAATGAATGTTGTATGCTAGGATAGAAAATCATGCAACTCTAGGTGAGGCTCGGTTTTTGGGGTTGCATGATCACGTGGGTTTGTATGGTTAGATGACAAGGGACGTTAGATGCGCTGCATGAATGTTGACTAACTCCCGAAGTGGTCGGTCGAGCTAGAACCCGCGACTTAGGACGTAAAACAAAATGTAAGAACCAAACTGTCCTCTCGGGTTCCCACTGGACAGTTTGGTAAAACGTTAATTACAGGCCTTTAGAGGCCGAACAGTAAAAACGTAAAACATGAAAGTTGTAGAATAGGGTGTTTTCCTAGGGGCACGCGGCCAGTTTTCCGAAATAAGGCTCCAACAGCCTCCATTTTCAAGAAAAACCGTAGGTGGTCTGTTAGACCCAGTTTTTATCAAAACCGTTTTCGATTTAAAACTGGTACTAAACGGTAGGAATCAGAAATTTTACAAAACATGAAAGTTTTAGAACTCTTCGAGGCTAGAACTTTCGTGAAGAAAACTTTTTCTAATTTAAACGGGATTTTTAATATAATCTGAAATATGAAAACTGTGCAGAAATCAAGAAATTTCTGTACAAGATTTTCTAGAACCAAATTAGGAAAATTGTTTTTCGGACTAAACACACTGTTTCAAGCATGGAAACGTTCCAAAAGCGGTTTCCGACCCTTACACATTTTCTAAAAATATGACCCAAGATTTACGAATTTTTTTAGAAGCAAGTTACAAAGTTTCAAGTTAAGAGTTAAATCTTTTTAAAGAAAGTGAATTTTTAAGTCAAGTTTTAGAAGAAACATGTAAGACGGAAGGTAACCGGGAATTAATACCCGAGTTACCGGGCTTAGCTCCAAGGCCCAAAAGTTGACCGAAGGAGGTTGACTTTAGTAACCAAGAAGGATAGCATTAGTTAACCTTATGGTGATTAGTTGCTAATAGAAGCCCGAGGGTAGGTGATGACCTAACCCTATGCTTTTGTATGTGGGCTTAGCAAATAAAAGGTTATCCAACGTAACCTATTAGGTCCCGACATAAGATCGATAAGACTACTGAGGTAGTCACCCTTTAGATTATGTATGATTTTATTTTCTAGGGGGACATATAACCAAAACCCGCATGAATGTTGGTTAGTTACCAACATATTATGGAAATGGATTCGAAGACTTACGTACGTCCTTCCATCAGCAGGAGGTGTCCTATCGCTGAACCTTGAGGATGAGCAGCTTAACATCGGACGTGGAAACGGTAAGTACAACGCCGTCTACAGCACAGGCTACTAGTAGTATATTACTAGAGTTCAATGATGTGTTCCGTGCTATATGTTAGATAACATGTGTGCAATATGAAAAATGTTAAGTATCTGAATATATGCTAAGATAAGAAAGTGACATCGGAATGTATGTTCACCAATAATAAGATTAAGTAAGTTATCAAGTGCCGTGTCGTACCACCCGCACTAGGTCGGGTTGGACTGTGGATTGAATTGGAAATGGTTTGGCCGCCCCAAACAATCCATAGTCGCGCGCCGGTTACTAATACTAAGGTTAAGGGCCATAAGAAATCAGAATACGGAAAATTAGGAAACATAATACGAACATAAATGGTTACGCATGCTATGTGTTATGATATGTTACTATGTATACATAATATATGTCTTACGTTATATTGTTGTATTTTGCGGCATAAGAGTTGTACTTGCTGAGCGATAGCTCATTGTTTAAGTTTGTGCTGTAGGTAAGCAACCTGCTATCTGATGACGATGCAATGTGGAGTAGCGAGTCAAGGCACTGTGAATAGTGGAGAATGGGTATCGCTACGTGTTTTGTGGTTTGTATATAAAGATAGAAATGTTTTTATAACAACTAATAGTTAATGTGCTCGAACGCAAAAAACAATATTATAATTCTTATTCTATGTTTATAGTTTTTGTGAGTACTATAAAAAAAAAAAAAATTTCCGCTGTGTTTTACAAGCAATGTAAGTAAGTTTTATTTACTTATTTATTATGAATGTATGTTAATAAGTACGGTAGCGGCCTACGCTAGGTGGGTCGTTACACTTATGTCCTTACAAACCACTTGAATCAACATCAAAAACACTTAAATAAGACTTAATTCAAGGTGGTTTAAGAGATTTACCTCAAACCCAAGTTAGGTTTTGAAAATCCCAACTCTTCCTTTGGTTCCTTGGCTTGATCACTTCCACGGCTTCTCATGAAAAATGGCATCCAAAATTTTTTTTGTTAGCTCTTTGTTGCTTCACTAAAACCGACCCTTAATCAAGAGAAAATCCAAGTTTTCTTACCTCTTTCTCTCTTGCTTTGTTCGGCCTCCTCTTGGTAGAACTCACCAAAAATTTTCTCAAGTCCTTCCTTGCTTGGCTCACGGATTTTGGTAAAAATGGAGCACCAAAAATTTTTCTTCTTGGTTCCTTGCTAGCTCCACCAAAACCGAGCACCCTTGACCCAAAAATTCTCCAAGTTTCACTCACCCCTTTTCCCTCTTTCTCTTGCTCGGCCAACACCCAAGATCCACAAGAAATTTTCCAATATTTCTCTAGCACTCTCCCTTGTAAAAACCGAACTCTCTAGGATGGAAAAACCCAAAAATTTCGCTTTGAATCTCACTCTCTCTCTTCTTCTCTCTTGCTGCCAGTTTTCTAAAGCCAAAGCAAGAGTCTTGGCTGTCTTTGACAAGGAAATGAGAAGGGAAAATAGATGAGATGTCTTGAATGACTAGTGGTTGGTTTCTTGCCCTTAATTCAAGGTTTTATGTCTTGTCTTTGTTGTCCATTGGTTGTAGCCGAATCCAAGGGGGCTTAAGGGGGTTGTGCTGCCGAGATTTCCAAGGGAAAAAGGACCGAAATGGGCAGCTAGGTATGGCCCTATAGATCTCTAGAAATTTCCCCTACTAGCTCACCCTCTTGGCCCTTGAATTAAGGCTTTATGTCACATCTTGTTTGTCTCCTTTTCTCTTCCCATTGCAGCGAACCCAAGGAAGAGAATGGTGTGGGTTGCAGCCGGATTTTGTGGGGAAAAGAAAACCTCTCATAGCTAACTTTGGCTAGTGGAAAGGTGAGTCATAGGCATGGTGTTGTTGTCCTTTGTTTGGTTGGACTTGAAAGGCCATCTAGTTACCAAAACCAACCAATTTCTTTTCTTTTTCCTTGTCTAGTTGGCCAAACTTTGTGGGGTAGAGGGCTGCCGGATTTCATGAGGAAAAAGCATGAATTTGACTCATTATTTTAAGCAAAAGTGACTAGGAGATGGGAGACTTGTGATGGACAAAAGTTGGTGCACTTTTCTTCTTAATTTAAGGCTTCCCCATTTTTTTTTCTTTTCCTTTTGTCTCTCATGTGTGGCCGGCCATCATGCATGGTAAAATCCATATGATGCAACTTTGAGTTAGTGGAAGGTGATCTCATTGAGGTGAGGTCCTCTTCCACTAGCTCTACCAAGGTCTTGTTTGGCATTTCGTTCTTTCACAGCTCATTTCGCTATCTACAGTTATTTCCAACACTGTGATGAGCATTCTTATTTATATTTTGGTCCAAAAATTCTTCCATGTAAATTTGGACCGAAACTTCTTTCTCCAATTTTTCGGAGACCTTTTTGCCCTTAATTCTTTTTCGGTGTGCTTGATTTTTCTAGGGTGGATTTATGGCTTATAAAACTTCATTTTCGGAGATTCTTTCCATATATTCATCATACTTGTGAAGTCAACGTTGTGACCCGTCCTGGTCAAACTTTGACTTTTTGGTCAACCCTTTGACTTTTTCGGTCAAAGTTGACTTTCGCAAAAATTTCATCCTTTTTCGTTCTTTTTCCTTTAAAAACCTCATTCTTGGCTCGTAAATCATAATTGAGTCTCATAATCATTAAATGAGGACCGAACATCGATTAAATAAAATTATGAATTTCTCATTATTATTCATAATTTTTCATATAACACATCATAGATACATAAATTAGACTCTAATTCCTTATGAACAAGGAGATTACAAGTCTACAAAATTTCGAGTCTTACACGATTACGCAGGAAGTACCCTGCAGTTGAACCCAGAAGCGGAGCAGTTTAGTATCGGACGTAGACGAGGTAAGTACAACGCTGCCTACAGCATAGGCTATTAGGGTATTCTTACCTAAATATGGTTGATGTGCTATGTGCAATGTGATGTGTTGTTATGCTAAGTAGTAATTGATATGCTAAGGAGCATGTCAAAACATGATATGTGTTTGTGTTATGGAATATGTTATGGTATGTACGAATACATGCTAAGTTAAGATTGTGAGTTGAGTACGAAGTAAGAATAAGTGGCATCACGATGCATGCTCACTAATTCTAATGAGAATGACTAGAGTAAGTATGACATGACAAGATGATAAGTAAGTAAGATGGCAAGCAAGCTTGTCTGTGTCGTATCCCCCGTCCGAGGTCGGGTCGGACTATGACAAGAGTAAGTCAATGGTTGCGCACCGGGTACGTACACTCAAGTAAGGGCCCATAGTTAAGATAAGTTAAGGAAGTAAGCTCAGATGAAATAAGAAAGCATAAAATGAATATAATTGGTTCATGCATATGCTATGTAAGGTTATGTTAAGTGTTGTGATGACATGTTATGATGTAGCTAAGTTATGATGTAGTTAGTTTATGTGTTGCGGTATAGGAGTTGTACTTGCTGAGCGAAAACTCATTGTTTTAAGTTTATGCTGTAGGTAAACTACCTGTCAGCATTTGATGATACAAGATGGAGGAGCGTGGCCGAGCACTGTGAAATATGGGGAATGGAAGCCGCTACGCGTTCGATCTTTTTAAATATGTTATTTGAGAAATTGTTCTTTCATTGCAGTTTTGTGCTAGTTAGCAATATATATAAAAAACAAAATTTCCGTTGAGTTTCACGTATCAGGTAAATAAGTTCAGTACAAGTATTCTCATGATTGTATGTACGTAAGTAAGGTAACGGCCTGTACTAGGCGAGTCGTTACAAATTTTACCTCAAAACCCCATTTCCTTACTTTTGGAAAACTTGGGTAATTATCTTCAAAAATCCTTTAGTTTACCTGTAAAAATTATTACTTCTTTGATTAAAATTTTATAAAGTTATTAAGGACTGAAAACTGCCTTTGGAACAGTTTCCATAGTCAAAACGGTGGTTTCACAAAGAAAAACAGTTTTTCCCGAACTAGTTTTAGAAAATCCTGTGCAGAAATTTTCTGTTCACTACACAGTCTTTGGAAAACAGTGTCAGTTTAAAGATCCAATCCGAATTTGAAAAACTTGTCTCACGAAAGTTTTAGCTCTCGAAAAATTCCAAAACTTTCATGTTTTATGAAAAATCCAGTTTTGCTTGTATCCTTGTCAGTTTTCGTTTGAAACTGGCTGATCGTGTTAACTAGGTCTGGGCAGACCAGCCTCAGATTTTTATAAAAACGGAGGCCATTGAAGTCTCATTTTGGGATTCTGCCCACGTAGCCCCCTAGGAAAAATCGTTCTAAACAACTTTCGTGTTTTACATTTCACCCATTTCGGCCTCTAAAGGCCTTAAATTTCCACTTTCACGAAACTGGCCAGTTTTGAATCCGAACTGGCAGCTCCGGTTGTTAGGTCCAGTTCGTGTCCTAATTCGTGAAGTCTAACTCGACCGATCACTTCGGGAGCCTACACAACAAACATGCGGCATTTCTAACGTCCCACATACACCCACGTGCAGCTCGAACGGGTCCATGCAAACCAAACCCGAATTGCCCTAATCCTAGGTTTGCATGGTTCTAACTTTTGCATTTCATTCAATCAAACACCAAATATGCACCCTTAAGCTAGCAGCCAAGCATACACTGCCTAGGGCAGATTTGGACCAAAAATCAGGGGACACACAACCATTCACATCTAGCATGCAATCTAACATTCATCAAATACAAGCCAAGCAAGCAATTAAGCCAACCACCATTAGTCACCTAATCAAGCACATACTAACCAAACTAGGGCAAGAAATTAGAGTGGACTTATGTCCTTACAAATTTCAACTTGAAATACAAGGTAAATTTCAAATTGAAGGCTAAATTAAAAAATTAGGGCTCAAGGGAAATACCTTAGATCAAAGTTAGGGTTTGGAGATTCCAAATTCCTTTCCTCCCTTGGCTTCCCTTGCTTTCGGCTTGCACCCTAATTTGGGTACCAAAAATTTTTGGTTGGTTACTTGGTTGATCCACTCTAAAACCGAACACCACCACCAAGGTTTCTCCTAAAAATTTTCAGTTTTTCCCTTTCTTTTTCCCTTCCTCCACCTTCGGCCACTATGGCCAATAAAGCTCCTAAGCTTTTCAAATTTTTTTTCTCTTGGTTCCTACTAGAACTCGAACTTGCTCTAAGCAAAACCCTCAAGAAATTTTTTTTTTCTCTTCTCTTTCTCTCCTCCCAATTTCCGGATTTTCAAGAAGAAAAATTGCAAGAGTTTCACAAGGCTTTATGAATAAAATGAATAGGAGCACACCCCTATTTATAGAGGTTGAGAACTTTTGGAAAATTGTGAAAAAACCCCAAAAATTTTAATATTTGCTTGAGGAGATAGTGAGGTGGTTGGCCATGGAGCTTCTAGGGAATTCTAAGAATTCTTTCCAAGCTTGAATAATTATTTATGATGTCATAATTTCCAACTAAGATGACATCACCCACCCTTGGCCTTGTTTGGCTATTTTCCTTAAAAAGCAGTCCATTTTTGTGCTACACAGATATTTCCAATACTGTGCTTCACTAATACACAGTATTTTTACACTGAACTGCAGTACAAAATTTATCTGTGTAAAAACAGACAGTATAAAATTTTTCTTATTTTTCTGAGCCCTTTTTGTCTTTATTCCTAACTTGGTGTGCTTAATTTTCTAAAGTGGTTTTAAGGCCTATTCATGTTATATTACTCGTAATGACGAGTTTCACAGTATCTTTTTCATACTGCATCTCATTATACTGCGAAGTCAACTCTTTGACTGTTCTTGGTCAAACTTTGACTTTCTTGGTCAAAGTTGACTTTTTGGTCAAACCTTTGACCTTCACCAAATCATGCACTTTTTCACCCTTTTTAACTCAAAAGGGCGTTTGCTAATCTTAGCATTCTCTTTTGAGTCTTATCGACCCATAAGAAATCACAAAATCGCACAAAAGCTCTAAATCAAGCTTTTTCACGAATATTTTCGTAACATGAAATTAATTCCCTAAAAAGGAAATAATAACATGAAAAATCTAGGTATTACATCTAATCAGTCTGTTATTTTTCAATTTGACACATGGAAATATCGGGCTATGGAGAGGTGTTTATGTAATTTGCTGTTGGACACACGTTGGGTGACAACATAATAGGAAACTTCTCCACAAAAATTCCAATGTACGTAACTTGAAAATTTTATATATTTTTTAAATGTTTTATCTTTGCATCATGAAACTCTTTTGGAAAATTTACTGACCATTCTTTTTCTTTTCGGAATGAGGGGCTTCGAAGGGGCTTGTATATTCCAGGATATATACCTTGTCAAGCACCACAAATAGGTATTGTTTTCTTGTTTTCCTTACTAAATTACTTGTTTTTACCAAAAAAATTTAATGTTGTAACACGGACATCTTTAACGTATTAGTGTTTATACTTATACCTTCCTTTTGTTTTGTTGATAATAGCTAGTACCTAATTGTCTCTCTTTTATAACTGTAATAGTGTGCAAGATGTCAGTTCAATTGATAAACCGAGTTTCTATGCAAATTTAGTGGGTTTTTTTATGTTACTATTCAAAAAATGGTATTTTCATTTAACTTTAGTAGCCTGGTTGCACTCAACCTTAAACATAACAGAATTTATGCTCCATGCTTTGTTTTAATATATTGATAATATCTACTCAGTTATCGTTTCCTTATTTATTTAAGTTCCTAATTTTGTTGTTTGTTGTTCTAATGCATCTTTTAGTTTTCAATTTGACACATGGAATTATGGGGTTACGGAGAGGTGTTTAGCAAGTAGATTAAATAATGGATATAGGTACTAGTTTTCTTTCTAAAATTAGTATATCTACTTCAGGTTTCATGATAGTTTCTAAACTAAACTAGCAAATTTTATTAGAAAAAAAAATTAATTCCTTGGCTAGTTTAGTTTCTAAATGAAGTTAGATTCCTTAATGCTCAATTTGGAAGTGTTACTGATCCTTCATATTATCTGTTAGGAGAACGAGGAGCAAGGACAAATGGCTCATTTTTTAATGTAACAATATTCACGTTCATCACTTCTTTTTAATTTTTTGAGAATAGCAACACATGAAGTGTTTTTCTTTTTGTTTTTTTGGTTCAATAAGTTTTGCTAATTTGTTAATACTCTTATTATTGTTCAATTTGGCTTGTGGAATTATGAGCTGCAGAGAGGCAAATAGCAAGCATGGTATTTAATGAAGGTGATATGTGTTGTTTCACCTATTTGTTACCTATAATATTATTATGTATTATAGTTTCTAAGCGCCTTGTCATTTATATTGTTATTAACTACTTTTGTTTTTGGTTTTTGGTCATGTTTTCTTAAATGAAGAGTTACGGAGCGGCAAACAGCTAGTTCATTCGCAAAATGAGGATCACAAGGAAAGGGTAGCTGAAGGACAGGTCCAAAAGTAGGCTAAACAATAAGCATTAAGAAAGAGAGAAGGTACATGTCAAGCATCATGAAAGGTACGTTTGCTAGGTTTTTTGAAACTAGACTTGGTATTGGTAGTCATAGTCTTTCTATATTATTATATATGTGCTATTGGTCCTTTTATTTTATCAAACTAAGTTTTTCAGAATTTGAGCCTCATTCCGAGATTGTAGAACGATCTGTTTGTACTGTAGGAAATGCATGCTAGTATCTTTGGTGGTAATGATGACAATTGGTGGTGGAAAAATACCATCCAAACATAGTGACATTTTTCTTCCTTGTTATATTGTTTCTCTCTTTTTATTTCTTACAATCCATGCGGTGAACTCCGCACTAGGAGTGTGGTTTGTGTGTGTTTTCTTTGTATTGGAACCAAGGGATTTCGATTATTTATCTCCTTTTTCTTAGGATTTATGTGAGCTCTTTAATGAGAGTATAAACTTTATTGCAAATCTCTTTTTACCTCTTAGAATTTATGTGAACTCCTTATTTACCAAACATAGTGACATTTTTCTTCCTTATTATATTGTTTGTCTCTTTTTATTTCTTACAATCCATGCAATGAACTCCGCACTAGGAGTATGATTTGTGTGTGTTTTCTTTGTATTAGAATTACGGGATTCTGATTATTTATCTCCTTTTTCTTTGGATTTATGTGAACTCCTTAACGGGAGTATAAACCTTGTTGCAAATAATTATTTTCTTGTTTATTCTTTCTCCTCATAGGTTGAGTGTGTTTTCTTTGTATTGGAGCCGAGAGATTCCAATTATTGACCTCATTTTACTTCTTAGAATTTTTGTGAACTCATCATGCGTGTTGGATAAAACAATGTCAATTGTTTCTCTTTTTATTTCTTACAATTCATGTAGTAAACTCTTTACTGAGAATATAGGCTGTATATTTTTTCTTTGTATTGGAACTGAGAATCCAATAATTCATTTCCGTTTACTTCTTAGAATTTATGTGAACTCCTTAATATGAGTATAAACTTTATCCCAAATAATTACTGTCTTGTTTTTTGCTTGCCTTCTTATGGGTTGTGTATGTTTTCTTTGTATTGGGATCGAGAAATTCTGATTTTTTTATCTCCTTTTACTTTAGAATTTATGTGAACTCTTTAATTGGAGTATAAACTTTGTTGCTGTCTAGTTTTTGTCTCTCTTTTGTTGTTTGTAGGAAAAAAATTGTTGGATGCGACCAACCATGCGTAACCATTTTGCTTTACTTTAATGTATTGATTATATCTACCCATTTATCATTTCCTTATATTTGTTAGAGTTGCTAATTTTGTTGTTTATTATTATAATCAGTCTGTTATTTTTCAATTTTGACATATGGAATTATGGGGCTACGGAGAGGTGTTTATGTATTTTGCTGTTGGAAACACGTTGGGGGACAACAGAATAGGAAACTTCTCCCCAAAAATTCCAATGTACGTAACTTGAATATTTTATATATTTTTTTATTTTTTGTCTTTTCATCATGAAATTCTTTTTGAAGATTTACCGACATTCTTTTTTTATTTCGGAACGAGGGGCTATGGAGGGGCTTGTATATTCCAGGATATATACCTCGTCAGAAAACTTCTCCCCAAATATTCCAATGTACGTAACTTGAATATTTTATATTTTTTATATGTTTTGTCTTTGCATCATGAAACTCTTTTGGAAAATTTACTAACCATTCTTTTTTTTTTTCCGGAACGAGGGGCTATGGAGGGGCTTGTATATTCCAGGATATATACCTCGTCAAACACCACAAATAGGTATTGTTTTCCTTTTCTATTTGTAGTTCTTTTTGTTTTATTTTGTTTTATTTCATTTTTGGAAGCTGGCTTATACTAATGTGATTTATCGTGTAACGCCCCGACCACCCACGTAGGGCTGATTACGCGAATGGAGGGTCGTTACTTCTACCTTACTTGCTTAACTTAAAACTTGAAGAAAATTGCGGAAATTTTTTTTTTCTTTTCTTTTAAAACTTCTTTTGAAACTTCAAAAGACTTAACTTCATTTTAAAATCATGATCTGAAAACTGCCCATGCATAAAACATAAAACCTTAAGCTTATCTTAAGCATATCTTAAAACTGATTCTCATTCATAAAACTTAACTCCTTACTTTGTACTCACTCGAGTACCGAGCTTTCATCCCTTGGAGAAGCTACTATACATAAACATAACATAAACCGTGGACCAGACCCGACCTAATGTGGATCGGTACAACACGAGACAACTTGCTTGCCATAACTGCTAAATCTGAAACTGTACCATACATACTGAAAACATAATGAAAACACATTTTCATTTCAAACATAATTTGGAAACCCCGTAGCAGTGACCATTCCCACGTTTCACAATCCGCGGTGCCATCTCTCCACAGCCTTGCATATGGTATTGCCGGTAGGTAGCTTACCTACAGCATGAACGTAAGTAGTGAGCTAAAAAGCTCAGTAAGCACAATATTCAATCCGCATGCAATGAAAGTGCAAGCATACGTGAACCAATTATGATTTCTTATTAATCAGATTATGGTTCCCTACTTAATTATCTCTATACCATGTGTGCACGTACTGAGGTACATAACCATGGAGTGGTTGAAGGTGGTCCATCCGATCCAACTCTGATGAGGACATCAAGACTCAAAGGAATTCTCATGAACCAATTCAAATTCCAAGTGGTCCGGTGACGAGAGCTCGAGCTAAAAGATTCAAAGAAGAGCTAAATAACTTAGTTCAAAGAGTTCTACAACAAGAGGAAAGTGCGTTCACCACAAGTGGCGAACAAAGGTTGATTTTACTCATCAAATTCGACCCGGAAGAGAGCCAAGACTAATGGATGTTTTTAGCTTCCAAGGCTGAATTGGACATTATTTTCCAACAAAGAAATCAAGTCAAGATCACATTTTCAAGTTTCAAGAAGTTCAAGATTCAAAAGAAAATTCAAGATTTGATTTCTTTGTAATTCTATTTGAGTTTTAAAGTTCTAGTTTAAATTTTGAATTTAGGCACCTTTTTAATTCCGAATTTATTTAGATAATTCTGGTTTTTTTATGTTTTTTTTTTTTTTGTTATGTTTATCCATAGGGGTAGATTAGGAATTTTATACTTGTAAATTCAGCTATATAAGGGCTGACTTATCAGATTATGGATATAGAAGATTTTGATGTTTATTCATATTGTGAGTTATTCTTCTTAAGTTCTTGAAGAAACTTATCCGAACTTATCAAGGATTCCTTGTGACGTTCAAATCGACTTATCAAACGGACTTCCATAACCGTTTGTGGCGTTTTCACCATACCAAGGTTCTTGCTTCGCTAAGCAACGGGTCGCGGTTTTCATCAAACTTGAAAGATCTTGGGTTACTGTTTCTAGATTTGGTATCGGGTTTCGTCACATCGTTGGCGTGGTTCGTATCAATTGGTATCAGAGCCTAAAGTTCCTCCGGTTTGCTTATCTTTATCTCATTTTTTTTTTCTCCTCTTTTATTTTCTTCTAATTCGTTCTGATATTAAAGGACAAAAAAAAACAAATCGTTCAAAAAAAAATTTCAGAAAAAAAAATCGTCCAAAAAAAAAATTTTTTTCTGCTACAGTAAAAAAAAAAAAAAGCTAAATAAATCCGGTTTCCTTTCCTTATATAAGTGATATTATTGTTTGATTCAGAGTTGGATTACTTTCTTTGAGATTGAGTCATTTTAGGATTTAGAAACCTTAATCCAATTCCTATAAGGTTTACAAATCCTAGAAACTTGAAATAGGATCTGGTGGTTATAAAATTTGACGTTCTTGTTTCCTTTTTTTTTTTTTTTTTTTTTTCTGTTTGTTTGTGTAAAAATCAAAGAGAAGAAGCAAATTTTAAAAAAAAATTCGAAAAAAAAAGAAAAAAGAAAAAAAGAAATTGCGTTTAATGCTGCTTTTTACGCTCTAGACCCCTTATCTTACACCAAAACCAACATCTGAGCATCAAAAAAAAAAAAAAAAAAACCGTGACAAATTTGATCTATTTGATTCGCTTGTCGTTTTGATTTGCTTCTTGAATTCTTGTTATTCTTGTTCGATTAGTTTTGAAAGAACTAAAAGAAGAATACGAGTGGAAAAAGGCAGAGTGTGTGAGTCTATCAGAGGGTAAAAGCCAATTAATTTGAGTGAAACACGAGTGGATTTGAGTAAATTAATTCTTCGAGCGAAGCACGTGAGGGAGTGTGGTAAGGTCCTTTTCGTTATACTATTCTAGCATTGTTTGTAGATTTCAATCATGTCGCAAGATCAAGAGAAGAACATAAACGAAGAGCTTTCACCAACCAATCTTCCAAACCTGCAAATGCAAGCGTTATTGGGGGAGATGAGACGGATGATGAGGGTGGAGTTGGGGCATATACATGATAGGTTGGATAGGGTAGAAGGAACACAACGGGGACAGCCGCCGTTTGCTCCGAATGCTCCAAAAAGGCACCGAATGCGCCAACGGGAAGTTGAGGATTTGGGCGAATTTGAAGGGGACGATTTGGAGGAGGAATTTGATAGGATGTCAACGGGCAGCCGTAGGAGATACGGTAGGGATAAGGAAGCTAGGAATTTGGTAGACAATAACTTGGGAAGTATCAAGATGAAAATTCCTGCGTTTCAAGGAAAAAGTGATCCCGATGCATATCTCGAGTGGAAAAAAAAGATAGAGCTGGTTTTCGATTGCCACAATTACTCCGAACTAAATAAGGTAAAACTTACCGCAATTGAATTTACTAATTATGCTATTGTGTGGTGGGATCAGTTGTGCATCAATAGGAGACGGAGGGGAGAATGCCCTATAGAAACTTGGGATGAGATGAAGAGAGTGATGAGACGACGATTTGTGCCGAGTCACTACTACCGGGATCTCTACTTGAAGTTGCAAGGTCTCCACCAAGGCAATAAGAGTGTTGATGAATATTATAAAGAGATGGAGATGGTGATGATTAGAGCCAACGTTAAAGAGGATCGGGAGGCGACAATGGCCAGATTTTTGAATGGTTTAAACCGAGAGATTGCGAATACCATCGAGTTGCACCATTATGTGGAATTGGAGGATTTGGTGCATAGACAATCAAGGTTGAGAAGCAACTCAAGAAAGGTGGCACACGAGCAAGACCATTCGCACAAAATTTGGGCACAACACCTTGGAGGTCAAACTACCCAAAGAAAGAAGAAAACCAGTCCACGTCCAAGGTCAAACTTGAGCCCAAACCAGCCACCATTACTACTGCCTCTCAAGGTAAATCAGCCCCTACTTCGACTCGTAATAGTGAAATTAAGTGTTTCAAATGTCAGGGGAGAGGGCATATCGCAAGCCAATGTTCGAACAAGCGAGTTATGGTGATACGGGAAAATGGTGAAATTGAATCTGAGGATGAAGCTACTCTTAAGGATATGCCACCATTGGAGGACGCCCCAATTGGGGATGAGGAGTTTGAGGCAGATCAGGGTGAGATGCTTGGTCTAGTCGCACGACGAGCCTTGAGTTTGCAAGCCAAAGAAGAGGAAGAAGAAGTACAGCGGGAGAATATCTTTCACACTCGATGTCACGTGAAAGAAAAGATATGTAGTGTTATTATCGATGGTGGTAGTTGCACTAATGTTGCTAGTACTTCCATGGTAGAAAAGCTAGGGCTCATAACACTTAAGCACCCTCGTCCATATAAGCTACAATGGATGAATGATAGTGGTGAAGCGAGGGTTACAAAGAAAGTTCTTGTACCGTTTCGTATTGGAAAGTATGAGGATGAGGTATTGTGTGATGTGATACCAATGCAAGCTGGACATCTTCTCTTAGGAAGACCGTGGCAATTCGACCGACGTGTGCAACATGATGGCTTCACCAACAAATACTCATTCATGCATAATCAACGGACAGTCACTCTAGTTCCGATGACACCAAAACAAGTTTATGATGATCAAGTGAGGTTGCAAAAATTGAGTGATCAAAAGAATTTGAGTGAACAAAAGAATAAGAATGAAAAGAGGTGTGAGTCCGAGCATAATGAAAGTGCGGGGAAAGAGAGAAAACAAAGAAATTTGTATACAAAAACAAGTGAGGTTAAGCGAGCGTTTGTTTCAAAATGGCCGATGATTGTACTCATGTACAAGGAGGCTCTTTTAAACACTAACCAACTTGACACTTCGTTGCCTAGTGCTGTTGTTTCCCTCTTGCAGGAGTTCGAGGATGTGTTCCCCAAGGAGGTGCCTCATGGTTTACCACCTATCCGAGGCATTGAACACCAAATCGATTTTGTTCCCGGTGCATCAATTCCAAACCGACCAGCATATAGGAGTAACCCGGAGGAGACTAAGGAGCTTCAAAGGCAAGTCGAAGAATTGTTAGAGAAAGGCTATGTGAAAGAAAGCATGAGCCCTTGCGCAGTTCCGATAATTCTAGTGCCTAAGAAGCATGGGACATGGAGAATGTGTGTTGATTGTCGCACCATCAACAACATAACGGTAAAGTATCGACACCCTATCCCTCGCTTAGATGATATGCTAGATGAGCTGCATGGTTCTTGTGTGTTTTCTAAAATTGATCTTAAGAGTGGGTATTATCAAATTCGAATGAAAGAAGGAGACGAATGGAAGACAGCATTTAAAACTAAATATGGTTTGTATGAATGGTTAGTTATGCCATTCGGGTTAACAAATGCACCTAGTACTTTCATGCACTTAATGAATCATGTTTTGCGACCGTTCATTGGTAAATTTGTTGTTGTTTATTTTGATGATATTCTAATTTATAGCAAGAGTTTGCATGATCATGTCTCACATTTGAATTCAGTTTTGGATGAGCTTAGAAAGGAGAAGTTATATGCTAACCTTAAAAAGTATACTTTCTGCACCGATAAGCTTGTTTTCCTAGGTTTTGTTGTGAGTGCAAAAGGTATTGAGGTTGATGAAGAGAAGATCAAAGCCATCCAAGAATGGCCGACCCCCTCCAATATAGGTAATGTTAGAAGTTTTCATGGACTTGCTAGTTTTTACAGGAGGTTCGTGAAAGATTTTAGCACCATCGTTGCACCGCTTACTGAAGTTATCAAGAAGAATGTTGCGTTCAAATGGGGTGAAGAACAAGAGAAATCATTTGAGATTATTAAACACAAGCTTACTCACGCTCCTTTACTTGCTTTACCTAACTTTTCTAAGACGTTCGAAATAGAATGTGATGCTTCTGGTGTAGGTATAGGCGCCGTTCTTATGCAGGAAGGAAGACCACTTGCGTACTTTAGTGAGAAGCTAAACGGGGCTGCACTTAAGTATCACACTTATGACAAAGAGTTGTATGCATTGGTTCGAACTTTAGAGACATGGCAACACTACTTGTGGCCGAAGGAGTTTGTGATTCATACGGATCATGAATCCTTAAAACATTTGAAAGGACAACATAAACTGAACAAGAGACATGCTCGATGGGTTGAGTTCATTGAGACTTTTCCTTATGTCATTCGATATAAACAAGGTAAGGAAAATGTTGTTGCGGATGCACTTTCATGCAAGTATACCTTAATCTCTACTCTTGATGCTAAGTTTATTGGATTTGAGCACATTAAAGAACTTTATCATGATGACCACGACTTTAGAGAGGTTTATAGTGCTTGCGAAAATTCAGCTGAGGGTAAATTCTATAGGCATGAGGGCTTCTTGTTTAGAGAGAATAAGTTATGCGTGCCTAATTGTTCAATAAGAGACTTGTTAGTTCGGGAATCCCATGGTGGAGGGTTAATGGGACACTTTGGAGTCGCTAAAACTCTAGCTATGCTGCAGGAGCATTTCTTTTGGCCACACATGAAACGGGATGTTGAGAGAATTTGTGGTAGATGTGTCACTTGCAGGCAAGCTAAATCGAAGGTTCAGCCGAATGGTCTATACACACCCCTACCTATTCCGAGTGCACCTTGGATTGATATTTCAATAGACTTCGTTTTGGGTTTACCTAGGAGTAGGCGTGGGAGGGATTCAATCTTTGTGGTCGTAGATTGGTTTTCTAAGATGGCTCATTTTATCCCTTGTCATAAAACTGACGATGCCTCTCATGTGGCAGATTTGTTCTTTAGAGAGATTGTGAGGTTACATGGTATGCCTAGGACAATCGTGTCAGATCGGGATGCTAAGTTCTTAAGTTACTTTTGGAAGAAATTATGGGGAAAACTAGGAATGAAACTTTTGTTTTCGACGACTTGTCATCCTCAAACCGATGGTCAAACAGAAGTAGTTAATATGACTCTATCCACTTTGTTGAGGGCTATCATTAGTAAGAACATTAAGATTTGGGAAGAATGCTTACCACATGTTGAGTTCGCTTATAATCGTACGATTCATTCTGCTACTAAGTTCTCACCATTTGAAATTATTTACGGTTTTAATCCATTAACTCCGTTAGATTTATTACCTTTACCTGTTTCCGAGCATGTGAACTTAGATGGTAAGAAGAAGGCAGAATTTGTGAAGCAACTCCATGAGAGAGCACGGCTCAATGTTGAGAGGAGAACCGAACAATACATCAAGCAAGCTAACAAGGGACGTCACAAGCTGATTTTTGAACCTGGTGATTGGGTGTGGTTGCACATGAGGAAAGAAAGATTTCCGGCGCAAAGACGTTCTAAGTTGTTGCCTTGAGGAGATGGTCCTTTTCAAGTGTTAGAACAGATCAATGACAACGCCTACAGACTTGATTTTCCTGGTGAGTACAATGTTAGTGCTACTTTCAATGTCACTGACTTGAGTCCTTTCGATGTAGGTGATGATTTGAGGACAAATCCTTCTCAAGAGGGGGGAATGATGAGGACATCAAGACTCAAAGGAATTCTCATGAACCAATTCAAGTTCCAAGTGGTCCGGTGACGAGAGCTCGAGCTAA
>CM046382.1:7533265-7549966 GCA_025413485.1 Ficus microcarpa | reverse complement strand
ATATTTAGCTTTTTTTAGCCAAACCCTCTTCTTCCTCCCATATCCAACCGGTTCTCAGTGCCAAAAAAAAAAAAAAAAAAAAAAAAACAAACACAAAACTCTAATAACCGATCTTCTCCATCATAATAAGACCTTTTTTCCCCTCCTAAACCACAAGAAGACTAAGCTTCACTCAAAAACCCATTTTTGGATTCCACCAAACACCCATTTTTCTTCCAAGCTAGTTGAGCTTAAAGTGGAGTTTGGCATCAATTTTGGAGTCCGAATTGTATAAGCTACCTAAGGTCAGTTTTAAGTAGGGTTTTGAATGGATTTTGAAGCTATTCAAAACTAGAAATATGTAACGACCCGCCTAGCACAGGCCGTTACATTACATACATACTTATTTAGTTCATCGCACTTACTTATTTAGCAAAACACAGCGGAAATTTTTTTTTTTATTTTTATACAAGGCATATAACTAGTAATTGTATAAAACATGTCTCAAACGAAAACATTTAATATAAAATAAATACTTAAAGAACAAAACGCGTCGCGGCCTGAATTCCCACAATTTCACAGTATGCCCCGCCACGCTCCTTCATCTTGTATCACATGTTGCTGACAGGCTACTTACCTACAGCATAGACGTCAAACAGTGAGCTTTCGCTCAGCAAGTACAACTATTTATTCCGCGTCATACACAACATAGCCTAATCGTACACATCCTAACTTAACTTAACAGGGCGTCACATATCATCTCATAACATCATTCATCATAACATAACATAGCATTGCATAACGTATGCATGGTCCAGTTATGCTCGTATTACACTTTATTTACTCACTCTTAACTTTCTATCATGCTTATCTTTCTTATGGGCCCTTACATGCGTATCCATACCCGGCGCGTAACTATGGAATGATTGGCACGGCCAATCCAAGTCCAACTCAAACCATAGTCCAACCCGACTTCGGACGGGTGGTACGACATAGGCAAGCTCGCTTGCCATCTTGCTTTCTTTTCTTTATCTCATTATTCTTATAATAATTAGTGAGCATGCATCGTGATATCACATATTCTTAACTCATACTCATACCATTATCTTGCTTAACATACATTCTTACCTTATGTACATCATATCAATACTTCAACATTTAACATAACATAACAATGTTGCATATAACATGGCAATCAACATAACATAATAGCATATCACATAGTAGTGCATAGCATACAACTGGCATGCACCCCTAGCATACATCTAACATATTTAGGCAAGTACCAATTAAAGCCTATGCTGTAGGCAGAGTTGTACTTACCTCTCTTGTTATGTCCCCCAAGTTGTGGTTCCTCCTCTGAGTACAATTGTAGGTTTCATCCTGCTTAAGGAAGGACATAGGTAAGAGTTAATTTAATATTGTGGGATGTTGGTGACTCAACCAACATGCTTATCTAATCCTAGTTGTATGTCTCATGTACTAGATATCTTATCAACTTGGCCCATTTCCACATTTTCGGTGTCCCTTAGGGTTATATTGGGTAACCCTTAAGGTAGTCGATCTAAATTATTCGGGGTTAACTGTGGTCAAATGAGGTCAAAGTCAACACCTCGGTCAACGGTAGTCAACTGCGGTCATGGTCAACTTGGTCAACCTTGGTCAACGGTAGTCAAAGCCAACTATTGATGGTCAAAGTCAATTATGGTCAACTTTGGTCAACCATAATCAATCTTGGGCTTTGTGGGCTAAGCCCAATAACTTGGATACTACTTCCGGTTACGGTCCGTAGTCGGCTTGTTTACCAATTTTAGTTAGAAAATTTCATTTTCTTACTTTTGAAAATTTTTGGGTAATTTTCTTATAAAAATTCATATTTTTGAAATGGATCTTTATAAAAAAAAATCATTTAAGGCTGAAAACTGCCTTTGAAATAGTTTTCATAAGTAAAAACAGTGGTTTAGGCAAAAATACAATTTTTCGGAATTGTTTTTAGAAAATTCTATGCAGAAATTTTCTGTTTCCTGCATAGTCTTTGGAAAACAGTGTCATTTTAAAGATCCACTCCAAATTTGAAAAAGTGGTCTTCACAAAATTTGTAGCTCTCGAAAAATCCTAAAACTTTCGTGTTTTATGAAAAATCCAGTTCTGCTTGTATGCTTGTCAGTTTTCGTTTGAAGCTAGCTAGTCGTGTAAACTAGGTCTGGGCAGACCAGCCTCGGATTTTTATAAAAACAGAGGCCATTAGAGCCTCATTTTGAGAATCTGTTTATGTAGTCCTTTAGGAAAACTCATTTTGAACAACTTTCATATTTTACGTTTTACCCTATTCGGCCTCTAAAGGCCTTAAATTTCACTCACCAGAAAACTGGGCAGTTCCAAACCCGAACTGGCAGTTTTCCTTATTAGTCTCATTTTACGTCCTATTGCACGGACACTAACTCAACCGAACACGCGGGAGCCTAGATAGCACACATGTAGCATTTTTTAACATCCCACATGAACCAACATGCAGCTCAAACGGGTCCATGCAAGCCAAATCCGAACTGCCCTAGTCCTAGGCTTGTATGGTTCTACCTTTTGCACAACATCACACATGCACTAAGCATTCACCCTTAAGTTAGCAGCTTAGCATACACTGCCTAAGGCAGATTTGGACCAAAAATCAGGGGACACACAACCATTCACATCTAATATGCAACCTACCATTCATCATGCACAAACCAAGCAAGCAATTAACAAAATCAAGCTAACCACCCTTAACCCTAAATCAAGCACAACCTAAGCAACCTAGAGCATGAAACTTAAATTGGACTTATGTCCTTACAAACTCCAACTTGAAATACAAATAAAATTCCAAATTGAACTCAATTGGAAGAGTTAGGGTTTTGAAAGATTACCTTGGCTCAAGTTAGGGTTTGGAATCCAAACTTCTTCCTTCCTTCTTTGGTTCCTCCACCACTCGGCTTTCACTCTAGCTAGGGATACCAAAATTTCTTTTAGTTCCTTGGTTGATTTTCCTCAAAACCGAATACTCCTCCAAGCTTTTCCCTAAAAATTCTTCAACTTTTCTCTCCTTTTTCTTCTTCCTCTCACTCTCGGCCACTATGGCCAATGGGTCTCCAAAAATTCCCAAATTTTTTCCTTGGTTTCCCTAGAGCAATCTGAACTCACCTTACACAAAACCCCTATGAAAATTTTTGTTTTTCTTTTCTCTTTCTCTCCTCCCTAGCTCATGGATTTTCTGAAGAAAATTGGCAAGAATTTCCCTAGATTTTTGAATAAAAATGAATAGGAGCACCACCTATTTATAGAGGTTGAGAAACTTTTGAAAATTATGAAAAAAACCCCATGAAAAACTAAAAATCACACAAAATGGAGGTGAGGTGGCCGGCCAAGGGGGTTCTAGGAGTTTCTAACTTTCTTTCCAAGCTATGTTAAATATTTATGATGTCACAAATCCAACCAAGGTGATGTCACTCCCTTTGAGCCTTGTTTGGCCATTTTCTTGTAAAAGCAGTCCATTTTTGAGTTACACAGATATTTCTGATACTGTGTTCACTTATACACAGTATTTTTATATTATACTGTAGTCCAAAATTTATCTGTGTAAAAATGGATTGTATAATTTTTTTCTTATTTTTCCGAGCCCATTCTACCTTTAATCTCTACTAGGTGTGCTTGATTTTCTAAGGTGGTTTTTAAGGCCTATTCATGTTATCTTAACCGAAAAACGGTTTTCGCAGTATCTTTTCTATACTGCGTTTCATCATATTATAAAGTCAATCCGTTGACCACTCTTGGTCAAACTTTGACTTTTTCGGTCAAAGTTGACTTTTTGATCAAACCTTTGACCTTCATGAAATCATGCACTTTTTCGTCCTTTTTGACTTAAAAGGCCGTTTGCTAACCTTAACATCATATTTTGAGTCTTGTTGACGCATAAGAAATCACAAAATCAAACAAAAGCTCTACATTAAGCTTTTTCACAATTACCTTCATGGCATAAAATTAATTTCTTAAAAAGAAAATATTAACATGAAAATCTGGGTATTACAATCTACCCCCTTTAAAAATTTTCGTTCTCGAAAATTAGAATAATTCAGGATAATTCTTTCTCATCTCATATTCAAATTCCCAGGTTGCTTCTTCAACCTGGTGGTTTCTCCATAAAACCTTAACTAGGGGAATAGTTTTATTCCTTAAGACCTTCTCTTTCCTATCCAGAATTCGAACTGGCTTTTCTTCATAAGTCCAATCAGTTTGAACCTCTACCGGTTCCTGACTAAGTATATGGGAAGGGTCTGGTACGTATTTCTTTAGCATTGAAACATGGAAAACATTATGCATCGATGCTAACTCTGGCGGTAGGGCAAGCTTATAGGCTACTTTGCCAATCCTTTTGAGGATTTCGAACGGTCCAGTATAACTTGGACTAAGCTTCTCTTTCTTGTCAAATCGCATTACTCCTTTCATAGGAGTAATCTTGATGAACACTGTATCTCCGACCTGGAACTCCAACGGTCTTTTACGTTTATCAGCATAATTTTTTTGACGGCTGAAAGCTATGTCGAGCCTCTGCTTAATCTTCTTAATATCCTCAGAGGTCTTCTTAATGAAGTCGGTAGTTTGGAGCTGTTTTTGCCCAACTTCTTGCCAATGGATCGGTGATCGACATTTTCTCCCATACAATGCTTCAAATGGAGCCATTCCGATTGAAGCATGATAATTGTTGTTATACGAAAATTCGATCAACGGCAACTTCTGATCCCAATTTCCTCCGAAGTCCAAGACACATGACCTTAACATGTCCTCTAGTGTCTGGATGGTTCTTTCCGATTGGCCATCAGTTTGGGGGTGAAATGCCGTACTAAACTTCAACTTCGACCCCATGGCAGTATGAACACTCATCCAAAAACGAGAAGTAAAGCGTCCGTCGTGATCTGAGATGATCGATTTCGGCACTCCATGCAGCCTAACGATCTGGGCTACGTAAATTTCTGCCAATCTCTCCACCGAAAAGGTGGCTTTGATCGCGATAAAGTGGGTTGATTTAGTCAATTTGTCCACAACGACCCAAATCGTGTTATTCCCACTCACAGTCCTGGGTAATCCTACTACGAAATCCATAGTAGTTTGCTCCCATTTCCATTCTGGTAGCTCTATTTTCTGCAAATCTCTTCCAGGATGTCGGTGTTCAGCCTTAACTTTCTAACAAGTTAGGCATTTTGACACATAGTCCGCCACTTCATTCTTCATGTTTGGCCACCAATAATTCTCTTGGAGGTCCTTGTACATCTTAGTAGCTCCTGGATGTACTGAATAGGGCGTTTTATAGGCTTTTGACATTATCTGATCCTTCAAAATTTTCACGTCAGGAACATAAATCCGCTCTTGGAAATAAACAACGCCATCAGCAGAAGTCCTAAACTCTTTGTCCTTCGTGCCAAAAAGTTGCATTTTCAGCAGAAAGGGATCTTTTTCTTGATGCATCTTGATGGAATCTAGCAGATCAGACTGAAGAGTTAGAGAAGACAGGCTCCCCGTCAACATTTCTAAGTTAAACTCAGAAATCTCCCTTTATAGAGGCTTAGAAAACACTTCAATAGACATTAGCATGCCTACTGATTTCCTACTTAAGGCGTCGGCTACCCTGTTTGCCTTTCCAGAGTGGTAAAGGATTTCACAGTCGTAGTCCTTTACGAGTTCTAACCGTCTGCGCTGCCTCATATTCAGCTCTTTCTGAGTGAAGATATACTTGAGGTTCTGATGATTTCGGTGAAGATTTCGCATTTGTTTCCATACAAATAGTGCCTCCAGATCTTGAGCGCGAAAACTGCTGCTGCTAACTCCAAATCATGCGTAGGATAATTCCTTTCGTGATTCTTCAGTTGTCGTGATGCGTAGGCCACTACTTTTCCGTTCTGCATCAGGACTACTCCTAATCCATTTTTAGAAGCATCACTGTAGATGACGAAGTTTCCCGCATCAACATTAGGAATTATCAACACTGGTGCGCTTGTCAGCTTCCTCTTGAGCTCTTGGAAATTTTCCTTGCACTTCGGGGTCCATTCAAATTTCTTCTCCTTCCGAGTAAGAGCTGTTAGTGGTGCAGCAATCTTGGAAAATCCTTCAACGAACCGTCTGTAGTATCCGGCTAATCCAAGAAAGCTCCTTATCTCCGTAACGTTCTTGGGCACCGGCCACATACTGACTGCTTCCACTTTTGCTGGGTCCGTAGAAATTCCCTCCTTCGATATCACATGCCCCAAGAAATGAACTTTTTCCAACCAAAATTCACATTTTGTGAACTTGGCATATAACTGATTTTGCCTTAGCGTCTCCATCACCAACCTGAGGTGATGATCATGTTCTGCCTTGGACTTTGAATAGATTAGTATATCGTCAATAAAGACGATAACAAACTTATCCAAATATTCCTTGAACACTCGGTTCATGAGGTCCATAAAATCGGCTGGGGCATTGGTTAATCCAAACGGCATTACTAAAAATTCATAGTGCCCATATCGCGTTCGAAAAGCCGTCTTGGAGATATCTGTCTCCTTGATCCTGAGCTGATGGTAGCCTGAGCGTAAGTCGATTTTCGAAAACACGACTGCTCCTTTGAGTTGATCAAACAGATCATTAATCCTCGGGAGGGGGTACTTATTCTTGATCGTAATCTTATTCAGCTCGCGATAGTCGATACACATTCGTAACGATCCATCCTTCTTTTTCACAAACAAGACAGGCGCTCCCCACGGAGAGTGACTCTGTCGGATAAATCCCTTATCGAGCAGCTCTTGTAATTGTACTTGAAGCTCTCTTAGTTCAGCGGGTGCTATACGGTAGGGCGCTTTCGAAATAGGTGCGGCTCCAGGCAGCAATTCAATCTCGAATGAAATTTCCCGTTCTGGCGGAAGTCCGGGTAAATCCTTTGGAAATATATCCACATACTCCCTCACAATGGGAACATCTTCCTGCCTTAACTCCACTTCTTGATCTTTGTCCACCATGTTAGCTAAATATTCTTGGCAACCATTAGCTAACATTTTACAAGCCTTCATAACAGAAACCAGTCTGGTGGCTGAGCTTCGGGGTTGTCCATAAAAACTAAACTCCTCCTCGTCATAGGGGCTGAACGTTACGCACCGCTTTCGGCAGTCAATCTTAGCGTTATATTTTCCTAAAAAGTCCATCCTTAAGATCATATCGAAATCATGGAGCTGGGTTACGATGAGATCTACAAATAATTTTCTGCCACAGATAACCACGGAAACATTTCGAATCCAAAAGTTGGACCACAAAATCTCTCCGAATGGCAAAGAAGTTTTGAAGGGCTCCTCTAATCTATCCACAACTCTTCCTAATTTCTGGGCGAACTCCAAAGATACAAACGAATAAGCGGCTCCAGAATCAAACAACGCAATAGCATCATAAATAGTGATAGAAATCTGACCTGTCACCACGTATGACGTCCCGGCTTCAGCGTCTCCTTTTGTGTATGCATAGATCCTGGCTTGTGGTTCAGGAGCTTCCAATCTGCCTTGAATGATTGAGGGTCCTTCAAGCTTGGCTTGGACAGCATGCAGCTGGTGGCTATTCGCATTCCGGTGCGGGTAAGGAGGGTTCTGGGTGCTCTGAGGGCAATTTCTTGCATAATACCCTTCCTTGCCGCACAAATAGCAGGCATTTGATCCCATCCGACACGTTCCCGAGTGTTTCCTCCCACATTTCGCACACGCAGGAAAATTAGCATTGTTCCGCTCATTTCCCCGGTTGTTCCTCTTTTGCGGGAAATTCTTTTGCTGACCCTGGCCCGAGAAATTTCCCTTCCTCTTGTTCCTCCTAAATTGTTTGGAACTTTGCGCAGGGTTACTCGATTGGCCTTTCTGGTATGCCTCCGAACCTTGACGGGGCTGTGTTGGCTTTGCCACCGCTTTATCCTCTTTCTTTGCCTTGAAGATCTGAGCTCTAGCCTCCTTATCTTGATTGATCCAGTACTCAGCCCTTATTGCCCGACTTATGCAATCGGACACCAAGGTAGGCAGGCTGCTGCCAGCACTCGCTTGCTTGGCAATATCGGTTCGGAACATCTTCATCATTCTTCATACCTTTTCTGTTTCACTCGGCACCAAATCTGGGCATAACCGGGCCAACTGTTCGAACTTCTTTACGGCCTCCATGACCGTCATCGATCCCTGTCAGAAATTGGTGAACTCGTCCTGTTGGGTAGCGAGAATCTCTCTGTTGTAGTACATCATGCGGAACTCAGTCACAAAGTCTTGCCAGTTCATGGCTGTGACATCTTGACGCATTTGTACCATCATCCACCAGTGTCGTGCGTCCTTTTTAAGGGCAAAGGAAGCACAGAGAACCTTTTCCTGTTCCGTTAGCCTCATGAAATCCAATATGACTTGGATATCAATCAGCCAATTATCTGCGGCTATAGGATCTGTCGGTCCCTCGAACTCAGGTGCCTTCATGCGTCTAAAACGCTCGTACAATAAGTCCTCTCTCATTGGCGATAAGTTTGGTTGCACTCCGACAGGTGCCATTGGAGCATTAATATTCTGAGGAATTTTTGGCTGAACCTCAGGTCGAACTTCCGGTTGTGCTTCTGGTACCGGTGGTACTGTTGGAGGTATTAGTTGAGCTAGGGGTGGGACCTCGTTAACTCGGGGTCCTTGGTTCATTTGAGCTATTTGAGCTTGTAGCCTATTTGTCTCTTGCTGCTGTTCTAGCAGCTGCTGTTGTAGATTTGCTGCAACGGTCGTGAGATCGGGCTCAGATTGATTCAAAGGTATGGTTCTTCGTGGTCGTACCATCTTCTAAATCCTATCATAAGAAAAGATATCATCACTCTATTAATATCCTTTCTTTCATGTAAGACTTAACTTGTCATATTTAACACATCATGTCATAGTATCATCATACATTTCATACCATAACACATAAGGTATCATTGTATCACACTAGATACTTATCATGGATTGCCATAACTTGCATAACTTTCATAACCATAGCATAACTTTCCATCATATAACATACTCATGTTATACATCCCGTGTCTGCACGGTCTCTTTGTACATTTTCAAAAGTACATATTTTTACTGTCTCATATGTACAAACCATGTACATCGTAATTTACAATACTGTAATTACATATAAATTACATCAGACTGTACATACATATCTTTATATACAAGGCCAAAAATATGATGGAAGTGTCTAACACTTTACCACCGTATTGTACATACATAACCAAAAAATGCGATGGGAGCGTCTAATGCTCTACCATCATACATCGTCAAAAATGGGATGGAAGTGTCTACCACTTTATCATCCTAAACAAACCTACAGTCAAAAGTACATATAATCCCCCGGGCAAAAGTACATGTACAATCACTCCTATACTATAATCTCGAGTGTAAGTATAGAAACGTCAACTCTGCATCGGAGACGACATCCCAGTCTCCATCATGAAAAAGCACCTCCTCAGGGTCGTCCTCAAGGTCATCGACATCTACAACCCCGTCGCCCTACCCAGCCTCGAGCTCCGCGTCATCCTCGTCATCCTCGTTATCACTAGAGATGACAATCACGGGAGGGTCCTCCGGTGGGTCTATCGGGATAACATCGTCGTCGTCAGCGTCCTCAGTCCCCATATGGTCCTCGGCCTCCTCGGTTGGAATCTCCTGCTCAGGGACTGCGGGAATCGGATCCTCGGGAAACATTGGGCCAACCTCATACTGAGGCTCGCCTATCCCGACGTCATCAACGGGGACTTGGTAGTTGTCCACATACGCGTCAGCCTCTGCCATGGGCGCGATCACCTCGGCCTGCAGGATATCGTCCATCATGTCCCCAACGGTCTTCCCTAGCATGGGCTCGATGACGAACCGTCGGATGTGAGGTGGTACCCCGTTTCGCAGTATCACTAAGGCCTGCAGCTGTGGGTGCGATAGGTCCTGGGGAATATGGGGCAGCATGGCCTCCTGAAACCGTCGACAGTAGTGAAGCATCAACTCCTGCGGGTATGCGTGCCAATCTGTTGCAAAACTTTGGTACCGTCGGTGATGCATGTCCCGATAAATCTCGGGATCACGATACCAAGCGTCGTCACCGGGCCCCTCAAAAGGGATCGGTCCATAACGTGCCAGTACTACTGTGCGAAAATGTGCCCACGTCCTACCGGGCATCTGTTGCTCGCCGTAGGTCATCCATCATAATCTGGCGTCGGCAATCAGGCATCGGCTAGCCAATGAGACCTGTAGACGGTCCTCGATGTGACATGTGTAAAAGATCATCTCTATGTCATACAACCATGCCGATATCGAGACCGATCGTCTCGTGTCGTCGTATAAAAGAGGTCGCGATCCATAAAATGCCGCGACTGCCTCGCGATCAGCGTCGATCTGGTCCGGGTCCATACTTACGCGTCTAACATAACATAATCCCAAAATAAATACTTACACATATATATATATATGGAATATAAATTTAACTTACAATGATGGCAGCGATGGCAGGCAGACTGTGAAATTTTTTATCGCAGGAAACCGCTCTGATACCAACTCTGTAACGACCCGCCTAGTACAGGCCGTTACCTTACATACATATTTAGTTCATCGCACTTACTTATTTAGCAAAACACAGCGGAAATTTTTTTTTTTTTAATACAAGGCATATAACTAGTAATTGTATAAAACATGTCTCAAACGAAAACATTTAACATAAAATAAATACTTAAAGAACAAAACGCGTCGCGGCCTAAATTCCCACAATTTCACAGTATGCCCCGCCACGCTCCTCCATCTTGTATCACATGTTACTGACAGGCTGCTTACTTACAGTATAGACGTCAAACAGTGAGCTTTCGTTCAGCAAGTACAACTATTTATTCTGCGTCATAAACAACATAGTCTAATCGTACACATCTTAACTTAACTTAAAAAGGCGTCACATATCATCTCATAACATCATTCATCATAACATAACATACTATTGCATAACGTATGCATGGTCCAGTTATGCTCGTATTACACTTTCTTTACTCACTCTTAACTTTCTATTATGCTTATCTTACTTATCTTTCTTATCTTTCTTATGGGCCCTTACATGCGTATCCGTACCCGGCGCGCAACTATGAAATGGTTGGAGCGGCCAGTCCAAATCCAACTCAAACCATAGTCCAACCCGACTTCGGACGGGTGGTACGACACAGGCAAGCTCGCTTGCCATCTTGCTTTCTTTTCTTTATCTCATTATTCTTATAATAATTAATGAGCATGCATCGTGATGTCACATATTTTTAACTCATACTTATACCATTATCTTGCTTAACATACATTCTTACCTTATGTACATCATATCAAGATCATACTTCAACATTTAACATAACATAACAATGTTGCATATAACATGGCAATCAACATAACATAATAGCATATCACATAGTAGTGCATAGCATACAACTGGCATACACCCCTAGCATATATCTAACATACTTAGATAAGTACCAATTAAAGCCTATGCTGTAGGCGGAGTTGTACTTACCTCTCTTGCTATGTCCCCCAAGTTGTGGTTCCTCCTCCGAGTACAATTGCAGGTTTCATCCTGTTTAAGGAAGGACATAGGTAAGAGTTATTTTAATATTGTGGGATGTTGGTGACTCAACCAACATGCTTATCTAATCCTAGTTGTATGTTCCCAGTACTAGATATCTTATTAACTTGGCCCATTTCCACATTTTCGGTGTCCTTTAGGGTTATATTGGGTAACCCTCAAAGTAGTCGATCTAAATTATTCGGGGTCAACTGTGGTCAAACGAGGTCAAAGTCAACACCTCGGTCAACGGTAGTCAACTGCAGTCACGGTCAACTATGGTCAACTTTGGTCAACGGTATTGATGGTCAAAGTCAACTATGGTCAACTCTGGTCAACCATAGTCAACTTTCTATGGTCAATCTTGGGCTTTGTGGGCTAAGCCCAGTAACTCGGATACTACCTCCAGTTACGGTCCGTAGTCGGCCCGTTTACCAATTTTAGCTTGAAAATTTCATTTTCTTTTGAAAATTTTTGGGTAATTTGCTTCAAAATCTTTTAATCTTCTTGTAAAAATTCATATTTTTGAAATGGATCTTTATAAAAAAATCGTTTAAGGCTGAAAACTGTCTTTGGAACAGTTTTCATAAGTAAAAACAGTGGTTTAGGCAAAAATACAATTTTTCGGAACTGTTTTTAGAAAATTTTGAGCATAAATTTTCTGTTTCCTGCACAGTCTTTGGAAAACAGTGTCATTTCCGAATTTGAAAAAGTGGTCTTCACAAAAGTTGTAGCTCTCGAAAAATCCTAAAACTTTCGTGTTTTATGAAAAATCCAGTTCTGCTTGTATGCTTGTCAGTTTTCGTTTGAAGCTGGCTAGTCGTGTAAACTAGGTATGGGCAGACCAACCTCGGATTTTTATAAAAATGGAGGCCATTGGAGCCTCATTTTGAGAATCTGTTTGTGTAGTCCTCTAGGAAAACTCGTTCGGAACAACTTTTATGTTTTACTCACCAGAAAACTGGGCAGTTCCAAACCCGAACTGGCAGTTTTTCTTATTAGTCTCATTTTACGTTTTATTGCGCGGAAACTAACAAACCCGAACTGCCCTAGTCCTAGGCTTGCATGGTTCTACCTTTTGCACAACATCACACATGTGCTAAGCATTCACCCTTAAGCTAGCAGCTTAGCATACACTGCCTAGGGCAGATTTGGATCAAAAATAAGGGGACACACTGTCACGCCCCTACTAGCCACCCTAAGACCCACGCGGAGTCCGACCGCGCGAACCTGGAGCGTTCGGTCCGTGACATTAACTTAACTTACTTGCTTGATTGAAAAATAAAGTTACCCAATTTCTAGAGTAAATTTTTTTTGCTTCTTTTATAAAATCGTTACTAGAAAACTTTGATTGCGGAAATCATAAAACTTTAAACTCTATTAAAGCATAACTTAAAACTGTTTTTCTTTTATAAAATTCTAACATATTAAAATGTACTCACTCGAGTACTGAGCTTTCACCTATGAGGAAAGCTCCATACATACATACATACATACATAATCTAAATCGTGGACCAGACCCGACCTAATGCGGACTGGTACAACACGTGGCAACTAGCGTGCCATAATTATTAAACTAAAACTGAACATGCATACTGTAAACATAATGAAAACACATTTTCATTTAAACGCATTTCGGAAACCCCGTAGCAGTCGATACCCACGTTTCACATTCTGTTGCGCCATCTCTCCACAGCTTGTTTCAGGAAGTGCCGGTAGGAAACTTACCTACAGCATGAACGTAAGTAATGAGTTAAAAAGCTCAGTAAGCACAACATCCTATCCGCATGCAACTAATGCACAAAAACGTGAACCAATTATGATTTATTTTAAAATCAATTATGGTTTCTCTACTGAACTGATCTTATCTTATCTTGCTACTATAACATGTGTGTATGTACTTCGGTACGTAACCATGAAATGATTGAAGGCGGTCCGTCCAAACCAACTAAAACCATGAAACACAAAGTTTAACATGGAGTAGTGGAGGCAGCCCGTCCATATCAAGTCAAACCATAGAATATGCCGTTTTAACTTACCACAAAGGCAACGTCAGTATAACACAACATGTCCTACTAATCTTAACTCATATCTTACCATCTGACTTATTAATAGTGGACATGCTTCGTGATGCCACAATATCTAACATAAAACATAAACATGCATCGACATAACATGAACATACATAACATGCATACATAACATGAACATACATAACATGCATACATAACATGAACATACATAACATGACATACTACGTATCATCATAAATCATAACATCCTATTCGTGCAACTAACATGTGTTCATGCCGTAGGCGGAATTGTACTTACCTTTCCGTCTGACGTTCTTGCTTAACTGTCCCATCTAGTGCTGTTCCACTCCTGGTACAGCTGCAGGTTCTGCCTGCATAACAAGGACAGGCTCTACTTAAACCTCGTGAAAAATGCAGGTAAACTAACCAACAATGTTTACATGATTTTGATTGTATGTCCCTTATGTGCATAGCGTCTAATTTGGTTACCAAGGGTAACCTGGCGTGCTAAGCCAACTAACCCTCTAAGGGTTGCTTATCTATATCTGAAATTATCGGGTTATATCCGATAACCCTTTGGTTAAGCTTAACGGTATCCTTCGGGGTTACTTTGGATAACCCGTGAGGATAAACTAACCCCATACTATTAGTTAACCAAAAGTCAACCAAGGTCAACTTTGGTCAACTATGGTCAACCCCCTATGGTCAACCCCCTATGGTCAACCTTTTGGGTCTCGGGCCAGACCCGGTAACTCAGGCATAACCCCCGGTTACCATTCGTGAACTAAACGTGAGCTATAACTTTCTTGAAAAATCTCATTACCTTTCTTGGAAAACACGTAGGGATTAAATCTCAAAATTTCACATTTCTTGTAAAAATTCATAATTTGAGTCATAAAATTCAAACTCTTGGTTTTATGCTTTGTAAATTCATTTTAGGTTGAAAACCGTCTTTGGAACGATTTTCATGACCAAAATACTTGTTTAGGGTTGAAAAACTATTTTTCTAAAAGCACTTGTTGAAATTGTGGTGCAGGGATTTCGGATTCCCTGAGCACCCTTCATAAAACAATTTTTATCTTAAAATCGGTGCGTAATCTAAAAAAGTTTTCTTCACGAAAGTTCTACCCCTCGAAAAATGCTAAAACTTTTGTGTTTTATGAAAATCCTAATTCGGCCTAGAAACATACCAGTTTTAAGTTGAAACTGGCTGACCCCTGGGAATGGGTCTGGGGACGTAAAAATGTTTGGCCACGGGTTTTGGCCATTTTGAAGGCCTTTGGAGCCTTATTTTGAAAAACGGCTCACGAAGCCCCCTAAAAAAAGTTGTTTCGGACAACTTTTGTGTTTTACATTTTCCCAAATTCGGCCTCTAAGGGCCTGTTATTTTTCGTTTACGAAAACTGGGTAGGTTGGATCCGAACCTGCCAGTTTCGTTTTTACATTGATTTTACGTGTCCTATTTCGGCGACTAACTCAAACCGATCACACGGGAGTCTAATTGAACAATTATGCACGTTATCTAACGTCCCGCATGTTTGGACATGTTATCCCCACGTGGCCATGCAACCCAAACCGAAGCTACTAGACCTAGGGTTGCATGTGTTCTAGGGTTGCACAAGCATGGGTTTGCATCAAACAAGTCAAACCGAAAACTAAATCTCTCACCCTAGCATCATGCCACACTCGGCTGCACCAATAACAGGGACATATCCAACCAATTAAACCATGCAAACCAAGCACACAAGCAAGCATAAAACATAGCACAAAATCAGAAAATCATGCATGCTAACCTAGCATACTACACACCCTAATCAAGCATCCATTCCCTAGCTTAAACATAACCAAATTAAACGAGCTTATGCCCATACATTCCATACTTGAAATACACCATAAATATCCACATTAAAGCTTGAACCAAAAAGCTTTTAGGGTTAGGGTTTACCTCACCCAATTTCGGAATTGGTTCCACCCATGGGAGCCGAACTCCTAGCTCCCCCTTGGCTGCCTCCTTTGCAGCCGACTCTTCCCCTCACCAAAGGGCTCCAAAATTCAGCCATGCACTCATACACAAATATGCACATAATCAATCCATCATCTTGCATGAAAATTTAGCTTAAAATTTCTAGGGTTTGAGGGATTTACCATGTCTTACCCATGGGTTCTTGGAGCCGAATTCCTCCCTCCTTGTGGCTGTTCTCTTACTCGGTTTTTGGACACCAAATGGCCTCAAAAATTTTCACCATGCTTGGTGATTCACTGCTGCCAAAACCGACCCTCATGGCTGCCCAAACCCATGAATTTTTCTCTCCATTTTCTGTACCAAAGCAGCCGAAATCAGCTCCCCATCACCAAGCACAAATCACCTTGACTCCATGGTTGCTTTCTCCTTCACCAAGCTCGGCTCCACCAAGATTTGGACTCGAAAATTTTCCTCTCTTTCTCCTCTCTTCTCCACGGTTTTCTGGTCAGAAAATTTCTGGAAAAATTCCAGATTTGGCTCTTGGTTCATGCTCCAAAAAGCCGAGCATCACCATGGAAGATCACACATGATTTTTCCAATTTTTCTCTTGCTCTTTCTCTCCCTCTCCCTCTCTCAGATTTTCTGATGAAGATGGCCAGAGCTTTGGGCTGTTTTCTGGAAATTTCCAGCTCCTTCAGCCAACTCTCATGGTGAGTCATAAAAGAATATGATCAAACTTTTTTAAAAATTCTAATTTGGCCCATAACTTTTCCATTTCTTGGCCTTTTCTCCCCAAGGTTGGCCGGCTGTCTCACAGCTCATCTCCAGCTGGTTATGCTGATGGAAGGGCTGAGGTCATGGCTTATGTCATGGCTTAGCTCACCATTTTTCAAAAATTACATTTTTGCCCCCAAAAAATGGAAATTCTTGTAAAAATGCCCTCTAGGTGTCCGATTGTTCTAAAAATCATCACACCCATCCTATTTGATGATATTATCATCTTGGTGACTTCATACGTTCATTTCATCAATTTTCCAAAATTTACACTTTTACCCCAAAAGTGAAAATTTTTGCATTTATGCCCCTAAATTCCATAATTGGCCATAATGCTTACTTTTC
>CM046382.1:7468610-7533165 GCA_025413485.1 Ficus microcarpa | reverse complement strand
CACCCAATATCATTCTTTTCATGATTTTATGTGATTTTCTCATACTTGAATCACATATTTTCAAAATTTACATTTTTGCCCCGAAAAATAAAATCCTTGCATTTTCACCCCCGAAAGTGGCCGTTTCTTAATTTCTTCTTGCAAGGCACGTCATTACCTTATTGTGACATCATCTAACGACGTCACTTTGCTTACTTCACATATTTTTCAAAATTTACATTTTTGCCCCCAAAAATGAAAATTTTGACATTTTTGCCATTTGACCTTGACTTGTCTTTTTGGGTGATTTCTTGACTAAATATGTCATTCTTGACCTTAACTAATGCTAGGGATGCTTGATTTCTAGGGTGTTTCTACTGTCTACTTGGGCTATACCGCCCATACTGACATAATTTACAGTATTTTCGCATATTGCAGCATTTTTCACTGTCGAGTCAACTGTTGACCACTTTTGGTCAAACTTTGACTTTCTTGGTCAAAGTTGACTTTTTCGGTCAAACTTTGACTTTTTCGGGAAAACGTCCCTTATCGCCCTTTTCGACCAGAAAAGGCGTTTTCTAACCTTAAAAATCTATTCTGAGTCTTATTGAGCATAAGACTTCATAAAACGTGTGAAAAACTCTTAACTGAGTTTTTCCGTAAACATCACAACATATGCTCATAATTCCTTAAAAAGAGGAAAAATGGCAACATGAAATTCCAAGTATTACACACACAACCATTAACATCTAACATGCAACCTACCATTCATCATGCACAAACCAAGCAAGCAATTAACAAAATCAAGCCAACCACCCTTAACCCTAAATTAAGCACAACCTAAGCAACCTAGAGCATGAAACTTAAATTGGACTTACGTCCTTATAAACTCCAACTTGAAATACAAATAAAATTCCAAATTGAACTCAATTGGAAGAGTTAGGGTTTTGAAAGATTACCTTGGCTCAAGTTAGGGTTTGGAATCCAAACTTCTTCCTTCCTTCTTTGGTTCCTCTACTACTCGGCTTTCACTCTAGCTAGGAATACCAAAATTTCTTTTGGTTCCTTGGTTGATCCTCCTCAAAACCGAATACTCCTCCAAGCTTTCCCCTAAAAATTCTTCAACTTTTCTCTCCCTTTTCTTCTTCCTCTCACTCTCGGCCACTATGGCCAATGGGTATCCAAAAATTCCCAAATTTTTTTCTTGGTTTCCCTAGAGCAATCCGAACTCACTCTACACAAAACCCCTATGAAAATTTTTGTTTTTCTTTTTTCTTTCTCTCCTCCCTAGCTCACGGATTTTCTGAAGAAAATTGGCAAGAATTTCCCTAGATTTTTGAATAAAAATAAATAGGAGTACCACCTATTTATAGAGGTTGAGAAACTTTTGAAAATTATGAGAAAACCCCATGAAAAACTAAAAATCACACAAAATGGAGGTGAGGTGGCCGGCCAAGGGGGTTCTAAGAGTTTCCAACTTTCTTTCCAAGCTATGTTAAATATTTATGATGTCATAAATCCAACCAAGGTGATGTCACTCCCTTTGAGCCTTGTTTGGCCATTTTCTTGTAAAAGCAGTCTATTTTTGAGTTACACAGATATTTCTGATACTGTGTTCATTTATATATAGTATTTTTATATTATACTGCAGTCCAAAATTTATCTGTGTAAAAATGGACTGTATAATTTTTTTCTTATTTTTCCGAGCTCATTCTACCTTTAATCTTTACTAGGTGTGGTTGATTTTCTAAGGTGGTTTTTAAGGCCTATTCATGTTATCTTAACCGAAAAACGGTTTTCGCAGTATTTTTTCCATACTGCGTTTCATCATACTGTAAAGTCAACCCGTTGGCCACTCTTGGTCAAACTTTGACTTTTTCGGTCAAAGTTGACTTTTTGGTCAAACCTTTTACCTTCATGAAATCATGCACTTTTTTACCCTTTTTGACTTAAAATGTCGTTTGCTAATCTTAGCATCCTATTTTGAGTCTTGTTGACCCATAAGAAATCACAAAATCAACCAAAAGTGCTAGATTAAGCTTTTTCACAATTACCTTCATGGCATAAAATTAATTTCTTAAAAAGAAAATAGTAACATGAAAATCTGGGTATTACAAAATATGAGGTTTTAAGTTGAGATGCCATATGTTAAAATGTGATGTGATTTCTCACCTAAATGTGAAATTTCTGTTTTGATTCAAGATTTTTTATGGTTCTATATTATTTGAGATGCAAAGCATTATGAGGTCTGATTGGAAAAGAGATTTTATTGTTTTTAATGTATTTTATGAAGTGGCATAGAAGGTGTTTGTGAAAATGTTTGACTGAGATTTCTAAAATAGAGCACTAGGATTTCAAATTCCGTTTCTCTGTTTATACCCTGTATTTGAAGCTAAAATTTTGTGGAATTAAAGTATACATATGAATCTTGCTGCCCACAAAATTGCACAAGAAAATGTTATAAAATGGATTTTTGGTGAATTTTCCAAAGTTGGGTTCTGTAGCTGAAAATTGGTGGGCAGCCACTAGGTAAAAATTTTGTTTGTACTTACAATTTGTCCTAAAGGACCTTAAATGGTCTAAAATGTTAAAAAGTGATACTAAAATGCATATTTTTCTATTTTATATGACTGGTAATGGATTGAAGATATTTTTTTTTAAATGCAAAATGAATTGATTATGGATCTTAGGACAAGCCCGATCAACTTTTCTCGATACGGTGGAGTCAATTTCTCTGCAGAAGTTCAATTTCAAGGACGTAAGTAGGAATTCTACTTACTGTGTTATGGAAACTTAAAAAGTATATGATATAGCGTTTTAATATTTTTGACGAATGTTTAACATTTCAAATGAGACTATGGATATAATGTTTCCCTTCATTAGAAATGTTATGATTTGCAAGTAGAAAAGTATATATTAATGAAAGCTTTTATGACATGTTTATAATGTTTTAAAGGTTTGAAAGTTTTAGATGTGGCCTATGAAATGATGGGAATATCTACGGAATGTGGTAACCCCACTACAATAGTGTCATTGGGACTGACTGATACCCACGGATGGGTCCTGAAAAGGACATGACTGACACCAATGTTTGGGATCCCAATGACAGTAATGAAAATGTTTGGCCAAACTTAAGGAAAATGAATGGTAAATGACTCTGTAGCTTAAACCCAATATGTGCTATATCTTGAAAACTTTCATGACATGTTTTAAATATTGATTTGGATTTCTGTTTGCAGTAAGAAGATATGAAATTCATTGAAAAATATACTTTAAGTACAGATTATACTTTGATTATTTTGTGTTTAACTACGTTCCGCTTACTAGGCTTTTAACTCACTTTAAAGTTTCATAATACAGATGGGAAGAAAAAGAATAAGGAAGCAACATAGTGGCGGGCTGAACCTCTTTTGGGAACCTGATGTCACAGAACCTATGTACATGCTAAACTAAAGTTGTTTCATAAAAATATGCTTATCAAAGAACTTTATGGGCTACACTACACAGTTTTGTTTTGAGATAGTATTAACAATATGGGATAGTTGTAGTACCAACTCTTTATTTTTTTCACTAAACTTTGATGAAGAGTTTGTAAATATTTTATGTTAATATCTTATCATACAACTATCTTGGTTTTACTATATTTATGTGTTATAGCAAATTTTATGAATGTATGGGTTAGTAACATGTTCTACTTAAGTTTAGTTGAAAGCTAAACTGACTAGGGGGTGTTACACACAATGTATATGACTCATACACACACACACACACACACACACACAAAACAGCCTAAGACATGTTTCTAACACTTAAAATTATTCAATCACCATACCAATGAAATCATAAATCAAGAAATCAAAAACCTTAATTTCATCTTGTTCACAAAATCAACCATATGGCCATTCTTTCGATCATTATTCGATAAATATTTCTCATTCTCTCCTCAAACTCACATGAAGACACCCATCAAGAAAATCATCCAATCCCTCAAAGAATCCCAAAACTAAAACAAATAACAAAATCATCCTCATCATCAAACAATATCGAAATATACTTTGAAATCCTTTCATTTTCGGCTTGGAAGAATTTGGAGGTTTGGTGGATTCTTTTTTTTTTTTTTTCCTTCTGTTTGTGCGTGAGAAAAGGGTAGAGAGAGTAGACAAAGAGAATGGGAAAGAAAGGGAAAGGGAGGCTAGGGAAGTGAGAGAGAGAGAGAGAGCATGTAAAAAGAGAAACTTCAAAAATTATAAACAATTTGTGAGTAATTTAATCCCAAATAAATTTTGGAATTAATTGGGATTGAATCCTTTGGTTTAATTGTCTCTTAATAGTTGTGGAATGGCTGTTATTAGGGTGTGAAAAGGTGTGGGAGGAAAAGGAAACAATTGGGTTAACTTTTAGAATTTTCACACCTAAAATCGCACATGGTAAACTGATTAGTTACTAGCAGGTATCCGGATAGTATATTAGTCATAATTTCTTACTCTGATATCGGATTTGCACAAATGAGTAGGCGTTGCAAAGCTTATGAAAAGCTCTATAAGCTTATGAAAAGTTCTTCTTGGATTTCCATCTCTTAATTCTTGTAGGTGAATCTTAATAAAAGGCTCCACTTCAACCCTATTATGTAAAGTATAGAGACAAGCTTGCTCCCATTCATCTAGATTTACCGGCGATGGAATCCGATGGATAATCCTTTCGAGTCAATATTTGTAGTCTTTGGCAACCTAATCGCTTCCGCGTTGGGCAAATACTCGGATCAAAATTCGACCGATTCCTCCGCTATGTAGCTTTCTACTATACATCCTTTCAGCCTATTTCGGTTCTTGACATAACCCTTTAAAATCTTCATGTACCTTTCAAAAGGATACGTCCATCTCAAGCACACCGGTCCACATAACTTAACTTCCTGTACTAAGTACACCATTAGATGAATCATTATGTCAAAAAATGAGGGTGGAAAGTACTTCTCAAGCAAGCACAATGTCTTAACCAACTCTGATTGTAGCGAATCTAGTGTAAATGGATCAATTACCTTAAAGCATATCGAATTGAAAAATTAGATAACTTGGTAATTGCGAATCTCACATCTTTTGTTAAAACTCCTCGCAAGGCAAGCGGTAATAACTGTTGCATCAACATATGACAATCATGTGTTTTCATTCCAATCAGCTTCAGATCCTTCATAGACACCAACCTTTTAAAGTTGGAAGAATAACCGTTTGGCACTTTTATAGAAGCGAGCCACTCACAAAGCTTTCTTTTTTCTTGTCTTGATAATGTGTACTTTGCCAGAGGTAACTAAATAGTATTCCCTCTTTTCGTAAGGAGCAAGTTAAGTCTAATATTTAAATCCTTAAGATCCAACCGTGCCTTTTCACCATCTTTGCTCTTACTAGGAATGTCAAGCAACGTACCCATTATTGATTCACAAACGTTTTTCTCAATATGCATCACATCTAACTAATGAAGAATGAAAAGTGTCCTCCAATATGGAAGTTCATAGAAGATTAACCTCTTTTTCCAAGGTCCATCAACCACCGGATCCTTATTACTCCGTTTTCTTTTTCCGAGCTCTACGTTTAAATCCTTAACCATTTTGAAAATGTCTTCACCCATCAAAACTCAGGGAGGGTTTCTTTCTTCGGTATTACCATCAAATGCTTTTTTTTTTTTTTTTGTTTGCAGTATCGATGATTTTTTGGTAAGAATCTCCTATGACCAAGGTAGACGGTTTTCTTACCATTCTTCAGCCGGATGGAAGATGTTTCTTTCATACAAATGGGACAACCAATGGAACTTTTGACTGAATAACCAGATAGATTTTCATAAACGGGAAAGTCATTAATTGTCCACATTAACATTGCACGGAATGTGAATGTCTCTTGACGGTAAGCATCTCTAACTTTAATCCTCTTTTCTCATAAGCTCTTTAGATCATCGATTAGTGGTGCCAAGTACACATCAATGTCATTCCCTAGTTGTTGAGGATCAGAGATCAATAAAGTCAACATCAAGATGGGAAATTGTAGTTGACAAGTATGATGGGCCAAGTACTGTGCCTACTACTCATATTACCATGTTGATTCATTCCATCTGCTGACAAATCAAGTGTAATACCTAGAATTTACATGTCACTGTTTCCTTTGTAAAAGAAATTATATGCATACCATGGAGGTATTTACAGAAAAGCTCAGTTAAGAGTTTTCCACACTTTTTATGAGATCTTATGACTCAATAAGACTCAAAATAAGTTGTTAAGGTTAGCAAACGCCCTTTTAAGATGAAAAAGATGAAAAAGTACGTAATTTTGAAAAAGTCAAAGCTTGACCGAAAAAGTCAAATTTGACCAAGAAAGTCAAAGTTTGACCAAGAGCGGTCAACGGGTTGACTTTGCAGTATTACGTGGTGCAGTATGGAAAAGATACTGTAAAACTCGACATGATGGGCAAGATAGCTCAAATAGGCTTTAAAACCACCTTAGAAAATCAAGCACACCTAGTATAGATCAAGGGCAAAAAGGACTTGAAAAATTAGAAAAAAAGGTTATACTGTCCGTTTTTACACAGATAAATTTTGGACTGTAGTACGGTATAAAAAAATACTGTGTTTAAGTGAACACAGTATTAGAAATATCTGTGTAGCGGAAAAATGGACTGAATATTGAGGAAAAGCCAAACAAGGCTTAATATGGATGACATCATCCTATCCTCAATTTATGACATCATAATTAATTATTTAAGCTTGGAAAGAAAGTTTTGGAACTCTCTAGAGAAGGTGACATGGCCGGCCACCTCAGGGGCAAAAGTGTAAATTTTGGAAAATTGATGATGTAAGTATAGTGATGTCATCAAGATGATATCATCAAGATGAGATAAGTTTGGCTTGTTCTCCAAGCAAGTGACCGGCCACCTAAGGGGCAAATTTGCAAGAATTCTAGCTTTTGGGGCCAAAGTGTAAATTTTAGAAATTTGGTGATGTAAGCATAGTGATGTCACCTAGATGATGTCACCATGATAAGGTCATCTTAGCCTTGCTCCACAAGGGAATGGCCGGCCACCTTGCATGACTAGTATGTAAATTTTAATTTTCATGGGTCATTTTTAGAATTTTAGAAAGTTTGCCCATGCCTATAAATACCCATAAGGGGTGGGCGGTTTTTGGGCTGGAAAAATGGAAAAAATCAGCTAACCTCTTGGAAAATTTTCTCCCAAAAATCTGAGCAAGAGGAATCAAGAAAGAACAAAGAAAAATTTGAAATTCCAAGGGAAATTGGATTAGGGGTGTTCGGATTTTCAACCAAGAACCAAGAAAAAGTTTTGGAAAAATTGGAGACCCATTTTCTTGGCTGTGGCCGAGTGTGGGGAAGGAGAAAAGGGAGAGAAAATTTTAGTGGGAAAAATTAGTTAGTGGCCAAGAGTGAGGAGAAATCACCAACCAAGAAACCAAAAGAAGTTTTGGGTGCCCTAGGTGAGTGTGAGGTTCGGCCATGGGTGAGCAAGAATAGGGAAAGAAAAAATTGAAGGAATTGGGTGTGGAGAGTTTCGGTTTTGGATTGAAACAATCACCAAGTAAGGTGAAAAATTTTGGTGCCCAATTGGAAGGCAAAATCGTGGGAAAGGAAGAGCCAAGGGAGGGAAAAATTTGGATCCACCAACCCTAACCTATTTCTAGGGTTAGCTAAGGTAAAATCTCCCATAAACCCTAACATTTTCCATTTGATTTCATTTGGAAATTTATGTGTATTTCCAAGCTAAAGTTTGTAAGAGCATAAGCTCAAGTTTTATTTCAAATGCCCTAGACTAGGTGTGGTGCTTGATTAGGGTTTTAAGGGTGGTTTGCTTATGCTTTGCTTGCTATATGTTTATGCTTGCTTGCATGTTAGAATTTGCATGATTAGATGGTTGGTATGTGCCCTGTTTTGTGCAAGCCGATAGTGGCAATGATACTAGGTTGTTAGTGCTTGCCTAAGGAATGGCATGTGATGAATGTTTGGATTGTGATGCAACTCTAGAAGCATGTAAACCTTAGGCTAGGGCAGATCTAGTTTAGTTTGCATGGAGGTGTTAGAATTACATGATGGTTCATGTGGGACGATAGAACACACTGCATGTGTGCTATATAGGCTCCCGCGTGTTCGGTGTTTCCGTGAAATAGGACGTAAAATGAATGTAAACACAAAAACTGCTAGTTTGGATGGAACTGCCCAGTTTTCTAAAACGTGAAATTTGAGGCCTTTAGAGGTCGAATTGGGGAAAACGTAAAACATGAAAGTTGTTCAGAAGAGTTTTTCCTAAGGGGCATGGTGTACAGATTTTCAAAATGAGGCTCCAATGGCCTCGGTTTTAGTGAAAACCCGAGCCTAACCATGCCCAGGTTTTTTGGACGGTCAGGTGGTTTCAACCAAGATTATGGACCAGTTAGAATCCGAATTTAATTTTTCATAAAACACGAAAGTTTTAGGATTTTTCGAGAGCTAGAACTTTTGTGAAGAAAAATTTTTCAAATTCGGATTGTTTCTTTAAACTGACACTGTTTTGCAAAGACTGTGCAGTGAACAGAAAATTCCTGCACAAGGTTTTCTAAAACTAGTTTGAAAAAAAAAACTGTTTTTCTTCTCAAAATCACTGTTTTGACTATGGAAACTGTTCAAAAGGCAGTTTTCAGTCCTAAATGATTTTTATAAAGATCCGCTTCGAAAATATGAATTTTTACAAGTTAAATAAAGAGTTTTGGGAATTTTCCTCAACTTTTTCAAGTTAAGAAAAAATTGGGATTTTTAAGCTAAGGTATAGCGAGATGAACGTAACGGATAGTAACCGGGAAGGATACCCGAGTTACTGGGTCAAGCCCAAGGTTGACCATAGAGGGTTGACTTTGGTTGACCCAATGTTTAACTAAGTTTGATCTTAAGAGATATCAAGACCTATAATTGGGCTAGGATATAAGGGTTAATGGAAATAAGCCAATAATTTATGATGTAAGAAGAAGTCCAAGGTTGGAAGATGCTCTAACTCTAATGGTATGTTGTGGGCTTAACATATAAGGTTACCCAATGTAACCTTTTTAAGAAACAAATTCATAACCATAGGGTTACTAAGTGTAGCCAAGTAAGACCTTATGCATAAAGGGACATACAACCAGGATCATATAAGCATGTTGGTTAGGTCACCAACATTTTACGCGTTTAACTAGACTATGTCCTTCATTGAGAAGGAAGTAACCTGCAGCTGTACTCAGCGGAACAGCAACATTACGTGGGACATAGCGAGAGAGGTAAGTACAACTCCGCCTACAGCATAGGCTTTGTGTTGTTACTTGCTAAAGTATGTTAGATGTATGCTAGGGTTATACGTGGTATTGTTGTATGTTATGCGTTGTATGATGTATATTGTGTAGCTTTATGTTACGTGGTTGCCATGTTATGCTATGTTGTATGTTAAGTAAGGATGTATGATAAGTCAAGTTTATGAATCATGCTATGATAAGTTATGATGTATGCTACGTTAAGTTTATGATGTAAAGTATGTTATGGCTTATGTAAGAGTGACATCATGATGCATGTTTACTAAATTATAAGAGGAGATTAAAGATCAAGCAAGAAAGAAGGCAAGCAAGTTGCCATGGCGAGCAAGTCGCCTGTGTTGTACTAACCCGCTTGTAGGTCAGGTTGGACTATAGTTTGAGTTGGAAATAGACTGGCCGCCCCAACCACTCCATAGTTGCGCGCCCGGTACATACACTCAAGTAGGGGCCCATAAGTAAGATAAGTAAGATAAGTAAGCTAAGTTGAGAAGAAATAAGAAAGCATAATACGAGCATAATCGATTCATGCATATATTATGCTGTGCGATGATATGTTAAGTATGGAATGGTATGTTATGTGATGATATGTTGAGACCAGGTATGTCATGGTATGTACGTCAAGATATGTTACGCTATGTGAAGTAAGTTAGGAGTTCGTGATGTTATGTTCGGGTATGTTTTGTACTTGTCGCGGTATAGTTAGTTGTACTTGCTGAGCGAAAGCTTATTGTCTTACGTCTATGCTGTAGGTAAGCAACCTACAAGCAGTTGCTGATACAAGATGGAGGAGCACGGCAGGGCGAACTGTGAAATGTGGGAAATCAAGCCGCTACGCGTTTTGATCTTTTTAAGTATATGATCTGTTATCCGAACTTTGTTCGTTCAATTCAGTTATGTGCTAGTTAGCACTGTATAAAAAAAAAAAATTTCCGCTGTGTTTCGCTAAATAAGTAAGTAAGATAAGTTAAGTAAGTAAGTATGAATGTATGGTAACGGCCTGTGCTAGGCGGGTCGTTACATCAAGACGTAGATTCCGTGATTCCGCACTAAATTCAGGATGATCGGTATCAAAGGTCTTCCATTATGGTGTATCGGCTGGATGTCTAAGCATGCCATCTTCAACGTTTATCATGGGGCTAAGTCAAATTCTTGACATGATCGGCATTACGGAATAAACGCCGCAGATGCGGCGTCGGAGGAATGTACCATAACACCTTTACTGGCACTCCTGTGCTATCATTCGTTGGCTTCTTGCAGTTCTTCCATCTTGACTCCTTACAAATCAGGCATTCATCCAAATCCTTATACCCATTTCAGTAAAGTATACAATCATTTGGACATGCATGAATTTTTTCATATTCCATTCCTAAAGTGCTCAACGTCTTCTTAGCTTCGTACATACTAGCCGGTATTTTATTATTATCCGGTAGAACCACTCTTAGAAATTCTAAAAGATTCGTGAAAATAGAATTTGTCCACCCTCCCGAAGCCTTGATGTTCCATAATTTAACCAATGCGGACAATTTCGTATATTTAGTGCACCCGTCATACAAGGACATCTCAACATCATTCATCATTGTATCAAATAACTCTGGACGATGCACAAACTGTTCTTCCAAATCATTAACCATATCAAACAAATTATCTCCTACATCTTCCTCAACAATAGGCTCTTTTCCTTTATTCTTTGATGTTCAATTCAAACACATTTCACCGTGTAAATACCATGTTTGGTACGAGCAAATAATCCCACGGGCAAGCAAATGTCTTCTAACTTCATCAACTGAATGAGATCTATGATTTCCATAATCCATACAAGGACATAGAATATTATCATTCTTCATGTAAGTTTTGGTAAATGACAATGATTCTTCAACACCATCTCGATATTTTCTAGTTAATCTATTAGCCCACATCCATTTTCGATCCATTTGCAAGAATCCGACCTAAATCTAAATTAAAAATCATACAATTTATTCAATAATCAAGTATTTACAATTAAAATAATACATATTAAGCATTCGAAATAATTTAACAAATCATATTTTACAAAAAAAAAAAAAAAAGCGAGATTTTATCGTTTTAGATATATTAAACGCTACAATAATTCATTAATACAAATTAAATAACTCAAAAGAAGAATAAGTAATAATCACTACTTACAGATAATTACTATAAGAGAGTGTTGGTTTGGTAGATGGTAGTAGCGGAGGATGTGGTTTCGCAGGCCTCTGTAATGTTTTTTGCGGCTGCGGAATAGTTTTGTGAGATGAAAAAAGGGCTGCTGCTGGGGGTTAAAAAAACCTTTTGATTACACGACCATTTTAATTAACCGTTGTGTAATTCTCTGGTTGCACGACGGTTACGCAAACTGTCGTGTAATCATTGAATTACATGACGGTACATGACAGTTTTTGCTTAACCATTGTGTAATCCTCAGTTTACACGACGGTTTTGTGAAACCTTCGTTTAATCTCTATCGTGTAATCCAACTTTTGTAGTAGTGTTAATATGATAAAATTTTCATATATCATATATGTACGATGATTTAAAATTATATCTTATTGATAGTCTTTTAATACGCAGAAAAGAAAAATATGCATTGTTAAGGGATTAAATTATTTATTAAGTCAAAATTTTAAAAGGCTAAGGGCCTGTTTGGGGAGCCATCTGGATTTTAAAATTCTAACTTTATATCAAACTTTTACTCTTTTGATCAATTTTCAAAAAATTCAAATTTAAAAAGCTCATAACTTTCTCATTTTAAATCGGAATAAAATGATTTTTATGTCAAAATACCCGTAACAACTAGACGAACAAGACAATATTCATTTTGTATATTTTTTTTTGGAACATATTTCAATTTTTTGTAAAATTTTCTATATTACAGAACTTTTTCAAGAGTTTTCCTTTAAAACACATATTTCTAGCCCAACCTTCAAAACACCATCTCCAGATGTCCCCACAAATACACCCTAAAATATTATTTGGACCTAAGGTCAAATTTAGCTAAATCACATATTCAAAAAAAAAAAAAAAAAATCAGCCAAATCAATGTATTGGTTTGATTTTCTTGTCTTTTATTTGATCATTGTAAAAATAATACCTCATAAAATTCTTTAATTTTTTTTTTCCTGCTTTTGTGTTTTTAGCTATACGTATCACTTTGAATAATCTTACACTTATTATTTTTTTAAAAATTAACGTACAAAGGTTAAATTTTTTTACGATAACTTTTTACGCTTGCATTGTCCCTATATTTTTGGTCTCCATCTAAATTTTTTGTACTTCATAACTTAGAAGGATTGGAAGGACAGTTGATAACTCTTAATAAAGAAATATATAAATTAATCAACTGGTGCCCACACACTTTATTAATTCCAATAGACGAGAATAACAAGAAAGATGGAGTGGTCAAAAAGCTACCAATCATCTAGAGTTGTTGTTTAAAATAGGTACGAACATTCGTCACTTAACACTGTACGACATTCTATGAATTATTCGCATCCTCAACAACAAAGTACAACCTACCAATCATCAATTAGCTCAACCCCCACCTCCTTTAGCCAAAAAAAAAAAAAAAAAAAAAAAAAAAAAAAAAAAACTCATCCTTGATCTTCATATGATCACTTGCTGACTTGTATCGACACATACCTTTATTTGGATATTGTCTGCTTTAAGACATGTGCTCGCATTGTTTTACTTTTGGACTTTACCTCAACAGGCCTTAGTAAAAGGTGGACTCTTTACTTATGAACTTTCACATATATCCATTTCCAAGCGATGTGGGACTACACAGCTTACTCTTTTTCTTATAGGGAGTGATGCCTGTCAAACAACTTGTTCAACTTCTAGGCAAGAAAAGAAAATATGATGGTACTCAAACTCAAAGTTTGGAGGCTACGATCGAGCAGGGAATGAGTATTTGAGAATGCTGAGACAACACAACTACACCCAAGGACTTGACAATGTTGGCAAAGCAGTAAAGCAGACATTGTTCACCTTAAGCATCTAAACATGAGGAGGGAGGCAAGGAATTATAAATAGAGAAAGTTTGCTTGCTCAAGAAGTGATCACAAGGGAGGCGACTACACATGGTAGCTAGGCTCCACATACAGCTAAGAGATTTCCTCGTCAAACAAATTGCATAAGATGCAAGCAAGCCAGCCTGACACTAGATCATTGCAAAACAATCCTAGCAAGAACGTGATTGCCTTTCATAATGCGCTGGCGACTACACTTTGTAGGCCGCACAATAGTGTATCGTTCAGAACTCGGATCATGGCTAATAGTCGACAATGGAAGTTCTATAGATGTACTATTTCTGAGTGCTCTTTGAGAAATCCATATTTATAAATTTGAAATTGAGCAAGCAAGGATAGTGATTGTTGGCATGGTGAGTTGACCCTTGCAATTGGAAAAATCAGGCTGCCACTAATCGTTGCAGGTGAAAATCAAATGACCAACTATTTGGTCATGAACTCTCTGTGTATAACATCGTTCCTTTGACATATCATCAAGTAAATGGCACGCCGACAAAGTGAGGAATCCGTGAGATCAAAGGCAACTGAATAACAACAAATATTTGACAATTGCTAGATAAAATGACAACAAGTAAACCAAAACATAAATGCAAAAACAAACAGAAACGAGGCAACAAATAAAGTAATAAAAAAGAAATATATATGCAAAAACAGAACAACTTATTTTCTTGAAAAAAGTGAGGGAGTATCCGAACCTGCAACCCTCACCAACGAGATTTCTTTAGTTTTCCCATGTTGGAATGAAGAAACAAAAGAAAACCTTAAGCAGTATTATTTTTTAAAAGGTTACAGAAATACACCTTTAAGTCTACAAAAGATCATAGAAAAGTGGTCGTAGGCTTGACTAATGACATTAGACAAACTTGTTTAACCCCAACACTGAGCGTAACTTGTCACACTTCGCGGTGACCAAGAGTTCGATAAGTTCCACATAGTATGTTCCTCACCAATTGAAGCTCACGAATGACCTCAGACACGTCCATTCGATCCTGTGGTACTTTTGAGGAACAGGCGACCCCAATCTTGACAATAGCAACTAGACACTCCTCCCTGCTTCGAGTTCTTGCTGGCTCTAGTCGTAACTGTCTTGTTTGGTTTATTCTTCTTGTTGCCACCGTATCTTCTTCTCCTTCATTTACTAGTAGTTTTGGATCAATAGTTTCCATTACTCGGTTAGGCAAGAGTGACCTCACATAATTATGAAGGTCTAGTCCTTCCACAAAGATAGGGTCAGTGGGTCTTTTCCTCGTCATCAACTCCAGCAAGATGATACCATAACTGTATATATCTCCTTTTGTGGATACCTCGCTTCCTAGACCATATTCTATGCTTGGAGAAGAATAGGAAAAAAAAAAAAAAAAAGAACGAAAGAAATTGATCAGCGAGATATTTTATTAACTGGGAAAAAAATCGATAGCAATGTCAATGGTGGTAGGTTGATGAGATTATTTGTGTCCAATAACATATTATGTTGCAAAGAGAACAAATATCTAAAAATGAAACACGATTTTCAGTCCTGTGGAGAGAAAACACAAGCAAAGTTTTCAAGTGTTTTCGGTTTCTTCGGCAGAGATTTTGAGTCCATGTTTGTGGACAAGAACAAATGACATATTCACAAGTCTCTTTCATGAGCTAACTCGAGTTACTATATGATGAAGGGCGGTGTACAATATGATACTAATTCGTGTTCTATTTTTCGTAACTTACATAGAAAAATATGATTCGGCCAATGAAGTCAAAAAAAGAATATTCTAATCAAATAGTGAAAAAAAAATGTGATATTGTAATCTGTTGAGTGAAGAAAAGGGAAAAACAAACAATACAATAATCTTAATTTTGTTAATAATTCCCAATTTTAAAATTGGATTCAAGTCGTTAAATAAAAAAAAGATAGTTGTCTGCTCTCACAAAAGATTAAAAATTATACCTAAAATTTAACAATAAACTAAGAAGATTTTTGTATTATTTCTAGATATTGATATGTCATTGAATTATTATCATGTATTAAATTAGAATGTAAAACAATACATGTATACGCAATAAAGTACGATAAATAAAATCAATCCCTATTTCACTTTTTTCCACGGCTCAGTTCATTTTTGGCACAATATCAAAGAAAAGTTCCGGCAAGCATAATAACAAACAAATAAACAGATCAAGACAGAGCTATTGCATTTAGCAACTTACCTGGAGGAGTATAACCGATTGTTCCTCTCACTCCCATTGAACTGCTCTGATTCGCATCCATTGAACTGCTCTGATTCGCATCCGCAGGTTCTGCTGCTTCTGCATTAAGAAATTTGGCAAGGCCAAAATCCCCAACTCGAGCAGTCATATCTTCATCAAGCAGAATGTTACTTGGCTTTAGATCACAGTGAACTATTGGCTTGAAATTGTTATGATGGAGATAGTCAAGCGCACAAGCTATATCCAAAGCAATGTTCACTCTTTGCAGAAGACTAAGGTGACGATGACGGTGATTTTCGACTTCAACATGATCTACTTCGTTTGAGTTTGGAGTAACCGGATAATTATGTAACCAGTTCTCTAAACTTCCGTTCGGCATGAACTCATAAATCAGAGCTTTAAAATCATTACCATGAAAATCAATGCTAGAACAAGCAGTTATGACTCTGACAAGGTTTCTGTGGCGAATACTCCTCAATGCTTTGCACTCCGCCATGAAACTCTTTGATGCTCCTCTGTTTCGAAGGTTGAAAACTTTAACAGCAACAATAATTCCTTCCTGTGGATCAAGTATTCCTTTGTATACAGAGCCAAAGCTACCAATACCAATCAAGTTTTCTGAAGAAAACTCATTCGTTGCTTTTCGAAGCTTGTCATAAGATACTCGGAAAAGAGATTTTGTCAGTGAGAATTCTGAAGATTGTTGCAACTTTCTCTTTCTAAACCAACACAAGAGCAAGAATGCTACTATGATTGTTCCGAGAACCGTGCATGGTATTATGATCCATTTTTTACTTGCCTTTGAGTCATTCGATTTGCTACAAACAGGCAGTTCCAGTTTAGATATTCCCCCACAAAGTTTACTATTTCCAACGACCGAGATTGAGCTCGAGTTTCCAAAGACTCCAGTAGTGGGAACTTGGCCCTCCAAGTGATTAAATGACAAGTTTAGCCAGTTCACTGGAGAAGCCTCCAAGGACTCTGGAATTTTGCCGGACAAATTGTTGCGAGAAAGATCGATGATTTCAATACCCCTTAGGGAACTCAAAGTAGAAGGAATAAACCCTTCAAAATGATTTCCTTGCAGGTACAATTCTTCGAGCCTGATACAATCACCAATCGAACTGGGGATTTCACCAGAAAGTTTGTTCTCAGAAATGTCAAACGCCATCAAATCTTTCAGATTACCTATCTCCAAAGGAACGGAACCCATTAAGTTGTTCGAAGCCAAGTTTAGAGAAATTGACAAATGGGTTATTTCAAAGATTTGTTTGGGTATCGTTCCATTGAGGTTGTTTTCAAAAAGTCTCAACACCGAGAGACTTTTGCACTGACTTAAACTTGAAGGGATGTTTCCTTCTAAGTAGTTTCTCTGTAACAGAAGTTCCCCCAAAGATGATAGATTTCCAAAAGAATCGGGAATTTTCCCAGACAAATCATTGTTATGAAGTGCAAACCATTGTAAATTCCGAAGCTTACCCAGTTCAGTGGGGATTGGACCTGTAAAATAGTTATTTTCCAATCCCAACAAATACAAGCTGTCTAGATTACCGATCCCAGTAGGAATTCTTCCATGTAGTTGATTTGTATCCAAGATCACACGTTCGAGTCCGGTAGAAAGATTGCCAATCGAATCTGGTAACAGTCCTTTGAACCTATTTACGCCAAGAGTCAACGATTGCAAGCCGCTACAATTGGTTAAGGAATCGAGAAAGCTCATTTCATCAGGTTCCCCACTTCCTAAATCATTGTAGCCCATGTTCAGGTCCAAAAGATTCTTCATGCTTCCGAAGTCAACAGTTACTTTCCCACTGAAACTGTTGTTAAACAATTCAATCATTTCAAGTTGGTATGCCTTGGACAATGAGAATGGAATGGGTCCATGAAATAAATTTTCTGATAATTGGAGTCTGGTGAGATGTGGAAAAAGCAATCCCAAGTTTGCCGGAAGACTTCCGTGAAGTCGGTTTTCGGACAAGGAGAATATAGAAATGGTTGAAAGATTGTATATGGATTGAGGAATTGTACCGGAGAGGTCGTTTCCGCCTAATCCAAGACGTGTTAATTTATGTAGGCGACCCAGGGAATCTGGAATGTTTCCTCCAAGAGGATTATAAGATAGAGATAAAGCTTCCAGAGAAGAAAGATTCCCGAGGAAGTGAGGAATTCCTCCTGTGATTTATGATTCACAAAGTAATTTAGGTTAGTGACGATGACAATATCAATAGGTACAATCACATTTAACATTTGTCAATGGAGATACCTACGGGCTTTCTAATCACTGATTTTCTCGCTAAACTCCTTTCAATAAATGCCTACTCTTTTACCTTATTAGTTATACGCCAACCTAATTATAATGTACTTAAATGCGTTGACGTTAGTTGTTCCCTTTTCATTTATTTTATTATTTTTTAAGTATCATATTTATATTTGAGAAAATTACTTAAATATTGACCATCTTTTTTTTTCTTAATCTATTCACCAACAAAATATAAATTTCTCTATCTTAACCAACATAACACAAAATTTAGTTTATTTTAATTTAATTTTATATCATAATGATGTAATATTATTTTTTTTATATTATAATGGTACAGTGGTTTTTAAATTTGTGTCATTTAGATACTTTTTCCTATTTATTTGCTATTGATTTGTGTGAAAAAAATGCATAGGATTAATTTTATGGTCTTCAATACTACAAGTTAAATTTGTAGATTTAACGTGTAATACCTAAATTTTTAATAAGGAATTATTATGAATTAATATGTTAATTCATTAAAATTTCTTATGTAAATTAAAGTTTAAGTTATAATTTTAACTTAAAGTTATGAAATGAATTTTTATAATATGACAATTATTAATTTTGTCACGTAGAGTAAGCTTAGGTCATATATTATTGTTCAAAAAGGTTTGAATAGTAAAAAAGCGACCAATTAATGCATAGCTAGAAAAGTTGTGAAATCACTAAATACATCATTTCAATAGTTTTAATAGTATGGGAATTAGCGGTCTTAAGGTTTTCCTAGGCAGGATTTTTCTACATATAAAATGTTGTATCGAGCATTTGATATCAACTTTTTATTTAGATAAAAATTAGATTGTCTAACTTTTTACAAATAAAATTTAGATAGATTACCTTTTTCAATATTGGAACTTAGTGGATAAATCCTGATATCATATAAGATTTTGACTGAGTTTGTAGATTTAATGTGTAATACCTAAATTTTTTTATAAGGAATTATTATTAATTAATAAGTTAATTCATCAAAATTTATTATGTGAATTAAAGTTTAGGTTATAATTTTAGATTAAAGTTATGGAATTAATTTTTATAATGTGACAATTATTATTAACTTTTATAAGAGTCGGAAGAAATCCTTCGAGGCCCTTCAAGGAGTCCTCCCCAAGGAAGTTCTAGTTCTGTTCTCCCGCGGAAACTCCAATCGTTAAGGTAGTTTTCTGATTGAAACTCTAGTTATTATTCTTTTATTTAAATTTTTTTTTATATGTTAATATATAAAAAATTTTAGAGCTGGTAGTTTGACAATATAGAGTTTGTGCTTGTTCATAAGAATATGTTCATGTTTTTATCATGGGTAATTAGAAATTTTAGAAATCAAACCTAAATTGGAGATTCTAAACGTCAATCTATTCGTTAAAAATTTTAGAAGTTTAAATGAGTTTCTATTAGATGGAAACTACTAAGGAAATTTAGAAAAACTATGGAACATTGAACTATGGTATTTATGTATGTATTTCAAAATTTTCTGGAAGTGAAATTTTGATTTTTCGATGAAAATTGTTAAAACCTATCAAGTTTCGGGTTTTTGGAAACATGAAGTATTTATGGTCAAATTTAGACCATGAACATAAAAAATTTAGACAACATGTAGAAGAACATGTTCTGTGAAGAAACTTTTGTCAAATTCTCGACAGTTTGGAGGATATGATTTTTCAAAATTTGTTCAAAACAGGGGAAATTTGGAGGTCAAAAACCAAATTTGGCCACTACAGCCCAGGGCCCAGCCCTTGGGCGCTGCAGCGTTGCATGGGTTGCAGCAGTAGGGCCGCAGCACCAGGCCAACGGAAAAAGAAAAAAAAAAAGCTGGAAATTTTTAAAAATATATTATAGGGTATTTAAAGCCAAACTTTTTACAAAATAATAAGATGAGGTTGGATTTAAAAGCTTTAGATCCAATTTTTCTTAGTAAAAATGTATGATTTAGATTTTGAAATACACTATAATCCGATAACCATAGCTTATGTAGATTAAATCTTAAATTCTTTTTGAAAGGGAAGTTAGGATTAATCTTATCTAAAGAGTATAAAAAATTAATACTCAACTTGGATAAATTTTAGGAATGGAACTTTGACTGGGGCCTAGAAGGAAATGTTCTTTCCTATGAGCAAGGTAAGTATAAACCTCGTTTACAGTATGAAAATATTATTATTTTCAAACTATGTATTAGGCACATTCGCTATTAGGAATGTTTTGCCTATGTTCATAAAGTAATAATATGTATGCTATAAATTACGTGACTGCTATGGTATGTTAGGATATGCCATAATCATGTCTATGCCACAAGTATATCTATGCCATGGTTCACAAATATGCCACATTTGCATACTTGCCACGCTTTTACTAGCATGCTATGTAAATGACGTACTTTTCATTTATGCCATGATTTCAAATTTATTATGACATGGATTATTATATCATGCCATTGCATCATAACTAATAAGTTTAAAATTAAGGAACATAAGCCTTAGATCTAGTTTTTGAATAAGACTTCAAGTTAGAGTATGATTCAGGCACACTCAAATTCAATTAAGTTAAAAGGCTAAGACTAATTCACAACAAGTTAGAGTGTCGTACCCATCTTCCACGAGGGGAGGATCTTCTCATGTCATGTTATGTTTTGGTTTAAAATCTAGATTAATTCCTAGATTTGTTAGGGACTTTGAAAGACCTAAATTTTTTCAAAATGCACACACGTAGTACGTACACATAAGGGCTCAAAGATGAGCAAGATATAATGGAAAATAAGATATCCATTAATGAACAAAATTGGACTACATCTTAGATTCCATAATCAGAGCATGCATCCTTATATGAAGTTTATGTTCATTTTCAATGCGAGAATTATGTTTGTATTTGCTGCGTGAAAGCACATTAGTCATATTCATATTGTTGGTAAACAACCTATGGCATAATGCTTGAGGACAAATGCAAATGGAGATGTTGAGCTGAATGCGGTGTGGAATACCACTACACATTTTTATTTCGCAAAATTGTTTTAAAAATTATTATCATCATGTTTTAAGATTCTATAGCTATATATATACATAAGTAATGAAGTTTATGACATGTAAGGTCATATGAAAGAAAAAATATATATATTTTCGTTAGATGTGATAAGTATGCGACAAAGGTTTTCATGATAAGTTACAAAATATATATATATATATATTCTGAGATTTTCAGTACTCAAGCCAAAGTATTTTAATTATTATAAGTAAAGATTTAATTTAATCAGTAATGTAATGACTTATGTAGGCAGGTCGTTACATAACGACATAGAGATAGTGATGGCTTCCCGAAACTCCATTCTCTAATGTGCAGCCAAAAAGGCGGCAACGAAAATGTTTTAGTTTCAGAACTATGTATGAGCATATTAGACGACATTACTAGAAAAAAAGACGGAACTAAGAATTGAATTTCTGTGTTCTGAAAATTTGTACACTCACATTGGGCAACGATTTCTAGGAAAACATTGTCTAATATTTAGAAAGAAAAGGTGATGCGGAGAACTTCTATGTTTCAGATATTTATACACACACAAGGCGGTAGTGTTTTGAAAATCATTGTCAAATATAAGAAAAAAAGAATTTAAAAAGGCGGAGTTCTGGCAACTACAATTTTAGAACTCTCTTTCATCCCTTTCTCTCTCTAATTTAAAAACTCTAAAATTCTCTCAAGTTCCTTCCTATGTCTCTCTAAATTCCCAACCTCTCTCCTCTTCACTTTCTCGATCTATCTTGTTCCTTCTCCTCCCAAGTCTTAAAGTTTTGCTCCCAAATCCTCTCCCTCTTCCTCGCTCCCTTAAGCCCCACCATCTCTACGACCACCGCAACCGAGCCCACTTCCACCGTAACGGGAGTACCTTTAGAATCCTTACAATTTGTTTCTTTTAGTCAAGGGTTTTTGTTTTTGTTTTTGTTTTTTTTTGTTTTGTTTTGTTTTTTTTTTTGTTAGTTAAACTTTCTAGAAAAACTTTGTTATATGGTTTGGTATTTGGAGCATTCGGGTTAGTTTATATTGATGATAATTATGAGTAGGAGGGTTTGCGATATATATATTTTGAAAATCTTTATTCGTGTTTGTTTGATAAAGTATGATATTATTTTTAATTAGTTAATCATACTGTTGCTTGAGCAAGGAAATTTTTCTTTCTTTTTTTTGGCTTAAGTATTTTTTTAATCTTTTAAAGAAAGTTTTAATTATATGGTTTGCATGTGACTGTCGTTAAAGGTGGTAAATTCAATGAACGTTTCCACAACATTGTCAACATAAAATCTTTTTTTATAATGCTATCTTCTTGTTATGTTACGATCCATAGCGACACATTATAAATCTTTAGAGGAATTATCTGTTAAAGGTCGTTATTTTTTAGTGACACAAGTATTGTCAACTCTAAACATGTTTAACTATAACTAAAGTTTTAACTACAACTCGGCCATGCTAATCACGTCGTTATCGTGCTAAAATATCTTCAACGAAGACTTCCGAACATTTAAGTTAAAAGGCATGTTGTTTGTGATAACTAATCACAAAATTTTTGGACAATCACATAACACTACATACTTTGAGAACACCCAATGGTAGCGCGCGCATCATAGATCTTAGAATATTATTATATCAACAATATCAAATAATGCACTAATACGAAAAAAGAAAAAAAAAAGGAAAAATTATATTAAATCTCCCTCAATTATAGCACTAGTGTCAATATGTCTATCAAATTTCAAAGCGTAATTATTGTGCATCTGATTTATAATACATCTATAGATTCACCATCCAAACTTAAAAAACACTATTTTCTTTTTATGAAATAACATTAGTCATGAACAAAAGAACGGAAAATTTGTTAATTTCTTTTTGCCCTTCCAATTAGTTTATTTTAGAGGTGAGCAAAGACATTCATTAACCCTAAATATTAAGGGGGTATTTGGTTAATGAGTTTGGTTTAAGATTTTTAAGTTTTAATAGTAATTTTTCAGAAAAGACAAAAAACTTTTTCAGAAAAAGACAAAAATCATGATAAAAAAAGTAAAATTTAGTTTAAGTAGAGATATAAACCAAACTCACCCTAAGTCTGACACAAAATTAACTAATATATAAACACATATATATCAACTAATATATATACTTTTAACCTCTCAAAATCACTACCTATGTATATATATACACACACACGCGCACATGTGTAAATGAAGAATAGAATCTCTGAGAGCCCCTACCTGTGAGACCGTTGAAGTGAAGGCCCAGACCTCTGAGATTCTTCAAGGAGTCGAACTCCGGCGGAATTTTCCCCACCAAGTTGTTTTCACCTAAGTTCAGGAGCGTTAATCTGGTGCAGCGAGACAAGTTGGCAGCTGGAATTTCCCCAACCAGAGAGTTGTTTCCAAGATGCAGATATTCTAATCTGAAAAGACGGCCGATTTCTCGAGGAATTTCTCCGTCAAGGGTGTTGTTTTGCAGGTAAACATCCCTAAGGAAACTGAGGTTCCCTATGTGAGAAGATAGAGAACCGATAAGACCCGAAGAACTCAAGTCTAGGGCCGTTACTCTCCTGTGCTTTCTTCCACAAGTGACTCCTCTCCAGTCGCAGAAATGGAGAGAATCGTTCCACGAGACCATAACGCCTTGCGGGTCATGAATGATCTTCGATTTGAAGGCTAACAAGGAAAGACGGTCCGTCTCATTTCCGGCACTAGCGCTTGCAGAAGTACTTGCTATGGTGAGAATAGTGATGCAAAAGAGAAAAATAGACGACTTGGAGAAGTAAGGTTTTGAGATGTGACAGTTCGGAACTAAAACCACAAATCCCAGATAGGCTTGTCTTGCCATTTTTTTTTTCTTTAGATTTATGAGCTTCCTCTCATGTTCCTAACATTTTCTACACAGTTCTCCTAGTTTAGCCTAAAAAAAAAAAAAAAAAAAAACTTACTTACGATGTCGACATAACTTAAATAATAATAATAAAAAATAAATAAATAAATACTTACAATATCAACAGTATAAACTTTAAAGGATGAGATATGCATTAGCATGTACTTTCTTTTAAATACAGAAAATTAAAATGGAAAATATTGGTGAGTGGCTAGTTTTGTTTCACTCCTTTAGAAAAATTGTAAAATTTTTAGTTTTTTAGGTAAATGGTCTTTAAGAAAAAAAAAAAAAAAGCTCGTTTTTATGATAGTGAGCATGTATATTATTAATTCATATAAGTTAATAATTGGCTGATCACCAAATTTATCAGTGATAGACCATCAAGTAATCCGTCATTGATGGACCATTTAAAAAAAAAAAAAAAGAGAAGAGAAAAAAGTAAATAGAAGTTTTACATAATAATTGAAGTGGATAACATGTATTAAAAATGTTTGCAGTAAAAAAACAGTAAATAATAAATTTACCTATTAAATAATTAATTTATTTCTAATAAATTATTGTGTACCTAATAAATTTACTGTTTAATTCAAATATTTTAAAAATCTTACTATTTTGTTTAATTATTTGTATAGAAATACTAATTTCTCATTACGAGAGACAAATACTTTTTTTTTTTTTAAAGGACCATTTTCTGATATCTTATTGGTGCAGGTTGAGAAATTTCCCAACTTGGTTGGCGAGTATTGGAGACGTGTAGTCAAGGTCTTCGTAGCTATAGCTAGTGTGAAACCAAGACAACAAAGGTTGATGTGGTGATGGCCCACTCTACAATTAGCAATTTCTGAGAAAAATATATTAAACGTACGCTACAAGTCTCAATAACTCCTCCAGGTCAGAGATATATATGGGATTTCAACTCATACATTGACTCTGAATTCTTAAGAAATTGCAAGCTGGCCAACCCCACTTCCACATGTAGATTGTGAAGAAGAAGAGGCATGGTGGGTGATGTTAATTTCTGGAGATTTTTTTGGAAAATTTGTGGGACCAGGTTCACTCGTTGAGCTTCCACGAAAATCATTATCTTTTTGGTTTTAGCCCCCATCTATCACGCCGTCTTAAATAAAAAATTTTATATTTAAATTGATAATCCAAAATAAATTTGGTATTTGAGAGGAAAAATAAAAAGAATTGATGCAGATTTCCAAAAATAAAAAAAGGGGACGTCTATTGACACAACTCAATTTTTCTTAATATTCCACAATAACTCAAACAATTTTTAATTTAGATATATATAAGTTGAAATTACTTAATATGTACGTGCCTATTAAACTTGTTGAATTATTTATATTTTTATTGCGACCAATAGCTCTTTGATCAATATAAATTAAATAAAAAATCACATTATAGTTAAATATTTGAGAAATAAAAAGATGTTAAAAAGGCATACCTCATAAAATTTTTTTAATGGAACAATAAGAAGAAAAAATTATTTATGAAGATGATAAAATAATATCTTACAGGTTTTGTATGAAATTTTTAAATGGGGATGTATTTGAACAATTTTATGTTAATGTGGAACACATTAGTGGAAAAAGTATTTCAACAAAACGTGTCTAAATATAAATAAAACTTTAAGAGAAAAGTCAAGAAGGGGACCAATAAGAGAAGGAAAAAAAAAAAAAAAGGGGGGGGGGGGGGGGGGGGATGCCAAAAGAAAAGGTAAAAAATGACAAAGAAAAGTTGAACCAAAACAAATCATTTCGGTCGAAAAAAGAGGGGGCGGGAGGGACCATGGAAAATAAGTAACTTTTAGGGGAGAAGGCAAAAAAATAAAAATATAAAAAAAATAAAAGGACAACTGGAACTAATAAAAACAAAAACAGAACAAAAAAAATTCCATAATCTTTTGTCCTAGTTTTGATCCTTCTTTTTCCCACCTACAGATTGGAGACGCTTTGAACCTGTAAACTTCAAAATCATTCTCAGCTAGGAAAGAGATAATCAATTTAGAAAAGAACTTCTCGAAAGTATCACCGGGAAAGTGTCGAATGTCCTTTATGTATTTTTACATTTTCTACCATTATAAGTTTAGGGTAATAGTAGGATCCTTCACCTTAATTTTGGAGAATCAAAACTCCATTTGATCCTGGCCCTCCATGGTGATTTGGACGGATGATATTGATCAAGAGCAAGCATCTTGAAGGTTAACTGGTGCCAGTCATGTACTTGGTTACTTATGTGCTTTTCATTTTTGACAGATTAGCATAAGTTGGTGTCGTTTGTGTGAAGTTGGTGTGTAAGGCTTAAAACGTAGTGTCGTTTATGATAGAGTAAAAAAGGCCTTTCATGTTAAATATTGGGAGCAATTGAAGAGGTGCAATTGGAGGGTCATCATTAAGTTCTTTTTTGTTTTTGTTTTTGTTTTTTTTTGTTTTTGTTTTTGTTTTTGTTTTTTTGTTTTTTTGTTTTTTTTTTTTTTTGTGGTAGAGTTCTCAAGATGTTTGTTTGTTCCAAGGTTTTGAGGAAAATTGCAAGGTGAGATAGGGACATATCAAATATTGCATATATAGGAGTTTTGATTTTGTTTTTCATTTGGTCTAATCAGAATTTGTTAACAGTTATTTCTCCCCATCGACTTAATAGGAAATTTGAATATGAAATTTGGAAAAACAATCAAGTGGTAGTCGATAATTATTAAAAAAAAAAAAAATTGCATCCTAATATATGAGTTGTGTGATTTTTTTTTTTTTTGTCACATCATGATTTTGTTTCCTATAGGCAGCCCTATAATGTTTACCGGGACTGTCTTTTGTCCTTCAAGTGTATTTTGAAGAAACAATTCTTCAACCCTTTTGTGATTGATAGATATGATATGGATGGTTGCAGTTAATTGAAGGGTAAAATCCAAAACAGCAAACAAAGTTGAAGAAAATGGGTCATCAAACTATTGATTATTATTATTTGAGGAATGTTTAGTGCACTTGCTTGAACAGTCACTCACTCTCTTTTCCAAAAATTTACACGTGTCCCTTCATATAACTTTTGAAAGCCTGTTTCCTTGGTGATATAAAAGGAGTGTGCTGCATTTTTATTACAGAAATACCATTCTAGCTAAAGTGACCTCTCAATTCTTTTATTTTAAACTCTCTCTCTCTCTCTCTCTTTTTTCTTTTGTTTTTTTTCTTCCCTGGAAATTAAGCTTTCTACTTGTTTCCTCAATCTTTTTTCTTGAAGAGATTCCGTTGAGTTTTTACTGGTGAGTTTTATTGTAAAAATCAAAATTGGGAGACAAGATAAATTTAAAAAATCATCAGCCAGAAAGGAACGAGATTTCAAGGAGTAAAGTTTTCAAAATGCAAACTTGTCCACTCCTTGAACGGTCACCGATGAGGTACATGGCGCCTTACTTTTGTCGGTTGATAGTCCCATTGATTCTTGGGTGTTAAATTCAGGTGCTTCATTTTATACTACTACACACCACGAGATTATGGAGAATTATGTTGTTGGAAATCATGGAATGGTTTATCTGGCTGATGGTGAACCTGTAGACGTTGTTGCTTCATTTCATACTACTATACACCACGAGATTATTGTTAGTTTTTAGTTTTTGTTTTCTACAAAAGTTTGATAGATTGCATCTTCAATCATCAAGAAGAGAAGGAGAAGAAGATTAAAGAAAAATTCTTGTAGACTTGTGACAACTCCAAAAGAGGTTTTTCTTCCTATTTTCTTGTCTTTTTATTTTTGTAATTTAAGAATGCTTAAACCTTTATTTTGTGGGATTTTATATTTATTTATGAATTAGTTTTCTTTTTCTAGGATTGCAATTTGAACTCAACATATAGTTTGAATTTATTTACTTTCTCTCTTGACTTTATTAATTGATATCGGATTGTTTGTTTTATCTTATGCTTAATAATTCTAATTAATTGGCCACTAATTAGATTGATTTGGTAACCCTAATGAAATTGAAAAAGGGAATTTTGTGTTTAGCATTAGATAGAATGACATATGATCTATGTGCGGAACCCTTGAGTTTATGTAGGATAGAAATATACCTATGTAACATGTGTAAGCACAGAGAGAGCCAATGCTTAATGAATTTTTCTTAATCTAACTCTCATAAGGATATAATGTAATGATCCGCCTAGCACAGGCCGTTACCGTACATACATACATACAATCATACATAGCTTATACAAACTTACTTAATTAATATGTGAAACACAGCGGAAATTTTTTTTTTATAAGGCGTATATACAAATACGGAACATAAAACGTGAGCAATAATATTAGTTGTGCATACTACTCAGTAGTCATAATTAAACATGCCATAATATTAACATAAATAACAAAACGCGTAGCGGTCTCCACTTCCCACTATTCACAGTGCCCGGCCACGCGATTCCACCTTGCATCATTAATTGCCAGCAGGTTGTTTACCTATAGCACAAACTTAACACAATGAGCTTTCGCTCAGCAAGTACAACTCCTATACCGCGACTCATAATCTTATATTATAACATAACATCATTTTATTGCATATACTTCAAGACATATAGTATGCATGAACCAATTATGTTCATATTATGCTTATTTATTTCTGCATCTCTTATTCTACTTAGGGGCCCTTAACATGTGTGTTCGTACCTGGCGCGCAACTATGAATTGATTGGGGCAGCCAAACCAAATCCAACTCAACCCACAGTCCAACCCGACCTGGTGTGGGTGGCACGACACAGGCAACTTATCGCCTTTACCTATTTTCCATCTTATCATTCTTAATCGTGTCATACATGATCCCATTTCGTGAACATACTGTTCGATGTCATTTTATCATTATTCATATGCATTTCATATAGCTCGTAAGCATACATTGCTTACTTAACACATTTCATAGCATAGACTTAATACATACATATAACATAGCATCGCATCATAACACATAGCATATCAATTACCTCTAGGTAAGTATACAACTAATAGCCTATGCTGTAGGCGGCATTGTACTTACCTTGTCTATGTCTGGCGATATGCTGTTCCACCTCGGGGCTCAGCTGCAGGTTATATCCTGCTTAATCGAAAGACTAGTTAATATTCTAGTCTATGACCATAATATGTTGGTTATCCACCAACATTCATGCAATGCATTGGCTATATGTCCCCCTATTTTAAATCATGTTATGAGTAGTTACTCTAAGTAACCTTATCTACTTGAGTGACGATAGTCGCTCTAACGAGCTTTTATTATGTCCTAGTAGGTTACGTTGGATAACCTTTCCTACTAATCACATGTGAGAGCGTAAAGGGTTAGGCCAACACCTAACCTCGAGCTTATCGTTCCTAATCCATATTAGGTTAACCGGAGTTAACCTCTAAGGTTACTAAACTAAAGTCAACCCTCCTTTGGGTCAACCTCGGGCTTTGGGGCTAAGCCCTGTGATTCGGGTATATCTTCCCGGTCACCGTTCGTCTTAACTATTTACCTTGCAAACCATGAACTTGAATATCGTAATTTTTTTTTTCTTTATCCTTGAAAAAGCTTTTGGCACTTGAGCCTAAAAACTGCTATAATTCCCCTTAAAAATCCTTGAATCTTAAAACAGGGTTTATAAAATGTTTGAAGGTTAGAAACTGCTTTTGGAACAGTTTCTGTGTTCAAAACAATGTTTAAGACAGGAAAAACTATTTCTTCCTAACTGGTTCTAGAAAATCCTGTACAGGAATTTCTTGATCCCTACACAGTTTTCAGATTTCAATTTATAGTTTAAAATCCTTTTAGAATTAGAAAAAGTTTTCTTCATGAAAGTTCTAGCTCTCGAAGAGATCCAAAACTTTTGTGTTTTACAAAAATTCTGATTCCGCTTAGTTCAGTACCAGTTTTAATTTGAATTCGGGTGATCATAAAAACTGCGTCCAGATGGACCATCTTCGGTTTTTCATAAAAACGGAGGCCTTTGGAACCTCATTTTGAGAAACGGTTCACACTGCCCCCTAGGAAAGATCCTGTTCTACAACTTTTGTGTTTTACATTTTTGCCCATTCGGCCTCTAAAGGCCTGCAACTACCAGTTTCCTGAGACTGACCAGTTTGGAACCCGAATTGGTAGCCTTACTTACTATAATTGATTTACGTCTTAATTTGCGGTTTCTACCTCAACCGACCACTTCGGGAGCCTAATAACAAATCATGCAGCGTTTCTAACGTCTTGCATGTCCCAACATGCAAACCCAACACGTTCATGCAGCCCATAGAAACCAAACCCTAACCTAGGGTTGCATGGCTAGCATTGCACAAACCATTCCATACATTCCATTACATACCAAAATAAATTCAAATCATACATTCACATGCTCATTCATACCCTAAGGGACATATAACCTCATGTAAGATTTTTAGCATGCAATCCTAGCATACCAAACCAACATAAGCATATTAATGAGCATAAAGGAACCAAACCACTTTAGCAACCTAATCAAGCACTTTAAGGGCATAAAAACTAAATTAGTGAGCTTATGCTCTTACAAACATTAACTTGAACAAATACATTTAAATCTTGACTTAAAAACTCAATTGAAATAAGATTTAGGCTTTTTGGAAAAATTACCTTAAATAGATGGGGTTTGGCTCTAGGACTTGAACCAAATCTCACAACCTTGACTCTAAGCTCCTACAACCGGTTTTGGCTCACCAAATGGACACCAACTTGGCTGTTTTTAGGCTCAACTTTGTCTCCCTCTAATGCACGGCTACAGCACCTAAATTACACCAAAAATCTGAAAATTTTTCTCTTGGTTTCTTGTACAAACCCGTGGGCTTCCTAGGAAGAAAAATGGTTTCGAAAACTTACCCCAAGCTTGCTCGGTTGAAACCCGAACTCTCCCCTAGAGTTTTCCTTCAATCTTTGAACTTTTTTTCTCTCTTTCCCCTGTTCACAGCCCACGGCCACAGCCCTACACAATGGTTGGAAAATTTTTCCTCACTTCCCTCTTGCTTCCTCACACAAACCGAACACTACCACCAACTTGGTTCAAGAAAATTTTCAGATTTCTTTCTCACTCTCACTCTCGGTTTTCATGCAGAAAATTGGGCATAATAAGGTTGCATTTTCTGATTTAAAATGGGTGGAGGGCAGCCCTATTTATGGGCAATGTGGGACTCAAAATTTCTCACCTTTTGACCCCAAAATTTTTGAAATTTTTCACTAAAACCCCCCATTTGGCCGGCTGTCATTGAGTGGGAAATAAGCAAGAAAAAGCTAGAACAAGACACATGTCTTGTGTGGATTTGCTCTCCAAAAAGTGATGATGTCATAATTAAAAAAAATTATGATGTCATAAATAAAAATGCTTGTTTGTCACATTTTTCCTATAAACAGTATAATTTGAACTTAACATAGATAAATCTAATACTGTGTTGTACTAATACACAGTATTAATATTTTATAATGTCATAAAAATTTTATCTATGAAAAATCGGGTTGAAAAATTTTTTCTTTATTTTCTCAAACCCTTTTGCCCTGTACCCAATTTTGCGTGCTTGATTTTTCTATAGTGGTTTTAGTTCTCAATTATGTCATCTTATCTAAGAAAATGAGTTTTCGCAGTATTTTTCCCATACTGCATATCACAAAATTGTACTGTTAGGGTTTTGACCATTTTGGTCAAACTTTGACTTTTCCGGGTCAAAGTTGACTTTTTTGGTCAACCCTTTGACTTTCCTAGAATGATGTAAATTTCATCTCTCTTCATCCGAAAAGACCATATATCAATCAAAACAAGCATACTTGAGTCTTACAAAATTGTAAGAGCTCGTAACACATAATAGAGTCCTGAAACGAACTCTTTCATAAATGCCGATACGGCATGCATTTAATTCTTTTAAAAAGGAAATAGTAACATAGAAAAAATCGAGCTTTACAATCTACCCTCCTTAAAAATTTTCGTCCTCGAAAATCAGAACAACTCGGGGTAGTTCTTCCTCATCTCATCTTCTAGTTCCCAGGTTGCTTCCTCGACCCTATGGTTTCGCCATAAGACCTTAACCATGGGAATAGTTCTATTTCTTAAAACCTTATCTTCCTGATCGAGAATTCTAACGGGTCTCTCCTCGTAAGTTAGATCAGTCTGAACCTCTACCGGTTCCTGACTGAGTAGGTGGGAAGGGTCTGGAACATACTTCTTGAGCATTGAAACGTGAAAAACGTTATGCATCGATGCCAACTCCGGCGGTAGAGCAAGCATATACGCAACCTTCCCAATCCTTTCGAGGATTTCAAACGGCCCCGTGTACCGTGGACTGAGCTTCCCTTTCTTGCCGAATCTCATTACCCCCTTCATAGGGGCAATTTTGATGAAAACAGCATCTCCGACTTGAAACTCTAACGGTCTTCGACGTTGGTCAGCATAGCTCTTCTGTCGGCTAAAAGCTACGTCGAGCCTTTGCCTGATCTTCTTGATATCCTCGGACGTCTTTTCGATGAAGTCCGTAGTTTGTAGCTGCTTCTGTCCAACTTCTTGCCAATGGAGAGGTGATCGACATTTTCGTCCATATAATGCTTCAAAAGAGGCCATCCCAATTGATGCATGGTAACTGTTGTTGTAGGAAAACTCGATCAGTGGTAGCTTCTCATCCCAATTTCCTTTGAAATCCAAGACACAGGATCTTAACATATCTTCTAGTGTCTGGATGGTTCTTTCCGATTGCCCATCTGTCTGGGGGTGAAATGCCGTACTAAACTTCAATTTCGACCCCATAGCGGCGTGAACACTCGTCCAAAATCGCGAGGTGAAGCGTCCATCATGATCTGAGATGATCAATTTTGGCACTCCGTGTAGCCTAACAACCTGAGTTATGTAGATTCCTGCCAATCTTTCCACTGAAAAAGTTGTTTTAATCGCAACAAAGTGAGCGGATTTGGTCAATTTGTCAACAATGACCCAAATCGCATCGTTCCCACTTGTCGTCCTAGGCAGTCCTACTACAAAATCCATCGTAATTTGCTCCCATTTCCATTCAGAGAGCTCGATTTTCTGCAATTCGCCTCCTGGATGGCGATGTTCTGCCTTAACTTTTTGACAAGTCAAGCATTTTGACACGAAATCTGCTATTTTGTTCTTCATGTTGGGCCACCAATAGATCTCTCGGAGATCTTTATACATCTTGGAAGCTCCTGGATGCACAGAATATGGCGTCCTATGTGCCTCTGACATGATTTGATCCTTCAAATCTTTCACGTCCGGTACATAAATTCTCCCTTGGAAGTAGATAACTCCATCCTCAGAAGTCTTGAATTTCGTTTTCTCTTCGTCGAACAGTTGCGCTTTGAGCAGTGAGGAATCCCTTCCTTGATGTGCCTTAATAGAGTCTAGCAAGTCCGACTTAAGAGTTAGCGAAGACAGTCTTCCCGTTATCATCTCTAAGTTGAAGTCCGCAATTTCCCGTTGCAGAGGTTTAGGAAAGGCCTCAATAGACATCAGCATGCCTATTGACTTCCTACTTAACGCGTTGGCTACCCTATTTGCCTTCCTAGGGTGGTAAAGGATTTCGCAGTCGTAATCCTTTACTAACTCTAACCATCTGCGCTGCCTCATATTCAACGCCTTCTGAGTAAAAATATACTTGAGGCTCTGGTGATCCGTGTAGATTTCGCATCTGTTCCCGTACAGGTAATGCCTCCAAATCTTGAGTGCGAAGACTACTGCTGCTAGTTCCAAATCGTGCGTAGGATAATTTCTCTCATGATTCTTCAGTTGTCGCGACGCATAAGCTACTACCTTCCCATTCTGCATCAGGACAGCTCCTAATCCATTCTTAGAAGCATCATTGTAAATCACGAAATTTCCTGCTTCTACATCAGGAATTACTAGCACAGGCGCGCTTGCCAGCCTCCTTTTAAGCTCCTGGAAATTCTCCTCGCATTTAAGAGTCCATTCAAACTTCTCCTTTCTAGTGAGGGTGGTAAGAGGTGCTGCGATCTTCGAAAACCCCTCTACGAACCTCCGGTAATATCCGGCTAACCCTAGGAAACTTCTTATCTCCGTAACGTTCCTGGGTGCTGGCCATAGGCTAACTGCTTCCACCTTTGCAGGATCTACGGAAATTCCCTCTTTGGTCACCACATGCCCCAAGAAATGAACTTTTTCCAGCCAAAATTCACACTTGGTGAATTTAGGGTACAACTGATGTTGCCTTAGCATTTCCATCACCAACCTAAGGTGATGTTCATGCTCCTCCTTGGACCTTGAATAGATCAAAATATCGTCAATGAAGACGATTACGAATTTATCCAAGTATTCCTTGAACACTCGGTTCATGAGATCCATAAAAGCGGCGGGGGCATTGGTCAATCCAAATGGCATGACTAGGAACTCGTAGTGCCCATAGCGCGTTCGGAAAGCTGTTTTGGAGATGTCTGACTCCTTGATCTGAAGCTGATGGTAGCCTGAACGTAGATTGATCTTTGAAAACACAACCGCTTCCCTGAGTTGATCGAAAAGATCGTCAATTCTCGGAAGATGGTACTTATTCTTAATCGTGATCTTGTTGAGCTCTCGGTAGTCTATGCACATACGTAGAGATCCATCCTTCTTCTTTACAAACAGGACGGGTGCTCCCCATGGGGAGTGACTCTGTCTGATGAACCCTTTGTCCAACAGCTCCTGTAGCTGTACTTGCAATTCTCTTAGTTCTGCGGGTGCCATCCTATATGGTGCTTTCGATACCGGTGCGACTCCGGGTAGCAACTCGATTTCGAACGAAATTTCACGTTCTGGCGGAAGTCCGGGTAACTCTTGTGGAAAGACATCCACGTATTCCCTTATAATGGGAACATCTTCCGGTGTTAGCTCTTTCTCATGGTCCTTATTTACCATATTCGCTAAATACCCCTGACATCCATTTGCTAGCATCTTCCATGCTCTTATTGCCGAAACAAGCTTAGTGGCGGAATTTCGGGGTTGTCCGTGGAAGTTAAACTCATCCTTATCGTTCGGGCTAAACATCACACAACGCTTTCTACAGTCAATCCTAGCGTTGTATCTTCCTAAGAAATCTATCCCCAAGATCACATCGAAATCATGGAGTTTGATTGCGATGAGATCTGCAAGTAATTCTCTGCCACAAATACTAACGGGGACATTTTGGATCCAGAAGTTGGACCACAAAATTTCTCCTAATGGCAAAGAAGCGTTGAAAGGTTGATCTACCCTATCTACACTGTTTCCTAATTTCTGAGCGAACTCCATCGATATGAACGAGTGAGTAGCGCCAGAATCAAACAACGCAATCACATCATAGGTGGTGATAGAAATCTGACCTGTCACCACATGTGATGTTCCTGCCTCGGCATCTCCTCTTGTGTATGCGTAGATCCTAGCCTGAGGTTCAGGCGCCTCCAATCTTCCTTGTGCCACTGGAGGTACCTCAAGCTTGGCTTGAACTGCGTGCAATTGGCGTTGGTTGGGGTTCCGATTCTGGTACTGGGGTTGCTGATTCGAGTTATTCTGGGGACAGCTTCTTACGTAATGTCCTTCCTTGCCACAAATGTAGCAAGTATTTGTCCCCCTCCTACAGACTCTAGGGTGCTTCTTCCCACAGCTTTCACATGTGGGGTAGCTGAAATTATTCCCCTCATTTCCCCGGTTATTCCTTTTCTGGGGGAAGTTTCGCTGCTGGCCCTGACCGTTGAAATTTCCTTTCCGCTTATTTTTCCCAAACTGTTTGGGACTTTGGGCGGAGTTGCTAGCCTGACCCTTCGAGTTCGCCTCTGAGCCTTGTCGAGGTTGCGTTGACTTAGCAGCAGTCTTTTCCTCCTTCTTAGCTTTAAAGATCTGAGCCCCGGCTTCTTTGTCTCGGTTGATCCAATACTCGGCTCGTATGGCTCGACTTACACAGTCTGATACTGTTCTTGGCGGACTACTGCCAGCACTGACTTGCTTGGCAATGTCTATCCTAAACATTTTCATCATCAGACGCACCTTTTCTACCTCATTCGGCACTAGGTTTGGACATAATCGTGCAAGTTGCTCAAACCTCCTGATGGCTTCCATTACCGTCAACGTCCTTTGCTTGAAGTTGGTGAATTCGTCTTGTTGTACTGCAAGTACCTCTCGGTTGTAGTACATGGCATGAAATTCGTTCACAAAATCCTGCCAGGTCATAGCCATAATATCCCGGCGCAGTTGCACTGTCCTCCACCAGTGCCTTGCATCTTTCTTAAGAGCAAATGAAGCACAAAGTACTTTTTCTTGCTCCGTGAGTCTCATGAAGTCCAAGATAACCTGGATGTCTATAAGCCAGTTATCGGCTGCAACTGGATCCGTAGGACCTTCAAACTCGGGTGCTTTAATTCGCCCAAAGCGTTCGTATAGCAGATCCTCACGTACGGGCGGCAGATTAACTTGTACTCCGGCGGGTGCCATCGGAATCTCAGCATTCCGAGGGATTTCCGGTGGGACTTCAGGTTGGACATTGGGCACCTGAGGTACCACTGGGGGAACTGGGGGTGCTTGCTGTGGAACTTCTTGGACTCGCGGTCCTTGGTTCGCTCGAGCTAATTGCTCGCGAAGCGTAATCATCTCTTGTTGCTGTGCCAGCAACTGCTGTTGTAAGTTAGCTACCAGAGTTGCTAAATCCGGCTGAGGCGGATTTGCAAGTGCGTTCCGGCGTGTACGTACCATCTTCTAACTTCCTATTTAAGAAAAGATATTTTCATACTATCAATATCTTTTCTTTCATGCAGATCTTTATGTATCATACTATATAACATCGTATTTTGACGTAAACATTTATATCGTACATAACGTCATACCATTTCACTTATCATACCATAACTTAATAACATGTCCGTATCATACTAGATACTTTTCAAAACCATACCATAACTCTTGTCATATATCCCGTGTCTACACGGTCTCTTTGTACAATTTCAAAAGTACACCATAGTGCCAAAAGTACATAGTTTAAAAGTACATACATATTTTCAAAATACATAATACTGTACAGACATATACATGGCCAAAATCCTGGATGGAAGTATCTCACACTTTACCATCGTACATATGTACAGCCTAACGTCCGAATAACAAACTATATAATTAGTCCTACTGTCTCAAAAAGAAATGTACAAAACAGCCCTAGATCTAGACTATGATCTCGAGCGAAAGCATGGATGTGTCGGAGTCAGAATCCTGGTCTGCAGCCTCATCCAACGGAAACTCCTCAGGGTCATCGAGGTCATCGTGATCCTCTACCCAGTCCCAACCACCCTGATCAGGCTCCGGCTCTAACTCCTCATCATCGTCCTCATTGTCTTCGTCATCGCTGGAGATATCGATGATCGGGGGATCCTCCGGGGCTGGCGGATCGATCTCTATCACATCGTCGTCCGAGGCCTCCTCAGCGTCCATCGGATCCGCAGCCTCTTGGGCTGGGACCTCCTGCACTGGTACGGCTGGTATCGGGTCCTCCGGAAACAAGGGCCCTACCTCGTACTGTGGCTCCCTCTGCCCGGCGTCATCTGCAGAGCCTGAGAACCACTGGCGTGATCCTCTGGGCGTACTACCTGGGCTATGGTCTCGGCCTCTAAGATGTCATCAATATAACTGCTGACTGTCATCTCCGGGGTAGGTGATGGAACGAATGTGCGAATACGGGCCGGCACTCCGTTCCGTAGAATTGTTAACGCCTCCATCTCGGGCATCAGAATATCCGAGGGAACGTATGGGAGCATCGTCTCCTGGAACCTCCAGCAATAGTGACTCATCGTCTCCCCCGGGTACGTGTGCCAGTCCTGCGAGAGCCTCTGGAAGCGGGAGTGTCGCATGTCCCTGTAGATCACAGGGTCACGGACAGGCTCATCGATCCTCCGAGCAGGTAGCGGTCCATATCGAGTGAGTACGATAGTCCGAAAATGCACTCACGTACAACTGGGCATCTGAATCTCTCCCAAAGTAACCCACCACATCCTAGAATCTCCAACCAGGCACCTACTGGCGAGGGTGACCTGTAGATGTGCCTCGATGTGGCAGATCTCAAAAATCTGCTCCATGTCGTGTAACCATGCTCCTATCAACACCGATCGTCTCGTACTGTCAAAGTATAAAGGCTACGACCGATAGAATGCAGCGACGGCGTCTCGATCCTCCTCTACTTGGATCGGGTCCATGATATCGTGTCTAACATACATAACTTTAAACATAAGTATCTTGGCATATACATAGAAATAAAATAAATCTAGTACTTACTTGCAATGGTGGAGGCGATGGCAGGCAAATGTGAATTCATGTCGCAAGGAAACCGCTCTGCTGCCAACTCTGTAACGACCCGCCTAGCACAGGCCGTTACCGTACATACATACATACAAACTTACTTAATTAATACGTGAAACATAGCGGAAATTTTTTTTTTATAAGGCGTATATACAAATACGGAACATAAAACGTGAGCAATAATATTAGTTGTGCATACTACTCAGTAGCCATAATTAAACATGCCATAATATTAACATAAATAACAAAACGCGTAGCGGTCTCCACTTCCCACTATTCACAGTGCCTGGCCACGTGATTCCACCTTGCATCATCAATTGCCAGCAGGTTGTTTACCTACAGCACAAACTTAACACAATGAGCTTTCGCTCAGCAAGTACAACTCCTATACCGCGACTCATAATCTTATATTATAACATAACATCATTTTATTGCATATACTTCAAGACATATAGTATGCATGAACCAATTATGTTCATATTATACTTATTTATTTCTGCATCTCTTATTCTACTTAGGGGCCTTTAAAATGTGTGTTCGTACCTGGTGCGCAACTATGAATTGGTTGGGGCGGCCAAACCAAATCCAACTCAACCCACAGTCCAACTCGACCTGGTGCGGTTGGCACGACACAGGCGACTTATTGCCTTTACCGATTTTCCATCTTATCATTCTTAATCGTGTCATACATGATCCCATTTCGTGAACATACTGTTCGATGTCATTTTATCATTATTCATATGCATTTCATATAGCTCGTAAGCATACATTGCTTACTTAACACATTTCATAGCATAGACTTAATACATACATATAACATAGCATCGCATCATAACACATAGCATATCAATTACCTCTAGGTAAGTATACAACTAATAGCCTATGCTGTAGGCGGCGTTGTACTTACCTTGTCTATGTCTGGCGATATGCTGTTCCACCTCGGGGCTCAGCTGCAGGTTATATCCTGCTTAATCGAAAGACTAGTTAATATTCTAGTCTATGACCATAATATGTTGGTTATCCACCAACATTCATGCAATGCATTGGCTATATGTCCCCCTATTTTAAATCATGTTATGAGTGGTTACTCTAAGTAACCTTATCTACTTGAGTGACGATAGTCGCTCTAACGAGCTTTTATTACGTCCTAATAGGTTACGTTGGATAACCTTTCTTACTAATCACATGTGAGAGCGTAAAGGGTTAGGCCAACACCTAACCTCGAGCTTATTGTTCCTAATCCATATTAGGTTAACCGGAGTTAACCTCTAAGGTTACTAAACTAAAGTCAACCCTCCTTTGGGTCAACCTCGGGCTTTGGGGCTAAGCCTTGTGATTCGGGTATATCTTCCCGGTCACCGTTCGTCTTAACTATTTACCTTGCAAACCATGAACTTGAATATCGTAATTTTTTTTTTCTTTATCCTTGAAAAAGCTTTTGGCACTTGAGCCTAAAAACTGCTATAATTCCCTTTAAAAATCCTTGAATCTTAAAACAGGGTTTATAAAATGTTTGAAGGTTAGAAACTGCCTTTGGAACAGTTTCTGTGTTCAAAACAATGTTTAAGACAGGAAAAACTGTTTCTTCCTAACTGGTTCTAGAAAATCCTGTACAGGAATTTCTTGATCCCTACACAGTTTTCAGATTTCAATTTATAGTTTAAAATCCTTTTAGAATTAGAAAAAGTTTTCTTCATGAAAGTTCTAGCTCTCGAAGAGATCCAAAACTTTCGTGTTTTACAAAAATTATGATTCCGCTTAGTTCAGTACCAGTTTTAATTTGAATTCGGGTGATCATAAAAACTGCGTCCAGATGGACCATCTTCGGTTTTTCGTAAAAACGGAGGTCTTTGGAACCTCATTTTGAGAAACGGTCCGCGCAGGCCCATAGGAAAGACCCCGTTCTACAACTTTTGTGTTTTACATTTTTGTCCATTCGGCCTCTAAAGGCCTGCAATTACCAGTTTTCTGAGACTGACCAGTTTGGAACCCGAACTGGCAGCCTTACTTACTAGAATTGATTTACGTCTTAATTTGAGGTTTCTACCTCAACCGACCGCTTCAGGAGCCTAATAACAAATCATGCAGCGTTTCTAACGTCTTGCATGTCCCAACATGCAAACCCAACACGTTCATGCAGCCCATAGAAACCGAACCCTAACCTAGGGTTGCATGGCTAGCATTGCACAAACCATTCCATACATTCCATTACATACCAAAATAAATTCAAATCATACATTCACATGCTCATTCATACCCTAAGGGACATATAACCTCATGTAAGATTTCTAGCATGCAATCCTAGCATACCAAACCAACATAAGCATATTAATGAGCATAAAGGAACCAAACCACTCTAGCAACCTAACCAAGCACTTTAAGGGCATAAAAACTAAATTAGTGAGCTTATGCTCTTACAAACATTAACTTGAACAAATACATTTAAATATTGACTTAAAAACTCAATTGAAATAAGATTTAGGCTTTTTGGAAAAATTACCTTAAATAGATGGGGTTTGGCTCTAGGACTTGAACCAAATCTCACACCCTTGACTCTAAGCTCCTACAACCGGTTTTGGCTCACCAAATGGACACCAACTTGGCTGTTTTTAGGCTCAACTTTGTCTCCCTCTAATGCACGGCTACAGCACCTAAATTACACCAAAAATCTGAAAATTTTTCTCTTGGTTTCTTGTACAAACCCGTGGGCTTCCTAGGAAGAAAAATGGTTTCGAAAACTTACCCCGAGCTTGCTCGGTTGAAACCCGAACTCTCCCCTAGAGTTTTCCTTCAATCTTTGAACTTTTTTTTTTCTCTCTTTCCCTTGTTCACAGCCCACGGCCACAGCCCTACACAGTGGCTGGAAAATTTTTCCTCACTTCCCTCTTGCTTCCTCACACAAACCGAACACTACCACCAACCTGGTTCAAGAAAATTTTCAGATTTCTTTCTCACTCTCACTCTCGGTTTTCATGCAGAAAATTGGGCATAATAAGGTTGCATTTTCTGATTTAAAATGGGTGGAGGGCAGTCCTATTTATAGGCAATGTGGGACTCAAAATTTCTCACCTTTTGACCCCAAAATTTTTGAAATTTTTCACTAAAACCCCCCCTTTGGCCGGCTGTCATTGAGTGGGAAACAAGCAAGAAAAAGCTAGAACAAGACACATGTCTTGTGTGGATTTGCTCTCCAAAAAGTGATGATGTCATAATTAAAAAAAATTATGATGTCATAAATAAAAAGGCTTGTTTGTCACATTTTTCCTATAAACAGTATAATTTGAACTTAACATAGATAAATCTAATACTGTGTTGTACTAATACACAGTATTAATATTTTATACTGTCATAAAAATTTTATCTGTGAAAAATCGGGCTGAAAAATTTTTTCTTTATTTTCTTAAACCCTTTTGCCCTGTATCCCAATTTTGCGTGCTTAATTTTTCTATAGTGGTTTTAGTTCTCAATTATGTCATCTTATCTAAGAAAATGAGTTTTTGTAGTATTTTTCTCATACTGCATATCACAAAATTGTACTGTTAGAGTTTTGACCATTTTGGTCAAACTTTGACTTTTTCGGGTCAAAGTTGACTTTTTTGGTCAACCCTTTGACTTTCATAGAATGATGTAAATTTCATCTCTCTTCATCCGAAAAGACCATATATCAATCAAAACAAGCATATTTGAGTCTTACAAAATTGTAAGAGCTCGTAACACATAATAGAGTCCTGAAACGAACTCTTTCATAAATGCCGATACGGCATGTATTTAATTCCTTTAAAAAGGAAATAGTAAGATAGAAAAAATCAAGTATTACATATAATGAGTTTGTTAAGTGGAGTATTTCTATCCAACCATTAGAAGAGGCTTTTAGACAGCTTAGGACCTCGGTTACCAATTCAAATTTATTAATTTATTTACGGAGAAGTAGAGAGATTTAAATGAAGTGTTGAGTAAAGATTGTAATCCTAGGCTTTTCTTATTAGTTTTATTAATTTTTAATTTGTTCTTTTTGATTATTCAAATAGAGTTAGAGAATATAATTTCGGTAATTTGTAAACAGCAGTCCTCGTGGGAATGATAATTTACTCATTACTTTTTTACTTGTTAACAATAATGTACACTTGCGTTAGAAAATCCGCAACAAGTTTTTTTTTTTTTTTTTTTTTTTTTTGAAGATTGGAATACTAGGCTTTTTCTTATTAGTTTTATTAATTTTTAATTTGTCCTTTTTGGTTATTCAAATAAAGTTAGAGTTAATATAATTATGGTAATTGGTAAACAGCAGTCCTCATAGGAACGATACTTTACCCATTATTTTATTACTTGTTAATGATAACGCACACTTGCGTTAGAAAATCCGTAACAAGTTTTGGTGCCGTTTCAGGGGATTGTTTGTTTTGCTAATGTCGATATAAAGTAGTTCTAATTTTAATTTGAATAATTTTCTTTTCCTTTTTTATTTCTGTTTCGTTATTTTAATTTTGTTTGTTTTTATCTTGTTTGAGGTACATCAAGATGTCTCATCGACAAGTCCTCATGAATTTCGTTCAACATGAACCCATTGTATAGTACTTGTTGGTGGTGCAAAGATTTGCTAATTCGGTTTCCTTATCATGGTTTCTCGAAGGAATTTCAAATTCAACTCTTCCTTCATGGCTTGCATGCTACAACAAGAAATTGGGTTGAAGGGGAAATGGCACCTCCTCTTTCGGCCAACAACCTATTGATGAAGCCTACTATATGTTGGAAGACACGGTCGAGTTCGATATTGGAATTTAAATTTTTCAATGAACAACTACGGTTGGGAGAATAATTCATACGTTATGGAGCCACAAATTAACACCCAATATCAAGATACAGAGACATCTTCCGAATTTCTAGCCTTATTTGCTTACCTTATGGAGAATATGGATCACACTCTTGACTAGATGAAGGAAGTTCGAGAGGAATCATGAGCAACCAAGAGAAAGACGGCAACAATGGTGGAAAACTTCAAAGAATTGAGTACATCTGTTCCTACTATGGATGTTCCAATTTTCAACATAGATGATTGCCACTTTGAGGAGCCAATACCAAGAGAGGAGTACTTGGAGTTGTTTCATGATGATGACGCTTTAAGTGAAGTTGAGGTACAATACTTAATCATTGAAGAAAAATCACAAGATGAAATCCATAGTGCCCAACCTTTTGTGCCAAAATTCATCATTTAAGATCACATCTATGAAGATCTAATATGGCCTACACCTCCTCTGCCAACATTAGCTTCATTCTGTCATGCGCACCAAGCACATACACTGAAGCCAAATCATGTTGAGCACATTTGCCAAATCATTCCACATCTCGCCAAGCTTGAGGGCATCAACAATCAAGACCCACATATATTGTTGTATGACAACTATTATGGACGGAAGCCACTATTTGATGAGTGCTTTTCCATAGTTAGCCAATGACTGGAAATCAAGCGTTTCTTGGGAGGCAACCCAGTGTTCTAAACTTTGATATTTTTGTTTTAGTTTCTTTATCTTAATTCTATGCAATTATGTTTTCATTAGTGTGTTTAGTTTATACTAATTACTAATCTTTTCTATATGGATTTGTTTCAATCAGTTCAAGCAAGTTTGGGGTTAGTCAATCGAGTTTTCAGCTTGTCTTCCTCCAATTGAAGAGTCCAAGTGCCCAGTCTTTTGTATAAGGCAGGTTGTGGTGAGTTTTATTGTAAAAATCAAAATTGGGAGACAAGATAAATTTAAAAAATCATCAGCCAGAAAGGAACGATATTTCAAGGAGTAAAGTTTTCAAAATGCAAACTTGTCCACTCCTTGAACGGTCACCGATGAGGTACATGGAGCCTTAATTTTGTCTGTTGATAGTCCCATTGATTCTTGGGTGTTAAATTCAGGTGCTTCTTTTCATACTACTACACACCACGAGATTATGGAGAATTATGTTGTTGGAAATCATGGAAAGGTTTATCTGGCTGATGGTGAACCTTTGGACGTTGTTGGCGTTGGCGACATCAAGTTGAAAACGACTAAAAGGTCAGTTTGGAAGATCTTAAGGTGAGACATGTGCCTAAACTGATGCACAACTTGATTTCAAAAGGAAAAGAAAAAAAAAAGTATTTGTTAGGATTTAGTTTTTAAGAATTTTATTTTTATTTTTAGTTTTTAGTTTTTGTTTTCTACAAAAGTTTGGTAGATTGCATCTTCAATCATGAAGAAGAGAAGAAGAAGAAGATTAGAGGAAAATTCTTGTAGACTTGTGACAATTCCAAAAGGGGTTTTTCTTCCTATTTTCTTATCTTTTTATCTTTGTAATTTAAGAATGCTTGAATCTTTATTTGTGGAATTTTATTTTTATTTATGAATTAGTTTTCTTTTATGGGATTGCAATTTAAAGTCAACTTGTTGTTCAAATCTATTTACTTTCTCTCTTATTTTATTAATTGATATCGGATTGTTTGTTCTATCTTGTGCTTAATGCTTCTAATTTATTGGCCACTAATTAGATTGATTTAGTAACCGTAATGAACTTGGAAAAGGGAATTTTATGTTCAACCTTTGATAGGATGACATATGATCTATGTGCAGAAGTTGTGAGTTTATGTAGGATAGGAATATGTCTATGTAACATGTGTAAGCATAGAGAGAACCTATACTAAAGGAAATTTTCTTAATATATTTCTCATAGGAATATAGTAAGTTAGTTAAGTAGGGTCTTTCTTTCTGACCATCGGAATAAGCTTTTAGATAGCTTTGGACTCTCGATTAACAATTCAAAATGATTAATTTATCTAGGGAAGAGTAGAGAGATTCAAACAAAGTGTCGAGTGAAGATTGTAATCATAGGCTTTTTCTTATTAGTTTTATTAATTTTTAATTTATTATTTTTGATTATTCAAATAAAGTTAGAGTTAATATAATTTCGGTAATTGGTAAATAGCAATTCTTATGGGAACGATACTTTACTCATTACTCTATTACTTGTTAATGATAATGCACACTTGCATTAGAAAATCTGCAATAGTACCAGGTGCCTGCGTTCAACAGGAGGCTAGTGTTTACAACGTCCCTCGCGACACCAAGATTATAAACTAGACTTGTGATGCCCTAGAAATTCATAAACTTGATTAACGAACTATTACTATAGATTTCTTTCATTAATACACTTCTAATGAATTATTTTGATGAATACCAAATTTCAAGATCATGAATGACGGTATATGTATCATCAATGTGATAATGTCGATGATTTAATAATGTTGAATTTCTCTATTTAAATGAGAATATATATATATATATATATATAATGTTACTCCCATTTTCTTTTGAGATTTTGTGAAAATATTGTGTGTAAAAAATTATTATATATATAATGAATGAATAATCATAATTTTTTAAATTAAAGAAGTGAATTTTATGCCATGCCAAGATTTATCTATTAAATTAAATTTAACAATCCTAATATCATTTCCAAAAAAAAAAAAAAAAAGCGGGGGGGACTTTAGGGGAGAGTGCTCATGCACCCCCTACCCAGTGGGTAATTACCCACTGGGCAAGGCAGTGGGCTTAAAAAAAATTTTTGAGTTAAGGGAAGGGGTGCCGTGCACCCCTCCCTTTGTTCAGTGGGTAGCGGCCCACTGAGTGATGCAGGCAGACAGTAAGCTGCCTACCTGCTGCCAGTTGCCAGTAAACTGGCACCAAAATTTTTTTTTTTCTTTTCTTTAGAAATAGGTTGGTCAAGAGGGGAAGTTTTTGAGAATCCAAAATCCAACCCCTAAACAAGCAAAACAAAGATGACAAGACAAGAAAAAGTTGATTACAATGTAAGATGATAGACTACTTAAATGACTACTCACTAAAACTACTTAGAAATACATGAAAACCCACCAAAACAACCACCAAATGACAACTCTTCAGCTGAGCACGTTTTGTAGTGATTTAAATTCGAAAAAATTTCAATTTTTAACCCACAATAAGGTTTGGTTATAAAATCTTTCTAAGGTAAACCAAAAACCACTTTTTTCTCTTTCATAAAGACCATACTAGCAAGGAAAAGTTTCTTCGCTTCCTCCCTTCATTGTGGACCAGATTTGTAGCTAAGGGAAGCCAAAAATATTCTTCATCTCCTTCCATCCACTCCCAAGATCATTTTTTACAAGGAGGAAGAGCCATTTTAAGTGTTTTACAAGGTAACAACCTATACTTTTTGCACTTGTTTTCTAGAAAGAAAAATGATGTTATAAGAATGTTTTTAAAGTGATGGTTTATTTCCATTCTAGCCCCCTACCTCAAGGATTCAAGAGTAATTCAGAGCCTTCAAGAGGTGCTAAGAACCCACTACTTTTCTCAGAGGTAAATGATTTGTAAACTAGTGGTTTACCAAGTTCTTAATAACTTTCCTTTCAAAATGTGTTCTTACAAATAGGAAAATCTTGGCATGGTAAATGATTAAAATGTGATTTTGCTACCTAGTGAGATAATATATGTGTTGGCCATGATTTAAGGTGGCTAGAAAACATGATTTGTGTTTGAAATATGAAGAAAAGTATGTTTATGTGATTTTTATGGTTATATGACACGAAATGAGTATTAATGTATGAAAATAGGAGATTATGGCTTGTTGATATATTATCTCCTCTATTTAATGGAAGCATGAATGATGAGGAAAATATTTTGACATCACAAATAGGTTAGAATAAGAATTAATGACCATAAAATACCACAAATAATATTTTTTGGCATAAATGTTAATAAATCAAAAAATGGCATTTTAAGTGGGATTTTCATAATCATGTATTAGGACAAAATATTAATCTTGACATAAGCCATAAGAAGAGCTCAAGTTTGATTAGAAATAAAAATGTTAAAAATGACGATTTTGCCCTTAAGGGGTAAAATCATAATTTCACCAGCATAAAGACTTTATTTGAATCCAAAACTTTGTAGTCTTAACTAGGGACTTAAAATAGACCTTGTATCAAATTTTGGTGATAAATGGATAAGAAATGACTAAAATGCCATTTTGGGGTCAAAACGTAAATATAGAAAAATTCATGATCAAAAACATAAATAATAAAAACTTATTAAAAATGGATCCTGATCCTGATCCTATGAGAACACTTAATAAGGATATTAAATATAAAAAATGTGAACCAAAGGGCTTTGGGAACTAATTGAGTCTAAATAAGGACTAAAATGCAAAAAATAAATAAATAACGGGTCAAATTATAAAATCTGCTTAGACTATAATTAGGTAGCATTTTTGTCACCCTTAAAATAGTATATTAAGCTAAATAAAAATAAAAAATAATATGGTTTATGTTATAGTCAATTGTACAACCTTAAAAGACATATAGGGGCTTAAATGTAATACTTTTATTTGATTGCATATAGAAATGTAATAAATTATGAAAGCCATTATGAGAGCTTATGGAAATTGTAAACATTATTCTAAGGCCGGGACAAATTTTTAAAAGCCATTCAATAAGTCTAGATTAAATAGGGTATGTTTAATGGTAAAATTGTAATTTTGTCAAACTAAGGGGCAAAATGGTAATTTGATGGGAAGAACGTTTTAAACCTTAGGTAGAGGTTTTTTAGACCTATAAAACTGCAAGAGAGATTAATAAAAGCTATGGTCAAATGATTTAACAAGTTTAAGCTTAAAAATGCTTGAATAACCGAAATAGGGGCAAATTGGTAATTTAGTACCCGAGGGCTAGGTGATGAAAATAAATAATAATAAGCAAGCCACTAGACTTGCTGAGATGCCATGTAATTTTTGACTAAAACTTAATAAAGACAACAAAGTGTAATGGGCCTTAACAGATTTAGGGTCTGTTTGGACATTAGTTCATTTTGAACTAAATTGTACTTTTTTCATCATGATTGTTGTCTTTTTCTGAAAATTTTTTTTGTCTTTTTTGAAAAAGTTTTTTGTCTTTTCTAAAAAATTACTATTGAAACTTAAAAATCTTAAATTAAACTCATTCACCAAACACCCTCTTAAAATAATAATAAGACCCAATTACAAGTAAATGGGTTATAATAGACCCAATAAACCCACAAGCCACAAAGATGACCCAATATGATATAGGAAGACCATGGTTATCTATGGTCACCTAATGGACCTAAATATAAATAAAAGGGGAATTAAGTAAAATAATGGATAAAAAATTAAGTATTGAATAATTAATTACCAATGAGTTAATAATGAATTAATTTAATATTTAAAATTAATTACTTATTAATTAAGAAATTAATTTTATGATAATCATGTAATTAATAATTAAAGATGTTATTCTTAAATTAAAAAAAAAAACTTAGAAACAAATTAATAATTGAAATTAATTATTAATTAAGAGAACATATGTTCATAATCGAAAATGATTCAAAAACCTTACTCTAATTGTCAGATGCCAATTTAAAATTAGGACACCGCATCGAGTTAAAGGTAAAACCGGAAACAATCAACGTAGATACATAGTTATAGGATTTTCTGTAAGTACAAACCTCACCTACAGCATAGAACAAAATGTTTTTCATTGTTGATGCTCTACGTTTTCTATGATTTGCCTTGATGAAGTAATGAATCTGTGAGCCATATGTATTGCGTTAATTAAACATTTAACGTGCATAATTTCTCTTACATTGATATGATTGACAAGCCTCACAGATATATATGTAGTAATGATAGATGCATAGTGACATATAAATCTACACATTGTCACAAATAATAAGAATGAGACTAATGAAAGATAGGATTAAGTGTCGTACCAACCTCCAATTAGTGAGAGATATGATAAGAAAGAAAGTCATAAGATATGACCTTAGAGGTTGTTGGAGGATCACTCCCCTAACTCCCCATTAATTGCGCACATATGAAGACGACATAGAGGCCCTTATGTAGACAAAATATGTATATAATAAAGCATAATTAAACACATTTAGATCACATGCATTTTTGAACATTCATGATGTTACATGTGATGATATAATTTTATGAAAATGATTTGTGAGATATTGTTTGTACTTGCTGAGCGAAAGCTCATATTTGTGTGTTCATGTTGTAGGTAACGCGGGTAAGTAGCCCGCTACTTAGATGTTTTATGGACTGATAAAACCATGCCGAGGCGATGAAGGATGGAAGTAGATACCACCACGAATTTAATTTCCACATTTATACTTCTTAAATTATTTTATATTGACTACATTTATAACTATGTTCCAATATTTTCGTACTACTAAACTAGTATGAGCACTTTACGGGAAAAAAAATTTAGACTCTTTCCTTTTTATTTACATGAAGTTATAGTTTTTTTAAATATTATCTAAATATGAATTTGAACAGGATATTTATTAGCTAGAGGTTTTTAATTTTCTCAGTTAAAAAAATTTTAGTTATTCTATCTTTTGTAGTACAAATATGATTTTTTTTTTAAATTTCTGTATTTTTAGAACTAAATATAAATAAGTGTTAAGAATAAATTAAATAAGAACAAGTAAACTAGTTAACGATCCGAATCGGGTCGTTACAAGACTCCCTTGAGAACAAATAATAGTTAACTGATCATCCTACATGCTCTATAAGGATGTTGGTGCAGTACTCGTACTTATCTTGAACTAGTTTTAGCCTTTAGCTTATCTAAGTTTGAGTATGTGTAATGTCATACTCCTAGGCGATATGCTAAGACTTGATCTTGGACTAATACTTTTAAGTTATGATCTTATTTGTAAGAACCCGAATTTTTATGAATTTATGATTTCCTTTGAGATAAGGAAAATTTAAGATTTAATTATGTATGACAATATGAAGCTCATGATCTGAGTTGAATATCAGTATATGTTTGAGTTCTCGGTAAATTAGCTACGAGACTCAAAAATAATTTGCTTCGGCAAATATGAGACCTTTTGGAGAAAAAGGACGAAATAGGAATTTTAATTTTTACTACGGTCAAAGTTTGACCAGGTTAACTTCAAGTTTGATTGAGTTGGTATTACAGTGTAATTTTTGAAAAAAAAAAAAAAAGTGATGCAAGTGTGTGTATATATACATATATATATATATATATATATGGTTCATAAGAAGGAGAAAGGAAACTAAATATATATATATATATATATATGCAATATGTGTGCTCAGTCCACACTTACGTGTGTAGAATAGAAAAAAAAAAAAAAAAGGAAAAAGAGAGAATAGACAAGTCAGAAAAGAAAGGAAAAGAAAAGTCAAAGAAAAAAAAAAAAGAGATAGTTATATATATATGTATGTGGTCAGCCCACACGTATAAGAAGAAGAGAACAGAGAATAATTAAGGAAAAGAGGACGTTATATCATATCAGCCAACTTTCTTATTCTCCTTCACGTCTCTCTCTTTCTTCTCTCTCTCACTCTCTTCTTTTTCGCTCGTCTCTCTCTCCATTTCACGCGAGCAGCTGCCGTCGCTGGAGGTCCCGTCTTCGGCCAGCCACCGCCGCACGCGCCGGTGATCCTTGTAGCTCATCACCCGAGCGTTCCATAGCCGAAGTTTGGCCGCGTCACTCGCCGCCGTTCGCCGGAAAATTGCTAGGAAAGTTTCGGTCACATAAACTTTGAAGCGAGATTTCGGTGCAATCCGAGCTCTATTTTGCGAACCGTTGATTTCGTTGAGTTCCACTCGTCGAGAGGAACAAAGCCCAGTCCATCACCACTCCGATCGTCACCAGAAATTTTTCCGATCCGCTGCCGTCTTCTAGTTCGTTTTCTTACGTCTTTGAGAAAACCGAACGCCGTTTGAAGAAGTCGACACCAGAAATGGGTTCCTCTCGTCGAGATCTTCGAAGCGGTGCCCATCTTTGCCCCTTTTACCGCCAGTCAACGCCGGTCAACGCTGGTCAAAGTCGGTCAACATCGGTCAAAGCTGGTCAACGCCCGGTCAACCGTTGACGAATTTTTGAAGATCGCCTTTCCGGCCTATTTTCGACGTTCCGGACATGTTTACAACCTCGGATTTGCGAGATGGAATCTCGAAGGTTAAGAATGGCGATTAAAAGTTCAACTGCTCGAAATCAAAAAGTGTTTTGAATGTTTAGCAGGAAGCGTTTTACTCACCGAACGTCGTCGAACGATCTCAGTAGTAATCTTGACTACTTTAAGTCATTTGTTGGATTAATTGCATGCCTATTTATATGCTTTGAATTGAATATCAAAATATATATATATATATATGTTTATATATTTGATGTTAATTAAGTGAAATTGAATTAGAATGAGATATGTTGTATGTTTTATGATGAATGCGTATGGATGGCACATCTTGCAGTTATGGTGTGCCAAAACTCTCTATTAAATGGTTTTTATTGCAGGTTTAAATTTTGGGTATTAAGGAAAATAAGCCGTTATGCTGCCGGATTTTTATTAAATCCAACTATAATTGGTGATTGATCTTATAATTGGTTTTATAAGTTCCACTTTCAGAATAAGGTTGTAATCTAGAGTTCATGTCTTGATTTTTAAGTAAAACCTGACTTTTCAGGACTGTGCAGAAAATATGAAGTTCATGCACAGGTTTTTCAAAGGATAGTGTAAAAGCAAGAAATACTTGCACATGCACTAACATTTAAGTTAAGAAACTGTTTTTAAGAATATGTTTTCTAAGTTTAATAGTTTTTAACTGTCTTTACTTATAAGTTATGGTTGTTTAAAAATACGGTGTTTATAAAAGATAACCTATAGTAACCGGTTAGGATACCGAGTTATTGGGTTAGGCCTTACCCTATGGTTACTAATAGTAATCTAGTAGGGTGTTGCTCTATAAGTGATAAGGCCTTAGTAAGATTAGTAACCTAGCGAGTTACTGTTTATGTTTATGTCTGTTTATGACTAGGATTACTCATGGTTGTTGGTTGGGATACCAACATTTAATAATTATGATTTATGATAAGATAGAATGTAAATGATTCTTATCTTACACCCTGTTTGGAAACAGGAGTAGGAACTGTTATCGTGCCATGTTAGGACGATAAATCAAGAGCGTAGGACGGCAGGTAAGTACAACTCCGCCTACAGCATGAACAACATGTTTTGTTGCATGACGTGTTTCTTTTTAAGAAATCATAAATTGATTTACATGACTTACAAATATGGTATGTTATGACGTTTTATGTTACGATGTATTATGTTATGTTACGATGTAGTATGTTATGATATTTTATGATACGATGTAATTTATATGTTACGATGTTATGTTATGATGTAGTATGTATTGATGGAGTATGCTATGATATGATGTTTTACGCTATGAATGATGTATGTTATGTTTTATGTTTGATATCGTGACGTGACATCATGAAGCATGTTCACTGATTTTAAATAATAAAGTAAGAACAAGTTTTAAGATATGAGATAAGACAAGTTAAGATGTTGTGTCATACTGACTTGCCACAAGGGCGGGTTTAAATGGTATGTTCCATGGTTTGAGTTGGATTGGACTGGTTGCCTCAACTACTTCATGTTAAACGGTTTGTTTCATGGTTTGAGCTTGATTGGACTGGCCGCCTTCAACCACTCCATGGCTATGTACCACAGTACGTGCACGCATGACATGTAAGGGAATAGAACCAAGTTAATATATGAAACCATAATTGATTCATAAGAAATCATAATTAGTTCATGCATTCCTGCACTAAAAATGTTTTGCGGATTGAATATTGTACTTACTGGGCAATGAGCTCATTACTTACGTTCATGCTGTAGATAAGCAACCTACCGGCAGTACTTGATGCAAGACTGTGGAGAGATGGCGCTGCGGACTGTGAAATGTGGGATGGACTCCGCCACGGGCTTTATAAAATATGTTTGAAATGAAAAAGGTGTTTACATTATGTTTTAAGTATGTATGGCAAGCGAGTTGCCTCGTGTTGTACCGATCCGCATTAGGTCGGGTCTGGTCCACGGTTTATGTTTATGCATGGTAGCTTTCATAAGAGGTGAAAGCTCGGTACTCGAGTGAGTACATATGAAGAAGTTAAGTTTTATGTATAAGAATAAGTTTATGTTTATGTTAAGGTTTTATGTTTTATGTATGTATGTTTAAAAAACAAAAAATTTACTCTAGAAGGGTAAGTTTAAGTTAAGTAAGTAATGTAACGACCCCCATTCGCGTGGTCGGGCCTACGTGGGTAGTTGGGGCGTTACAGATAATGGTATCAGAGCAAAAGTTTTCCTGCCATCCAGTTTCACAGTTCTGCCGCCAGCGCCATAGTTTTGTAAGTTTGTTTTCTTATTTTGTTTTGTTTCATGTATATTAATTATGAGAGGTTTTACGATTATTATGATAAAGACATGTACCTGGTATTAAAACCGATTGAATTGAAGAGGACCACAAGGGTTTGTTGGCATTTCGAGGAAAGGAGGAGGAGCTCTGCACCTTCGACGGGACCCAAAGAGTAGTCGCACGATATGGAGTTTTTTTTTAGGTTATGTGTTGTAGAGACGTATCTTCAGGTTATGCTTGCTAGCCGACATCTAGACGAGGAAGGCTCGAGTATGGTGCCTTGGCATGGAAGACTTGAGAGGAGGTTCCTAAATGTTATTTTATGACACTTAGGACCACCTATGTTATGTATTGTCACGATCTCAAGATGTACCAGGATACGTTTACGAGACGATACCTCAGCTATGTTGCTGCTTGGCGCGTTTATCCGAATGATTCTATGGATATTATTGCTAGTGGATCAAAGTTGCGCAGCGAAAGCATGGTGGATAAGCTACGTTTACGATATGATATGACGAGATTGCGACGAATCTCTAGTATGATATGATAAGTTACGATGCTATGAAGATGTGATATGTTAAGATATGAATGGAAGAATGGGTGTTAGAAATGTCAGGAATTAGAATTAGAAACTAGAAGTTGGTTTGTCGCGAGTACGATCGAACCAAAATTTTCGTAAGAGCCTAATCTTGCAACTGTAGTAGTTAAGTTGTAACGATAATTGCTAGAGTAGCAATAAGAGATAAGATTGATGTTATAGAATTTAAGTTTCATGTTTGTGAAACTTATGTCCCTGTAAGGGTAATAATAGATAAGGGAGAAAAGAAAATGTTGGTAGTGTCTTGACTTTGTGGTAATATCAAGGTAATACGCAAACAATAAGTTGGATATGGTCAGTAAGAATTTAGTGGATTATGTTGATGGCTATGAATTTGACAATGAAATTGATGATATGATCCCCAGGTAAGGGAAATTATGTAATGATGGTAAGTTTAGAAATTTCTAAGAATTACGATTATGCCATTGTGCTATGAAAGAAAAGTTTGAAGCAATGAGAGAAGCTTCTACTATGCAAGAAGTAGTTGGATATTTTAAGTATACCTTTCGATGCATCACTTGAACGATATTATGGTTTTTTCCATTATGAATTTTGAAAAGATTCAAAAATAATATTTTTATAAGAGATGCTCAAATTATGATATCATGTTAATAGAACCCCTTCATGTTAAGTAAGACGGCCAAATCATTGAGGAAGAAATTCCAAGATGGGGGCTGTCATAAGCATAAAGGTTCCGAGTTAGAAGCCATTATGAAAGGCCGAATCCTTGAGGAAGCAAGTTCCAAGATAAGGGCCTTAGGCCGAATCATTGAGGGATGAGTTCTGAGAAAGGAACGAGTTCCAAGATAGGGGCCATTAAGAAAAGCAAAAGGTTTTAGTAGCATAGGATCAAGTTTCAAGAAAAAAACTATGTTCGAAAAGAGTATTGAATATATGATACGATATGTTTTCCAAGTAAGGAAAAACTATATGATATGATATGTTTTCCAAGTATGGAAAAATTTTAAGATATGCTTTTCAAGTACGAAAAAGTTATATATGATATGTTATTCAAAATATAGCAAGTTATATGATATACTTGCTCAGCTTTTTACGTGTATAGTTCTCGTGATGCAGTATGAAAGGAAAGTATGCCGTATGAAAGGAAAGTATGCAGTATGAAAGTAAGTAAGTATGATAAGTATGAAAGTATGATAGTATGCTTTATGAAAGTAAGAAAGTATGTAGTAAGAATGTATGAAAATATGTACGATAGTATGAAGGTATGAATTATGAGGATATGAAAGTAAGATTATGGTTCTGTATAAGAGACATGATCTCATTAAAGTATTAAAATGGGAACATGAACGAACCATTATGGATCTATGGTGGATTTTTAAGAAAAGTCACCTAGAAGTATCCGAATTTTCGAGGACGTAAATTTTTTTAAGGAGGGTATAATGTAAGAACCCAAATTTTTATGAATTTATGATTTCCTTTGAGATAAGGAAAATTTAAGATTTAATTATGTATGACGATATGAAGCTCATGATCTGAGTTGAATATCAGTATATGTTTGAGTTCTCGGTAAATTAGCTACGAGACTCAAAAATAATTTGCTTCGGCAAATATGAGCCCTTTTGGAGAAAAAGGACGAAATAGGAATTTTAATTTTTACTACGGTTAACGTTTGACCAGGTTGACTTCAAGTTTGATTGAGTTGGTATTGCAGTGTAATTTTTGAAAAAAAAAAAAAGTGATGCAAGTGTGTATATATATATACATATATATATATATATATGGTTCACAAGAAGGAGAAAGGAAACTTAAAATATATATATATATATATGCAGTATGTGTGCTTAGTCCACACTTACGTGTGTAGAAGAGAAAAAAAAAAAAAAGAAAGAAAAAGAGAAAATAGACAAGTCAGAAAAGAAAGGAAAAGAAAAGTCAAAGAAAAAAAAAAAGAGATAGTTATATAAATATGTATGTGGTCAGCCCACACGTATAAGAAGAAGAGAAAAGAGAATAATTAAGGAAAAGAGGACGTTATACCATATCAGCCAACTTTCTTCTTCTCCTTCACGTCTCTCTCTTTCTTCTCTCTCTCACTCTCTTCTTTTTCGCTCGTCTCTCTCTCCATTTCACGCGAGCGGCTGCCGTCGCTGGAGGTCCCGTCTTCGGCCAGCCACCGCTGCACGCGCCGGTGATCCTTGCAGCCCATCACCCGAGCGTTCCATAGCCGGAGTTTGACCGCGTCACTCGCCGCCGTTCGCCGAAAAATTGCTAGGAAAGTTTTGGTCACATAAACTTTGAAGCGAGATTTCGGTGCAATCCGAACTCTATTTTGCGAGCCGTTGATTTCGTTGAGTTCCACTCGTCGAGAGGAACAAAGCCCAGACCATCACCACTCCGGTCGTCGTCGGAAATTTTTCCTATCCGCCGCCGTCTTCTAGTTCGTTTTCTTACGTCTTTGAGAAAACCGAACGCCGTTTGAAGAAGTCGACACCAAAATGGGTTCCTCTCGTCAAGATCTTCGAAGCGGTGCCCATCTTTGCCCCTTTTGCCGCCGGTCAACGCCGGTCAAAGTCGGTCAACGCCGGTCAAAGCTGGTCAACGCCCGGTCAACCGTCGACGAATTTTTGAAGATCGCCTTTCCGGCCTATTTTCGACGTCCCGGACATGTTTACAACCTCGGATTTGCGAGATGGAATCTCGAAGGTTAAGAATGGCGATTAAAAGTTTAACTGCTCGAAATCAAAAAGTGTTTTGAATGTCAAGCAGGAAGCGTTTTACTCACCGAACGTCGTCGAACGATCTCAGTAGTAATCTTGACTACTTTAAGTCATTTGTTGGATTAATTGCATGCCTATTTATATGCTTTGAATTGAATATCAAAATATATATATGTTTTATATATTTGATGTTAATTAAGTGAAATTGAATTAGAATGAGATATGTTGTATGTTTTATGATGAATGTGTATGGATGGCACATCTTGCAGTTATGGTGTGCCAAAACTCTCTATTAAATGATTTTTATTGCAGGTTTAAATTTTGGGTATTAAGGAAAATAAGCCGTTATGCTGCCGGATTTTTATTAAATCCAACCATAACTGGCGATTGAACTTATAATTGGTTTTATAAGTTCCACTTTCAGAATAAGGTTATAATCTAGAGTTCATGTCTTGATTTTTAAGTAAAACCTGATTTTTCGGGACTGTGCAGAAAATATGAAGTTCATGCACAGGTTTTTCAAAGGATAGTGTAAAAGCAATAAATACTTGCACATGCACTGACATTTAAGTTAAGAAACTGTTTTTAAGAATATGTTTTCTAAGTTTGACAGTTTTTAACTGTCTTTACTTATAAGTTATGGCTGTTTAAAAATACGGTGTTTATAAAAAATAACCTATAGTAACCGGTTAGGATACCGAGTTATTAGGTTAGGCCTTACCCTATGGTTACTAATAGTAATCTAGTAGGGTGTTGCTCTATAAGTGATAAGGCCTTGGTAAGATTAGTAACCTAGCGAATTACTGTTTACGTTTATGTCTGTTTATGACTAGGATTACTCATGGTTGTTGGTTGGGATACCAACATTTAATAATTATGATTTATGGTAAGATAGAATGTAAATGATTTTTATCTTACACCCTGTTTGGAAACAGGAGTAGGAACTGTTATCGTGCCATGTTAGGACGATAAATCAAGAGCGTAGGACGGCAGGTAAGTACAACTCCGCCTACAGCATGAACAACATGTTTTGTTGCATGACGTGTTTCTTTTTAAGAAATCATAAATTGATTTACATAACTTACAAATATGGTATGTTAAGACGTTTTATGTTACAATGTATTATGTTATGTTACGATGTAGTATGTTATGATATTTTATGATACGATGTAATTTATATGTTACGATGTTATGTTATGATGTAGTATGTATTGATGGAGTATGCTATGATATGATGTTTTATGCTATGAATGATGTATGTTATGTTTTATGTTTGATATCGTGACGTGACATCATGAAGCATGTTCACTGATTTTAAATAATAAAGTAAGAACAAGTTTTAAGATATGAGATAAGACAAGTTAAGATGTTGTGTCGTACTGACTTGCCACAAGGGCGGGTTTAAATGGTATGTTCCATGGTTTGAGTTGGATTGGACTGGCTGCCTCAACTACTCCATGTTAAACGGTTTGTTTCATAGTTTGAGCTTGATTGGACTGACCGCCTTCAACCACTCCATGGCTATGTACCACAGTACGTGCACGCATGACATGTAAGGGAATAGAACCAAGTTAATATATGAAACTATAATTGATTCATAAGAAATCATAATTAGTTCATGCATTCCTGCACTAAAAATGTTTTGCGGATTGAATATTGTACTTACTGGGCAATTAGCTCATTACTTACATTCATGCTGTAGGTAAGCAACCTACCGGCAATACTTGATGCAAGACTGTGGAGAGATGGCGCTGCGGACTGTGAAATGTGGAATGGACTCCGCCACGGGCTTTATAAAATATGTTTGAAATGAAAAAGGTGTTTACATTATGTTTTAAGTATATAAGGCAAGCGAGTTGCCTCGTGTTGTACCGATCCGCATTAGGTCGGGTCTGGTCCACGGTTTATGTTTATGCATGGTAGCTTTCGTAAGAGGTGAAAGCTCGGTACTCAAGTGAGTACATATGAAGAAGTTAAGTTTTATGTATAAGAATAAGTTTAAGTTTATGTTTAAGTTTATGTTAAGGTTTTATGTTTTATGTATGTATGTTTAAAAAAAAAAAAATTTACTCTAAAATTTGGGGTAAGTTTAAGTTAAGTAAGTAATGTAACGACCCCCATTTGCGTGGTCGGTCCTATGTGGGTGGTCGGGGCGTTACATTATTAGTCAGAATGCATATATGCATGACATTAAGATTTGTTGCATAACAATAAAACAATGTTATTTACATAAACATGGCAATGTAAAACATAACGTTCTCGTAAAATATGGCGTTTTCATAAAACTTGGCATTTCATAAATCATGGCACTTTTATAACCGAATATGGTGATGTGGAGGGGTAATAACCTCGCATTTAGTTACAAATCACGAGAGTATTTCTAAAATAGAAGACAAAATATATAAAATGCATAATACTGTAAAATTCACCCGCAATTTTAGTAAATTCCAATTGTCGTCACTCTTGGTAAAATATGTCAAACTTTTATACCAGGTTGTATTTTGACCAAAATTTCTACCATTTTTTTTATTAATCAAAATGCGCCAAGTAGCTTATTAAAAAAAAAAAAAAGTGGGTATTTTGAAATACTATGTTTTTTGGTGTAAATAAGTTTAGAAATCCAACATTTGGTATCATTATACAAATGAAAAGAAAAACAGAAAAGTAAAAAGTATAGACATACAAACCCAGTCCACAGAGAGAGTTTAGTTATACATGCCTTGGAAAAATAACTAAACCAGATATGAAAATATAGATAAATCACCATTGAACCACAGTGGCCTTGTAACAATTCCTTTTACTCGGCGCTATACCTAGCACCTCCTAGGAGGTTTAAAATAATAAAATGTGAGCTACAAACTCAGTATAACACAACAACTCATTTAAAATAATTAAACTTAAATAGGGATAAAATAATAAATTAGCCAAACCTAACTGATGCAGTAACAAAATAAATAAAATAATATAGTCACAGTTATAAGCCATAACTAATTCACCACCGAAGCGGATAGATCAATTACAAGATACCATCTAAGTATCTAATCATGGCATCATTGCCAAACTTTCATCTCCTGGTATCTAACCGCACGTAGTTTGAAAATTCATTTAACACACTTACACAGATTCATGCCAAGTCTCAAAGAACCGCACTTAAGTCTCTCAAAATAATGTATATATATATATATATATATATATTATCTTGACCAAAACATTTTGTATGCATATATATACACTCCATTCAAATCGTTTTTCATAAAACCATTTTATTTTCATAAAATGAGAAATTCACTGAATAACAAAACAAACATGTCAACAAAATCAGAGGACGATGTATCCTACTTCTTGTGCAAATAAATCTACTGATAACTTCACTTCACATAAACTGAGGGTCCTTCCTCTGGTCGCCAAATCCTTAAATTCAACAACACAGATAATTCAAATATCTATCACAACACAAGTCCTAATTAAACTAAATATCAGGCCTAATTAGTGTGCTTTTCCAAAACTACATTAAACTAATATTTTTCGGTTCATGACCCAAACTCTACAATGAATTATATTACAATTTAAAACATCTTTAACTGGGTATAAAATATCAAAACATGGACCAAAACAGGAAACCTGCAAGTATTCTACCTCTGTCCGGTTGACCTATCATGCATGTTTAGTCTACCGAACAAGGACATATTGTCCGGTTTCATCTTGGACTCGTCCGGTTGACTGGTCAGGTTATCTGGTTGACCAGACCATCATGGAACTAGTTCCCAGCTTTGATCCAACTTGTAAACTTAATCAAAATTCATTCCGACAGTTCCTAGATATTCAAAACAACAAATAAATAATTCCCAAAGCCTATTTAATTATAGTCAAACTAAAAATCATGAAAATCCATTTTGATATTCAAGGTTTCTAAAACTATCGAAAATTGAAAATTCTAACTTTTAAAACTCAGCCCCCGTTTGTTTCATTGGTTCGTTTCAAACTTTTCATCTCAGTTTTTGTTTTCTTCTGAAAAAGTTTTTTGTCTTTTCTGAAAAGTTAATAAAAATTACTATTTAAACTTAAAATTCCAACTCAAACTGATGAACCAAATGGACCCTCAGACATTTATTGTTTAAATTGAATATAATTAGTTTAGAGAGTTCCACTAACCTTTGAAATCAAAACTTGAAATTTGTGGTGGCTGTTTTCTGAAGAAAACGAAATGAGAGAGGAAGAGAGGGAGAGGGGGAGCAAGTGCAAGAGATAGAGCTCGAGGGAGAAAGGGCAAAGAAAAATGGGAATTTGTAGGGGATCTTTGGATTTTATAGAAGGACCTTTCCTTCTTCAAAGGGTTTGTGACTGTTGTTTTATGGAAATATGAAATTTTGAACCTAAAGAAATGGTGGGCGACAGGTGGGCAGTGTTGCAGATTGGGAGGTCCAGTTGATCAGTCGTGCAGGTCCGATTGACTGGTAGGGGCAAAATCATAAATTTATGAAAGTTATGGGGTAAAAATGTAAGTTTTCGAAAAATATTTTCAAATTTTAAATTGTGAAATTTTAAATGCAGATTAATTATTTATATACGTTATAGCACACTAATTAATCCTATTTAGTTTAATTAAGCATAATTAATTCTAACGAGTGTTACAAAAACATGGCTCTTCGTTGGATGTTGTTTTTCAGCATAACATCTCTAATGAAATTGAGATTTTCCTATTTGAGAAGACAGAGAGCCAACAAGACTTGGAGAACTCAAGTCTAGGGCTGTAACTATCCTGTACTTTCTTCCACAAGTTACTCCTGTCTAGTTGCAGAAACGGAAAGAATCGTTCCTCGAGTCCATAACCCCTTGTAGATCTGGAGCAATCTTTGATTTGAAGGCTAACAACGAAAGATGGTCCGTCTCTTTTCTGGTGGTAGCACTTGCAGAAGTTCTAGCTATGGTGAAAATGGTGGTGCAAAAGAGAAAAGTGAACGACTTGGAGAAGTAGGGTTTTGAGATATGAGAAATTGGAAGTGAAAACACAAGTCCCACATGGGCTTGTCTTGCCATTTTCTTTTGATTTATGAGCTGCCTTCTTCTTAGGTTCCTTGTGTTATATACACAATACTTGTACACAACTTGCAAATTTTTTTAATGCATTTTTTTTTGGTCACCCCCTTAAATAAATAGTCAAACTTGTAGTTTTTTAGGTGCATAGTCCGTTAGAGATATTCGCAATCCACCATTGATGGATCAATGTTAAATCACTGATGGATATGTATACATAGCTTTATATTAGTTAAGGACTAACTGACCACAAAATTATCAGTGACGGATGGTTTCACTATTTTTTTCAAATTAAAAAAGCTGAGGATATTAATTATAAAATAACTTTAAAAAAAAAAAAGTCATTTCCCCGTAAAACTCTTTTTAAAGAAATACTTTAGAAGCTTACGTATGTCCGATACACAGTTGAGAAATTTCCCAACTAGGTTTAATTGATCCTACCTATATTCGTCTCTAGTTGACAATTGGAGACGTTTAATCAAGGTCTTTGTAGCTATTTAGTGTGAAATCAAGGCAACAAAGGTAGATGGTGATAGTCCACTCTAAATTTATTAATTATTTCTGAGAAAATAATAAACGTGTGCTCGAAGTTTAAGAGTATATTTGGCTCTCAGGTCTGGATCTAAGTTTTCCAAATTAGTTTTTGTCTTTTTTTTTGAAAAGTCAACAAAAATAATAATTAATTTTTTAAAAATCAACCAACTTTAACGTAAAAATTCAATTTCAAACTAGTGTTCTAAACGTAAGCTAAATAATTCTTCCAGGTCAAGTATTTGGGATTTCTACTAATAAGTTAATTTATGAAGACTTGGATAATTTAATCTACAATATTCTCGTCAAGCACTTGATTCCTACTAACGACTTTGAGTTCTAGTTAAACGGAAGAGAAATTGGGGGTTTACGGTCATTAGAAAAGTTTGAGTTCTAGAATCACGTCACTAGTTGAGACTCCATGAACACTAATTTCCTAATGTTAGCCTTAATCATACACACCGTCTTAAATTGAAAATTTTAAATTGAGAGGGTATATGCTATCTTCCCTCCAATCAAACAATTCTATTATTTTTTTTTTGTCTTTTTCTTTAAAAGGGAACTCAGTTTAACTATTCACATTTTAAACTCTAACTCAAAAACTCAACTTAACTTTTTTATTTTAAGTTGAAATGAGATTATTATTATTTTTTAAATGCATAGAAGTTTGAGAGAAATGACACAAGCTACATATTGAAATTTTTTTTTTTTCAAAATTCAAATTTAAGCGGACCAACTAAACGACCTATGAAATCGAGAATCCATAATAAATTGGGTGTTTTCGTCGGAAAAAAAGAGTTTGGTGTGGATTCCGAAAAGTGAATTTTAATTTGAAATTAGTTGAATTTTTCATATTTAAAATGGTATGTCAAACTCACACTAATTAGTTCATGGTAAGTTTCTTAAAATTAGAAAAATAGTCATTTTTGGTAAAATGATCAATTAGTGATCAACCAATATATAATTTTAATGGTCAAATATTGATTGGCTATGGTTGATCACTGATTAATCAAATGGACAAATCAAATTTTTATCACCATCTGTCATTTTCATAAATAAAAAAAAATTTCGACCATTTTTAATTAAGTGTTCAAAAATTGTCCCTGTACCTAATTTTTCCATACTAAAAAAACATGAGGAATTGAATTTATTGTCCTTATTACACTATTAACGAATGTTAGATTATCACTTGGGGATTTAAATATCGATTTTGTATTTAAGAATAAAAATAAGTTTGATAGATTATAAAAGTGATCTAGTAGATGTTCTCTGACAATCGGAGTCGGAGGCAATTGACAATTTGTATCAAATATAAACACTATTAAATCAAAATACTCTATGACAACCGATGCCAGTAACGATTGAAGCCGGTGGCCGGATGGCAAATATTGGCTCTAGTACAATTCCGAATCTGCTAAGTTATCTTTTTAACCAAATTTTAGCAAGATGTATTGTATTGATCTATAACTCTTTCAATTGGAAGTTAAAAGCAAATTAATTAAAAACTACTATAATTAGGGCAATAAGGAAAATGTGTTGCTTTTTTTTACGTCTATCACACAACCCACCCAAGACCTTATGTATTTGGAATGGGCTTTCCTTTGCTCTAAATTACGGGGATAATTACCATAATGAGTATTATTTATTGATTTTTCTCACCTTTCTCAAATGCTTAGAGCCCATTAGAGGCAGTAACTCCAGATGACAAAACACCATCTGGATCCAAAATCTCGACTTTATATTAAACTTTTTCATTTTTTCATTTTAAATAACCTCAAATTTTAAATTCCACACCTTTCTTATTTCAAATTGAAATGAGATTATTTTTATTTCAAAAAGCTCATAACAATGAGATGAATAAGACAATATCTATTTTGCATATTTTTTCCGAGTGTATTTCAAATTCTTACACTATTTTCTATATAATATAATTTTTTCAAAAGATTCCCCCCTAAACACACGTTTCCAGCTCAACTTTCACGACACCGTCTCCAAATATCCCCCCAAATAGGCTCTTAGTAACCTACCTCTAAATAACCACCAAAAACCCTAGTCATCCGTCTCCCACTCATTTTGCGTGGGCATTGTTCCTCCCTCCCTGCACACCGCCGGTGATCTTCCTCGATCCTTTTATGTTCTCTCTCTTCCTTTTCCACCGCATTGGTTAACTGACACAGACATGAATGCCGACGGTAATGCCACCTTCGGGACCTCCCTCATGATCTCCGCTGACTCGCAATCTCGCTTCCCTCGGCAGCGTCATCATCGCCCTCCCTGCAGCAGTGATGTCTTTGTCCTCTCCGCAGTGATGTCATGATGAATTTTCGGAAAGGCGGCGATTGTGGTTTAGGACCCATTTATGGGGACATTTGGAGACGGAGTCTTGGAGGTTGGGTTGGAAATGCGTGCTGTGACATCGAAAATAGTGCAGAAATTTTACATGTGTTTGGAAAAAAAGATGCAAAATTGATTTTTTTTAATTCATCTCGTCATT
>CM046382.1:7389364-7468510 GCA_025413485.1 Ficus microcarpa | reverse complement strand
CAAGCTCATACATTCATATATGTAATGCATATGATTTATGTTGTACTATTATGGCATCATAAAGCATGCCCACTAATGATGAATCACATAGTAAGAATAAGATCAAGTTTCAAGTAAGAAACTGTTTTTCAAGTATGGAATAGTTTTCCAAATATGAAATGATTTTTCAAATATGTTTCAAAACAAGAACAAGTTTTTAAATATAACGACAAACAAGTTGCTTTGTGTCGTACCGACCCACTCTAGGTCGGGTTTGGTCCATGGTTTGAGTTGGATTAGATTGGCTGCCCCAACCACTCCATGGTTGCGCGCCATGGTAGTACATTAATGTTAAGTAAGAGGCCCAAAAAGATGCTAACATAAGGAAGCATAAAGGATTTGATAAGGAAGCATAAATAGATCATGCATATCTTTGTCAAGATTGTTTTGCAAATAATAAGTTATACTTGCTGAGCGAAAACTCATTACTTACGTTTATGCTGTAGGTAAGTAGCCTATCAGTAATGTATGATACAAGACTATGCAGATGGCGCTGCGGACTGTGAAATTTGGGTTAGACAGCGCCACACGTTTTGAAAATTTACTGTATTATGTGATGTTGATGCAAGGATATTAATATCTAATAATTAGTATATGTTATGAGATTTGTTATAAAGGTTTGAACCATATTTCTTAATTAAGTATGTACTTATATATATATATATATATATGTATAAGGTTTTTAAAAAAATTTTCAGTACTTTTTTATGAATAAGTAAGATAAGTATTTAATAAAGCAAGGTAACAACCCTACGTAGGTGGGGTGTTATAGAGTTGGCATTAGAACGGGTGTCCTGCCATCTGGTTTCACAGTTATGCTGCCAGTGCCATAGTTTTTGTAAGTTAATTTCCTTACATAGTGATATGTGTACTTATTATGCGAAGTATGATATGATAGTTAAAGATATGGACCCGAGACGGATTGAAGAAGATCATGATGCTTCATTAGCATTATGAGAGATGGAGCCGCATACGTTCGATGGAACCCAAGAAGCTAGAGTTTTAGCCGAGTGGCTACATGACATGGAGACTATATTTAGATTATGTCACATCGGAGCGCACCTCAAAGTCATGTTAGCTAATCAAAAACTGACAGGTGAAGCCCGCTAATGGTGGCTTAGTTTAGGAGACCTCGGGATTCCTACGGATGTATGGACGAACTTCCGATATCTGATTACGTCATGATACGCGCCACTACTGGGAGAGGAATTCGAGTGATCCTGAGATTTATGCTTATATGTATAGGAAGCGATACGCCACTTACGTTGCAGCTTGACGTGCCTATCAGAACGAGTCTATAGGTCACTAATGTCAGTGGTTTCGTGATGCCATGTTACCGTACACTTTACTAGGCACACATATGGTAGTGGACTTACAACGGTAATTGTTCGAACAACAACAAGAAATAAATAGGCTTCGAGAGCAGCTAGCTAATCTAAATCAGATGCCTCATGCTGGGGAAGTTCTACCTTGGATCAATGCTGTGCCCCCAGTAGCTCCTCGTGCACCAGAAGTCAATTAAGGGATTCCATGAAATCCTGAAGTCCCGATAGCGCCAGCCGCACCAGTTGGGATGCAAGCGATTCCGCCTATGGCTCGAGAGGACTTGTTGTACGAACGATTTAGGCGTATGAAGGCGCCTGAATTTGAAGGGCTTATGGACTTGATTGAAGCAGATAACCGGCTGATGGATATCCAAGTTATTTTGGATTTTATGGGACTCACGAAGCAAGAAAAAGTCCTTCGTGCTTCCTTTACTCTTAAAAAGGATGCACGATATTGGTGGAAAATAGTCCAGGTATGCAGAAATGTGGCAAATATGAGCTGGTAGGATTTTGTGACTGAATTCAGGGTAATGTATTACAATCGAGAAGTCCTTGTGGCCCAACAGGACGAATTTAATAGTATGAAGCAAGGGTCGATGACAGTTGATAACTCTAGAATTTAGAGTTATCTTAAGCGCTTTTAGACTTGGTTGCAATTCGTTTAGAGAGTTTTTGTGTTATTTTTTTTAGCTTATTTTCCTTTGTTTTGTGTTTTTATGAATTTTTATCTTGGATTTAAATGTTTAGATGAGATCATGGAAATGTGAAGAAAAAATAGGATCATTTGATGGCTTTGTGAGTGTTTTAATTCTTTTGTGAATTGTAGGTGAGCTTGAGCCGAAAATGTTGCAGAAAATGCTGCAGCATTCCTTGCAGCAAGCAGTAGCAGGAACTGAGTCGAAAATGCTGCAGCAATGCCTGCAGCAAAGTTTTCCAGCTAGCACTTTTTTGAGAGAAAAGCATTAAAAGAGATAACAGCTCATAGCTGTGGGGGCCACTTCTTTGCTACAGCTAAGATGTTACACGTGGGCCTTGTTGTGTTGCCCTAAAAAGGGATTGTATTCTAATTGGGAAAGAGAGCAGCCGCCTGGGGAGTGAAGAACAGAGAGAGAAAAAAAAAACATACACCATTGTTGGGTAAGAGAGAGAAAAAGAGCGGAGTTGAGATTTGGCTGCCATTTTTTTACGCCCATTTTGGAGAGCAAGCTGAGGAGGAGAAGAAGAAAGGATACGAAGACCCATCTGTAGCCATTTGGAGTTTTTTTTTCTTCGTACTCTTGCTTTGATTTATTCCTTTTTCGGATTTTCATTTCTCCGTTGAGCAATGGATGACGTTTTTAAGCTTGTTTTTGTAATCCGAAACATGAGCTAAATTTATTTAGCTGGGATTGTTGATGAACCCGAAATTGGGAGGATGATTTGAACGTTTATTAGAATGTTGAGCAATTTCTTTCCTGTTCATTCAAGTGTTTTGTTTGTTTAATTTCTATTGTTGATTGGCCATCAATTTATAGGAAACTAGGTTTTGATTAACTCTGGAAAGAGTAATTTGAACTGGAACTAACTTGGATGATACAAGTTCAATATGATTTTTGAAGTTTATATTGATTTGTGAATGGTATTGGAATATGCTATTTACCTTGTATAACCCATTGAAATTGGTGCATGAATTTGTGTTCTGAGAACTAGATTCACATAGGAATATGTTGAAAAAGGTTTAAAGAATTTTAGTCATACTGAATTTGGAAGAATTTTATGATAAAATCGAATTTTGGTTAACAGGACAGGTTTTGCTGCAGCATTTCCTACAGCATTCGGGTCAGACTTGCAATTGAGGGGGATTTGGAAATCCTAGTTTAATTATCATTCTTGATTAGAAACTCTTAATTGAATATTGTTCTTTTTGTCTATATTAGTGCCTTTTTAGTGTACCTTTTTTATTTCATTAGTTTACGGCATTTTTCCTATCTCAAAAACCGAATTTAAATTAATTTAAGTTTAATTTCTTTTGCAATTTATTTTAGCAATGCAATCCCTGTGGAGACGATACACTACTCACAATCTATACTACTTGTGCGATTACGTATACTTGCGTAGACTTATATACACTAATTAATCGCGAATAAGTTTTTGGCGTCGTTGCCGGGGATTGAAATCGTTGAAATATTTGTAAAAGTTAATTTGTTTAGTTCTTGTTTTTGCATTTTCTTATTGGTTGAGTGTTTATATTTTCAGGGGCTTTCTTTCTCTACATGAATAATCAGCGAAACCAAGAGTTGTTGCCCTTGGACCCAGAAATTGAAAGAACATTTCGAGCAAGAAGAAGGGAGCAACAAGGTCTAACAGGAGTGGAAGAAATACAAGAAAGAGTGGCTATCAATATGGCTAATGATGGGCAGCAAGTGAATGTAAACAATCTATTGCCTCAACCAGCTTTGATGGATGACAGAGACAGGGCCATTCGGGAGTATGCTGTACCCATTCTACATGGGCTCAATTCGGGCATCATTCGGCCGGAAATACAAGCGCCATAGTTTGAACTCAAGCCGGTTATGTTCCAAATGTTGCAAATCGTAGGCCAATTCAGTGGAATGGCAACTGAGGATCCTCACATGCACCTTCGGCTATTCATGGAAGTGTGTGATTCTTTCAAGCTACCAGGGGTGTCTGATGAAGCATTGAGGCTGAAACTGTTCTCTTATTCCTTGAGGGATCGAGCTAGAGCATGGCTTAATTCGTTGCCGTCCGATTCAATCGCAACATGAAATGACTTGGCAAAAAAATTCCTCATGAAGTACTTTCCTCCGACCAAGAATGCCAAGCTTAGAAACGACATTACTTCATTCCAACAATCAGAGGGAGAATCTTTGTACGAGGCATGGGAGAGATTCAAGGAGTTGTTGCGAAAATGCCCTCACCATGGGATTCCCCATTGGATTCAGATGGAAACTTTCTACAATGGGCTCAATGGGCAAACACGTACAATCGTTGATGCGGCTGCCAATGGTGCTCTTTTGGCTAAATCATACAATGAGGCTTACGAGATTTTGGAGAGGATGGCAACCAACAATTATCAGTGGCCCACCGAGAGGCTCAATGCTCGAAAGGCCGCAGGACTCCATGAAGTAGATGCTATCATCGTACTTTCTGCCCAAGTGTCGAGTCTGACGAATATGATCAAGAATATGACCATGTCGGCGGGTGTTAATTCGGTGCAATCTGTTGGCGTCACTTGTGTCTATTATGGAGAGGGACACTTGTATGAGGATTGCCCATCTAATCTAGTCTCTGCTTGCTATGTGGGTAATTTCAACCGGAACAACCCTTATTCGGCACCTTACAATCAGGGGTTGAGACAACACCCCAACTTTTCATGGAGTAATCAAGGGGCCAGTTCTAGTGGAGCAAACTCTTATCATCGACCTTCTCACCCACCGGGTTTTCCATCACAGCAACCAAAAACATAAGCTATGGACTCATTTAGCTCATTGGAGAATTGGATCAAGGAGTATATAGCGAAAAATGACGCTAGAGTTCAGAGTCATGATGCAACATTGAGGAGCTTGGAGAATCAAATTGGGCAGATTGCAAACGCCTTGAATGTTAGGCCGTAAGGTTCTCTTCCAAGTAATACAGAAGATCCAAGGAGGGAAGGGAAAGAACATTACAAGGCAATCTTATTAAGGAATGGAAGGGAGATCGAGCGAAGGGAAAAGTCAAAAGTTGTACGGAACAAGCCCACTTCAATCCAAGAAAAAGACGAGCAGCATCAACAAGAAGAAATTCTGGTGAAAAATCAGCCATCAAACTCTGCTGCAGAAAATGCTACAGCTTTTACACAGCATTCTGAAGCAGCAGACAGCAGCGAAATTAGACCTCCTCCACCATTTCCTCAGCGGTTTCAAAAACAGCAAAAGGATGGTCAATTTAGTAAATTTCTGGATGTCTTGAAGCAGCTTCACATCAACATACCTCTTGTTGAAGCCTTGGAGCAAATGCCTCATTATGCCAAGTTTATGAAAGACTTGGTCACTAAGAAGCGTCGACTTGGGGAATTTGAGACTGTGGCTTTGACGGAAGAATGTAGTGCTATTTTGCAGAACAAACTCCCTCCTAAGTTGAAGGATCCGGGGAGTTTCACAATCCCATGTTCAATTGGAACCCACTAGTTTGGTAAGACCTTGTGTGATTTGGGAGCAAGTATTAACTTGATGCCAATGTCCATCTTCAAGAAGTTAGGAATCGGAGAAGCTTGGCCCACTACAGTATCCTTGCAGCTTGCGGATAGATCTATTGCTCTTCCTGAAGGAAAGATTGAGGATGTTCTTGTAAAGGTCGATAAATTCATTTTTCCTGCTGATTTCATCATCCTTGATTATGAAGCGGATCGAGAAGTGCCGATCATCTTAGGAAGACTATTTCTTGCTACAGGCCGCACTTTGATTGATGTGCAAAAAGGCGAGTTAACTATGAGGGTGCAAGACGAGCAGGTGACTTTTAATGTGTTCAAGGCGATGAAGTTTCCTAATGAGATGGAGGAGTGCTCTACCATATCTGTCATTGATTCCTTAGTAGCTGAAGAGTTTGAAACTAGTGACCACTGGGAGTTGATGCAACTTCCCTCGTCCTTAAAATCAGTTGAAGTCGAAATTGAAGTTGTTGAGAAGCTAGCTTGGTTAAACGCCAATACCATTATACCTAGACCTCCAAGGAAGTTTGAGTCACTGGATTTGGCAAACCGTGAACACCAACCACCCAAGTCATCAAGAGAAGAGCCACCAGTCCTAGAATTGAAGCCGTTACCACCTCACCTGAGATATGCATATTTGGGAGAATCTTCAACTCTTCCGGTGATCATTTCGGCTGAGTTGACAGAAGATCAGGAGGAGAAGTTACTTGACATCTTGAGGGAATTCCAAGGCGCCATCGGGTGGACTATAGCAATTATAAAGGATATAAGTCCCTCATTTTGTATGCACAAGATTCTCTTGGAGGATGATAAGCAAGGTTCCATAGAGGGTCAGAGAAGAATGAATCCAATCATGAAGGAGGTTGTCAAGAAGGAGATCATCAAGTGGTTGGATGCTGGGATAATTTACCCAATTTCTGATAGCTCTTGGGTAAGCCCGGTTCAATGTGTTCCCAAGAAAGGGGGAATTACTGTTGTGGAGAACGACAACAACGAATTGATTCCTACAAGGACAGTAACGGGTTGGCGGATTTGCATGGATTACCGGAAGCTAAACAAGGCCACAAGGAAGGATCACTTCCCACTCCCCTTCATTGATCAAATGCTTGATAGATTAGCTGGGAAGGAGTACTACTGTTTCTTGGAGGGCTATTCTAGCTATAATCAGATTGCCATAGCTTCTGAGGATCAACACAAGACCACATTCACTTGCCCGTTCGGTACATTTGCTTTTAAGAGGATGCCATTCGGTCTTTGCAATGCTCCTGCTACTTTTTAGCGATGCATGATGGCGATTTTTACTAACATGGTGGAGCAATTTGTGGAGGTGTTATGGACGATTTCTCGGTCTTTGGAGAAAGTTTTGAAGATTGCCTCGCAAATTTGGCAAAGGTTTTGCAGCGATGTGAAGAGACCAATCTAGTCCTAAATTGGGAGAAATGTCATTCTATGGTCAAAGAGGGCATAGTGTTGGGACACCGAGTTTCAAAGAGAGGCCTTGAAGTTGATAAAGCCAAGATTGCCATAATAGAAAAGCTCCCTCCACCATCAAATGTAAAAGGGATTCGGAGTTTTCTTAGACATGCAGGATTTTACAAAAGATTTATTAGAAATTTCTCTAAGATTTCTAAGCCTCTTTGCAGCCTATTGGAGAAAGACAGCCAATTCGTTTTTGATGAAGCATGTTTGTCAGCCTTTTCGGAGTTAAAACGGAAGCTCATCTCAGCGCCAATCATTGTAGCACCGGATTGGTCATTGCCGTTTGAAGTAATGTGTGATGCAAGCGATTGGGCTGTGGGGGCTGTTCTAGGGCAGCGCAAAAGCAGGGTATTTCATCCCATTTACTATGCTAGCAAGACTCTTTCAGGAGCTCAATTGAACTACACAGTAACAGAAAAGGAGTTGTTGGCTGTTGTCTTTGCGTTTGACAAATTTCGAGCCTATCTGATAGGAGCAAGGGTCACGGTTTTCACAGACCATTCGGCCATCAAATACTTGATAGAGAAAAAGGATGCAAAGCCAAGGTTGATCAGATGGGTGCTTCTACTTCAAGAATTTGACCTCGAGATCAAAGATAGGAAAGGAACAGAAAACCAAGTGGCTGATCATTTGTCTCGATTGGAGAAAGCTGAGAAGGGCACAGATTCAGAAGCCATCAACGAAGTGTTTCCAGATGAGCAGCTATTGGTTGTCACTAGAGCTAATACTACATTGCCTTGGTATGCTGACTTGGTTAATTACTTAGTGAGTGGGCTGTTACCTCCTGATTTGAACGGTCAACAAAAGAAGAAGTTTTTGCATAATGTGAAATTCTACTTCTGGGATAAGCCCTACTTGTTTAGAAAATGTGCTGATCAGATTTTACGACGGTGTATTCCGGAGGAGGAAATCGAACAGGTGCTGCAACACTGCCATAATTCCCCATATGGAAGTCATTTTCAAAGTGACAAGACAGCGGCGAAAGTCTTGCAATCTGGATTTTATTGGCCGAACTTGTTTCGAGATGCTCGGAATTTTGTATTACGGTGTGATAGATGTCAACGGGTTGGTAATATTTCAAGACGACATGAAATGCCATTAACCAACATTCTTGAGGTAGAGTTGTTTGATGTATGGGGAATCGACTTTATGGGTCCTTTTGTTCCTTCGTTTGGCAATCTATACATACTAGTGGCAGTGGATTATGTTTCCAAGTGGGTAGAAGCTATTGCCTTACCAACCAATGACTCAAAGGTGATGGTCCAATTCATGAAGAAGCAAATTTTCACAAGGTTTGGTGCACCAAGGGCAGTGATCAGTGACGAAGGGATACATTTCTGTAGCAAGCACTTTGAGACTTTGTTGGCAAAGTACAATGTCCGTCACAAGGTAGTTACGGCTTATCACCCACAGACTAATGGGCAGGCGGAAACTTCGAACAAGCAAATCAAAGCCATTTTGGAGAAAACTGTATGTCCAACAAGAAAGGATTGGTCCAAGAGGTTGGAAGACGCATTATGGACCTACAGGACTGCCTTTAAGACTCCAATTGGAATGTCACCGTATCAACTTGTGTTTGGGAAAGCCTGTCATTTGCCTTTGGAGTTGGAGCACAAGGCGTATTTTGGGCACTTCAGCAGTTGAATATGGACATGAGTGCTGCTGGAGAAAAGAGGTTGATGCAGCTTAATGAGCTTGATGAATTTCGATTGTAAGCTTATGAGAACGCCAAGCTTTACAAGGAAAAAGTCAAGTGTTGGCATGACAGGAGGATCATCAACAGGACATTTGAACCAGGGCAACAAGTTCTATTGTTCAATTCAAGATTAAAGCTTTTTCCTGGGAAATTGAAGTCTCGGTGGTCCGGCCCATTCACAATTTCTTCTGTTTTTCCTCATGGAGCGGTGGAATTGCAAGATGATCCAACAGGAAGGAAATTTTTGGTAAATGGTCAGCGAATCAAGCACTATTGGGGAAGTCCTGTGGAGCGTTCCAAGACTTCCATAATTCTTAAAGACGCTTGAAATAGGGGAGTAGTCAGGCTGATAACTTAAAAACAAGCGCTCTTGGGAGGCAACCCAATTTTTTTCATTTTATTTTATTTTATTTTTGTTTATTTCAATTTGTTTGAGTTGTTGATTTATTAGTTGTTAAGAAATTTAAACTGAGTTGATGATATTTTTCTATGCAGAAATCAGCCTAGGAGTAAGCCTTACAGAGCAATCTGTGCAAAAATACTATGCGAATTGCTACAGCAAAACCTACAGCAAAGTTAAGCAGAACGGGGGATCAATCTGTGCAAGAATGCTGCAAGAAATGCTACAGCAAAGCTGCAGCAAAGTTCGAGCAGAACTGGGGAGCAATCTGTGCAAAAATGCTACGGGAAATGCTACAGCAAAACCTGCAGCAAAGTTCGAGCAGAACTGGGGAGCAATCTGTGCAAGAATGTTGCAGGAAATGCTACAGCAAAGCTGCAGCAAAGTGTAAAAAAAAAATATATATATATATATATATAGTATATAATGTATATATATAGTATAATATATATTATATGATTTCGATATTTTTATATGCTAATAAATTTATACTTATTTTAGTATATATAAAAAAAAATTTATATATAATAATAATTAAATAAATACTTATATGTTTATATATATATACATAAATATATATATACGTATACTTATATATAGATATTATTTAATATTATTTAACAATAGTAATATATTTTTTTTATTAGTTTTCGGTAACCCTACTTTCTCTTCTTTTCTTTTCTTTTCTTCCCCAGTTGCGCCGTTTCCCTCAGAAAACTCTCTTTGCCCGAATCAAGCCATTTCCCCTTGCCCAGCCCCCCTCACAGCCTTGTTTCCACCGCCAGAGCAGCGCCATTTCCCATCGCCCAGCCACCCTCCAAGCAGCGCAATCTCCAGCAACCCGAGAGCCAGCTCTTTCCCCGCAATCCTGCCGCGCCACCACCAGGTCAGTCTCCTGTAACGACCCGCCTAGCACAGGCCATTACCGTACATACATACATGCAATCATACATAGCTTATACAAACTTACTTAATTAATATGTGAAACACAGCGGAAATTTTTTTTTTTATAGGGCGTATATACATATACGAAACATAAAATATGATCAGTAGCATTACTTGTGGATACCACTCAGTAGCCATAATTAAACATTCCATAATTTAACATAAATAACAAAACGCGTAGCGGTCCCCATTTCCCACTATTCACAGTGTCCGGCCACGCGGTTCCACCTTACATCATCAATTGCCAGCAGGTTGTTTACCTACAGCACAAACTTAATACAATGAGCTTTCGCTCAGTAAGTACAACTCCTATACCGCGACTCATAACTTATATCATAACATATCATCATTTTATTGCATATACTTCAAGACATATAGCATGCATGAACCAATTATGTTCATATTATGCTTACTTATTTCTACATCTCTTATCCTACTTAGGGGCCCTTAACATGTGTGTTCATACCTGGCGCGCGACTATGAATTGGTTGGGGCGGCCAAACCAAATCCAACTCAACCCACAGTCCAACCCGACCTAGTGCGGGTGGCACGACACAGGCGACGTATCGCCTTTACCTATTTTTCATATTACCCTTCTTAATCGTGTCATACATAATTTCATTTCATGAACATACCGTTCGATGTCATTTTATCATTATCCATATGCATATCATATATCTCGTAAGCATACATTGCTTACTTTACACATTTCATAGCATGGACTTATTACATACATATAGCATAGCATCACATCATAACACATAGCACAACAATAATATCTAGGCAAGTATACAACTAATAGCCTATGCTGTAGGCGGCGTTGTACTTATCTTGTCTACGCCTGTCGTAACGCTGTTCCAACTCGGGGCTCAGCTGCAGGTTACCTCCTGCTTAATCGAAGGACTAGTTAATACTCTAGCCTATGACCATAATAATGTTGGTTATCCACCAACATTCATGCAGTGCTTTGGTTATATGTCCCCCTATCATAAATCATGCTATGAGTGGTTACTTTAAGTAACCTTACTTATTTGAGTGGCGATAGTCGCTCTAACGAGCTCATACTACGGCCTAATAGGTTACGTTGGATAACCTTTTATACTAATCGCATGTGAGAGCGTAAAAAGGTTAGGCTAACACCTAACCTTAAACTTATCATTATTCTAATCTGAATTAGGTTAACCGAAGTCAACCTCTAAATTACTAAAGTCAACCCTCCCTTTGGGTCAACTTCGGGCTTTGGGGCTAAGCCCTGTGATTCGGGTATAAATTTCTGATCACCGTTCGTCTTATCTATTTACCTTGCAAACCTTGAACTTGAGCATTTTTATTTCTCTTCTTTATCTTTGAAAAACTTTTGGCATAAAGCCGAAAAACTGCTATAATTTCCCTTAAAATTCATTGAATCTTAAAACATGGTTTATAAAACGTTTGAGGGTTAGAAACTACCTTTGAAACAGTTTCTGTATTCAAAACAATGTTTAAGACAGGAAAAACTATTTTTCCTAACTGGTTCTAGAAAATCCTGTACAGGAATTTCTTGATCCCTGCATAGTTTTCGGATTTCAATTTATAGTTTAAAATCCTTTTAGAATTAGAAAAAGTTTTCTTCATAAAAGTTCTAGCTCTCGAAGAGATCTAAAACTTTTGTGTTTTAAGCAAAGTCTGGTTCTACACCGTTTAATACCAGTTTTAATTTGAATCCGGGTGATCATAAAAACTGCGTCCTGATGGATCATATTCGGTTTTTCGTAAAAACGGAGGCCTTTGGAATCTCAATTTGAGAAACGGTCCACGATGGCCCCTAGGAAAGACCCTGTTCTACAACTTTCATGTTTTACATTTTTGCCCATTCGGCCTCTAAAGGCCTGCAATTACCAGTTTCCTGAGACTGACCAGTTTGGAACCCGAACTGGCAGCCTTGCTTACTAAGATTGGTTTTACGTCCTACTTTGCGGTTCTATCTCGACCGCCCATTGCGGGAGCTTAGTTACACATCATGCAGCGTTTCTAATATTTTACATGTCCCAACATGCAGCCCTAACACGTCCATGCAACCCTTCAAAACCGATCCCTAACCTAGGGTTGCATGTTCTAGCATTGCACAAACCATTTAAGCATTCAACATTCATTCATACAACATCACACCAAATAAATTCTTAGTATTCTATCACATGCTCAATCATACTTCTAGGGGACATATAACCTCATGTAAGATTTCTAGTATGCAATCCTAAAATACCAAACCAACATAAGCATATTAATGAACATAAAGGAACCAAACCACTTCTAGCAACCTAATGAAGCACTTTAAGGGCATAAAAACTAAATTAGTGAGCTTATGCTCTTACAAACATTAACTTGAATGAATACATTTAAATTTTAACTTAAAAACTTGATTGGAAAAGGATTTGAGTTTTTTGAAAAATTTACCTTGAAATGGATAGGGTTTGGCTCTAGGACTTGAGCCAAATCTCACACCCTTGGCTCTAGACTTGCACAACCGGTTTTGGCTCCCCAAATGGACACCAAATTGGCTGTTTTTGGACTCAAATTTTGGCTCCCTCTTATGCACGGCTACTGCACCTAAAATACACCAAAAACTGAAAATTTTTCTCTTGGTTTTCTATGCAAACCCGTGAGCTTCTAGGAAGGAAAAATAGTTCCGAAAACTTATCTCTAGCTTGCTCGAATGAAACCCGACTCTACCCTAGAGTTTTCCTTCAAATTTTTGAACTTTTTTCGTCTCTTTCCCTTGCTCACAGTCCACGGCTACAGCCAAGAACAAGGGCTGGAAAAATTTTTTCTCACTTCCTCTTGTTCTCCCACACAAAACCGAACACACTCACCAACTTGGTTCATAAAAATTTTCAGATTTTTTTCTCACTTTGGCTCTCGGTTTTCAGGCAGAAAATAGGGCATAATATGGCTGCTTTTTCTGATTTAAATGGGGTGGAGGGCAGCCCTATTTATAGGCAATGTGAGACACAAAGTTTCACACATTTTGACCCTAAAAGTTTTGAATTTTTTTCACAAAAACCCCCCCTTTGGCCGGCTGTCATGGAATGGAAGACAACCAAGAAAAAGCTAGAACAAGACACATGTCTTGTCGAGATTTGTTCTTGAAAAAGTTGGTGATGTCATAATTCAAAAATTTATGATGTCATAAATCATAAAGGCTTGTTTGGCTACTTTTTTCAATAAACAGTATAATTTGAACTTAACATAGATAAATCTAATACTGTGTTGTACTAATACACAGTATTAATAATTTATACTGTCATAAAAATTTTATCTGTGAAAAATCGGGCTGAAAAATTTTTTCTTTATTTTCTCAAACCCTTTTGCCCTGTACCCTAATTTTGCGTGCTTGATTTTTCTATAGTGGTTTTAGTTCTCAAATATGTCATCTTATCTGAAAAAATGAGTTTGCGCAGTATTTTCCCCATACTACATGAAAAAAATTTGTACTGTTAGGGTTTTGACCATTTTGGTCAAACTTTGACTTTTCCGGGTCAAAGTTGACTTTTTTGGTCAACCCTTTGACTTTCCTAGAATGATGTAAACTTCATCTCTTTTCGTCCGAAAAGACCATATATCAATCAAAACAAGCACATTTGGGTCTTACAAAGTTGTAAGAGCTCGTAACACATAATAGAGTCCTAAAACGAACTCTTTCATAAATGCCGATACGGCATGTATTTAATTCCTTTTAAAAAGGAAATAGTAACATAGAAAAAAAATCAGGTATTACATCTCCCTCCGCCCAGCACTCCGCCCGTACCCAGCCACTCAAAGCCGAGCCTCCACCACCCTCCATTTGCCCCCAAAGCCGTGCCTCCACCAAACAACTAGAGCCTCCATCACCACGCCATTTCCCCCATCAGCCCGAGTTACTCCACCGCGCCAGCACTTCGCGCCGACCTCGCCATTCCCCTCACAGCTGCGCCTCCACAGACCAGCCTCCGCCTGAACCCACCTGCGCCTCCAACAAACAAAGAGAAGAAAACAACCCATTTCCCCCATTTCCACCCTCGCCATTCACCCGAAAACACCCCAGCTGCGCCGATCCTCTGCTGCAAATTCCTCTGCCTTTCTCCCTCCGCTGCGCCGTCACAGCCCCTGCAAAAGAGTCAACCCGCCCAAAAGAGCCAGTCACCAAGCCAGTCTAGTGAGTGGTCTAGCTGCGGAAATGCCTCGCACAAAGAAGCTCGTGCACAAGCAAACTGGCCGACAACCCACGAACACCACCACCAGTTACTGCACATTCCGGACGGATGAAGATAAAAATAGATATCAAACATATACTTCTGACCGAACATTGTGTGCGGAAAAAGGTTTTTTGTTGCAGAGCACCCCTACAATGGGTTACGAAGAGTTTGTCCATTCCGTCATCGCCAAGCATAAGTGGAGGCAGTTTTGTGCCCATCTTGGCGACGCGGTGGTCCCTGTTGTACGGGAATTTTACGCCTATTTAGCAGGGGAAGGGCAACGAAGTGTTTATGTTCGTGGTGTGCAGATGCCTATCGATGAGGACACTATCAACCAATTTTACGGACTTGCCGATGTGGATGATCTTCATACCGAATATGCTGCTAGAGCCTCGACTGAATGGTTGAATCGTGCGTTGGAGCGGGTTTGCGTGGCAGGCACTATTCGGACGGTGTCACCTCAAGGAAAATTAACCGTCCCCAGGGCCAATCTTACACCCCAGTGTAAGGTTTGGTATCACTTCTTGAAGACTCACCTGATGCCATCCACCCACATCCAAACGGTATCCAAAGGTCGTATCCTCCTCCTTGATTCAATTATCTCGGGTCGGCCTAATGATGTTGGTAGCATTATCTTTAAAAAGCTCGGAGCTTGTGCCTCCAAGAAATGTGGTAGTCTTTGGTTCCCGTCTCTCATCACTAGCCTCTGTGCTAGAAGTGGTGTGCCCATGTTGGAGACAGAGGAGCGGTTATTATCGTCAAAGGGAGCTATTACCAAAGCTACTATAGCAAGATTGCTGAAAGTCAAATTGGCCACAGATCCGTCGCAACAGCCGTGCAATCAGGAGGGCGCAGCGGGTCAGGCCCCTCAGGCATATACGAGCAGTACCGCTGCTGCATCAAGCAGCCGAGATCCCACTCAAGCCGATCCAGCCGTCTCCCTGCAAATGCTCGAGCAGCGAATGAGCCTCGCTGAGGTTTAACAATATCAGACAATGGAGATGCTACAACAAATGCATTCGCAGCAGCAGCAGCAGTTCTGGGAATACGCTAAGCAACGAGATTTGGCTCTGAAGAAATCTTTGTAGAAAAACTTTACTAAGCCGATCTTTCCATTTCCTGAGTTCCCAGATGACGTGCTAGAGGAAATTGCTGCTGATGTTGTGGCAGACAAGGCTGAGGAGGAGGATGCAGACGATCAGGAAGATTGAAGGGACACTCCAGCCGCCATTAAATCAGGGAGTTCCTAACTTTTTCTTCGTCGTTGTTGTGCAAGGTTTTGTTTTGTTCTGTTTTGTGTTGTTTTGTTCAAAGCAGTGAGGACACTGCTTAGTGTAAGTTTGGGGGTATTAGTGAGGTTTGTTTAGTTTTAGTTAATATAGTTTGTTTTACGTTTCTCTCTTTATATTGTTTGTGTGATTTGTTGTCTTTGGTTTATCTAAATAGATATATTTATTTATGTGTTAAAAAAAAATTTCTGTATGTCTTTATTATATGTTTGAAATTGCTCTATTTTTGCTACTGAGTTGTTGGTTTGAGGATGTTCGGTGAAGATTGCTAGTGTTTTGAAAATTTTCAACTTATGGATTGAATGAGCTTGAGTTTGGTATTGGTGATATCTGTTATCTGTTTGCTCTTTGAGTGAGACTACTCTTTTCCACAATAGACTATAGCTTTGCATTTCTGAGGAAAGCCTAGGGAACTCCAAGTCATCGTGAGAGTTTAGGATTTGAGAACTGGTTGTATCAAACCCTTGAAGCAAAAGCTTTAGGAAGCGAAGTAGACTGGGAATAGTTGGTGTGCTTTCCAAGAAGTAAAAAAAAAAGTTGGTGTGCTTTCCAAGAAGCAAAAGCTTTAGGAAGCGAAGTAGACTGGGAAAAGTTTTAGAAGGAAAGGAGTCAGATTTCAACATCTCTGACGCGGGAAACTCTATCGAAAGGGTAGATTATGCGTTCCTAATGAGGACGAGTTGAAGGAACGAATCCTGAAAGAAGCCCACGAGACTCCGTATTCCGTCCATCTCGGAGCCACGAAGATGTACAAAGACTTGAAGGAGAGCTTTTGGTGGCCAAAAATGAAGAACGACGTTGCTACTTTTGTCAGTAAATGCCTTACTTGTCAAAAAGTAAAGGCGGAACACCAACGTCCAGGAGGAGAATTGTAGAAAATTGCCATCCCATAATGGAAATGGGACCAAATGACGATGGATTTCGTGGTGGGTCTACCCCGAACTCCCAGCGGCAACGACGCTATTTGGGTGGTCGTTGACCGATTGACAAAGTCGGCGCACTTTATAGCCATCAAGCTCAGCTTCTCAGTGGAACAACTAGCAGAATTGTACGTTGCCCAGATCGTTCGCTATCATGGAATTCCGAATACGATTATCTCGGATCGCGACGGTCGCTTCACTTCAAAATTTTGGAAGAGCGTACATGAAGCAATGGGTACCAAGCATGCGTTTAGCACAGCTTTCCACCCTCAGACGGATGGGCAATCGGAGAGGACCATTCAGACGCTAGAAGATATGTTACGAGCGTGCGTAATGGATTTCAAAGGAACGTGGGATAAGAAGCTTCCTTTGATCGAATTCTCGTACAACAACAGTTTCCACGCTTCAATTGGAATGGCTCCTTACGAAGCTCTATATGGGAGAAGATGTAGATCTCCAACTCACTGGTACGGGACGAGAGAAAAAGAGCTTGTGTCTACGGACTTTATCCGACAGACCACGGAAGCCGTAAAGCTTATACGCCAACGGATGGAGACTGCGTTTAGCCGGCAAAAGAGTTACGCCGACAAACGCCGAAGGCCTCTCGAATTCCAAGTGGGAGACTTGGTTTTCCTCAAAGTCGCTCCATTCAAGGGAGTTATGAGGTTCGGAAAGAAGGGAAAATTGAGCCCAAGGTATATAGGGCCATTCGAGATACTCGAGAGAGTTGGGAACGTAGCCTACAAGTTGACTTTACCCCAAGAATTAGCATATGTGCACAATGTGTTTCATGTGTCAATGCTAAAGAAGTATATTCCGGATCCGTCGCACGTATTGGATCACAAACCGATCGAGATTCGCGAAGATCTGACTTATGAGGAGAAGCCAGTCCAAATTTTAGCACGAGAAGAAAAGGTGCTAAGAAACAATGTCATACCGTTGGTAAAGGTATTATGGAGAAACCGCCATATTGAAGAAGCGACGTGGGAACGGGAAGAAGACATGAAGAGGGACTACCCCGATTTGTTCTAATTTTCGAGGACGAAAATCTTTTAAGGAGGGTAGGTTGTAAGACTCGAAATTTTGTAGACTCGTAATTCCCTTGTTCATAAGGAATTAAAGTCTAATTTATGTGTTTATGATGTGTTATATGAAAAATTATGAATAATAATAAGAAATTCATAATTTTATTTAAACAATGTTCGAGTCCTCATTTAATTGTTATGAGACTCAATTAATGATTTACGAGCCAAGAATGAAGTTTTTAAAGGAAAAAGAACGAGAAAGGATGAAATTTTACGAAAGTCAACTTTGACCGAAAAAGTCAAAGGTTTGACCAAAAAGTCAAAGGTTTGCCCAAGAAAGTCAAAGTTTGCCCAAGACGGGTCACAACGTTGACTTCACAAGTATGATGAAGGAATATGGAAAGAATTCCGAAAAATGAAGTTTTATGACCAAGAAAGCACAAATAAGCCATAAATCCCTAGAAAAATCAAGCACACCGAATTAGAATTAAGGACAAAAAAAAAAAAAAGGATCTCCGAAAAATTGGAGAAAGAGAGTTTTAGGTCCAGATTTACATGGAAGAATTTTTGGACCAAAAATATAAAATGAGAATACTCATCACAGTATTGGAAATAACTGTGAAGCGCGAAAGGAACTGTGGAAGAGCAAAATGGCCAAACAAGGCATTGTGAAAGCTAGTGGAAGATGACATCAACCTCTTGACATCACCTTCCACTAACCAAAGGATGCACTGAGGGGCTGCCCTCTCCCACAAGATTCGGCCAGCCATGGGAAGCAATAGAAAAAAAAAAAAAGAAAAAGCCCTAACTTAAGGAATGATGTCTCCCTAAAAATCCAACTAGATGTGAACTAAGTTGGTAAAGTGTGGAAGCCTTTCCACCACCCAAGGGATGCCACATGGCTCTCCCATTTTCAACTCATACGCTTCCCCTCTCCTCATTAAATTCGGCTGCACTAGGACAAGAAAGGGGTGGGAACAAGACATGACAAAAAGCCATAAAATGAGGACAAGCAACCACTCCACTTTTCCTTACACCAAGGGCTGCCACATGTCCTCCTTTCCCCTCAATTTTTCAGTAGCACATGCCCCTTTTCTCCCCATGTTTTCAGCTGCCAACAGCCCCTACCAACAGCCCATACACTGAAAGCTATCAAGAAATTTGAGCAGCTAGCTCACTTGTGTCTGAAACTCGTACCAAATAAAACAGAAAAAGTAAAAAGAATGATGAAGATGTTTCGAACCGATATTGCTAAGTAAGTGAGTGCTGACAGTAGCCCTCCAACCCTTGTAGCTAACTGTATAAGTCGAGCTATAAGAGCTGAGTATTTGATTAATCAAGATAAAAAGGCAAGGGCTCAAATTTTTGAAGTCAAGAAAGAAGAAAAAGCGATGGTGAAACAGTTCAAACCCAGACAGAACCAGGACTTTTATTCCAAGGGCCAAACCAGTAATTTTGCCCAAAGTTCCAAACAGTTCGGGAGAAACAAAAGGAAGGGGAATGCTTCCAAGCAAGGACAACAAAGGAATTACCCTCAAAAGAGGAACAACCAAGGCAATGGGGGTAATAATAATAATTATCCCCTATACACGAAATGTGGGAAGAAACATTTTGGAGTATGTAGGATGGAGACGAATGCTTGTTATCTTTGCGGTAAATAAGGCCACTATGCAAGAAATTGTAACTTAATTAGTCAGAATCAGAACCAGCAATACCCGAATAGGAATTCAAACAACCAGCTTCATGCGGTAAAAGCAGAGATTGAAGGCCCGACGATTGCTCAGGGAAGATTAGAAGCTCCTAAATCACAAGCAAGGATCTATGCTTACACAAAAGAGGATGTTGAAGCCGGAACTTCTCGTGTGGTAACAGGTCAGCTTCCTATTGCCACCTATGATGCAATCGTTTTGTTTGATTCTGGTGCCACTCATTTGTTTGTATCGATGGAGTTCACCTAGAAATTACGAAGAACAGCAAATAGGTTAAAGCAACCCTTCAGGACTTCCCTTCCGTCAGGAGAAATTCTGCTGTCCAACTATTGGATACGAAATGTTCCAGTAGTTATTGGCGACAAAGAGTTATACGTGGATCTTGTTGCGATCAAGCTTCAGGATTATGATGTTATCTTAGGAATGGACTTCTTAGGAAAGTACAACGCTAAGATTGACTATCGTAAGCGTTGTGTTATGTTTAGTCCCATCGGTGAGGAGGAATTCAACTTTTATGATCAAACATAGAGTTCATCATTAAGGTTGATATCAGCAATGAGGGCATGGAAGATGTTGACTAATGGGTACAGAGGATATCTAGCTAGCATGATAGACGTAGCACAAAAGGATGAGTTAAGAACTGAAGATGTCCCGATTGTAAGGGAATACATGGACATCTTTCCTAAAGAATTACCAGGATTTCCTCCAAAGCGGGAGATTTGCTTTGAGATCGAGTTATTGCCTGGTTCAACACCAGTATCTAAAGCACCTTACCGCATGGCTCCAACTGAACTCAGGGAACTGTAAGTGCAATTGCGAGAGTTATTGGATAAAGGATTCATTCAATAGAGCCATTTACCTTAGGGAGCCCCAGTTTTGTTCGTCAGAAAGAAGGATGGATTGTTGCAGATGTGCATCGACTATCGTAAGTTGAACAAGATCACTATCAAGAATAAGTGTCATCTCCCTAGAATAGATGATCTTTTTGATCAACTTAGGGAAACAGTGGTGTTCTCAAAAATTGATTTACGATCGGGATACCACTAACTCAGAATTAAAGAGACGGATGTTCTGAAGACAGCCTTCTGAACACGCTATGGACATTATGAGTTTCTCGTTATGCCGTTTGGCTTAGCTAACACACTAGCTGCTTTCATGGACTTGATGAATTGCGTATTCAAGGAGTACTTGGATAAGTTTGTTATCGTCTTTATCGACGATATTCTAATCTACTCTAAGTTCATAAAGGAACATGAGCAACACCTCAAACGTGTTTTGGAAATGCCAAGACAAAACTAGCTCTACGCCATGTTCACAAAGTGTGAATTTTGGTTAGAAAAAGTTCATTTTCTAGGCCATGTTGTCTCAAAGGAAAGAATTTTCGTTGATCCGGCGAAAGTGGAAGCAGTCAACAGGTGGTCGGTGCCGAAAAATGTTATTGAAATATGAAGCTTTCTAGGCTTAACTGGATATTATTGATGTTTTGTCGAAGGATTCTCAAAGATAGCTTCACCTCTCATGGCTCTTACTCGAAAAGGAAATCCATTCAAGTGGACGCAAAAGTGTGAGGAAAATTTCCAAGAGCTTAAGCAGAGACTTACTAGTGTACCAGTATTGATAATTCCAGACGTGGATGTAGGGAATTTTGTAATATATAGTGACGCCTCTAAAACTGAACTAGGGGCTGTTTGAATGCAAAAAAGGAAAGGCGGTCGCCTACGGCTCCCGACAACTAAAAAATCACGAACGGAACTATCCAACGCCCGATTTGGAGCTCGCGGCGGTAGTGTTCGCATTGAAGATTTGGAGACACTATTTGTATGGGAGTAGATGTAAAATCTATACAGACCATCAAAGTCTCAAGTATATTTTCACCCAGAAGGAGCTTAATATGAGGTAACATAGGTGGCTGGAACTTGTGAAAGATTACGATTGCGAGATTTTTTATCACCCTGGAAAAGCAAACAGGGTAGTGGATGCTCTAAGTAGGAAATCATCTGGCAAGTTAATGTCAATTGGAATGTTCCCAAGCCATTTCAAAAGGAAATTTCTGATTTCAATATGGAGATGATAACTGGGAAGTTGTCTGTTCTGACTCTCCAGTCTGGCCTTAGATTGTAATAGTGATTGTTGGCATGGTGAGTTGACCCTTGCAATTGGAAAAATCAGGCTGCCACTATTCGTTGCAGGTGAAAATCAAATGACCAACCATTTGGTCATGAACCATCAGTGTATAACATCGTTTTGGGAAAACCATATATTCACTCTATTAGAGTCGTTCCTCTGACATATGATCAAGTAAATGGTACACCGACAAAGCGAGGAATCCGTGAGATCAAAGGCAACTGAATAACAGCACATATTCGACACATGCTAGATAAACCAAAACATAAATGCAAAAACAAGCAGAAATGGGGCAACAAGTAAAGTAATAAAAAAGAAATATATATGCAAAAACAGAACAACTTATGTTCTTGATAAAAGTCAGGGAGTATCCGAACCTGCAACCCTCACCAACGAGATTTCTTAGTTTTCCCATGTTGGAATGAGGAAACAAAAGAAAACCTTAAGCAGTATTATTTTAAAAGGTTACAGAAATACACCTTTAAGTCTAGAAAAGATCATAGAAAAGTGGTCGTAGGCTTGACTAATGACATTAGACAAACTTGTTTAACCCCAATACTGAGTGTAACTTGTCACACTTCGCGGTGACCAAGAGTTCGATAAGTTCCACGTAGTATGTTCCTCACCAATTGAAGCTCACGAATGACCTCAGACACGTCCATTCGATCCTGTGGTACTTTTGAGGAACAGGCGACCCCAATCTTGACAATAGCAACTAGACACTCCTCCCTGCTTCGAGTTCTTGCTGGCTGTAGTCGGAACTGTCTTGTTTGGTTTATTCTTCTTGTTGCCATTGTATCTTCTTCTCCTTCATTTACCAGTAGTTTTGGATCAATAGTTTCCATTACTCGGTTAGGCAGGAGTGACCTCACATAATTATGAAGGTCTAGTCCTTCAACAAAGATAGGGTCAGTGGGTCTTTTCCCCGTCATCAACTCCAGCAAGATGATGCCATAACTGTATATATCTCCTTTTGTGGATACCTCGCTTCCTAGACCATATTCTATGCTTGGAGAAGAATAGGAAAAAAAAAAAGAGAAAGAAAGAAATTGGTCAGCCAGAAATTTTATTAACTGGGAAAAAAATCGATAGCAATGTCAATGGTGGTAGGTTGATGAGATTATTTGCGTCCAATAACATATTATGTTGCAAAGAGAACAAATATCTAAAAATGAAACACGATTTTCAGTCCTGTGGAGAGAAAACACAAGCAAAGTTTTCAAGTGTTTTCGGTTTCTTCGGCAGAGATTTTGAGTCCATGTTTGTGGACAAGAACAAATGACATATTCACAAGTCTTTTTCATGAGCTAACTCGAGTGACTATATGATGAAGGGTGGTGTACATAGAACAATATGATACTAATTCGTGTTCTATTTTTTGTAACTTACATAGAAAAATATGATTCGGCCAATGAAGTCAAAAAAAGAATATTCTAATCAAATAGGGAAAAAAAATGTGATATTGTAATCAGTTGAGTGAAGAAAAGGCAAAAACAAACAATACAATAATCTTAATTTTGTTAATAATTCCCAATTTTAAAACTGGATTCGAGTCATTAAATAAAAAAGAAAAAAGATAGTTGTCTGCTCTTACAAAAGATTAAAAATTATACCTTAAAATTTAACAATAAACTAAGAAGATTTTGTATCATTTTTAGATATTGATATGTCATTGAATTATTATCATGTATTATATTGGAATGTAAAACAATACATGTGTGCATCTTTTTGTCTTCATATACGCAATAAAGTACGGTAATTAAAATCAATCCCTATTTCACTTTTGTCCAGTACACGCTCAGTTCATTTTTGGCACAATATCAAAGAAAAGTTCCGGAAAGCATAATAACAAACAAATAAACAGATCAAGACAGAGCTATTGCATTTAGCTACTTACCTGGAGGAGTATAACCGATTGTTCCTCTCACTCCCATTGAACTGCTCTGATTCGCATCCATTGAACTGCTCTGATTCGCATCCGCAGGTTCTGCTGCTTCTGCATTAAGAAATTTGGCAAGGCCAAAATCCCTAACTCGAGCAGTCATATCTTCATCAAGCAGAATGTTACTTGGCTTTAGATCACAGTGAACTATTGGCTTGAAATTGTTATGATGGAGATAGTCAAGCGCACAAGCTATATCCAAAGCAATGTTCACTCTTTGCAGAAGACTAAGGTGACGATGACGGTGATTTTCGACTTCAACATGATCTATTTCGTTTGAGTTTGGAGTAACCGGATAATTATGTAACCAGTTCTCTAAACTTCCGTTCGGCATGAACTCATAAATCAGAGCTTCAAAATCATTACCTTGAAAATCAATGCTAGAACAAGCAGTTATGACTCTGACAAGGTTTCTGTGGCGAATACTCCTCAACGCTTTGCACTCCGCCATGAAACTTTTGGATGCTCCTCTGTTTCGAAGGTTGAAAACTTTAACAGCAACGATAATTCCGTCTTGTGGATCAAGTATTCCTTTGTATACAGAGCCAAAGCTACCAATACCAATCAAGTTTTCTGAAGAAAACTCATTGGTTGCTTTTCGAAGCTTGCCATATGATACTCGGAACAGTGATTTTGTCAGTGAGAATTCTGAAGATTGTTGCAACTTTCTCTTTCTAAACCAACACAAGAGCAAGAATGCTACTATGATTGTTCCGAGAACTGTGCATGGTATTATGATCCATTTTTTACTTGCCTTTGAGTCATTCGATTTGCTACAAACAGGCAGTTCCAGTTTAGATATTCCCCCACAAAGTTTACTATTTCCAACGACCGAGATTGAGCTCGAGTTTCCAAAGACTCCAGTAGTGGGAACTTGGCCCTCCAAGTGATTAAATGACAAGTTTAGCCTGTTCACTGGAGAAGCCTCCAAGGACTCTGGAATTTTGCCGGACAAATTGTTGCGAGAAAGATCGATGATTTCAATACCCCATAGGGAACTCAAAGTAGAAGGAATAAACCCTTCAAAATGATTTCCTTGCAGGTACAATTCTTCGAGCCTGATACAATCACCAATCGAACTTGGGATTTCACCAGAAAGTTTGTTCTCAGAAATGTCAAACGCCAACAAATCTTTCAGATTGCCTATCTCCGAAGGAACGGAACCCATTAAGTTGTTAGAAGCCAAGTTTAGAGAAATTGAAAAATGAGTTATTTCAAAAATTTGTTTGGGTATCGTTCCATTGAGGTTGTTTTCGAAAAGTTTCAACACCGAGAGACTTTTGCACTGACCTAAACTTGAAGGGATGTTTCCTTCTAAGTAGTTTCTCTGTAACAGAAGTTCCCCCAAAGACGATAGGTTTCCAAAAGAATCGGGAATTTTCCCAGACAAATCATTGTTATAAAGTGCAAACCATTGTAAATTCCGAAGCTTACCCAGTTCAGTGGGGATTGGACCTGTGAAATAGTTATTTTCCAATCCCAACAAATACAAGCTGTCTAGATTACCGATCCCAGTAGGAATTCTTCCATGTAGTTGATTTCTATCCAAGATCACACGTTCGAGTCCCGTAGAAAGATTGCCAATCGAATCCGGTAACGGTCCTTTGAACCTATTTACGCCAAGAGTCAACGATTGCAAGCCGCTACAATTGGTTAAGGAATCGAGAAAGCTCATTTCATCAGGTTCCCCACTCCCTAAATCATTGTCGCCCATGTTCAGGTCCAAAAGATTCTTCATGCTTCCGAAGTCAACGGTTACTTTCCCACTGAAACTGTTGTTAAACAATTCAATCATTTCAAGTTGGTATGCCTTGGACAATGAGAATGGAATGGGTCCATGAAAGAAATTTTCTGATAATTGGAGTCTGGTGAGATGTGGAAAAAGTAATCCCAAGTTTGCCGGAAGACTTCCGTGAAGTCGGTTTTCGGACAAGGAGAATATAGAAATGTTTGAAAGATTGTATATGGATTGAGGAATTGTACCGGAGAGGTCGTTTCCGCCTAATCCAAGACGTGTTAATTTATGTAGGCGACCCAGGGAATCTGGAATGTTTCCTCCCAGAGGATTATAAGATAGAGATAAAGCTTCCAGAGAAGAAAGATTCCCGAGGAAGTGAGGAATTCCTCCTGTGATTTATGATTGACAAAGTTATTTAGGTCAGTAACGATGACAATATCAATAGTACAATCACATTTAACATTTGTCAGTGGAGATACCTACGGGCTTTATAATCACTGATTTTTTGGCTAAACTCCTCCTTTCAATAAATGCCAACTCTTTTTCCTTTTTAGTTATACGCCTACCTAATTATAATGTACTTAAACACGTTGATGTTAGTTGTTCCCTTTTCATTTATTTTATTATTTTTTAAGTTTCATATTTATATTTGAGAAAATTACTTAAATACTGACTTTTTTTTTTTTAATCTATTGACCAACAAAATATAAATTTCCCTATCTTAACCAACATAACAAAAATTTAGTTTAATTTAATTTAATTTTATATTATAATGATCTAATATTATTTTTTTTGTATTATATTAGTAATGTGATTTTTAAATTTGTGTCATTTAGATACTTTTCCCTATTTATTTGTTATTGATTTGTGTGAAAAAAACGCATAGGATTAATTTTATGGTCTTCAATACTACAAGTTAAATTTGTAGATTTAATGTGTAATACCTAAATTTTAAATAAGGAATTATTATGAATTAACAAGTTAATTCATCAAAATTTCTTATGTAAATTAAAGTTTAAGTTATAATTTTAACTTAAAGTTATGAAATTAATTTTTATAATATGACAATTATTAATTTTGTCACGTAGAGTCAACTTAGGTTATATATTATTGTTCAAAAAGGTTTGAATAGTAAAAAAGTGACCAATTGATGTATGGGTAGAAAAGTTGTGAAATCACTAAATATAGCATTTCAATAGTTTTAACAGTATAGGAATTACCAATCTTAAGGTTTTCCTAGGTAGGATTTTTCTACATATAAAATGTTGTATCGAGCATTTGACATCAACTTTTTATTTAGATAAAAATTATACTGCCTAACTTTTTAGAGATAAAATTTAGATAGATTACCATTTTCAATATTGGAACTTGTGGATAAGTCTTAATATCATATAAGATTTTGACTGAGTTTGTAGATTTAATGTGTAATACCTAAATTTTTATATAAGGAATTATTATTAATTAATAAGTTAATTCATCAAAATTCCTTATGTGAATTAAAGTTTAGGTTATAATTTTAACTTAAAGTTATGAAATTAATTTTTATAATGTGACAATTATTATTAACTTTTATAAAAGTCGGAAGAAATCCTTCGAGGTGCTTCAAGGAGTCCTCCCCAAGGAAGTTCTAGTTTTGTTCTCTTGCGGAAACTCCAATCGTTGAGGTAGTTTTCTGACTGAAACTCTAGTTATTACTCTTTTGTTTTAAAATTTTTTTATATGTTAATATATAAAAATTTTTAGAATTGGTAGTTTGACAATATAGAGTTTGTGCTTGTTCATAAGAATATGTTCATGTTTTAATCATGGGTAGTTTGAAATTTTAGAAATCAAACCTAAATCAAAGATTCTAAACGTCAATCTATTCGTTAAAAATTTTAGAAGTTTAAATGAGTTTCTATTAGATGGAAACTACTAAGGAAATTTAGAAAAACTATGGAACATTGAACTATCGTATTTATGTATGTATTTCAAAATTCTCTGGAAGTGAAATTTTGATTTTTCGATGAAAATTGTTAAAACCTATCAAGTTTCGGGTTTTTGGAAACATGAAGTATTTATGGTCAAATTTAGACCATGAACATAAAAAATTTAAAAAACATGTAGAAGAACAGGTTCTTGAAGAAACTTTTGCCAAATTCTCGACAGTTTAGAGCATATGATTTTTCAAAATTTGTTCAAAACAGGGGAAATTTGGAGGGCAAAAACCAAATCTGGCCACTACAGCCTAGGGCCCAGCCCTTGGGCGCTGCAGCGCTGCTTGGGTTGCAACAGTAGGGCTGCAGCACCAGGCCAATGGATTAAAAAAAAAAAGCTGGAAATTTTTAAAAATATATTATAGGGTAATTAAAGCCAAACTTTTTACAAAATAATAAGATGAGGTTGGATTTAAAAGCTTTAGATCCAATTTTTCTTAGTAAAAATGTATGATTTAGATTTTGAAATACACTATAATCCGATAACCATAGCTTATGTAGATTAAATCTTAAATTCTTTTTGAAAGGGAAGTTAGGATTAATCTTATCTAAAGAGTATAAAAAATTAGTACTCAACTTGGATAAATTGTAGGAATGGAACTTTAGACTGGGGCCTAGAAGGAAATGTTCTTTCCTATGAGCAACATAAGTATAAACCTCGCTTACAGTATGAAAATATTATTATTTTCAAACTATGTATTAGGCACATTTGTTATTAGGAATGTTTTGCCTATGTTCATAAAGTAATAATATGTATGCTATAAATTACGTGACTACTATGTATGTTAGGATATGCCACAATCATGTCTATGCCACAAGTATAATTATGCCATGGTTCACAAATATGCCACATTTGCATACATGCCACACTTTTACTAGCATGCTATGTAAATGACGTACTTTTCATTTATGCCATGATTTCAAATTTATGACATGGATTATTATATCATGCCATTGCATCATGACTAATAAGTTTCCAATTAAGGAACGTAAGCCTTAGATCTAGTTTTTGAATAAGACTTCAAGTTAGAGTATGATTTAGGCATACTCAAATTCAGTTAAGTTAAAGACTCAGACTAATTCACGATAAGTTAGAGTGTCATACCAATCTTTCACAAGAGAGGAGGATCTTGTCATGTCATGTTATGTTTTGGTTTAAAATCTAGATTAATTCCTAGAATTGTTAGGGATCTTGAAAACCCTAATTTTCTGCAGAATGTGCACACCCAGTACATACACATAGGGGCTTAAAGATGAGCAAGATAATAAGTTTATAATGGAAAATAATATATCTATTAATGAACAAAATTGGACTACATCTTAGATTCCATAATCAGAGCATGCATCCTTATATGAAGTCTATGTTCATTTTCAATGCGAGAATTATGTTTGTATGTAAAAGCACATTAGTTATATTCATATTGTTGGTAAACAACCTATGGTATAATGCTTGAGGACAAATGCAAACGGAGATGTTGAGCTAGTGAATGCGGTGTGGAATACCACTACACATTTTTATTTTGCAAAATTGTTCATCATGTTTTAAGATTCTATAGCTATATATATACATAAGTAATGAAGTTTATGACATGTAAGGTCATATGAAAGAAAAAAAAATTATTTCTTTAGATGTGACAAGTATGCGACAAAAGTTTTCATGATAAGTTACAAAATATATATATATATATATATATTCTGAGATTTTCAGTACTCAAGCCTAAGTATTTTAATAATTATAAGTAAAGATTTAATTTAATCAGTAATGTAATGACTTATGTAGGCGGGTCGTTACATAACGACATAGAGATAGTGATGGCTTCCCGAAACTCCATTCTCTAATGTGCAGCCAAAAAGGCGGCAACGAAAATGGTTTAGTTTCAGAACTCTGTATGAGCATATTAGACGACATTACAAGAAAAAAAGACGGAACTGAGAATTTCTGTGTTCTGAAAATTTGTACACTCACATTGGGCAACGATTTCTAGGAAAACATTGTCTAATATTAAGAAAGAAAAGGTGATGCGGAGAACTTCTATGTTTCAGATATTTATACACACACAAGGCGGTAGTGTTTTGAAAATCATTGTCAAATATAAGAAAAAAAGAATTTAAAAAGGCGGAGTTTTCGCAACTACAATTTTAGAACTCTCTTCCATCCCGCTCTCTCTCTCTAATTTAAAAACTCTAAAATTCTCTCAAGTTCCTTCCTATGTCTCCCTAAATTCCCAACCTCTCTCCTCTTCACTTTCTCAATCTATCTTGTTCCTTCTCCTCCCAAGTCTTAAAGTTTTGCTCCCAAATCCTCTCCCTCTTCCTCACTTCCTTAACCCCCACCATCTCTACGACCACCACAACCAAGCCCACTACCACCGTAACGGGAGTACCTTTAGAATCCTTACAATTTGTTTCTTTTAGGGGGTGTTTGTTTTAAACTTTATTTTAAACTAAATTGTACTTTTTTTCATAATGATTTTTGTCTTTTTCTGAAAAAGTTTTTTGTCTTTTCTGAAAAATTACTATTGAAACTTAAAAATCTTAAACTAAACTCATTCACCAAACACCCCCTTAGTCAAGGGTTTTTGTTTTTGTTTTTGTTTTTTTGTTTTTTTGTTTTTTTGGTTTTTTTTGTTAGTTAAACTTTCTAGAAAAACTTTGTTATATGGTTTGGTATTTGGAGCATTCGGGTTAGTTTATTGATGATAATTATGAGTAGGAGGGTTTGCGATATATATATATTGAAAATCTTTATTCGTGTTTGTTTGATAAAGTATGATATTATTTTTAATTAGTTAATCATACTGTTGCTTGAGCAAGGAAATTTTTCTTTCTTTTTTTTGGCCTTAAGTATTTTTTTAATCTTTTAAAGAAAGTTTTAATTATATGGTTTGCATGTGACTGTCGTTAAAGGTGGCAAATTCAATGAACGTTTCCACAACATTGTCAACATAAAATCTTTTTTATAATGCTATCTTCTTGTTATGTTACGATCCATAGCGACACATTATAAATCTTTAGAGGAATTATTTGTTAGGTGTCGTTAATTTTTAGTGACACAAGTAATGTCAACGCTAAACATGTTTAACTATAACTAAAGTTTTAACTACAACTGGGCCGTGCTAATCACGACGTTATCGTGCTAAAATATCTTCAACAAAGACTTCCGAACATTTAAGTTAATAGGCATGTTGTTTGTGATAACTATATTCACAAAATTTTTGGACAATAACATAACACTACATACTTTGAGAACACCCAGTGGTAGCGCGCGCATCATAGATCTCATCATAGATCAAATAATGCACTGATACGAAAAAAGAAAAAAAAAAAAAAGGAAAAATTATATTAAATCTCCCTCAATTATAGCACTAGTGTCAACATGTCTTTCAAATTTCAAAGCGTAATTATTGTGCATCTGATTTATAATGCATCTATAGATTCACCATCCAAACTTAAAAAACACTATTTTCTTTTTATGAAATAACATTAGTCATGAACAAAAGAACGGCAAATTTGTTAATTTCTTTTTGCCCTTCCAATTAGTTTATTTTAGAGGTGAGCAAAGACATTCATTAACCCTAAATATTAAGTCTGACACGAAATCAACTAATATATAAACACATATATATCAACTAATATATCAACTAATATATAAACACATATATATCAACTAATATATATACTTTTAACCTCTCAAAATCACTACCTACGTATATGTACACACACGCGCACATGTGTAAATGAAGAATAGAATCTCTGAGAGCCCCTACCTGTGAGACCGTTGAAGTGAAGGCCTAGAGCTCTGAGATTCTTCAAGGACTCGAACTCCGGCGGAATTTTCCCCACCAATTTGTTTTCACCTAAGTTCAGGAACGTTAATCTGGTGCAGCGAGACAAGTTGGCAGCTGGGATTTCCCCAACCAGAGAGTTGTTTGCAAGATGCAGATGTTCTAATCTGAAAAGACGGCCGATTTCTCGAGGAATTCCTCCGTCAAGGGTGTTGTTTTGCAGGGAAACATTCCTAAGGAAACTGAGGTTCCCTATGTGAGAAGATAGAGAGCCGATAAGACCCGAAGAACTCAAGTCTAGGGCTGTTACTCTCCTGTGCTTTCTTCCACAAGTGACTCCTCTCCAGTCGCAGAAATGGAGAGAATCGTTCCACGAGTCCATAACGCCTTGCGGGTCATGAATGATCTTCGATTTGAAGGCTAACAAGGAAAGACGGTCCGTCTCATTTCCGGCACTAGCGCTTGCAGAAGTACTTGCTATGGTAAGAATGGTGATGCAAAAGAGAAAAATAGACGACTTGGAGAAGTAGGGTTTTGAGACGTTACAGTTCGGAACTAAAACTACAAATCCGTGCAGAAAGGCTTGTCTTGCCATTTTTTTTTTTTTCTTTAGATTTATGAGCTTCCTCTCATGTTCCTAACATTTTATAGACAGTTCTCCTAGTTTAGCACCCAAAAAAAAAAAAACTTACGATGCCGACAGAACTTAAATAATAATAAATAAATAAATAAATAAAAACTTACAATATCGACAGTATAAACTTTACAGGATGAGAAACGCATTAGCATGTACTTTCTTTAAAATTGTAAAATTTTAGTTTTTTAGGCAAATGGTCTTTAGGGAAAAAAAAAAAAAAAGCTCATTTTTACAATAGTCATTTAAAGATAGAGATATCTATTGAGCGTGTATATTATTAATTCATATAAGCTAATAATTGGCTGACCACCAAATTTATCAGTGATAGACCATAAAATAATCCGTCATTGATGGACCATTTAAAAAAAAAAAAAAAAAAAGAGAAAAAAGTAAATAGAAGTTTTACATAATAATTGAAGTGGATAACATGTTTTAAAACTGTTTGCAGTAAAATAACAGTAATAATAAATTTACCTATTTAATGATTAATTTATTTCTAATAAATTATTGTGTACCTAATAAATTTACTGTTTAATTTAAATATTTTAAAAATCTTACTATTTTGTTTAATTATTTGTATAGAAATACTAATTTCTCATTACAAGAGACAAATACCTTTTTTTTTTTTTTTAAGGACCATTCTCTGATACCTTATTGGTGCAGGTTGAGAAATTTCCCAACTTGGTTGACGAGTATTGGAGAGGTGTAGTCAAGGTCTTCGTACTATAGCTAGTGTGAAACCAAGACAACAAAGGTTGATGTGGTGATGGCCACTCGACAATTAGCATTTTCTGAGAAAAATATATTAAACGTACGCTACAAAGTATAAATAATTCCTCCAGGTCAGAGATATATATGGGGTTTCAACTCATACATTGGCTCTGAATTCTTAAGAAATTGCAAGCTAGCCAACCCCACTTCCACCTGTAGATTGTGATGAAGAAGAGGCATGGTGGGTGATGTTAATTTCTGGATATTTTTTTGGAAAATTTGTGGGGCCAGGGTAGCTCGTTGGAAAATCATTATTTTTTGGTTTTTGCCCCCCGTTTTAAATAAAAAATTTTATATTTAAATTGAGAATCTAAAATAAATTTGGTATTTGAGAGGAAAAATAAGAAAAATTGGTGCAGATTTCCAAAAAAAATAAAAAAGGGGACGTCTATTGACACAACTCAATCTTTCTTAATATTCAACAATAATTCCTATAATTTTTAATCTTTATATATATAAGTTGAAATTACTTAATATGTACGTGCCTACTAAACTTGTTGAATTATTATATTTTTATTGCGACCAATAGCTTTTTTATCAATATAAATTAAATTAAAAATCACATTATAGTTATATATTTGAGAAATAAAAAGATGCTTAAAAAGGTATACCTCATAAAATTTACAAGAAAAAATTATTTATGAAGAAGATAAAATAATATCTTACAGGTTTTGTATGAAATTTTTAAATGGGGATGTATTTGAACAATTTTATATTAATGTGGAACAAATTAGTGGAAGAAGTATTTCAACAAAACACGTCTAAAAATAAATAAAACTTCAAGAGAAAAGTCAAGAAGGGGACCAACCAGAAAAAAAAAAATTAGGGGAAAAATGAGAAAAGAAAAGGTAAAAAATGACATAGAAAAGTTGAACCAAAACAAATCATTTCATTCGAAAAAAGAGGGGGCGGGAGGGACCATGGAAAATAAGTAACTTTTAGGGGAGAAGGCAAAAAAATTAAAATTTAAAAATAAATAAAAGGACAAGTGGAACTAAAAAAAAAAAAAAAAAAAACAGAGCCAAAAAAATTCCATAATCTTTTGTCCTAGTTTGATCCTTCTTTTTCCCACCCACAGAATGGAGACGCTTTGAACCTGTAAACTTCAAAATCATTCTCAGCTAGGAAAAAGAAAATCAATTTAGAAAGACCTTCTCAAAAGTATCGCCCGGAAAGTGTCGAATGTCCTTTATGCATTTTTACATTTTCTACCATTGTAAGTTTAGGGTAATACTAGGATCCATCACCTTAATTTTGGAGGATCAAACCCCATTTGATCCTTGCCATCCATGGTGATTTGGACGGATGATATTGATCAAGGGCAAGCATATTGAAGGTTAACCGGTGCCATTCACGTACTTGCACTATTACAAAATGTCGATTCCACGATGGAGCTTCCACGACCGTTTTTTAAAAAACCGTCGTGGAAAATGCGGCAAAAACATGAAGCAAAACAGAGTTTCCGAAAACCATCGTGGAAGCCGAAACTTCCACGACGGTTATTAAAAACCGTCGTGGAAGCCCATGCTTCCACAATGGCTTCCACGACGGTTTTTAATAACCGTCGTGCAGGGAAGCTTAAAAAAAAAATTTAAGCTTCCACGACGGTTAAAAAACCGTCGTGCAAGGAAGCTAAAAAAAACATTTTTTTTTTTTAGCTTCCACGACGGTTAAAAAACCGTTGTGGAACCTAAAAAAAGTAATTTTATTTTAGCTTCCTTGCATGGCTAAAAAAAAAATAAATTTTTAGCTTCCACGACGGTTTTTTAACCGTCATGGAAGCTAAGAAATATATATATATTGTTTTTAGCTTCCTTGCATGACGGTTTTCGAAAACTTTGTTCCGCTCCGTATTTTTGTCACATTTTCCACGACGGTTTTTTAAAAAACGGTCGTAGAAGGGTCTTTTTTCACAAATTTTTTTTTAATTTTTGGACTCTACTATGACGGTTTTTGGGAAAACCGTCAAAAACCGTCGTGGTATGTTCACATACCACGATGGTTTTTCCAAATAACCGTCGTGGTAGGTCCTAATGCGAGAATTTTGAAAATTTTTGAATTAAATTCAATTTTTTGGAGCATATATTAAAACCCAGAAAAATACCCTATTTCCCACCCCATTACATGCCGAGCCTTTTCGATTTTTTTCACTCTCTAATACACACTCTAACTCCTTACCCAAAGCCACCCAATTTCCTCCCTCTATTTCTCTCTCTTCACTCCCTCCCTACTTAAAATCTCCAAAAACTCGCTCTATCTCACTGCGCCTCCTTTCTCTATCTCACATCTTAAATTTTTCTCATGGCTCCATTCTTCGACGGGTCCACCAAGGAACTCACGCGGCTTTCCCTCTTTCTCTCGCCGCCCTCCGCCCGTACCCACGCTCGACAAACCGGTAAGTTGTAATGTATATTGCTTGGGTAATGCACGGATTTGGGAATTTTTCGTCCAAAATATTGATTTTGTTGATTGTGGTTGTTGATAAAATGTTCCGTCCAAAATGTTGATTTTGTAGATTGTTGAGTTGGGAATATTCCGTCCGAAATGGCCAAAATCTATCTCCTACATTTTCGGTGATTGTTCATTGTGGTTGTGTTTTAGATTGAATTAAATTAGTTGGGTAAGGTACGTATTTGGGAATTTTTCATAAAAAAGTGTTGATTTTGTGATTTAAATGTTTTTGGGGAAATAAAATGAATTCATAAATTTTTTTTTGGTTACCTACCACGACGGTCAAAAAATCGTCGTGGTAGAGGGTCCTACCATGATGGTTTTCTTGAGAAACCGTTGTGGAAGATTTCCTTACCACAACGGTTTTTTATGTAGAACCATTGTGGTATGTTCTTAAATGTCCATATTTAGGTCATATTTTTGCCCATTCCACGATGGTTAAAAAACCGCCGTGGAATTTGAAAAGATTTCACGACTCTGGATTCCACGACGATTAGAAAACCGTCGTGGAAATGTTACCACGACGGTTAAAAACCGTCGTGGTATTCACATTCTGTGTATTAGTGTAACGACCCACCTAGCACAGGCCGTTACCTTGCATACATACTTATTACTTTACTTATATACTGAGCAAAATACAGCGGAATCTTTTTTTTTTTTTTTTTGTACACGAATTAAAACGTGCAACTTAAAAAGAGATGTCTTGAAATAAACATATTTACATAACATAAGTACTTAGATTTCAAAACGCGTAGCGGCTGAATATCTCAGGATCTCACAGTGCGCCTCGCCACGCTCCGCCACCTTGCATCAAACATTGCTGACAGGCTGCTTACCTACAGCATAGACGTAAGACAGTGAGCTTTCGCTCAGCAAGTACAACTGTCTCGTCCGCGTCATACATATAACCATATCGTACACAATTCTATCTTAACATACATGATAACACATCTCAATTCAAAACATCATTCATAACAACATAACCTAACAATGCCTATCATATGCATGGTCCAGTTATGCTCATCTTTACTTTCCTTGCTTATTTTTCTTTTAGGGCCGTTACCTTGGTGTTCATACCCGGCGCGCAACTATGGAGTGGTTGGGCCGGCCAGTCCAATCTAACTCACACCATAGTCCTACCCAACCTCGGACGGGTAGTACTACACCGGCAAGTTCGCTTGCCTTCTTTTATTTTCTTTATCTTTTCTTTATCTCGTTCGTAAGCTTATTGGTCTTGTAGGGATTAGTGAACATGCATCGTGATGTCACATAATCCTAACTCATACTAGCATTAAAATCTGACTTAGTATGCTTTCTACTAATCGACATATAACATGGCATACTAGCACATATAGCATAGAAATTGGCATATTGCAAAGCATCACATAGCGTACAGTTGCATACACCCTTAGCATACATCTAACATACTTTAGCAAGTACCAACTAAAGGCTATGCTGTAGGCGGAGTTGTACTTACCTCTCTCTCTATGTCCAATTTGAAGTTGTCCTGCCTCCGGGCATAGCTGCAGGTCTTCTCTTACTTGAGAAAGGACATAGGTGAGATTCTGCTTCGTGTTGTAGAATGTTGGTGCTCTAACCAACATACATATTAAAACCTAGTTGTATGTCCCCGACTGATATCTGATTTGGTCCAATTTGGCCTTTTTTATTGTTAGGGAATAATTCCGAACCTTGATTATCCCCTTAAGAGGCTACATTAAATAACCTCCTGGGCTAGGTCCTTGATCTACTATTGGGTTTTCTTGAAAAATCTCGGGCCTCACTCTTACAATATAGCTTATTGGGTTAATTTCCTTAACCCACTTTTCTTGGCCCATCTCTAAAATTATGGGTATCCCTTAGGGTTACGTTGGATAACCTTTAAGGTTACTCTTGTCCACTTGTTGGGTCAACCAAAGTTAACATTTGGTCAACTACTGGTCAACCCTTGTCAAATTTGGACTTTTTGGGCTAAGCCCGGTACCTCGGGTCCTATTTCCGGTTACGGCCCGTAATTGGCTTGATTACGATTTTTTTTTTTCTTAAAATCCATTTTCTTATCTCAACTTCATTTTCTTATTTCAAATTTCTATTTCTTCACATTTTACACTTTTTAAAGGTTTTACTTAAAAATCCTTTAAAATTCTTGACAAAAATTCCGATCGTTAAAATAACTCTTTATAAAGGTCGTTTTGGGTTGGAAACTGCCTTTGGAACAGTTTTCGTAGTTAAAACAACGGTTTAAAAACAATTTTACAGTTTTTAGAAAGCCTTTGAAAAACTAAGGTGCAGGAATTTTCAGATTCCCTGCGCACCCTTCATAAAACAGTCTCAGTTTAAAAATCTGTTCGGAATTTGAAAAACTTATCTTCACGAAAGTTGTAGTTCTCGAAAAATGATAAAACTTTCATGTCTTGGGAAAAATCCAGTTCTGCCTGTATTAGTACCAGTTTTCATTTGAAATTGGCTGACCCTGAAAAACTAGGTCTGGGAGATCAGCTACGGGTTTTGGTGAAAACGGAGGTCGTTGGAGCCTCATTTCGAGATTCTGTCCTCGATATTCTCTAGTAAAAATCGTTCCGAGCAACTTTCATGTTTTAAGTTTTATCCCATTCGACCTCTAGAGGCCTTGAAATTTCATTTTTCTGAAACTGGCCAGATTCGAATCCGAATTTGGTAGTTTTGGGTTTACGTCCAGTTTACGTCCTATTTCGCGAATCTATCTCGACCGACCACTTCGGGAGCCTACTAGCCAAACACACAACGTTTCTAACGTCCTATTGGATCCCATTAGCCGTCCCCTATTGTCCATACAAATCAATTTCTAAAGCCATGAACCAAGGCTTCCACTTGGTTCTAGCCTAACATATCTCACTTTCAAGCATCCAACATTCATTCCTAGACTAACATGCATCAAGGGACTGCCTAGGGCAGTTTTTTTCGGCCACACTTGGAGAACATACAACCCTAGTTTTCTATCATGAAAATCAACCACAACAAACACAAACCAGCAAGATTTAAGCCATGCAAAACCCTGGATCTACAAATCAAGCACAAGCAACCATTTAGGGCAATAAATTGAAATTGGACTTAAGTCCATACAACCCAATTGAATCTCAAATTAAACTTGAATTTAAGCTCAAAATAAGGAGGGTTAGGATTCTAGAAATTACCTTGACCAAAGCTAAAGTTTGGTCACAAATTTCCTCCTCCTCCTTGCTCACTTAGACCCACGGCCACACTAGGGAAATGGGCACCAAAAATTTGTTTTGGTCTCTTGGTTTTCTCCCCTCCAAAAACCAAACTCCTCTTTGAACAAAAGCCGTCAAAAATTCCAATTTTTTTCTCCCTTTTTCCCTTCCTCCTCCTATTCGGCCACACCTCAAAAACCCACAAGAAAAATCCAAACTTTCTCTAGCTTTCCCCCTTGCAAAACCGAACACCCAAGGATCAAAAGCCCCAAGAAAATTTTGGTTTTCCTCTCCTTCCTCTCACTCCCTTGGCTGCCGGATTTTCTAGGAAAATTTGGCAAGAGTTTCCCTACAATTTTCAATAAAAAGGAATAGGATTTAAGGGGGGGTATTTATAGAGGTTGTGGGGACTTTGGTTAATTGGATTTTGGCCCCAAAATTTTGGCCTTTTTCTTCCTTTTCCCTTGAGGTGGCCGGCCACTTGTGTGGTGGAGGAGCTTCCACATCTTCAACTTAAGTAAGTGGAAAATGATGTCATTGGGAGGAAGCCCCATGAGGTCATCTTCCACTAACTCTTCCAAGGCTTTGTTTGGCTTTCTTGTCTCCAAAGAAACCCATTTTTTTTCTATTTGTGCTACACAGATAATTCTAATACTATGCTTCACTAATTCACAGTATTTTTATATTGTACCGAAGTACAAAATTTTATCTGTGTGAATTTTGGACCGTAAAATTTTTTCTAAATTTTCCGTATCCTTTTTGCCCTTAATTTTAACTTGGTGTGCTTGATTTTTTAGGGACATTTTATGGCCTATTCTTGCTATCTAGTTCACAAAATATTATTCTTGGTACTCTTTCTGTACTGTACTTTAAAATATCATAAAGTCAACCCTTTGACTTTCGTCAGTCAAACTTTGACTTTTTCGGTCAAAATTGACTTTCGTAAAATCGTGCACTGTTGCGGCCCTTTCGAGTTGAAAGGTCCGTTTTCGAGTTTAGAAATCAATTTTGAGTCTTCTCGACCCATTAAAACTCACAAAACCTTTCAAAAGCCCTAAACCGAGCTTTTTCATAATTATCTTCATAATGTGAAAATTAATTCCACAAAAGGAAAAATGTATATTGAAAGAGTCGAATACTACAATTAGTGTTGGTTACCTATGTGCTTTTCATTTTTGACAGATTAATTAGGTAGCATAAGTTGGTGTCGTTTGTGTGAAGTTGGTGTGTAAGGCTTAAAACGTAGTGTCGTTTATGATACAGTAAAGAAGGCCTTTCATGTTAAATATTGGGAGCAATTGAAGAGGTGCAATTGGACGGTCATCGTTGAGTTTTTTTTGGTAATGTCCTCAAGAGGTTTATTTGTTCCAAGGTTTTGAGGAAAATTGCAAGGTGAGACAGGGACATACCAAATATCACATATATAGGACTTTTAATTTTGTTTTTCGTTTAGTCTAATCAGAATCTAATCAAAATTTGGTAACAGTTATAGTCCCATCGATTTAATATGAAATTTGGAAAAACAATCAAGTGGTAGTCAATAATTGTTAAAAAAAATTTGCATCCTAATATATGAGTTGTGTGATTTTTTTTTTTTTTGTTTGGTCATATATCATGATTTTATTTCCTATTCGCAGCCCAATAATGTTTACCGGGACTGTCTTTAGTCCTTCAAGTGTATTTTGAAGAAACAATTCTTCAACCCTTTTGTGATTGTTAGATATGATATGGATGGTTGGAGTTAATTGGAGAGTAAAATCCAAAATAGCAAATGGTGTTGAAGAAAATGGGTTATCAAACCATTGATCCTTATTATTATTTGAGAAATGCTAAGTGCACTTGCTTGAACACTCTCTTTATCACTCTCTTTTCCAAAAATTTACACGTGTCCCTTCATGTAACTTTTGACAGTCTGTTTCCTTGGTGATTTAAAAGGAGTGTGATGCATTTTTATTACAGAAATGTCATTCTAGCTAAAGTGACCTATCAATTCTTTTATTTAAACTCTCTCTCTCTCTCTCTCTTTTTATTTTTTATTTCCTGGAAATTAAGCTTTCTACTTGTTTCCTCAATCTTTTTTCTTGAAGAGATTCCGTCGACATTTTACTGGTGGGTTTTTTTTTTTTAAATCAAAATTGGGAGACAGATAAATTTGAAAAAATAATCAGCCAAAAAGGAACGAGATTTCAAGGAGTAAAGTTTTCAAAATGCAAACTGGTCCACTCCTTGAATGCTCCTTGAACGGTCACCGATGAGATACATGACGCCTTAATTTTGTCTATTGGTGGGTGTTAGATTCAGGTGCTTCTTTTCATACTACTACACACCACGAGATTATGGATAATTATGCTGTTGGAAATCATGGAAAGGCTAATCTGGCTGATGGTGAACCTTTGGACGTTGTTGGTGTTGGCGACGTCAAGCTGAAAATGACTAAAAGGGTCAGTTTGGAAGATCTATAAAGTGAGACATGTGCCTAAGGGAGGCGCAACTTGATTTAGAGTTAGGCAAAGTGATGATAAAGGCCATAATGTGACATTTAATAGTGGTGGTTGGAAAGTCACTAAGGGAGTAATGGTGTTTGCTTGAGGAAACAGTGTTGGGGAAAACTTTAATTGATAAAAACTATTACCAAATATAAGATCTCATATTAATTCATCAAGAAAAATTATTTGGAAGCGTACCTGAATCTATGAAGACAAATTAAAGAAGGATGGAGTCTTTCACAGTTAAATTTCTTTAGTTTCCTCAAGTGCTCTATAGATTCTCTCTCTTAATGAGGAAAGATGAGGAAAGCAAATATTACATATTATGATTTGATTTGGAGACCACAACCCTTATAATGACCTTTATATACTAACTCAAATTAGGTTCTCATCAACCCTAATTTAATTAGTATTGGGTTTCTACACATTAAAGCACATACGCAATAGATATCTCTATAGCCCAATTAATAAATCACTTATTTAGCCCTATTAAATTAGATAGCCCATAATATAATTGTTATTTAATATGTAAGCCCATAATAGGAATTAATAAAATCCCAACAATCTCCCACTTGGGCCACATATATTTCCTGAAACAATTGTATTATATAAAGTTCTGAGTGTGTACTGAAAAGCTATCTATTTTGAAATATCTCTTTAGTTACAATCTGGTCCGTCTACTATATTAGCATGGGATTAAAGCGACCTTCGTTACATATCTTCATAACTAGACCCATCAATAGTCACCATACCAATATATTCAATGACATAGATGAAGTATGGATGCGCAGCATGGAAATTACATGCAATGTGATCTTAAACATGCCTATTTCCAACTGGTCCAGTTTTATTCTTTAGTAAGATCAAACATAAATAACATTCAAAGTCTCTAAATGAACCATATACTTTATTCTGCAGAAAATAAACACAAAAAATGTTTGTACGAAAGAACATCAAAACACAAACTCCCAATAAACATGCACATCGTCAAATAAAAGAACACTCATACGAGCAGTGTGCTCCTGAAAGACCTTGCATGGTAAACCCTTAGTAAGCGGATCCACAATCATAGAGTTTGTCCCGATATATTTTATAACCATTTGATGACTCTGAACTTTTTCTTTAACAACAAGAAACTTAAGCTCTATGTGCTTTGACTTTGTAGAGCTTCTATTGTTATTGGAATAAAGCATAGCTGAATTATTATCACAATATATTTTTTGTAATATTCGAATTTTCCATGTACAATTTCCTTTCAAGGAATTTATTTCATCTAACGAAAATATTCGTGAAAAAGCTCGGTTTAGGGCTTTTGAAAAGATTTGTAAATGTTAATGGGTCGAGAAGACTCAAAAATTATTTCTAAGCTCGAAAACGGACCTTTCAAGTCGAAACAGCTGAAACGGTGCAAAATTTTACGAAAGTCAACTTTGACCTAAAAAGTCAAAGTTTGACCGATAAAAAGTCAAAGGGTTAACTTTATGAGATTTTTCAGGATCAGTGCGGAAAGAGTTCCGAGAATTATGTTGTGTGAGTTAGATAGCAAGAATAAGCCTTAAAACGTCCCTAAAAAATCAAGCACACCGAGTTAGAGTTTAAGGGCAAAAAGGGTTCGGAAAAATTTGAGAGAAATATTTTTCGATCCAAAATTCACACAGATAAATTTTGTACTTCGATATGAGATAAAAATATTGTGTTTTGAGGAAACACAATATTAGAATTATCTGTGTAGCACAAAGGAGAGCAAAAATGAATTTTTGGAGAGCAAACTAGCCAAACAAGCCTTAGCAAGCCAAGGACCATTGCCCATACCCATGAGCTCATCATCCACTAGCCTAAGCTAGCCTATGTGAAGCCTTCTTTTCCACCCCCCAACTTCGGCAGCACAAGGAAAAAAGGAATGGGAAAAAGCCTTAAATTAAGGCAAGTAACCAACCACCCTTGTCCATCGAAAACCCCTCACATTCCCCTTTCATTTTAATTGTGAAACTAAGAGAGACTCTAGCAAAAAAAAAAAATACCCTAGAAAGTTCGGCAGCAAGAGGGAGGGAAGGAGAGGAGAGAGAGCCAAAGAAATTCTCTTGGAGTTTTCATCTCTTGGGTATTTGGTTCTACAAGAGTGAGAGCAAGAAAAAGTTGAGAAAATTTTAGTGGGTTCTAGGGCTTGGTGGCCGAATGATGAGGAGAGGAAAGTGAGTGAGAAACTTGAAAAAATTTTGGAGCTTTTCTTCTTTGAGAGTTCGGCTTGGTGGAGAAAGCAAGATCCAACCAAAAATTTTGGTGTTCAACCCCTAGGTGGCCGTGGGTCTTGGTGAGCCAAGGAGGAGAAATTTTGGGCAACCAAACTAGCTTTGGTTCTAAGTAAATTCTCAAACCCTAAACCTCTAATTTTAAGCTTAATTTCAAGTTTAATTTGAGGTTCAATCGGATTGTAAGGACGTAAGTCCACTTTCATTTTTATGCCCTAGTTTTTGGTGTGTGCTTGATTTGTTAGAACTAGGTTTGATTGGCTTTAAATCTTGCTTGATTGTGTTGATTTTTGAATATTTTTTTCATGCTAGAAACCGTAAGTTGTGTGTCCCCTTTAGTGGCCGAAAATCTGCCCCTTTGGCAGCCAAGAATGCATGCTAGTCTAGGGTGGATTTTGTGATGGTTGTATGTGATGGAATGCTAGATTAGAACCAAGACAACCCTAGGTTTTTGATTTTAAAGTTCGGGTTGCATGGACTGTTTAAAATGGATTATGGGTTTCGTGGGATGTTAGAAAACATTGTATATTTGAATCGTAAGCTCCCGAAGTGGTCGGTTGAGGTAGATTCGCGAAATAGGACGTAAAACGAAAGTAAATCCCAAAACTGTCAAATTCGGATTAGAATCTGACCAGTTTTGGAAAAATGAAATTTTAAGGCCTTTAGAGGCCGAACAGGTTAAAACTCGAAACACGAAAGTTTCTCAGAACAATTTTTTTCTAAAAGATAACACGAACGGAATATCAAAATAAGGCTCCAACAGCCTTCGTTTTTAGCAAAACCTGTGGCTGATTCCAGATCCAGTTTTCACCCAGATTTTTCAGGGTCAGCCGGTTTCAAATGAAAATTGGTATCAATACAGGCAGAATTAGATTTTTCACAAAACACGAAAGTTTTAGCATTTTTCGAGAGCTACAACTTTTGTGAAGACAAGTTTTTCAGATTCTCGACGGATTTTTAAACTGGACACGTTTTATGAGAGGTGCGCAGGGAATCCGAAAATTCCTGCACCATAGCTCTTACAAAATGTTTTCAAAAAAATTGTAAAGTGTTCTAAATTGTTATTTTAACTACGAAAACTGTTCCAAAGGAAGTTTTCGACCTCAAATGACATTTACAAAAAATTATTTCAAAGATCGGAATTTTATAAAGAGTTTTAAGGATTTTTAAGAAAAATCTTGTAAAAGTGCAATGTCCAACAGTGATGGACCAATGGTAGTGGTTTAAAGGGTAAAAATTGGTCAAAGGATCTTCAAAAAGTGACCCCCAAAAAAAAAAAAATTCTAAAAGTGACTTTCTACTTAATTTATTGCTAAATTTAATTGAAGTAAACGGTAAAATTTTATAATATTGAAGTAAATAGTAAATTTATTAGGTAAATAAAATATTTATTAGGTAAACAACAAATTTACTAGATAAAAACATATTTATAAAAAGTAAATAAATTATTTACATGATAAATTGATTGTTTATTATTATTTATTTCAAATATATTTAAAATTTGTTATTTACTCCAATTATTTGTATAAAAATGTTATTTATTTCTCTCTTTTTAAACATCAAACTCCGATTGGCAACTTAACAAAAAAAAAAAAAAAGAAGCTAAATTCGTTACTAAAATAAGTATCAATAAATAAGAATAAGGGTAAACTATATAATAAAATTATGCTCAACGGCTACAAATGGAGCCATTACCCCATACAGCTTGCTCTTCCTCGGTCGCTGAATTATATAATTCAACTTATATGTGTCACACACGTGATCTATTTTATCTAATTATTAATTTTTTTTCTAATTAAGGGCCAAATTGCGCCCTTTAAAAAGTTTAGGATTTTTCAGTCACCAAAAAAAAAAAAAAAAACTTGGGACCAAATTACACCTTTGTAAAAGATCAGTGACCAAAAAAACAACTTGCCGTTAAAAAAACACCCTTAAGATTCTTCTTCATTTTTTAAATTATTATCGAAGCAACTCAACAATATAACAAAAGGCCTAAATTAGGAAAAAAAAAATAAGAAAAAAAAACGTCCAACAGAAACAAATAGAGAAATAAGCAGAAAGAGAAAAGTACAAACTCAAGTATTCAATGAAACTTTAACTTAGCACGTTATTGTAGAAGTTGCAAAAATGAACCCAGTACAATTTTCCACTTTTGTTGTTAAATGAATATGGTCTAAATTTTTTTAAAATTTTTTTTTAATGGCACTATGAAGTAGTACTAGGTTCAACATCATGGCGTCCTCGCTGTTCTGCTCGGCGTACAATTTCATTTTCCGGCGTGCGGGATATCAATTTTGTAGTCGTTCTTCCATTCTGTTGGAAATTTGCAAGGAAAATAGTGAAGAGAAATATAAAATTAGATGAATACACCACACTGTATATTTTATATCTTTGCCTGAAGTCATTTTGAAAGCTATTTTTAGTCAACTATTTTTAGTCAACTATAAGAAGCTGTAAAAAATATTCACTTTGATCTATCCTGTACTTACCGAAGAAGAAACTGTGAATTAATAACATCACAAAAGAAACCATACCTTTTCCTTAGGAGCCTCATGCTCTGTTCATCATTTTCCAAGACTTGCTTTGAGCTGTTGAACTCGTGAGTTGCAGTTCCAAAGCGTGGACATCCACGCACATAAAGAAGTTCTAAGGAAGGGCATTCTAGATCACCCGAGTAGAAACTGCAAAGTGCGTCAAGATTTTGAAGAGCCAATGTCTTCAATTTCGGTAGAGTTATTTTCTCCGATGTGATGCCTCTATTCTGTTCGATAATTTCTTCGATTTTTAAGCAATCCTCTACCCAAAGGTCTTCCAACTGCACTAGACCTTGAGCCATGGATTGCGAGAAGAGGCTCATCAACCTGTCACATTTTGTCGCGGTCACAAATTTAAAGTTGCTGAACTTTGCAAATTGAATCGGACCTTTCCATATGCTCGTAAGTTCAGCTAAGTTGTCCAATCTAAGGTCTTGCAACTTCCCTAGGTATGATTGCCCTGCCTCTAGCTCTTCAAATCCAAAGATCTCTTTGATAGACGAATTTCCATTAACATGGAGTTTCTCCAGGTTGGTTATCCTTTTAATCATACTCGACGGCAAAAGTGAATTCGTCAAATCAATGCACTGGTGTACCTCCAAGAGTTTCAGTTTCTCAAATGATCTTGATGGTAGTTCACCAGCAGTACAAATCTCTGTGATGAAGTCGATATATTGGATGCGGAAGTTCTCCAAACTCTCAAACACTGGCGTGCTTCGAGTGCCATCTACTAAACTAATGAGGGGGTTTGTGACTGAGGACTTCTCGATAATGAGAGACTTTAATCTGGATAACCGCCCTCGATCATATTCTTCTATGATATTTAGATCTGTGCATTCTTTGTAGGTTAAGTTTTGAGCCTCCTTTGATAACGCGTCAATGAACCAGTTTGGCAAGTGCCCCATTGTTATGTCCAGTGCCAAGATCCTTGAATCTACTCTAGGCAATTTTGACAAGAGTGCATTTATCAATCTGGAAAATGACTTCCCACATATAGATATGTCGAATTTCACCCAATTTATCTTATCGGGTGTTATATTCTGAGGCAAACATTGAGAATCTTCTACGTCGACCCTCAAAATGTTTAAGCGGGGCAGATTGATCAGCTCGCTAAAGCATGCATTTCTTCCTTCATTGTTTGCATCATTCTCCCACATTCCAAAGCTTCCTTTCAAGTATAACTCTTCTAAACAGGACAACTTTGAAATTAGTCCGCGGGGAACGATACAGATATTTGTGCACATTGTTAGATCCAAGATCCTCAAGTTACTCAACTCTCCAATATCTTTTGGCAATGCGTCGATGGGAGATTCTTTGAGGCTAAGTATCTCGAGCTTCTTCAGTCGTCCAACAATGGATACATCTTCAATTGACGTGCAGTGCTCTAAAAACAAGGAGCGAAGGTTCCATAGGTGTCCGATAGATGGAGGGAGCTCGGAATCTTGAAACCCACTCAGAGCCAGTACTCTTAAAGCATTCATTCTTTCAAAGAAAGTGCTTGGAATCTCCTTAAGATTGTTGTTTTCCTGTAACAACAACGTTTCAAGTTTTGGGCAATCTGGACAGTCGGGAAGCATCTGTATTTGACAGGACATGAGTGAGATGGCGTTGGAGCATTCACAGTGATTTCTTGGAGACCAGTATTTAACTGGACGACCAGCTTCTACCATGAAAACCCGCTGAAAATCGTTTCCTGATGGTTCGGACGTCATCTGTATTGCTACATCGCGTATAACATCGTGCATTTTTACTTGTCCATCCTTTTCACCCTTCAACAATAATCCCACGTCTACTAGCTTCTCAGCGATTGTACTAGCATAGTCTCTTTCTTCTTCCATCGTGTTCGAGTTTCGGGACAAATAACCGAGCCCCATCATGTATCTTGCTATCTCCTCCTTGTCGATGTTATGATCCTCCGGGAATAGACAACACAGCAAGAAGTATTCCTTGAATTCCTTCTTCCTCAGGAAATCGTAGCTCAATTTTATGCACTCAAAAACCGTTTCGCTGTGGTCAACGTGCTTCGATCTTTCCAGCCGTGCTGCGGCCTTTTTCCACTCTTCCATACTCTTCTCAGCCAATGCTCTCGCAACTGCTACAAGCGCTATTGGAAGCCCACCGCATTCACTCGCTACTCTTTTTCCAACAGCCTCAAATTCTTCGAACTCAAAAGTTGTACCTGATGTCCTCTCAAACAATCTCCATGAGTCTGCTTCAGATAAGAGATCGAGATTAATGATAGCCTTTGCCCTCGGCGCTTGACTTTCCATGGCGTGACAGATTTCCTCATCTCTAGTAGCGAATAAGATCTTGGACTCGCTAGCCTCGACGTCTGGAATTCCAATTTCCCCAAGTTTTATTGTTCTCCACAGATCATCTAAAATTATAAGCACCCTCTTCTCTTGCATTATGAATTCCCTCAACCGATTCGCTCTCCCCTCTAGGCTCTCCGCTATTCCTCCTAAAGAGAACCCTAGCCCATCGGCGATTTGACCTTGAATACTTTTCAGGTCAGGATTTTGGGAAACAGTTGCCATCATAACATGATTAAAGAGCTTCTGGTTTACAACTTCTTCCTGTATTTTCTTCAGCATGGTTGTCTTACCCACGCCTCCCATTCCGTAAACGCTAACAACTCTAATTTTTTGATCCAATAACCCTTCCATAACCTTGTTCATAGATACTTTTGTGGAAGTGAACAATTGAAAATGTGTCATGGAAGCTGACCTGGTAAATTTAGGAGCTGCTACTGGATCAGGTATGGAAACGTGGTCTACAAATGCTCTCCCCTCCGATACCAATTTGTCGATGATCGAAATCTTTTCTTTCGCTTCGTGGCTCAGCTTGTACCGCGACCACAAATTAGGACAACACCCGCTTATGCACCCTCTGTTTGCGTTGACATCAGCCTCCAGTCTACTCAACCTGTCCGACAATTTGTTGGCTCGTTTGATCCAATCTTCGACTTCGGATTTAATGGTTTCTGTTCTTCTGGAAACCGCCGCAGCGACTGCTTTATCGATATCGTCCCTGCAATCTTCTAGCGTCTTCGATTTTTCGACGAGGCCATGGAGGTTCCTCTGATAGTTCACTAGCAAACAACAATGGCGCTGAAATGGTTCCCACAGAAAATGACAAATGGTCGTGACACAACTTCCGATTAGTTCCATAGCTGCTCGGGTTAGCACAGGCTAGCTGTGGCGTCGATCGGGAGCGGGGTGGGTGGTGCTCCTTATGGTGGAAGGACTGTCTCTTTGATCTTCTCCTTTTCCTCTGCAAGTTTGCAAGTGCCTGTTATCTGGGGTAAGACTTGGGAATGGTAATGTAACACAAAACTAAATTAAAATTAATTAAAATTTATATTATTTTAATTAATAAACGAAAATATATATATATGTAATTTTCTTAGGTTTATTAAATATGGGCCGGAGAGATAACAATTTTGAAAGTTTAAAGTAATTTAGGCTAAGTGGCACATAAAAGGGAAAAATGAAATAATAAAAAATAACTTTGTACATATTTATTCTTGAAGTACACAATATATGCATACGTATATAAATGTATATATTTCATAAAACTGAATATCAGTAGATATTTCATTTTAATTTGTATTTTTTTAAAAAAATTAATAAAAATTATAATTAATTTTTAAAATATTACTTAATCTTAAATTTAAAAATTTTAATCACATATATGTTTTCAAACGGAACATAAGTTGTCTAGCTGATATAAATATTAGTCACATCTTATATTCCTTGGAAGGGATTTGTAGGTGGTGGGCACGGTCCATGTTGGGAGAAAGATTTCCAATCAAATATATGATTGTGTGCACATAATAGTAATTTGCGAAATATTCCACGTTGAAAAAAAAAAAAAAAAAAAAAAAGAGGAAACTTTGGCAAGAATATGCTATAATAAATGGAGGAGAGACAAAGGTCAAGATCAGAAAATATCTAATCTAATTATAATAATAAAAGATTGAGCAGTTTAATTAGTTAACCACTTTTGTCAAAGTCTTTAATCCAATCCAAATTCAACACTGGTCCCCCAAAATCAACTCCCTTCCTTTTTTTTTTTTCTTTTTTTCTTTTTAATTTTTTTCACATCATCATCACGACGAAGTGGGCAAAGGCAAACCCTCGGGATTTTCCTCGGTAATCAAACAAAATCCAAAGCAAGAAAAAGAACATATTGAGAGAGAGAGAGTGGGAGAGAGAGAGGAAAGAGGAAGAGTGACCAAAGTGTATGGCTGTATGTACCAACGCGGTGGAGAGAATCTATTGATTGATCACAACGTGAAATACTGACACACAAGTACACATGGACAATAATATACACATCACTTTCTCTCTCTATTTCTTTTTTTTTTTTTTTTTTTTGGGTATAAAGTTTTGCTTCTCACCCACCACCTACTCGATAAAACCTACGGATAAAATGAATGCTCAGTTTAATTTTAACCAAACAACGTTAGGAAACTTTAATATTTTAAAATATATTTTTATTATTTTATTCATAAGTATTGGAACCATGAAAAGACCTCTATTTAACCAAATAATTTGGTTTACAAGAAATCAAACTTAAGATATGTCTATATTAAATTTTAATTATGTAAGTTTGACAGGTTGATATTTTAAACTTCAGTTCAGTTTTTACTTATTAATTTATCAAGTTTAGATCTCATAAAAGAAAAACAAAAATGTGTTTCTAAGGTGCAAGTCTTTTTGAAAAAGTTGTGTTGTGTTTGAATCTTTAAAAATTAAAATGATCATAGACTTCATGTAAGTTGTGAAATAGTTAAGTTAAAAAAAATTTTCTCCGAAATTTTGGTAATTAAATTTAAGGTCAAAGCAAGTAATTATGTTTATAAAGTTAATTACCAACCGCAATTACAAAATGATCAAGTTTACACAAACGATTCCAAATGAGATTCAATCAACAAGTATTAAATTCATCAAAATATAGTCATCATCAAATTACATCATATCCCCTAGATTAGAAAGTTTAGCTAGACATCAAAGTTCTCAAATCCATAACCAAATTCAAAACAAACATGAAACCCATAATCAAGCACCAATTCAAAGAGTAAATATAAGTTCAAAAGCTATAAAGAGAGAGGAAGGTAGAAGGAAGAAGAACTAGTTGAACAACAAGTTCGCAAATCTTCAATCTCCTTGAATCTCCAAGAAAGTCCTTCAAAAACCTCAAAGTTTTTCTCTTGTTTGTCTGAAATTTGAATCTCCAAAAAAAAAAAAAAAAAACTCTCTCTTGTTTTCGAACAATGACCTTTTATACCCTTTAAAAATCAACTCATTTTTGCCTTAAATTCAATCATCCATGTGTCAGTGCATTGCAGCGGATGAAATGGGGGTTGCAGCACACATATATGGTGGCTAGGGCTTTTCAGGAGGTGCGTTGCAGCAAATGAAGATAGGGCAGCAGCGCTCTTGAAACAGGGCAAGGGCGGGTTGTAGTAGATGTTTTGTGCGTTGTAACCTGCAGAAATGGGCTCTCTATCCTGGGAGTTTAGGCACGAGTTGTAGTGGATGTTTGGTGTTCTACAGCCCGCTTCGTGCTTCTTTGATTCCTCATTTTTGTGCCTTTTTGCTCATTATTGCATTTTACCTTCAAAAACAACATGAACATAATAAAAACACCAATAAAAGTGCTCAAAAGCCAACAAAATGCCTTTGAATAAAGATTGATAAAATCACTATAGCATAAATTAATATAGGTTATAACCTATCTCTGATTCCAATTGTTGGTTTTGAAAATCGATATTACCAAAAAATTAGTGGAAGCGTGAGACTGTGAACAACAAATATTTCTCAAATTTCCGTTATCGTTTTATAGATATACTAATTTTAATTTAATATATGAAAATGATAAAGAATGAGAATTGTACTATTATCGATTAGGTCGACTCCTTCAAAAAAAATTTCAAACCCATGAACGATCATTTTCTTGAAAACCATGTTTTTCCACACCTTACCTCCGTCATTTAATTGAATGAACAAGTGGACATTTTCTAATTGAATAAATGATTTACATGCTCATAATTTAGGTGTATTTGTTTTTTGCCTCAGCACATGAGAAAACAAAGAGTGCAAATAAAGAACGTTTCTCTCTAGGTTTTCCTTATGATTTTCAGGCTTCTCTATCTTGATATAAAATCATATTTATAGAACAAGGTAGGTTACCCAAATATTCTATCTTCAATTTATAATATTTTCAATGTACAAAATTAAGATCAATTCAAAATTAGAATTTAATTACATTATATTCATAATATAATATATTTATATATTAATATATGTATAATATATGTTACACGCACTGTATGTGCGTTAAACTTTCCTTCAAATGAAGGAAAGTTCAGTTGCCCCCTTTTTTTTTTAATTTCAAATTACATAATATATATATCACATATAAATATATATGTATGTATATGCAACTTTCCTTCTTTTCCCTTTCTGTTATATAAATATATATATATATATATTAATATATATTATAAATATTTAATTTAAAATCTAATATTAAATATAAATAGTAATCTAAGGACTAGGAAACTATCATATATAATCCGCACACTGGTGGGTCCCACCTACTAGCAATAAGGGCATATACAGTGGGTGGGAGCCACTGTGTTAACCCATTTTAATATTAAAATTGGATAGCACGGTTGGTAAATGACACAATTAATTTTTAATTAATTATTTGGGTAACAAATAAATATTTATAATAATAAAAGTAGACACTTTCTTTTGTATTTTATATCACATATTTAGTGGGCTAAAAATATAATCCATCAAATAGTTCAATTTTTTATGACGTGGAGGGAACTATGGACTTATAATTTGAAACTCCAAAAAATTTGATAATTAATTAAACTGTTTGATTAATTTATTAACTTTATTAATCCCAATATTACTTCATTAATAACTTGAAACTCCACTCTTGAAATTATAGATATAAAACTACTTAAAAAATAGAGTCATCCATTTGATATAGTCATTACATTTAAATCAATCATCCATAAATAATTCATAACTAGAGTCAGGCAAAATCCATTAACCTCTCTAATTACATAATGATTCTTGAGTACCATTGATTCTTTAATGAATGATAAATTCATGAAATTAATCACGAATTAAATGTTCATACCATTCAAACCCCAAGTCAATACACAATGAAATTATTTATCTACTTCTTAAATAAGAATGAATGGATTCTATCTTGTAATATTAACATTCCCGGTAATTTACTTCATCATACCTCCAAAAGACAATGAATAAAATTAAATATTCAAATTCGTATCAAGTAAATGAAAAAACATGATTCCATAAATAGAAGTCTCTTAATAACTCATGATTAAGATTATTCTATATACGATTATTGGTTGATGTGATTAAAATCTATTATACTTAATGAAAATTATCGGCAATTCATATCACATCATGTTTCCTGTCCTATATAATCACATTTTACACAGTGCACTTCGTTCAATGTCTCTCTATATTAACGATTCAAATAAGACCATTTCACTCTTAATGGTTATGACATGTACTAGTGATATTCAATTAAAGATTTCATACTTTAATTGTCTAATCAATTAAATAACTGATTATTTATCACAAATAGTTTTAAATATCATTCTTAATGGTTATGACGTGTATTAGTGATATTTAATTAAAGATTTCATACTTTAATTGACTAATTAATTAAATAATTAATTATTTATCATAGATAGTTTTAAATATCATTTTTAAATATTAACCTCTTGTATATAACTCTTATATATACTATCTAAGATACTTATGAAATTTTAATGAGATTTACTAAACATCAAACATACTACATATAAAACTATAATAAAATAAAAGATTTATTTATGTAACATCACAACAAAATTATAACATTGTATGCTTTATGGACACCAATCCCAATAACAATTGTATTGCCCAGTGACATGTACATATGTATATATCTTAATGCAAAATGCTTGTAGGGTGTTTGACACACCATTTTAAAATACTCATCTCAAAATTTTTTTTGCATTTTTCCTTAAAAGTTTTTGTCTTTTTCCCAAAAAGTTTTTTGTCTTTTCTGAAAATTTAAAAAAATTTACTATTGAAACTTAAAAATCTCAACTCAAATTACTCCACCAAACACCCCTTGGTCTTTTATGCGCCATTGTGATGCCGACGTGGCTAGTAGGCCTGTCAGAGGGAGATGAATATTGCGACAAAGGGGCAATAAACATGAGACATGTGGTGAGATATGTTGCTGCAGACGAGCGGAGTTTACCGTGGCCGGGTAATGATAGGCAAACTTATTATGTGTTTGGCTATCAGGTGTAGATTCAAAAAAGTTCATTTCAGGTTTTTATTTTTTTATTCTTTAAATCAATAGAAATTAATTGATTTTTTTAAAAATCAATTAATTATAATTTAAAATTTTATTTCAAATCGATATACGCGAAACACACCCTTTAAAAAAGAGAACGGGAGTATAAATCCTCTGGCATAAGGAAGAGGAAGTTGAAAAATAATTGGTTTTGGAATTGTTACTTGCTTGGAATAAACTAGTCGTATTTCTCCTGCAATCTCGTTACGATATCGCAGTTTTGGAACAGAGCCGTATTTATGGAAAAGAAAATGACGTCTGAATGTGACGACAAGTCAAGTAAAATGAACGACAGTACTTGAATTGTAGAGAGGAAGAAGGAAGTTTGCGGAAAAACTATATGTCGCAGAAATTGGAGACGACAGTAAACTAAGGGAAATCTAGAAATATAGATGAAAACTATAAGTCGTTTAATTGATAAAAGACATAGAATGAAGAAAACTTTAGAAGAATGTTATTTTATACTATTCTTTATAAATTTTCTCTTCTTTTCTTTTTCTTTCTTTCTTTCTTTTTTTTTTTTTTTTAACGGTTGCTGGCTTTCTTTTCTTTTGTTTTTATTTGGTTTTTGGGAGAATTCTTCGGTAGGTATTGGTTTTATTTAATATTTACTTTATCAAAATTTGTCCTTTTTTATACTTAAAAAAAAAAAAGAATATAGTTTTATGTTTTATTTGAAAAACAACATTAGGTTTATTAAAGAGAAAATTAGGGAAATAGCCATAAATTTGGCACCTCCTTCTAATTTTGTCCTCTATGAGAGTAAAGTTAATAATTTTAAATTTTCATAATATTTATTTAAATAATTAAATAAAAAATAGTAAATAGATAAAAATACAATTATCTCTTTATTTTCTTCACTTTTTTATTTATTAGAATAATTTTCATATATCTTTGACTTCGCTTTCTTGTTCGTCTTCAATCACCAGCCGTCAGCAGGTCACTAGACATTGGTCGCTGATCACCGGCCGGTCATTGATAGAGTACAAAACGAATTCTATTATAATGCAAAATGAATTATATCAGAATCCAAAACAATATTGGATTGTATCAGAATTCGAGAAGGCAAAATGGATTCTGATATAATGTAGAACCGATTCTGATCGAATACAAAACGGATTCTATCTGAATACAAAATGGATTTTATCATAAAACTTACCAAGTTTGGTTTATACTTAAGTTTTTTCCCAATTTTTTTTTGTTAAAACCTTGAAACCCAACTTTCCTCCTTTTTCTCGGCTAGACACCGGTAGCTGCCACTGCCGCCAAACCTTGTTTTGTGAGTACTTTGGCACTGTGAGTTGTTTTTTTATTTTATCTTTATGACCTATAATAATGTTTTGTGAATGTGAAATATGAATTGGATTGTAATTGATTAATGGAATTATTTTGTCATTTGGATGAATATAGAAATTGGTTGATTTTATTGTTTTGTGTAATTTTCCTCTAAAAAGTTTAGGCTTTATTAATTATGATAAGAGATTGTTTTTTGTTTTCGTATTTGTGATGGTTATGGTTATGGTGTTTATTCATATTTTGATTTTAGGATTTGCGGGTGTATGAATGTTAATTTGGGAATTCTTTGTTAAAAAGTTTGTGTTTGCTTATATTGTTTGTTATGTAACAACCGCTCATTTTGCTGATTCATGATTTCCTTATTCAGGAACATGAAGGTTTATGTGTAATGTTTAAGTTGATTTTATCAGACTATAATTGAGTTTTTATAGTCTTACAAGACTCAATAATAGTTTGAGATTTATGATTTTTAGTTGGTCAAAGTTTGATCAAGATTGACTAAAGTTTGACCAAGATTGACTAAGGTTGACTAAGGTTCGACCAAGGTTAACTTTAGGTTAACCAAGGCTTGACTAAGGATAACTTTAGGTTGACTAAAGTTTGACCAAGGTTGACTTTATGTTGACTAAAGTTTGATTAAGGTTGACCAGGATAATAATACAATAATCAGTATGAAAACTATACTGTGAAAACCATCATCACAGATGAAAATGTGAGAATAAGATGTGAGACCATTTTAGAAAAATCAAGCACAATATTTAGGACAATATGGGGTAGGTAAAAAAGTTTGTGTTTGCTTATATTGTTTGTTATGTAACAACCACTCATTTTGCTGATTCATGATTTCCTTATTTAGGAACATGAAGGTTTATGTATAATGTTTAAGTTGATTTTATCAGACTATAATTGAGTTTTTATAGTCTTACAAGACTCAATAATAGTTTGGGATTCATGATTTTTAGTTGGTCAAAGTTTGATCAAGGTTGACTAAAGTTTGACCAAGATTGACTAAGGTTGACTTTAGGTTGACTAAGGTTCGACCAAGGTTAACTTTAGGTTAACCAAGGCTTGACTAAGGATAACTTTAGGTTGACTAAAGTTTGACCAAGGTTGACTTTATGTTGACTAAAGTTTGACTAAGGTTGACCAGGATAATAATATAATAATAAGTATGGAAACTATACTATGAAAACCGTCATCACAGATGAAAATGTGAGAATAAGGTGTGAGACCATTTTAGAAAAATCAAGCACAATATTTAGGACAATATGGGGTAGGTAGCTTCAAGTTCTAAGAAAAACCCATACGCAGTCCAGTTAAGTGCAGGTAAATTCTGGACTGCAGTCCAGTATAACTATACTGTTATTAGTTGAAAACAGTATTAGTATTATTTGAGTTATGAAGAAAATGGACTGCTATTTAAGGAAATGGCCAAACATGGTCTTAGTGCGTGACAACTCTTCAAGATAATTATGGGATTTTTGAATTAAAAAGAAAAGGAGAAATTGGAGATAATATTGCATTAAATTGGGTGCTAGGTGGCACAAGATGGCCTGCCACTCCTAGGGGTTTGGGAGAAAATAAAAAGTTTGTGGGGTTAGCTTTGCAATTAAGAAGGAAAAATAATTCAAAAAGAAAAAAACTTTTTTCACCTATAAATAGGTGATGTTTGGAGCCACTTTTTGGCTCATTTTATTCAAGAAATACCCCAAAACTTTGCTCCTCCTTTTCTCACCCTAGCAGCCGAATTTGAGAGGAAAAAAGAGAGTGGTGGCTGGTTGTTGGTAGAGCAAGAAAGGAAGGAAATTTTGAACCCCAACCTAGAACCAATCTCCCCTTTTGCTAAGGTACTCTCCCTAGACTCCCTATGCTTTTCTATTAAGCCTTAAATTCCAATTTATGTATATTTCTTATGTGGGTTTGTAAGAGCATAAGCTCACCCATTTAATTTTATGCAATAGGTCTAATTGCTTAGCTATGTGCTTGATTTAGTTCTATGGTCTCAATCTATGTTTTGGTGCATGGTTGATGGTATGATTGTGAGATATAATGGTTTGCATGCATGCCTATGAAGTGTATGTTATATGTCCCCATAAGTTGATAAAGATGTAGGTTATGCATGGTTGAATAATAAGATGGCTAGAAGCTTGTATGTTGAATGATTGTATACAAATTAGCTCTAAAACCTCATGTGGGCAATGGAACACCACATAGGTTGTGTGGCTTAAAACAAATGCATGGATTTAGAAACTGACGTTAAAGCGCTGTATGATGTCTTAGGCTCACGATTGCAACTGTTTGAGATAGTTTGCACGTAAAATTTACGTAAAAAGAACCACATGCAAAACTGTCAGTTTTCGGGTAAAACTGGACAGTTTTCTGGTAAGCCGATTTTGAGACCCTTAGAGGCTGAATTTGGAAAAATGTAAAACACAAAAGTTGTAGAAAATTGAAAATCCTAGGGGAAAACTGAGCAGATTTTGAAAAAGAAGCTCCAAAGGCTTCCGTTTTTGCGAAAACCCGTGCTCAGGAATGCCCAGACTCTATGCACGGCCAGCAGGCTTCAACCCGAAATTTGAGCAAGATAAAAGTAGAACTAGATTTTGAGCAAAACATGAAAGTTGTAGGATTTTTCAAGATCTACAACTTTCATGAAGAAAACTTTTTCAAATTCCAACTAGATTTTTAAGATAAAACCGAGTTTTAAAAACTGTGCAGGAAAACAGAAAAATTCCTGCACAAACTTTTAAAAAATAGTGCATGAACAGACAATTCTTGTGCATGCACTAACCACCAAAATTATGGACTGATTTTCAAAGATAGTTTTAAGGTCTTGCAAATTTTATGACCTATGTTCAAAAATAATAAATGGGCCAAATTATTTTAAAACCCTCTTTACAAAGAGTTAACCGATTGTAACCAATTAAGATACTTAAGTCATTGGGTTAGGCCCAAGACCCATGGTTACCAATAGTAACCCAATGGGATATTACCTTAAATAAATAAAATAATAATAAGTGGGCCTTGGTAACCCAATAAAACTAATTGGGCCTTAGTTTTAGTAACCTAATAGGATATAATCCAAGTTTTACCCTAGGGTTACCCATAGTAACCTAATGGGGTATTCATAAGGCCTAAAACCCAAGGTTACCTATAGTAAGATACGGATTAAAAGTAATTGGGCTTAGGCCCAAAATAATGAATAGTAGTCTAACACTATTCAAAGTACAATTGGGCTTAGTACCCAAGGTTACTTTAAGTAACCAAACAAGTTAACCTAAGGTGTTATAGAGGGACATATAACTAAGAATACTCATAGGTGTTGGTTAGGATACCAACATTTATTGCAATGACTTATGGTAAGATAGGATGATTCTTATCTTACATTCTTTTGTAAAACAGGAAGGTAGCCTGTTGTTGCAACCAGTTAAAGCAACAAACACAGGACGTAGTTTGATCTGTAAGTACAACTCCGCCTACAGTATAGGCAAGTTGTTTTACTGCTTTGCATGTTTTTCAAAACTCATGCACGCATGTATGTGATGCATATGATTTATGTTATACTATTATGGCATCATGAAGCATACTTACTAATGATAAGTCACATGGTAAGAATAAGAACAAGTTTCAAGTAAGAAACTGTTTTCAAGTATAGAATGATTTTCCAAGTATGAAATGGTTCTTCAAATATGTTTTAAAACTAGAACAAGTTTTCAAAGATAAGAGCAAGCAAGTTTTTTGGTGTCGTACCGACCTGCTCTAGGTCGGGTTTGGTTCATGGATTGAGTTGGATTGGACTGACCGCTCCAACCACTCCATGGCTGCGCGCTACGGTACGAACACTCATGTAAGGGGCCCAAAAAGATGCTAACATAAAAAATGTGATAAGAAAGCATAAATGAATCATGCATACCTTTGTCAAAATGGTTTTGCGGATGATAAGTTGTACTTGCTGAGTGAAAGCTCATTACTTACGTTTATGCTGTAGGTAAGCAGCCTATCAATAATGTGTGATACATGACTATAGATGGTGGTGCTGCAGACTGTGAAATTTTGAGAGGGATCCCGCCACGCGTTTTGGAAGCTTATTATAGTGTATAATACTTAGTAAGTGTTATGTAATATGTTAAAAAGGTTCAAACCATGCTTCTTAATTATATGCATACATGTGTATGTATATATATATAAATATGTATGTAATAAAAAAAATTTGTACTTTTTTATGAATGAGTAAGGTAAAGTAAGCAAGGTAACAACCCTGCATAGGTGGGGTGTTACATGTTATTTCTAATGTTGAGTTAATGATATTAGACAACCATGAGTGTACATATTGTACAACTGTTCTTTTTTTCTTTCTTTCTATCTTTTGTTTTATTTTATTTTTTATTAAATGATGGTAATAGATATCAGCAGATACAACCAGATATCCCGACTATGTCGACACCTCTTTAGCACTCTCATCCCTTATTTGTTCCATTTTTTATTAATGAAAAAAGAAAAATACAAGAGTGTTTAGAAAAAAAATAAAGCAAGGGAATATAAAAACAACCATATTAAGGACAATAAAAATAAAAAATAAAACCCCCCATAACCAGAATCCATTTCAAAGAATGAAGCCGAAACTCATATCTTGAAATCTTGAAATGTAATATCAAATATGCTTCATTAAAAATCGTTTGACCAAAACCCTGTGGGAAAAATGTCAAAGGGTAAAAAGAATGCATATCTACCAAGAAACAAAGAAAGTTCGGCTACTTACAAAATCTATAACAAGATAACCCCATCATATTTCTCGAGACCTATGAAGAAATATTATACAGCTGTTTAATACGAAATATATTAAGTATTACTCTAAATTAATTTGTATATTTGTGGTAATATATTATCCATTGCATCACTCACTAAACTTCCTTAATTAACAGCGACAAAATGAAGGAGTTGGAGGATAGTGGTCGAACTGAACCCTTGAACAAAATTCAAGAAGGGATTTCCCAATTTGGCTTCACAATACATTACACAATAATTTTCAATTTATATAAGATACTGGGATAACATACTAATTATTAATAATCTCACTTCTAACAATTCAGTGATTTTACTTTTGAGAGATCTATAGTCTTCGAGAGCATAATGCACTAGAGGTGACTAATCAATTGGTTTTCTTTTCGTCCATTTTAACTTCTCTTTTTGATCATATTCTGGTTTGTGGTGAAGGGAGTGAAGTTTCTTGCCTACAATTGGGACTCAGACGGTATACGTGGAATAGTAGTATTTGTGCTTATGGACTACCACCACCTAATTGCGATGACTTGTCATCACAAAACCACGACCCCACGTCATCATGAACCACCCAGTTGCAACTACATATTCAAAATTAACATCGTACGCAAATAATAAATTCCATGTCTCCCGCATAGAAAATTCAACGAACCAATGCAACAACTAATAATTTGTGACTAGTCTTTTACGACGACATTGAAGTAAAGACATGTCGTCGTAATTACTTTATTTGCAACAACATGCCTGTTTTTTGTGACTGCTAAAGCCCCGTTTTTTTTTTTTTAGTGAGTTATTCAATTAGAAAGTAAAATTATTATTTCAAAGGAGAACAATTGGGTAAAAGTGTAATCATAGAACTTGGTTTATGATTTTAAATCCGAATATTTTTCTTGATTTAATATTTGCATCAAGCTCTGTTAGTTTTTAATTATAGTAATTCAAATGATTGAAGAATTTACAAATTTCGACGCGTACTCCACTCATTGAGAATACGTTTTCTTGAGTATCCCTATAAAATATTTACGGTCACCCACTTGGGAAGAATAGTCTATTTGTCCTTTTAATTGGTCTTTCCTTCCTAATTCTTGGTGTACTTGACATGCGTCTAGATTCTTTGAAAATGGAGCCTAATTATTTCTTCAAAGTCATGTTCCTGTAGTGACATATCGCAACCCTTTATCTTCGGTTTCACACTAAAAGTAATGAGCTTTAAAATGATACAGATTGACTCCACAGTCCACTACATAAGTCTAAGTGTAAAAGCAGTGGCTAGCTTTATTGACTCCATAGAGGCACAATGATGAGCTAGTTTTCTATATTTCTTGTTTCTACATGGTCTGACTCGCGGCACACACACGCAAATATACATACATGTAGATATATACATACTAGTCTAAAGTATGTGTTATGCACATATTAGATGTATTTAAAAAAATTTACCTACATATGAAAAATTCAAAATAATAATTTAAAAAATTGACCAAAATTAAACAAAAGAAGGGAAAAAGAAAAATAGAAACAAAGGACCTAAAAATAAAACAAAAAAGACGCATGAAAGAAATACAAAAAAAAATGATAAAAGGATTAAAATGAAAAAAAAAATGACCGTCACAAAAAAAATAAAATAAAATAAAATAAAATAAAGAACTAAATTGTTAAAAAAAAAAAAAAAAAAAAAGGCGCCAGTATTGGCTTGTCAAGTGGAACAATGTGAAAGTAATAACCCAGTATTGGTGTACTTGACAGGCATCTGGCTAGATTCTTTGAAAATGGAGCCTAATTATTCTTCAAAGTCATGTTCCTGTAGTAACGTATTATACCCCTTTATCTTCGGTTTCACAGTAAAACTGATGAGCTTTAACATGATGCCGATTGACTCGAGCAGTCCACTGCATAAGTCTAAGGCTTTGTTTGGTAACTGGTTGTATCTCAAATTAAAATACATTTTTTTATTTTAATTTTTATCTTTTTTTGAAAAAAAATTTTTGTCTTTTTTTGAAAAAATTTTTGTCTTTTCTGAAAAATCAACAAAAATTTTCAACTCAAATTTAAAATTTTCAACTTAAACTTAAAATTTTCAAACTTAACTCATTCACCAAATGAATATTAACTGTAAAAGCAGCAGGTAGCTTCATTGACTCCATAGAGGTGCAAAGTGAAAGCGAGGTACGTGCACTATTTCTCATTAGCTGCATTGATGAGCTAGTTTTTTATATTTCTTGTTTCTACATGGTCTAACTCATGACACACATATGCAAATATATATATATATATGTACTTATATACATACTAGTCTAAAGTATGTGTTATGCACATGTTAGATGTATTTAAAAAATTTTATCTACATATGAAAAATTCAAAATATTAATTTAAAAAAAAAGATCAAAATTAAAAAAAAAAAAAAGAAAAAAGAAACAAAGGACCTACAAATAAAACAAAAAAGATGCATGAAAGAAATACAAAAAAATGATAAAAGGATTAAAATGAAAAAAAAAATAACCAATACAAAAAAAAGGACTAAATTGTAAAAAAAAAAAAAATTAGGCCAAGATAAAGAAAAATTTGAAAGACTAAAAAGCAAATATAAAACATTTTCATCCAAAATGAACTATTTTGGACGAAAATGATTTGCACAGTGAAAATAATTGTGCTTTCTATACATAATTGTAGATATATATATATATCCATATATATGTATGCACGCAAAACACATCTGGTCAAGTACAACTAGCCTAGCTTGCTCTCTCTCTCTCTCTCTCTCTCTCTCTGTATATATATATATATATGTATGCACGCAAAACATCTGGTCAAGTACAACTAGCCTAGCTTGCTAACTTCCGATAATGGCAGATGCAACTGAAGAATCCGTTTTCCCTAACCATCCGTTGAGGAAGTTGGCTGAAGCAATTCAAAGATTGGCCGACTCTGCCAACTCCGAAAATCCTCACATCAAGATCAGCCAGTTAGTTTATGCCTGTCGTCTGTTTCCCACAACCAATTTCGGAATGCTATTTCAGTTTTTGAAAATGGAACTCACTGAAAAGGTGCCCATATTCTTAGTCCTATTCACACACGTGTTTCATTCCTTTGTTTTTATTTTTATTTTTATTTTTATTTTTTATGATCGTTAAATTCAATAGGATGAATATGTGTATTTCTGTCCACATGTTTATTTGTGTTTTACGTTGTTCATGAGTATATAATTGCATGTTTGGGTTCATTTGATTTGAGAGATTGAACTGATGCACATGTGTGTGTGTATGTATGTATATATTATACATATTAAATGAAGAGCGTATGAAAAAACTCAATAGAAAATCCCATCTCGTACCATGCTTCTACCTCTAATTTATTATTCAAAATGTTGCCGCATATTGAATTATTAAAATTTATTAAAAAGATTGAAATATTGTGCACGAAGAACCTTTAGCTACGTGGTTTGAGAAAATAGATTAGCTACATATAGGAACAAGGAGCAACGTTTTGAGAAATTATTCAATTGATCAGATGTACCATTTCACGGTACTTATGAAGTAGATCCGGTATATTAAGAGTTGACATTTGGGTATTTTTATCCCTGTCATCTTTTAATTTTAGGTTTCTATTTCCTAATGTATATTTCCTTAATTATTCAATCAAAATCACCACAATAATCTCACCTAAATCCTTTTTATTGTATTAATTACTTTCAAAACAAAAATTATCTTTTATTTTGAAAAATCATTTTTATGTATTTAAATTTCTTAAGATTGAAACCACCTTACGACTATAAAATAATAATAATAATAATTAAACCTTGCCATGTTTTTTGTTTCCCATAATATAAATAAAAACTTCACTGTTTGGAATGAGGAAAACCTTCACATAAAAAATAGACTAAAAATCAAGATGTAGAAAAAAAAAAAAAAACACTCTCATATATATATATATATATATATATATAAATCTCAACACGACAAAATCTTATCAAATTGCTCAAAAGATTTTTTTTTTGAGGGAATTATGAAGTTTTCCTCTATAGAAAGATTTAAAAAAATTGCAATTCCAGTTTATTGATTTTTTATTTATATTTATGAGGAAGTTTTCTTATGATTTTTTTTTTTGAGGGGATTATAAAGTTTTCGTTTATAGAAAGAATTTAAAAAAATTGCAATGCCAGTTTCAATTTTAAAGAAATTTAAATAAATGAAAATAATTTTTGAAAATAAAAGTTGATTTTTATTTAAAAGGTAATTGATTTTCATAAGAGATTTAGGTGAGATTTTTGTGGTAATTTTGATTCAATAATTAAGGAAATAAACAATTGGAAAGAGAAACATAAAAGAAAGAAAAAGATGACAGGGATAAAATATCCAAATGTTATCTTTTAATTTGACAGATATATCATGTAAGTACGATAACGTGGTACACCTGATTTACTGAATAATTTCTTCAAAGGTTTTCTTTTTCTTTGTCTTTTTCTAAAGAAACTACAGTGATAATTTTAATATAAATGCTGTATTATTTATCACAAAAAAAGCTGTGCTATTAAGTAATGACATATTTGACATCTTACACTACTGTGTTCCAACGTATAATATAATTTCCAATACTATAGATATCGTTTGTCATCATATTATATTTTCGGTTCCTTGGTAAATTGAAAATTGTAAAGGAAGGAACTTGTAAATCTATAGACCAATTATATTTTAATCCTTCTCGTTTTAGACAGGAAAAAGGAGAGAAAAGTTTGACAATATATTAACTGTTCTGATCTTTAGTTATCACTTTTTTTAATGATTTATGTAAGTGATTTAATATTTTACTAAATATTTTCTTTCTCTTTACAAAACAAGAGATAAAGTCTTTATTCTTCCGTTTTATTTCTCCCGTCTTAGGTATTTAAAATTTTTTTTCTTTAATTTCATTTGTAGTTTCTATCATTCTTACCAAAGACGAGCTAAAATGCTAATGCCCATATCATAAATCAAGAAGCATGGTTTTGTGAAACAGCTAACATTAATTTCTTTTTCTATAAGGACTTTTTTTTTATTTTTCAATGGATATAATTAAACGTAATTCTTTTTGCTTTGCACCAAGGTCAATAGAGTAGAGCAAGGAGCTAGACACGATGAGACGGTAAGCGCTCTATTCGAGCGAGAAATTGCAGAAGGGTCAGCAAAGATTTCCAAAAGTGCATCCAGAAAAAGTGCTTCCAGAAATGTTATTCGCTTAAAGCGCCTAATTGAAATGCATTTGATATTCTTTGAACAAATCCTAGCAAACGAGTAAGTACTGCTCTTCATCTATATTGAAATTTGTTGAATCAGTTTATTCTCTTCTAAGCATGTACATGTGATATATATATATTTTTTAATTTTACATCTATTAAGGAATATATCACCATGGCATAGCGCGGTAAAAGGATGACCTATGAAGACTTTTTATCTAGTATTTAGGGATAGAATATCATTTTGTTTATTGTGAGACTACAGTCATCGTCTCTAATGGCCTACAAAAATTGGACTAAAGATTTTGTGATTTCGGACTACCACGATATAATTATGTGAGAAAGCATTATCAGATTCCTTTTTTATTACACCTGCGGTATTAATAGATTTGAGAATGGCTCTGGTTTGGGGGGTGTGAAAATAACAATGATCTCTTTTTTAATTAAGCAAAAAATTAAAAAAAATGGTAGAAAAATCCCTTTAGTACTTATAAACTAATATTTTTGACAGGGGATCGGAGTCTATTGTTGATCCAATGGCCATAGCCTATAATCAAGTGTTCGGAGCATACCACATATACACTGTTAAGAAAGCTATCAATACTTTCATAAAGTATTATCTTCCGACCAAGTCAAAATTTTTGGATGTGCTAAATGAAGATGGTGAGTGTACTAACGGATACCAAGGCCTTTTACGTGTGTGTGTGCGTGTGTGCGTGTGTATTAACTAAGTGCAAAATCAAAAAAACAAATTTTTGTTTTTATTTTTATTTTTTTATTTCTTTTTGCAAAGGATGCATGTTACACATTTTATTTGCATTTGGAGAACAATAATAATAACAGTAATAGCGAAAATGAAGACGGGCTCGTCGTAAAGAAAGAGGGAGATGGAAAGAGAGTGGTAGAGAGAAAACAGAGAAGAGAGAGATGAGAGGGAGAGACGGGGGGTGGAGGTAGGGAGGGCTGAGAGAGGAGAAAGGAGGGGGAGGTGGGAGAGAAGAAATAGAGAGAATAATAATGAGAGAGGAGTAGGGTTTAAAGGGTACTATAGTCCTTTCAAAGACAGATCAAAATAAGAAAATTTGTCAAAGGTAAAATTTAGAACTAGATTTAAGTTGGGACAAGAAACTTAAAGGGGTGCATTGAAGAAAATTTATTGAGTTGGATTGAATACTCAGATGGTACTCGAGATTTCATAAGCACTTTTTAAAACATATGTGCATAAATTTCGTGAACTTGCTTACAATGCTACGAGCCCATTTGTGAAAACGTGTGGAGATAGTTTGAGTTTAATAATATACATTTGGTGAAAATAAATTGTTTAGAGTAAAGAGTCTAAAAACTTGAAATATACTTGGAAAAAAAAAAATAAAAGCAATACGGATCTTATTCGTTTCTCTCTAAATTTTATGAAATTTAAAAAGAAAAAACAATCATCTCATTTTGACTTGAATGACAAAATTATGGACTTTTAGTTTAAGTTTTTTTGAAAATGTTTGGAAAAGTCAATAATAAAATTGGAGGAAAATGACAAAAAAAAAATTTTGGAAAATACTTGTGGGGTATTGAACCCAAATGGGCCCTAAATCATATTTAACTTATAAAAACACATTCATTGTCCAAGGCATTGTATGAGAAAAGAAAATGATGAAAGATTTTAGGGTTTTGAAGTTAAGAGAAAAGAAAGTGATTATGTTTTATGTATGAATAAGAAATTTGCAATCCTTTTTCCAAATTGGCTTGGTTAAAGAACAAATTATTATCCTCATATCCATTTAATCAGTTTTATTTCGTCCATTGTAGGTAATTCTATCAAGGAGCCATTCGAAAAATATATTGCAGCTTCAAAAGTTGTGATACAACACATTGAACACATCTTCCTTTCGACGGTATTGGGTGTTGAGCTACTTAGATTGATTTGATTCTAGTATTTGAGGACGCAAATTAACTATGTTTGGTATATCAAGATGAAACCAAAAATCATCTCTATTTTTCGATATAAAGATGCAAGGAAAAGAAAATAATAAATTTTATTTGCGAAACGACTATTTCATCCTTTATTATATAATTTGGTAGTTGTTGTTATTATTATTATTATTTTATAAATTTCATTATGCACTTGTGAGAACATGTCATTTTCTTTCAATGTTTCTTTCGCAGTAATTAAAATTTCATAGTTAAATATATATTTCTTAGTTAATATAATTATTCGTTAATCAGAAAGAATGTAGATATGTCAGTTCCTCTAGCATTTCATATATAAGTGATAAGACTAAGACTCATACAAACCCATAAATTTTTCTCTTTTTTTCCCGAGGGAAAAAGTATTTCATAGATTACGAGATAGGTTTATATCAGCCAATACAAGAAGAGAGAAAAACATGATGAATAGTATCAGACCAAACATTATTACTACAATTCTGAAGCCCTAAATTAGCTTAACGGATAGGTTGAGTTATTCTCGTGATCACTAGGAATACAGCAGTAGGTACGAGATTCTACATTAAACAAACTCACTACAATTATATATCTTCTGTAATTGAAAATTCAACGGAGAATAATTCTTTCTCAACTATTGATTTGATCACATTACTGGCATGAGTTTGAATTTCAAGCAAAGTTTGCAACAATGGCAACTACATATCCCTGCTATAGTTGATTAATCAATAGTTCAAAAGACTCATATAGAACGAAGTCTTCTACAAAAATATTACAATAATAGGTCAAATCTCATTTGTAAAAACATGCATCTATGACAAGGTTAGTCTTCCCACATCTTTCTAGCGATGCCATTCCTTATATACTTCAAATGCTATAAAATTTTACTCTTAGTTCAAGTATTCACATATTAGTGTTATTTATCATAATTTTCCTTTTTTAAGAAAATGATCATTTCCCTGACTTAGGATATTTATTACAAACTGAAATTAAAAGAAAGGTCGTTTAATTCCAATAAATCCCTTTTTTTTTAAAGAAAAATTTTACAAGTTTTACATATATCGGATACGAGAAATTATTCAATAGAACAGGTACCATGTCATTATGTTTATGTGGTACTCCCACCCAAATAAAATCTGATATTTTTGGACTTTTTGTTATATCGGCTTTTAATAATTACATTTCTCTTTCCTAATGTGTATCGCATTAATTACTAATCCAAAATCTCTATAAAAATCCTACTTAAATCCCTCGTATTACATTAACTTATTATTTTTAATTTGGAAAATATTATATATATATATATGAACACTTTTTTTACTGGTAATTTCTAAAATATCATTAACTCTATTAATTTTTTAAAAAAATTTGCACTATATTTATTTTTGAAGAAATTAACTCCTCTATCTGCTTTTTTTTTTTTATGAACGAATTTTTTTTTTCCTTTCTTGGTGAATAATGAACGAAATGTTATGCTTGGGGAAGTTGTACCGTTGGGCAAACACATTATAGATTTCGAAATCAATCCAATCAGAAAGAACATGAAATTTTAATTTTTTATATACAATATATAAAAGTTATTCAATATACTAATTTTTTCACAATATGTATTTTTGGTCTTTACCCTACAACAACACTTTAGCTTTTCGTTTATATATCTGTATATCTACTACATGAAACATTTGGAAGACTATTTAACAAAATAAAAAAAGAGTTTGAGTCATTTTGCTAATGGACTTTATCTATATAATACATATTTATAAATAAGGATTAAAAAAAAAAGAATGCAATCCTTAATATAAATTAAATTTCTGAAAAAATATCATAATGAAAAGTAATAATATTTAAAGTTAATTTCATGAAGGAAGTTTTTTTTAAAGTCATGTAATATGAGAGTATTTATAGAAATTTTGACTCAAGAATTAAAATAATACACATTAGGAAAGATAAACAAAAGTTGACATAAAAACTGTCTAAATATACAATTTCTATTCGATAAGTGTAAGCTAGCATGATGATTTGGTACATCCAATCCATTGAATAATTTCTCATCAGGTACTAGGATTATTGCCCTAGCCTTTCTTTGTGACTTGAGTCTATCAAACGCAAAGCAACTTGCTTTGTTTCCTTAGGTAGTGAAGGAACCCCGCCTTGTGTATGTCTTGATTCTCTAAAGTCAATGTTTATAGACAAACCAAACAATTAAGCCTTACATTTTTAACCGTCGTTAGTGGATTCCTCAAAAAACTACATTTTGAACCTTTTTCATAGTTCAGGTTTATTTTAGCTAAAAAAAATTAAAAAATAAAAAACAAAAAAAGGGACCAATAGTAAAACCCTCATTTTTCTAACTCTAATTAGCGGCTCTAATAACTACTTAGAGAGTATTAATACAATAACTTGCTAAACTATTTACAGAAAATTCGAAAATAAATAAATAAATAAATGAACTTTTATATCTTTTACCCGTCCGTCTAAATTACTTCACTCATTTATGAATTAAAACAATTTTCTGAAAAATTTATACTCGAAATGCTTCTGGACTACCCAGCAGGTCAGGCCCATATGGATAATTCATGTTGATGCAACTGCCAACTCACTGTCTCACTATATATCTCTTCTTCTTCTTCTTCTTTTACTACCAGCTACAACACAAGTTATGACTAATGAGCTATTAAGCCCAGTCAGTAGTGATTTCTATCTGACAAACTTTAAATAATTAAAGACAATACTCCATATATAAAACAATGGTTAAGCAAAATGTGATGCAACTGCGTCTTTTCTTTTCTATCTCTTTTCTACTTTAGGGCCCAGAATGAATTGAAATCTGTAACTGTGCTCATATTCTAGCTCAAGGTTCTACTGTGACCCGAGCTTTCGGTTTCTCTGTGACCCGTGAATAGAGCATAATTTGAGGGTTTCTCTGTGACCCAGACAACACCTCTTCTAATTAAACTGAATCTGATCATGCCATTAACTAATTCAATTATGCAATCTCTCTTCGTTATGATGATATGATATGATATGAAACTATGCAATTACTGAAGCATCACAACAATATTCTTGAACTCGAACTGTGTATACATAATAACAAATGCTTTAAACTACATATAGAATATGTATACGTGTTTTGCAGGTGTCTCGACTTACCCGAATTCCTTAGCTTTGACTCCAATTTCATAACTTTACACCACTTGTCCCGTTTAGGATATATTTATAAAACTCTACTTTCTCTAAAGAATTTGAGGAGCGAATCAAGATTCAATTTTCTTGTAAGCAAAGAAATAAAACTTCCTCAGCTTTGGAAAGTCCAACATAGACTTCATATAGTTGGAATACTATTCGTGTAAGCTTGAATATTTTGTATGTAATCTTTTCTTCCATTTTATTTTCCTTTTTTCATTTTCTTTCCTTTTGGTTGCTTTTGCTTCTCACGTTTTTTGTTTTTTTGGGTACTTTTGGAGATAAGCTGTAAAGCTTCATATTTTTTGTGCTAGACATAAAGGATCTTGGTTCCTATGTTAGTAGGTAATGGCAAAAATTAAATGAGAGATCTATTTTTATCTTGTGTCTCTTTAAAGTGAAATTCGTCTTATTCTTGTTCTTGTTCTTGTTCTTCTTTTTTCCTATCGATTCACTCATGATTTCCCATTTCATCGATTTTTACCGTCCGTTTTATCGATTGTTAATGTAAGGAGAAGGATCTTCTTCGGTGGATCTCTATTGTTTCGTAAGCAAGTAATTTAGATATTGCTTTGCCGTTTCATTTAAATAAATAAATAATCATCATCTCTCTTCGACTCTCTCTCTCCATCACTTTATTTCTGTCCTTAAAATAATTGGTGGTCTCTATATTTCTGTCCTAAAAATTATTATACCACCACCAACTTAAGCTGTACACCTTATGCTTTTTCGTTATCTTTATTTTCACCAAATCCTATATTAGGAAAAAAAAATTAAAAATAACAATAACAAATAACCAAATTGTAGATGATGGGATCTACAGTCAAATTTCAACAATTATTAGATCATAAGAAAAATATCATACGGGAATTATTAGGGCCATTCGACATCGCATTTAAGAATCATAAAGCAATCATAATCAGAAAATGTAAACAATAAATTGAGATAAAAGCAGCAAAAGATAACAACACCGAAATTTAGAGAGGTTCGCCAGAATGTCATGCTATATCCTCTAAAATTTTTTAAATCTCATTGAACTTTGTATTGAAATTTTTTGGTTGGTACTATTGGAAATGGAGCATCCAACTGTTATTTGGATTTTTGTTTTTAAATGACAAAAATTCCTCCCCAAATATTATTTACCTCCACTCTAGTATGTTGTTTATTTCTTTTTAAATTTCTACTTCCAACTACATATTCTTTTTTGGAACACCGGTTGGAGTTGGAATTTTTATGTTTGAATTACTTGACTGTTCATAAACTAGTAAGAAATTTGTTGACTAAAAAAAAAAAAAAAAGAAGACAAAATTGACTTGGAATTTTCAAGTTGGAACCTGAGTTCCAAACAATGCATAAGTTTATGTTCGAATGTTATGTTCAGAATGTTAATATCCGAAACGTCAATTTGTATGACAGTTCAAATATTTATATTTAAAATTTTTCATTCAAATGTGTTCATCCCAAATATTTTCATTCGGACGCTTCCCCCAAACATACCTAATATTGACCTTTTTAATGATATGAATTACACTTAAATACGAAGGAAGATTGAACTAGATTAGATAACAAAGGTAAATGTCTTCTTTATATGAGATGAATCTTAAAATAATTATAATTCAAAATCCTAAATTAAATGTAATTTTTAGTATTTAAAATAATACTAAGAGATAAAGATAATTCTAAGTAAATCTGAAAAAATATAATCGTAATTCATATAATGTATTTAAAAAAGAATACAAACGAATTATTAAAAAAAAAAAAAAAAAACCTCTATCCTATCATTTATTCACTTCTATCAATTATGTTTTTTAAAACTTTCATTGTATGTATTATTATTTAAAGAAAAAATCACGCGCCCATCCCATTATCTCCATCCACCTGTCTAAACAACGTGTTTTACCTTCTTTAGTTAAGTTTGGAAGAAAAAAAAAACCTATATACCCGCCAAAAGCAGTACTTTTGGGTACCCGCCCAAATAAGCGTGCCAAAACCTTTGGTAAATCAACATGCATTTTCTTGCACAAGCTTCTCCAAACCATGCTAGTCGTAAAAAATGATTTATGTCTTGATGCAGATTTAATATGTTTATGTATATTAATATTGTGACATGTAAGTTGCAGTTGATCTCCCACGTTGCACATATCTTTTCTTTTTTTTTTAATATAGTTTATAGGTTCTTTTTTTTTTTTAAACTATTATTCCATTTACTTTCATTGGCCAAAAACTTCTCGACCGATTTACTACATGAACTTCTTCTTGGGAAAATAAATATAAAAATAAATAAAGTAAAAACATTAACCACCAAAAACACTTACCTCCATCCCCACCAAAACACTCTCTTATTTATCAACCTTCTGTTTCTCTTCGTCACAATCACGCACATTCTTTTATTATCTCCAACTGAGTACCATAAGCCAAACGGGCAAAGAAAAGGAGAGAAAAAAAAATTTCCTCCTTACTGTTTTGCCTACAAAAATTTAAGGATCATTTTGGTATGTCTATTATAACTTATTGCATATCATCTTTCTTTCAATATAGCATCTTCTTCTTTAAATCCTATATCTTCAACAAGGGTTGGACCTCAGTCTAGTGGTCTTACTTTGGCCGCTTACTCCCTTCCTTGTTTTTTTTCCTTGGGCGCGTCCCATGTTTCGGTGCTTTTTGTCTTTTTGTTTTGTTTCGGTCGAAGATTTTTCTGTGTTTTCCTCGTAGTGTCTTTTGCCGTTGGCTGCGTGCTTAGTTCGGTGTTTTGCCTGGCTGGCTTTTAATTGGAATTCACTTTTTAGCAAAAGTTATATATACATATATATATATATATGTTTGTATGTATACATATAACAGGAATCAGTCACTTCTTTAAAAGACGATTGTCTAGAAAATCTATTCATCTAGAGGGCCTCTGATGCCCAAATCATGCAATCATAAGGCAGAGCACAAAGTCACATAATTCATTTGCATTTCTTAACCATAACAATGCAGACTAATAATACCATCAACTGATGTAGCTAGACTCGTTAACACAATTTTGTTTGCATTTCTTCAGTTTTCGTTGGACTTCATCATGGGAAACTTGAGTAACATTGTCCAATATTTTTTTTTCTCATAAATTTTAATTAATTTTTTTGGCAAAATTTTTCAATTAGTATTTTTTTTACCAAGAATTAAGCAATAACAAAGGAAGTGGTCATACACAACTTTTTTTATGGCAGCGGTACAGTATAATAATCTTATTCATAGTGTAATTTTTCCCCCCCATCATGATCATTTGATTTTATATGTGTTAATGTTATTATTTAATTTTTTTTTTCCTACTTCTTCTTCTTCAGCTTTTCTCTCATGCATTAGACATACTTGATACGGATAATCATGTTGATACAGATTGCAGATCAGTTTAGGGAGGAAGATTTGAATTTTAATTTAAACTTGAGCATTGTTACTTTTGTTATTTAAGATTTTTACGTTTGAGTATTTTAGGATACTTTTGGACTTAAGATACTTTGGTTAGGGCTTTTAAATTTTAAATTAAGCTTATTTTAAAATTTTATTTGCACTTCAAACTGATTGTTATTAATTTAATTTTCTTTGTTTATGTTGGATTTTTTGTGGAAGACACCTTCTGAAATTTTAGGACGTGGAGATGGTGAGATGCCTTATTTTTCAAAGAAATTCTTAACAAGAAAAGGCAAAAAAGAAAAAAAAATAAATAAATAAAAAGCAAGAAATCGTGGAACATCATAAAAAATAAATAACTAAATAAAACAAGATCTTCTCATAAAAACGGATGACCAAGATTTTGATAAGAGTTTTATTTTTTTTTTCTTTATTTTTTTCTTTTGATCTTTCTGTAGTGGTAAAACAGTTAAATATTCTTTTCTTTTAGCCACGTGAAATCTAGCTATCCACTCTTTAAGATTGCTCAGCCACAACCGTTTTTGTAGTGGCAGAGACAATTTGTAAATCTAGTGCAAGAGACACGGCACAAATTGTTGCAAATGTCTCTTATTATGGGATTATAAATGATACATTACTCCTTGATTATCATAAATTTTGATTGGCTGTATTCAATTGTATTTGGGCTAAAATTGCCGGTGGTGTAAAAGAAGAAGTAGGCTTCGCATTGGTTTAACCTTCATGATGAAATAAGTCAATTTCAACAAGATCCATTCATTTTAGCATCACGGGCGAAACAACTATTTTACTTCAGAGAAAAAGATACATCGAGTTGGTATGTTGTGATGAAGGCACCACTAAGAGGTTTCTATGATTTTGATGTGTTTGATGAAAGCACTTACAAAACATATGCACCAAAGGATATATCTACATTCAATAATGACAATGTTGAGACAATGAGCTTTATGTGAGAGAGGATATTGAATTTTTTACATAGAGAATGTTGAGAAGATTTAATTTTTAGATTTTTTTACATGAATTTGTTATTAATTTTCTATTTATATTTTGTTTGTTCTAGACTAATTAAGACCTATGAGAAATTCTATAATCTTTTTGGTACTTTATACACAAATGTATTAAAAATATTAGACTTTCGATGTGATATGTCAAAATATTAAAAATTTTAATTGATACTATTTTTATCAATAAAATAACATTCTGTGACATTTTTTTAAACGATTTCGTTGTATTGTTGATTTAATGACATTTAATTATTCAATGTCATTTTATGGAACTTTTAACAACATTTTTTGTTTCAATGTCATTGTATGTATCTTTTAACGACATTTTATCAAAAATGTCATAATTTTTATTTCGTGAAAAGCACTTTTTGTTGTAGTGACTACATAAATTTTGAGTACAAAAGGTTACAATTTCTTAGTATATTCTAGCAGAATAATAGTAAACTAAAGGAAGGATCTTCCTCTATTTATAAAGGGAAAGTAGTGGTTCTGGACTCACATAATGGTAGTAGGCCAAATAATTCAGAACATGTACAAGGACATGAGCCATGATACCACGATTTATAGTGGGTCTAGCAATTATGGAGACTAATCTCTTACCGTTTGTTGTTTGCTGAATATGAATACTGGATGAGGAACCCACCATCCATGATGACCAATAAAATGGCCTAGCATCAAGCAACCAGTCAGCATCATTTATTGTTCACTTTGTTGAACCAAGCGCTCACCCAATCCACACTTGGTAAATTTTATGGGCCTCAAGGGAACTGAGACCAAGTTGATGAGGACCACTATTTCTCGTTCTTCACTCACCTAACAAGTGGTAATCATTCATTGGGCTGAGCCCAAATATTTGAGATTAGGAGCACTTAATTTGTCGTGGCTTATTATTCACCGTTCGTTGGTCTAATAGTCGTGATGACCTAGGCATAATATAACGGGGAGACGAAATCTAACCCCAATAGATAGTCCCCCACTTTATCCAGCAATGATTCTCGAGAAAGTGCTCGATAACCATCGTTAGTAGAATGATACCCACTGATCATCAAAAGAGTGTTAATCATTCAAGTTTGGTGAATAGTAACGCTAGTCAATCATAACCGTCGAACATTTGGAGACAGAGTTTTGGAGATTGGGTTGGAAATGTGTGCTGTAACATCAAACATAGTGCAAAAATTTGTGTTTGGAAAAAAATATGCAACATTAATTTTGTTTTGTTCATCTCAAAATTGTGAAAATTTTGATATAAAAATCATCTTATTTCGATTTGAAATAAGAAAGTTATGGACTGTTAAAATTTGATTTTATTGTAGATATTTGAAAATTTGAATTGTAAAAAGTAGTTTAAATTGAAGAAAAAGATTTAAAAAAAAAAAAGAAGAAAGAAAATTCGGAGATGGAGGTTGGAGATGACCCCGTAAACGGACCTAATTTCAAATTGAGATTTTTTTGTTAGGATTTTTTATTTTAAACTTTTGGGATTTTAGCGTCAATTTGGAAAAAAAAAATTTTTTGATTAGGTATTTTAATTTTCAGGCTGATTTGAACTTAAAAATTTAGTTTAATAAATAATGTGGAGAGAGTGAAAAATCATTGATGGACTAACAATGTCCAACAGTGATGGACTAAAGTTAGTGGTTTAAGGTGTAAAAATTGGTTTATCAAAGGATCTTCAAAAAGTGAACCAAAAAAATAAAAATAAAAAATCTAAAAGTGACTTTCTACTTAATTTATTGCTAAATTTAATTGAAGTAAATGGTAAAATTTTATAATATTGAAGTAAATAGTAAATTTATTAGGTAAATAAAATATTTTATTAGGTAAACAACAAATTAACTAGATAAATACATATTTATAAAAAGTAAATAAATTATTTACAAGATAAAATTAATTATTTATTATTATTTATTTCAAATATTTTTTTTTGAATAAAATTATCATTTCATTAAGTAGTAGCATCAAAGGAGACAGCATTAGAGACTATAGTGGGAGTCTCACTAATCCACACTTAGCATTAATACTGAATCTAGCTAATAGATGAGTAACATGATTAGCACTACGACGTATGTGATGGACACCTGCGCTCTTCAACTGGATCAGTAATTGTTTGACATCCTCCAATATCGAACATTCCATAGACAACTCACAATTATCTCCAACAGCTGACACCACATTAATTGCATCAGTTTCCACCACAATAGGGCCCGGATTTAAGTCCTTGGCAAAAGCCAGACCTTCGCAAAGGGCTATACACTCAGCCACAAAAGGTGAAAAGGATCCTTCTACTAATTTCGCAACAACACCCATAATGATCCCTTTCTCATCACGAAGTACAGCACCTATACCGATATGGCCCACTTCTGGTATAACCGATGCATCGACATTTAGTTTAAGGAACCCCGGTTGAGGAGGCAACCAAACTTCTGAGCCTACAGCCTGTGCTTGGGCCGGAACACGATTCAAAGCCTGTCATTCGCCAAAACTGGCAATACTTGAATCAAGGATGGTGTGCGGGTCTCCATCTTCTCCACCATGAACAACTTTGTTCCTCTCATACCACAATTTCCAAGCTAACCAACAAATCAGAGCAAAGTCCTCCATAGGAATATCTGACTTTAGATTTCTTAAAAAATCCGCGAAAGGGAGAAACCTCCTATTCTCTATCACTTTCCAGAACCGAGGCATCCTCCATACCGCATGCGATGTTGGGCACTCGAAAATTGCATGTGAAATGGATTCCATCTCCTCTTTACATCTAGGACAAACACCATCACAACCGATTCCTCTAGATTTCAAAGAAACCATCGTAGGGAGAATGTCATGAAATGCACGCCACACAAACAACCTAACTTTAGGGGGGATCGATAAACTTCACATCTTCCTCCACCAGCAAACATCCGAGTTCACATAGTTTATTTCAAATATTTTTAAAATTTGTTATTTACTCCAATTATTTGTATAAAAATGTTATTTATTTCTCTCTTTACTCAACAAACTCCGATTGGCAACTTAACCCAAAAAAAAAAAAAAAAAACCCTTAAATTCATTACTAAAATAAGCATCAATAAATAAGAATAAGGGTAAACTATATAATAAAATTATGCTCATCAATGGAGCCATTTCCCCATACATCTTGCTCTTCGTCGTTTTTGAATATATGATTCAACTTATATGTGTTATATACCTAATCTATTTTATCTAATGGTTAATTCTTTTCTAATTAAAAGGGCCAAATTGTGCCCTATAAAATGTTTAGGATTTTTTAGTCACCAAAAAAAAAAAAAAGTTGGGGCCAAATTACAACTTTGTAAAAGAGCAGTGACCAAACAAACAACTTACCGTTAAAATAAAACCTTTATGATTTTTCTTCACTTTTTAAATCATTATCGAAGCAACTCAACAATATAACAAAAGGCCTAGAATACAGGGGGAAGAAAAGGCCCAACAGAAAATATAGAGAAATAAGCAGAATGAGAAAAGTACAAACTCAGAGTATGCAAAGAAACTTTAACTTAGCACGTTATTGTAGAAGTCGCAAAAATGTACCCAGTACAATTTTCCAGTTTTGTAGTTAAATGAATATGGTCCAAATTTTTTTTAAAAAAATTAATGGCACTATGGAGGAGTACTAGGTTCAACATCATGGCGTCCTCGCTGTTTTGCTCGGCGTACAATTTCATTTTCCGGCGTGCGGGATATCAATTTTGTAGTCGTTCTTCCATTCTGTTGGAAATTTGCAAGGAAAATAGTGAAGAGAGATATAAAAATAGATGAATACACCACACTGTATATTGTATATCTTTGCCTGAAGTCATTTTGAAAGCTATTTTTAGTCAACTATAAGAAGCTGTAAAAAATCTTCACTTCGATCTATCCTTTACTTACTGAAGAAGAAACTGTGAATTAACAACACAACAAAAGAAACTATACCTTTTCCTTAGGAGCCTCATGCTCTGTTCGTCATTTTCCAAGACTTGCTTTGAGCTGTTGAACTCGTGAGTTGCAGTTCCAAAGCGCGGACATCCACGCACATAAAGAAGTTCTAAGGAAGGGCATTCTAGATCACCCGAGTAGAAACTGCAAAGTGCATCGAGATTTTGAAGAGCCAATGTCTTCAATTTGGGTAGAGTTATTTTCTCCACTGCGATGCCTCTATTCTGTTCGATAATTTCTTCGATTTTTAAGCAATCCTCTACCCAAAGGTCTTCCAATTGCACTAGACCTTGAGCCATGGATTGCGAGAAGAGGCTCATCAACTTGTCACATTTTGTTGCGGTCACAAATTTAAGGTTGCTGAACTTTGCACATTGAACCGGACCTTTCCATACGCTCGTAAGTTCAGCTAAGTTGTCCAATCTAAGGTCTTCCAACTTCCCTAGGTATAATTGCCCTGCCTCTAGCCCTTCAAATCCAAAGATCTCTTTAATAGACGAATTTCCATTAACATGGAGCTTCTCCAGGTTGGTTATCCTTCTAATCATACTCGATGGCAAAAGTGAATTCGTCAAATCAATGCACTGGTGTACCTCTAAGAATTTCAGTTTCTCAAATGATCTTGATGGTAGTCCACCAGCAGTACAAATCTCTGTGATGAAGTCGATATATTGGATGCGCAAGTTCTCCAAACTCTCAAACACAGGCGTGCTTCGAGTGCCATCTACTAAACTTATGAGGGGGTTTGTGACTGAGGACTTCTCGATAATGAGAGACTTTAATCCGAATAACCGCCCTTGATCATATTCTTCTATGATATTTAGATCTGTGCAGTCTTTGTAGGTTAAGTTTTGAGCTTCCTTTGATAACGCCTCAATG